>OZ018322.1:76408585-77008585 GCA_963969495.1 Ceratothoa steindachneri | reverse complement strand
CCACTTTATAAATAAAAAAATTGACGTGGTAGAAGAAAACTATTGCCATTTCTAAACTCAGTGACCCCGAATTTCCCAGGAACGGGTCTCAAACTTGAGTCAGCAGAAAAAAGTTTAAATTTGCTGACCAATGTTATTAATGCTAGTCGCCAGATGGGCTCATAAAATAATAAAAAAATAAAGATTATAATTAATGCAAAGTTAAGAAAAAGTTAGAATATAAATCCCCTCTGCCCTTAACCAGGTGTAAAAAAAAGAGGGGAGGGCTCAGTTCGCTGTATTGAAGGGTAGAGAAAAAATATAGGATAAAAGTAGTAAAGTTTATTGAGCACAGGTGCACATAGGTGAACAAAATTCTTAAATTAAAATCGGAAGTTTTTTAAGCTGATAAATGGACTTATCAGCTCCTTACTCAGGAAGGACTAGAATTCTATTAAATTATTATAGTTCATATATTTGCAATTACGATCACTAAATAAAATTTTTATTTGTAAAAAAATTAAATCTCTATATAAGCTAATCATCTTAACATTATATACATGCGAAATATTGTTTGATATTCAAAAACATAATAGGGCTAAATATCTTTGACAATATTTTGAATACATTTGGCACACACAGCATTGATAATTAATACTAAATACCTACATAATGTGTTCATTTATTTAATAAATTTGTGGCAAACACACACACACACACACACACATATATATATATATATATATATATATATCAATGTGTGTAGGAGGGATCCAATCAATTATGAAAATGTTGAGATTAATATTTCGTCTGACTTTTTTTTGCCCAATTAAATTCTTCAGTCCAATATTAACAAAATGAGTTAAGAGATAAATAAGCACAAGTGTGTGCACATTAAATTTTCTTTTAAAGTATGGTAAGCTTTACTTATGATGTAAAAAATGCTTCAACTTGATTGCAGGAGGAAAACTACAGTCGATGTAGTTACCACGCATACTATAACCAACTCATAGAGTCCATTTTACTTTCTCCTACTGAAATTGCCCTTCCATATTACAGTATTTTATCATGGATGGACTTTGGGTCTATTTCACAAAATAATTGCAAAATGAGAAATCACACAAGATCCATATTTTAAATTCTGAGCACCATAGTATTTTCATTTGTCTTCTCTCAGTGTGGCCTAGGGGCGTGTCCCTTTAAATTAGAAGTTTAAATGGGCTTTTCGTTTCCAGGTGATCTCTTAGGCAATATCACTAAATAAATGTATATTCACAACACTCGTAAATTATGTAAAATGACATGTAAGTCACACAGGTTCTTTTCCCAAGATTCCTGTAAATTAAAACACCGATTTTGATTTGATCATCTTTTCTTCTATTTACCTGAACTTTAACTTTCTAAATAGGATTTGTGCCCAAATTATTTTTATATTCAAATGATATATATATATATATATATATATATATATATATATATATATATATATATATATATATATATATATATATATGCTTAAGAATGCACAATTGTTCCTATTTCATCATATTTTAATAAAACTGGCAAAATCAAATAAAATAGCAAATTCACTATTTCTCAAAATTTTCTAACCTATATTTAAATTATTAAAAGTATAAATTTGCATTAACAAAAAAAGATTCTGCTATGGTGATATATACCCGATATAAATGATGATTGGTTTGTGTGTGAAGATGAATAAATGGGAAAAGATGGACCAGTGATGACTGAGTGTTTTTAAACTGGATGATTTCTCTTTTAAAAACTTTTCTTCATGGGAAAATGGAGGGCTGAGAGGAAAATGGTTGCCTCATCTTAATTATATGCCAATATAATTACTCATATTATTTTCTTTGATTTTTTTTTTTACTAAGGACAGTCTTTGTCTTTTATAACTTATAGTTTAAAAATAAAATAACTTCTTTTAAATAACCAAGTGTTTTAGAAGAGTAACTATTATATATATATATATATATATATATATATATATATATATATATATATATATATATATATATATATATATTAGAAAATATTTGAAATATAGACATAAAACATCTATTAAACTAGAGAAAATATCCTACACTATTCAAATTATATTCATAGTGCTTCACAAAATTAACTATTTTTGGCCATAAAGAATATTAAAAATCACATATCAACGCTTAGTATAATGGACGTTTGCGTAATTAGCTCAAACTAAAGTTATGTTCCTGGAGCGTCTATACAGTTACTTTGATTTTGGTTTGTCGACTATTTGATGCCTCCTTTTGTTTACCAAAATGAGATTGAAGAAAACATAGAAGGGGAGGAGCTGGATTCGGAAACTGAAGGTTGTGACATGCTTTCAAATGAATCTGTAGATGATGAGGAAAAACATGACGGTGATGATGACGAAGATGAGAGCGAAGATGAAGATGAAGAGCTGAGCCTTTCTCACAAATCTATCCTTTCGATGGGTCTATACCGTTTGAGAGACTTTTCCATTTTCACTCTGTGTCCTATTTTGCGGATCCCTAAATTTATAAGTGATTCGTTGTTAAGTCCCATTAACTTATTTCCATCAATTTGTTTATCGTTGAATGATTCTTTGTACTCTGGCATAAAGAGAGACTCCAACCAGTCGGTGGTGTCCTTTGTTGACCATTCGCTCAATTGCTTATTCCTAAATGTTCGATGTTCTTGAATCTCACCACTTCCACCGTTTAACGTTTTCTTGACGATTCTGACAGGCATTTCCATGGCAGGTTCATCTCCAGTAAGATGGATGACCGTTTTGCTGCCCTTGTTTATCGCTCCCCTCGTGCTACCAAGCAAAGTATCGCAGAACTCAGGGGGAGGTGCGAGGACCATATCACTATTCGCTGTGGGGCGCGTTGATGAAATACCGGCAAGAGAATTGACCTCATTCAAGGAATCCATATGCATACGAATTAGCTGCAGGCTTTCTTCGATGCTTCGTTCATATTTAACATCCATGGAATTTCTACAAGAGTGGCTGCTTCGATTACTGTTGAAAAAATTACGATCAAGAGTGGCCGACCTGCCGGAAACAAAGGCCATCCTTTCTCTCGGACAAGTGATGGATTCCGCATCAGCGCTCCAAACTTGAGAGTCTCTCAATGTTGATCGACCCCTACTGCTAGTTTCTGGGGTAAGAATGCGAGGAGTGTGATTTACAGGGGATGCGGAGAAGCTCCTTTGAGAAAAAGAAGTTAATGGAGGTGAAAACACAGTTTCGGGAGATGGGGTTGCATACTTGATAATGGATGTGGTTGAATGTCTGTGTTGCAAAGTAGGAAAACTGCACGTGCTGCTTCCAGAACCTGAAGATAAACTGCTTAAAGAAGACAGGGTGCTTATAGTGTCTTGATCTACTGATTTAGTCATACTTCTAGATCCATGACTACTTGCATCATGATCAAGATCTGGCTCACCGCTTTCTTGTGGAGGTGGGAGCTGAACTAAAGAAACTGCATTTTTCGTTAGTGTACCTGACCTCCTTGAACTACTACTGCTGTCACTATCCTTTCCCGAGTCACTTCGATCTCCCCTCTCATTTGTTAGTATCCACGTTCGATCACTTGCCTCATCTGAGCTTTCTGAAGCTTCCGAACTGTCATCGCGAGAGCCTCCTCTCGTTAATCTTTCACTGTTTTGCTCAGTAACTGAATCGGATTCTGTGTTGATTATCGTCACGTAATTTGCCTCTTGTGTGTGTTCATGGTCAGAGCTGACCCCACTCGAAGAATCACCATCCTCAACACTAAACTCGTTCGGACAAGATCGAGAACTTTTCATAGAGGGCTTTTGTGTCGGCTCTTCAGACACTATATTAGTTGGTTTCGCTTTAACTCCATTAGAACTTGACGTCGTATATGTAACCATGGAAGAAACTTCGGTAGCTCGTTCTTTCTGGCGGTTGAAAAGATTCGATCCTTTAATTGCATCTGTCAAGCACAATTCTTCCTTACCATTACTTCCATTCTTCTTTTTAATCGGACTAGATGTAGTTGATGCAGGAGCAGAATTACCACCATTTTCTTGTCTTGCCTTGCGTTCTGCCGCTTTTTGAGCTATCAGTTCAGCGAAATTGCTACCGCTACTCGATGAGGATGATAATGGGGTTTTAGTGGGGGCTGCGTAATGGGGGGTATCTGACATGTCCTTAAAGGAGGATGCAATTAGATTTGGAGCAAACATTACAGTTTGCCTTTTCTTTTTGGCCGGCTTCTTCTTCAGGTCTTCTTGAAGACTATAAGCAGTTTCTTCTTCAGAGCTATAATCCGGTTCTGGAATATCTGGTTTACCAGGAAATGAACCAGATCGCAAATAAGTTTTATTTTCGCTAGCGTGACATGAGGAAGGATCATAAACGCTTCGATTAGTTTTAGGGCAGGCGTATGAACCATTTTCATTAACAGATCGACTAACTTCGTGAAGACTCTGGTCATTAAGGACGTCAAACACTCTATCTTTATCTTTGAAAGTCGTGTATGTTGCAGAATATACGCCAGAATCCCCAGACGTTTCTTTTTCAGGTACTTTATGTCGGTTCACATTTGGAGGTAAGCTTTGCGATCGTGATTTCGTAGTGCCGTTTTTACAAACTTGCGTTCCACCTTCTGTTCCTTTAAACCCAAACGCCTTGATGTCCTCAGGCGAGGCATACAATTTAGCAGAGTCTGAAGGTCTGAAACTCGACTTTACATTGGGAGACTGATGTTCCTCAGACAGCAAAGGATCGATAGCAGGAACTGGAATTGGTGAAGCCGTGTCGGGAACTTCTTTCGCCTGTCCAACAGCGGCGTATTCATTCTTTGCCCTAAGATCAACTTTCACAACTTGGCCCAGAGGTACTGGAGGTGGGGGATGAGACGGAGGAGGGTGAGTACCCGCCTTTTTGCCGTGGCTTTGGTTTAGGGCTGATTGGGACCGCCGAAGTTTGGGATTATCTGAACTGGAGTATTCTGATCGGTCTTTATATTCTCGTAGCATTGCCGTCCTCTTCTCGACTGAGCTCAAAGACTGGAGAGGGTATTCGATGGAATACCGAAGGTTGCGTCCATTCTGAGCAGACATATAAAGCTCCTCCTGAGAAAGAGACTTCCTCTTCTCCTCCCAGGAAAGTTGAGAAAGTACTACAGGTAAAACCTCCCCTTGGAGGTCTGGCGTAGAGTGAAATTCCTTGTGGAGGCGGGAAGAGTCTGCAGCTAAGCGTGCTTTTAGTGCCTGTTGAAACGAAGATAAAGTAAAATATCATGGAATTCAGAAAAAATATATTCAAACTTAGCTTAAATATGGTCAACTCCTAATTGAGATGCAGTCGAAGTCCAATTACATCGTGCAACAAACATCAATCCTATAACTTTTACTAAACATGGAAAGGGAAAGAGTTTTTTTTATACAATGGGTGGCTAATCTAGTTGCTTTTAAAGTTTTTCACATTCTGAAAAATTTACAAGCTGGGTATTGAAAAAATCAGTTTAAAACTACTTCAAACCTTGGCTTTCTTCATTTCAGCGACGCTGGCATATACTTTAGGGGGTTTTCCCGTCGGTGAAAGATGTACAGGTGTGTGAGAACTGCTTTCCTGCCCTTTGGACGGGTTCATGCTCCGCGACCCAATTTTGGTATTAAGTGAGGCAACTTTCACAACACTTCCATGAGAAGAGCCGTCTCCAGTATTGGGAGAGGACAGTTCTGAGGAATCATCACTCGCACTCGTGAACTCTGCCACATGATACGCTGATCGTGACATGACTACAGGTTCTTTGCTGTCACGCATGCAGTCCAGCACTTCTGTAAATTGGCAGCAGAATGCATCAACTATTTGTAGTGAGGAATTAAAAAAAAATAGGGCTTTCTCTGAAGCAAATGAATTATGTTCGTAAAAGATACTCAGGTCTACTTTCATAAAGCTTTAAAGAGTCTTAATATTCCATCATGCTAGGTGGCCTTTGCCTTTTAGGAAAGTTTTACTTACCGAAGTCATGCAGTCCGGCAACCATGGATTTAGCCCTAGCTCTTCCAACGCTTAGCGTAGTTCTGGGATCTCTTGGAGGAGGGGCAGGGGGAGGCATTACTCCACGCCCAGTCGTGCCATAAATGGCTAAAAAGGGAGATGGAGCTCAGTGTTACGAAAGTATTCATTACATCATAGGGAGTAAAATAATCTAAGAGAAAGCATTTTACTCTACCGAATTCTATCACTCAACCATCTGTTTCTAATTTCTAACTGTAAAACGGATGTTACAGCCATCATGCGATATTCAGTTGGCTGAAAGTCATGGAAATAAATGCACAAAAAAAGAAGGGAGGGTCAATCAAATTTGTTAAACGAACTTTTACTTGCATACGAGTCATGGAGAAATTAAAGATTTGGGATCTATTTCTTTCAGCTTTGCCTCAACCTGATGGTACATGCACAGACGAGGTGAGCTGAATGGTGAGAAAATTGCGAAGAAAATGACGAATGTGAATTAGCGGGGATTACAATAAGGTCGCATGGACGAGGAGGGCAGGCAAAAATATGTCACCCAATGACATTCAATTTCAATGCCTATATATATAAAGGGAAAATCCCGATTGTTGTACACGAAATGATTTCCCAGGACTACTACAAAGCGAAACTAACACTATAACGGCCATATTGCCACTCTACAACGATATGTAGGCGCGTTAATTTATCCTTAACTTTTAAATCCCTCATTTTAAAAATTACGAACCCTGAAAGGTTCTTAAAAGAAAGACATGCTCTCCGATTGGAAAGAGTTCAAAAGGTCTGAATGACGCAAAAACGAAACAGGAGAGAAGATAAACGATTTGAAGTGTTGGGTATTTATGAATTGAGACAAGTAATCGAGGAACTGATAACAAATAGGAGCTTGAGTATGCGACTGAAAGCTGTATTCTGTATTAACTGTTGAAGTAAATCCAGGTATGGAAATTAGGGACTATAATACACTTGTCAACAATCCGATTTTGAACGAATGTAAAGACAATTTCTTTCCTTTTTTCATTGGATTTATGTTGTAAAACATGGTCTTCACGAAGACTTGAAGAAGAAGCTGTCCCACAAACCGTGTATTGGTATGGTTTGTGGATTCTGAACCCAATGTACAAAAATGTACACTTATATTTAAATTTTACGATCCATTCATTCGATTATCAAACTGTATTCGTCTAGGGATTGTTTTCTTGCGCATGCAAAGTTCAAAGGGAAAAAAGGTTTTTTTTTATCGTGCAGCATTCTGCCTTGGCCTATAATTAAGGTTATTAGAAGTGCATTTATCCTCTACGGCCCAAATTAAAATGCTTATCAACTATGAAAAAACTGTTGTGACAGTACTTTTCCCAAAGTGCGTCTATTTAAAGCGAGTCTCATTGTAATGGTAACATGCAAAAGTAAATTTAATTTTGGAACAAAAGCAATATTAATAATGATTAAAATGGAGGGATTGTGCGATGTGGCCAAACAGAGAAAATTATATTTTTTACTCAAATAAAAGTAAACTAGAGACTGCACTAGGGAGAAAAACAAGCGGGTAGAATAAAAAACAAGTCATAAGGAATAAGTGCGTTGTAGAGGTCATTTTCTTTTTCTCCGTGAATGGGATAATGGCGATACTCACTGCTAGGATGGAAGCCCGTTGGAAAGAAAATTCTGAATGTTTGATAACCCCCACCAATTCAAAGAACAAAAAGAACTAGGGAAGTGTAGCACATTATAATTAATTTTGTAACGCGTCTGAATTGGTCGCAATGCTACCTCGCGATAAAAAAACATGGGTTCAATTTTATCCTTTAAAATATCCTTTTTTTAACAAACACACCTGAAGAAATTTTATAACCAGTGAAAAGTTTATATTTCATAAATGGCAATGAAGTTTGTAATTTGAGGTGAATTCAGGAAAATTCCAAATAAACTCCAATAGATTTACTAGAATGGCCATGCATTGAATATTAATTCTAGTGTCGGTTAGGCGACTCGCATCACATGAAATAAAAATTAAATTCTGATGACATTAAGATTCACATGAAGAAAAGATATCAGACTCCCAACAATAGAAAGGATAAAACTTCAAGTCAAAACAAAGCAAACAACAATCGGATCAAAACATGGGACAGTAAATTAAACTCAAACTAATAATAGAGCAACTGTAAACCTTTAAAATCTGTAGATGAATCTTCTCCATCAATTTGGTTTCCACCCCCTGTCAAGACCAAACAGAAATTTTAAAATTCGAAAGCAGCAAGATTTGGCGAATAAAGAATACGCAAATTCTAAGCATTTTATAATGGCCTAAAATAGATCAAGAATAAAGTGAAGTGATAAAATTACCGGGTGACATGTTGAGGGGAGCACTTTTCATGAGATGAAATAATAAAGTATTTGCATAAAGTTTGAATCAAATTACAATAATCAATAATAAAAGATATTATTTATCAAGAAGAGTGACAGTACACTGAAAACCATACTTCATTACCTAGTCTATGACCAAATATGAGAAGAGGAAAACGTCTATGAAATAAGGAGAAATTACCTACACTCAATAGGCCTCATCATGAGAAAGAGGTACGATAGACATTTGTTAAGGACTCAAGAACCCAAAGGCACCACATTATTTTCTACTCTGTATGAACCCAATAATTCTTTAAATTTTTCCCCGTTTCGCTAAGAAAGAACAAAAGGACATTAATAATGCCTTAAGACGACAGTTGTTGTTCACTGTTCAGAGGAAGTTGGGCAGTAAAATGATAGTTAATAGCACTAAAATAATTGAGAGTTAATAGCACTAGAATAACCAGCAAAATGATAGTTAATAGCACTAGAATAACTAGCAAAATGATAGTTGATAGCACTAGAATAACCAGCAAAATGATAGTTAATAGCACTAGAATAACCAGCAAAATGATAGTTAATAGCATAGGAATAACCAGCAAAATGATAGTTAATAGCATAGGAATAACCAGCAAAATGATAGTTAATAGCACTAGAATAACTAGCAAAATGATAGTTAATAGCACTAGAATAAGCAGCAAAATGATAGTTAATAGCACTAGAATAAGCAGCAAAATGACAGTTAATAGCACTAGAATAACCAGCAAAATGATAGTTGATAGCACTAGAATAACCAGCAAAATGATAGTTAATAGCACTAGAATAACCAGCAAAATGATAGTTAATAGCACTAGAATAACCAGCAAAATTATAGTTAATAGCACTAGAATAACCAGCAAAATTATAGTTAATAGCACTAGAATAACCAGCAAAATTATAGTTAATAGCACTAGAATAACCAGCAAAATGATAGTTAATAGCACTAGAATAACCAGCAAAATGATAGTTGATAGCACTAGAATAACCAGCAAAATGATAGTTAATAGCACTAGAATAACCAAGAAGAGGTAGAGGAATTTTAATGAAAAAAAATCAGAAAAACTTAATGGAGGTTTTGGTCAGTTCACAAAAGAATAAAAGAGGAAACCTTTTTGAAGCGTGGGATTGGCAGGGAAACAGTGAGCCTGAAATTTCGTGATTTAGTAAAATGTTAAAATATTTGGCTCTGCCATATGAACCAATACCGTAGAATGAGAAACGTAGGCGAAAGGTAAAATAAAAAAAACAGAAGGTAAAGGATGGATGGAAAAGTCCGCCAAGAGATATGTTGGGGCCGGACAGCTTCACCAAACCAATCCAAGTATCTTAACCGAATTCAAGCACAAGAGGTCATATTAATTTCCCTACGACGAGCAGCTTACCTTACACCATAGTGGTATTCTTACTCACTAACCATAAGTAAATAAAGATACTATATAGTCCTAAAACATAATGATAGTCAGATGGTCTTCAAAACACTACGTAGTTGGTAGCATCATATAGCATAGAGGGTGTGGGTCACGGGTGGAAAAAAACAGGACCCTGATAAGAAAGATAAAAAAGGGTTCAGAAAAAGGAAGAAGTGAACGGAGGAAGATAAGGATCAGGGTTCTAAAGAAATCTAATAATGATGCGTCTGTTAGTTAATTAAACCAGTACTTCTCTAACCTTTTTATTTTTGTTTCAGAAAGCCAATCAAATATTTTAACCATCATTATTAGGATGTTCGAAAGGAGTTAGCGAGTGAACTGATGTAAATTATAAGACAATACACAAAAAAAAATCCACTCTTCATCACACGCGACACACCAAAACAACTCCCCAACAACCTTCACACAAAACAGCTCACCAAATACAATTTCAAAACACGCAAATAAACAACAAAATTTCTAGAACAGAAGACAATACAACGATAAAACTTAGTCAAAACACTTGACAACAGAACAAACACCAGAAAAAATTCAACCAAACACTAAACAGTATCACACTGCCCAACAGCAATACTACGCATTCACCAAAACAGATGGTGATCGAATCATTCCTTTCTCGTGAGGACAAAGTCCATCTGGCCAGGCTGGGGTATGGTTATAACGTATACCCTCAGACAAAGCCCCTAATCAAGCACTTCTACGTTAGCCACTTAAACCACCCACCTGACGATCAACGAGTCATTCGACATAAACAACTCTTCCCCACCGACCCAGACTACACAGCTTTTACAACCACCAGACGAACCACATCATCCATAACCTCAAGCAATCAGCTTTCTGTGGTCCAGACAACATCAGTAACATAAACTTCAGACGGATCTGACCAAGTGGAATACAAACACTCATCAACATTGGACACTATCATTATCACACAACGCAATACCCAACAACTGGATGAATGGTACATCCATCAAAGGCCTTAAACCTAACAAAGACACTGCACTACCTTCCTCACACCGTCTCATCACTCTCATCTGTACCCCTTACGAAGTCATAGAGCGCCTAATTCTAAACCAGATCATTCCCCACATTCCTTTAGCACCTACAGGCGGTTTCAGACCACTACACTCAACGACTCTTTTTGCGGATACCCCACAAACAATATTTGATGGCATCAACCAAACAGAACACTCCATGTAACACTCGATATCCACAAAACTCTCTATACAATCCCCTCTCACAACCTAACAAAATATACAGCACCGGAATGCACAAGACAAAAAATACGGCTTCCAAAAACATCCCCACACCCACTTCACCCAACGCTCTACCCAGTCACTTTCACACAACGCCCTGCTGCATGCATGGCCCCCTGACATCCACCCTTCTGAATCATCCCTCCCTCGTAAGGATAGAATCCACCTGGCCAGGCTGAGGTGTGGTCATCAGGCCGCCATTCTGACCTACCACAAAAGGTTGGATGGGACTGACCATCGCGGATGCCTGTCTAGAATACATCATACCCCACACAATTAAACACATAATGAAATACCGTACTGCACACAATCACACAAGAAAACAGGGCTGGGGTAGAACCGAGTATAAGCCATATTCTCCATCAAGACCTCGCGGCTGCTCGGCCAGATAGTTTGATCATCAACAACGATGGCAACAACAATTAACTAAGGCTTAAATGGTAGAAAACGATGTCTGTCTATATCTAGTTTATATTATCATAGGTAAGTCTTATTGCAGCACCCTGTAGTGTGTAGTAATATTTACTTACCCCATTGAAAAGAAGACTATAAAGAGCAACATATTTGCTATTGTATGAGTTCGAAAGGGCAGTACTACTATACAGGCAATGAAAAACATTTGTACAGTGCATCTTAATGCAGTAAAGGCTCGTACATACTAATTGTGGTCTAAAAAGTTTAAATATGTCGAATTTTATCTGTACGAAAGGTCTCGTTCTGGAAAACGATCTTTTTAAAAAATCGGTTGAACCAGATTCTCGTCAAAATACCAGATTTGGGTACTAGAACTAAATGTGTCAGGTTCAACTAGGCGTTTAACGTAAAAGGTGTCCGTTAAGGGGTAGTGGAACATTTAAAGAGCATTACTCGAGACATTTATTCTCAGCAACGCGATCGTCTAAGTAAAGCATTACATCAACAGTGGCCAGCTTTGATCAACAGAAAAGCCGTAAACCTTCAGCTCGACTATGCAAGTGCTCACTCTTCAGAAAAAAACAAAGGAAAATATAAATTGTTAGAATGGGAAGTTCTTCCATCCCAGACCCCTCCCCCTACTCACCTGATCTATCACCTACGGATTATCACTTATTTGCGCCACTTGAACATTTTACTACTATATTGCACCGTCCAACTTCCCTTCGTGTAGGAGACCCCCACTTCATGAAGAGTGTTCGATCTCTCCGATCGGATAAAGAATTCCACATGAAGATCAGAACGACAGTGGCTGGTGAGCTCCAAGGCACCAGTCCTTGTTGTAGGGAGGGAGGGGAGGTATCTGGCAAGTATTATGTGGTTTGTGACCTCAGGGGAGGTACCCATTCAGCGTCAGGGGCATGTGGATATGAGTAGCATATGTTGTGTTGTAAAAACAGCAAAGAAAATGATAGCGGTGTTGTGATTGACTAGGTGTAGGAATAGGCCGAGCGCATCAGCCCAAAATGCGAAAAGTCCCTCACATACGCTGCAGGTTTATGTGCGCTCTCGCTAGCATTGGATCCGGCTCTTCGACCTCAGAAATCTAGCGCCGTATCCACTAAGTTAACGAAAGCATCTTCGCATTTCATCAATAGCAGAACATTTGGAAACAGGGGAAACAAAAATAGTTTCTGATTTTTTTTCAGAAAAACCCTGTTTTTGTTTTTTTTAAAGATATAGAAATTGTCTTCCCAAAGGGTTGCGGTCATTAATGCTGATGACAATTACATTATTGATAAAGAAAGCTACTTGAGTCTATACTGGTACCAACGTCAGTACATGAGAGTAAGAGTAGTGTATGCTGGTGCGAACGTCGGTGTATGGGAGTGAGAGTGTATGCTGGTGCCAATGTCAGTGTATGGGAGTGAGAGTATGGCATGGAAGGAGAACGAAAGATCTCGATTGAGAGCAGTACAAATGGGCAACTGAGACGGATGTGCGAAAGGAGAATGTGTAGAGTGAGGAAGGAATAGGTAAGAGATTTTTTTATGTTGGGTGGAAGGGTGTGAACGAGGGTGGGGCTGAAAGTGTTCTGCGGTGGTATGGGCATGGTAGATGAATGGGTGTAAATAGACTTGTGAAGAGAATCTACGAGAGTGAGTGTGAAAGTGGGCGAAGGGGTGGGGGTGAGGCGTAAAAGGTGGTATGAATGAGTTTGTGAGAGAGAAAGAGCTGATTGAGAATGAAGTGGATGGCATTGCATGTGATAGATGTAGATGGAGGTAGGTTGTAAGGGTGCATACTTAAGACCGTCTTGCGTGGGAGGAACAGAGGCAGGACATAACTGTAGGGTATGTCACCTCATCGCTATTAATGGGTGGTTTTATGTTTAATAGGGAGAGGAAAGGTAGTTTTAGTGCGTTGATGCACAACGACCTATGTGGGAAAGCGGTAAAGCTGAAGATAAATAAGCTAAATAAACTACTGCCATTTATTTTTGTCTCCTTTTTGAAAATGCGAAAATACTTTCCGAACACTAATATTATTAACCTCCTGAAATATTTTGTTGACGGGTAGCGACGGTCCAGAGGTCATTGTGCAGCAGTGAATTAAACAAGAATTGCGAAAATGGTTGAGATGTAAGTCCTCATGGTGGGGTGAAGGAAATGAAAGTCGTAATGACTGAATGAGTAAACCAAAAATGAGTTTGAGTGAGCTTCATTTATGAAGTTTAATCCTCAAAGGAGGTGATATAGTTGATAGAGGTGAGAGCAAATAAATATGGACTCAAAGTCAGACGAAATGAGAATGGGGAAGATTAAAGTTCGATAATAGACAAGGACGACATCCACCTTCGATATTACCCCTCAAGAATGAGGAAGCGTCGTGATTTTCCTACATGATGGCATATGTCAGGAAAATCAAATGGAAAAATAACCCCCATGGCGGGATTCGTTCTTAAGGGATGGAAGCAAAGATACATAATGTAAAAGATATTAAAAAATACTTCAAGAAAGGCCAAAAGTTTCCAATAAAAAGTAGTGAAGTTAAGGGGAAGAGAAAATGTGTAGAAGGTACATGGTCGACTAGACCACTTGGTTCAACCGGTGGCTGTGAGAGAGAATCACACGTTTGTAAATGCAACCATTTAGTTCTCAGGTTCTCGAAAGGTCAACAACGAGTCGTTTTTACAAGGCCACAAAAAATGAGGTATAGAAATAAGGAGATACGCTGCCATTTTGCGATAGTTTTCCCAAACTGACCACATACTACATAAATGCAGGGTATGGGAATACAAAGTTCACAAAAAGAGCAGACAATTAATTTGTCTGAAAGAAAGGGGCTTGGGTCAGTTTTCACTTTAGTTATTATGGTATTTTTAAACTTTATATAAAATAAAACATGTAAATATAAATCCCTGAAAAGATGAGAAAGCAAAAAATGCAAGCCAAAAGATAACTAGAGAAAGACATCTCACTTTTGGGAGGTTTGAGGAGTCCTCTTTTCAACTGTTTTAAAATGGCACATCACTGTAGAAATACATCAAATTGAAAGGATAGATGGAAAAAAAATGAAAAAACAACACCGAAGAAAACGGTTGAGCACTTGTATCCCAATGTGTTGGGGTTACAACTGAAGAACAGAAGCTACAACTTTCCCAGAATACACAAGATGCAAAACTACACTATATTTCCAACCACTTTGCAAGCGGACAAAACTCTTAAGGAAAAAGGTATGAGCTTACATATTATTGCAATTTAATTAAAACGTCAATTGTTTTGCATTTGCTATAGCAATAGTTAGCCATCTTCATACTGTATCAGGTAAGCTAGGATGACGTTACTCATCCACAACAAGCATGGGGCTGTATCCAATAAAACAATCTAACAGCAATCAAAATAACTTTTTTAATTGGCTATTTTACCCTTCACTTTTGCCAGCAAGGCGTGGGAGAGGAACGTCCTCCAGACTTACCCGATGCAGTTTCAAGGTGTCTAAGCGTTGTTATAGCAACCACATTTCAAAGTTACATACACTACAGTTTCAGGGGAGGGAGAGGGGGATTATTTTTTAACCTACAAAGCTCCTAAATCCCCTTGCCATTTAATCTGAACCTTCTGATGTTTGAAAAGAAGAGAATTTTGCCATCATATGGAAAATGGTCATTTCAAAGATATGACAGAGGGTGACTCCCCAAATTGGACTGTTTTAGAGAAGCAATATCTCAATAACCATTGTACCTTGGAACATGAAATGAAAAACAAATGAAAGATGAATCTTTTATCTATAGATACTTATCTATTGTCAAAAATCATCTTAAAGTCATTTAATGAGTCAATTAGCCTTTTAAAAATAATGTAAAAAAAAAACATGTTTTTATTTTCTAAATTTCATCGTTTACAAAAGTTAAAAATTTCAAACTAAATTTAAATTTTAATGAATCCTTCATTATGCCTTGCTTTATGGTCAACCACAGCCAGTAATCTTGACTTCTATTCCTTAAAATTTAAATTTTGTTTAAAACTTTTAACTTTTTTAAAGGTTGAAATTTAAAAAAAAACAAACATGTTTTTTTACATTATTTTTAAAAGGCTAATTGTCTCCTTAAATGATTTTAAGACGATTTTTACAGTGAATAAGTATTTATAGATAAAGGATTCCTCTCTCATTTGTTTTTATTTCATGTTCTAAAGTGCAATGGTTATTGAGATGCTGCTTCTCAAAAACGGTCCAATTTTGGGGGGGGCCACCCTTTATAAAATCATTCCAACTTATACACTGCATCTTTGCTCGTTTCTTAAGAATGCTTAATTGTCTTCGCATTAAATTTGAAAGAGAAAGTGCTAAAAAGAAAAGATAGAGAGTTTAGAAGACGTGATCAGTTAAGAGGTTGTCGCAAGAATTACTGAAGCCACAGCTAGACACTCTAAACAGACCATAAAACCTATTTTACTGCAACTAGTTTCCAATGGACGTTTTTCTAACCGATATGCAAACATAAAAATAAACAGAGATCACGTACCATGATTGAACTTTCTGGGCAAAGTTTGACAACCTCGTTTTAATGTTCCTGAATAGGGATAAACTGGGGTGTGGGTCGGGGAGTGGGGCTGCCCACCTTTCGGCTGAAGAAACGAGACGAATGGAGGAGACATTACTGTCATTTGTACCAAATCTCCTGACTTCTTTATTAGATTCACGACATGCTCGTGGGAAGCTTGAGAAACATCTTCGCTGTTAATCTGTCGGAATGAAAATAATTACCTTTCTTTCACCATTAAACAATAGTTTTTGTTTATGCATTTCTTGGTAGAAAAATGTTCCCTGAACTAAAAATACAAGAAAAATGGAATGATACAAAAAAACAAGAATCTAATGAATAGAAAATAAAACAGGAACGAAGAGGGACTTAAGAACGATAAAAAACTTAATAAATCTCCAAAATATCGTGTCACAGAGAGTACATGTCAAAATCTCTCGGATCGAGTTCTAAAACACAGATAAATCGAGGAATTTCAGAGAATAAAAAATGTGTCCGATGAAAGTGGAAAAACAGATCACGAACTGATCCGCCTCGTAGGCTACTTCTGTCCTCCCTCCTTCAAGAACTTTGAGTCATCAAGTGGGTTCCGACTAAGTTCTTTTGACTGGTCCATGAGAACATATCCCTGATTACTTGTACATTCCACCAAACTCATTAGGGTTGGTGGTATCTGCTTATGAGTCACCCTTTAGAGGGGCGTCCCGTATAGATGGTTTCACCCAGGACCTGGAGGAGGGTTTTATTTTTATTTTGTTTTTCCCCTCGACCTTTTGTATCCGAGTCACTGCTAATCAAACAAGAATCTATGTAATCCGATATAGAATTTTATAGTTATACATAGATCTTCACTTTTGTTTGAATTTTCAAGTGAAAAGGAATCGGTTTAAAGTCTCCTCTCAAATGCCAGGCTTCAAGCTTCCTATCGATCAGTATTTTATTAAAATAGTTTCTAAGGGTCTTGAACTAAAGTTATGTAACCCTGTTCCTCTTTTACTTTTTTGATTCGCTACCCCCAAATAATCATATTTATTCACTGGGTGATGGTCCTGATTTGACGTAATAGTGAGAAATGGTAACAACCAAATGAACTAAATTTTTAAATATTAAACCCGCCTAAATAATAAAACTAAACTAAAACTCAAAACTTCTTTTGGTAGTTTTGTGGAAACGAACGATTTCCTGCCGAAAATAATGCCCCAAAGCTGTCTTATGAATCATTAATTTCAAGAGACCCACCCCCCACAAAATGGATTGTTATATGAATCTAACTTATCATAGCTTTTATAATGTTGCTAGAAGGAGTTGAGTCAGAGATCAAAGCCGTGTGAATACAAAACATGCCACTTTCTATAAAAAGATGAATAACACTCAAGCAGTAGAGTCCTCATAGGTGTGCCATTTTGCTAACCTTGAGTAGATAGTCGCCTTTCTTCAAACCGGCCTCATCAGCCACGCCCCCAGGGTCAACGTCATCCAGGTACTGAAGAGCGGGTCCTCTTTCATAAGGTCTTTCAATTAATGGGGACGTTGCTTTTGCTCCTCGGAGGACAAATCCGAACCCCTTCTTCCCTCGGTGAAGATTTACAGTGCGAGGTTTCGATGTGCTAAAGAGAAGAAATTATTAAGCCATTTTGTCACTCAATTTTATACGCATCTAACTGTATCAAATCAAAATTAAGTATATTTTTTGGACTTTACTGTAATTTTATATATGAAGAACTAATAGAAATGTTAAAAACTAATGAAAATGACAAAATGATTTAATCTTCCTAATTTATCTGTTTGATTAAAGTGCGCAAGCTTTGTATCAATTTAATATGGTTCTATAACTTATTGTAAAAGGTTAGATACCATGAAGATAGCTCTAGACTAAACATTATATTCGTACAATAGGAAACTCAAAAGAGACGCAAAATACTTATTACAACCAAGGAAATAAAATTTAAATAATAAGTATGTCTATTTTATCGATTTGAATAGCTCAACCCACCTAAGGAAGGATCCTTTGCAGATCTCCAAGGGTAACTCAAAAAAAAAATAATAGAAAGTAAGAACAGGTGCACCTTTGCATCCTACAGAAGAAATAACTCAATCATCAGGTGTTACACAGTCCGATAGACAGGGCGAACCTAGCTAAAAGAAGCACAATGCACTCTTTCGTGGATGAAAACAAGCAGCATAAGATAACCAGGATTGGTTTGGACAGAAAATAAAGGATTGATCAAAAGAAGTATTGCTGATATCTAAAAACAAGGGAAAAGTATCAATAAAGAGTATGACAAATGATGAAAATATGAATGAATAAAAATCACTTTACTATCTGAAAGATGACTACATGAAGATGGATTGACTACGGAGATAGAGACGAGAACTTACCATGAGAGTTTGCATCTAGAAATAGAAGCCATGAAGATGTGATTAAAGGAAAGTGCGAAATCCATTTAAAAAGAGCTAATCCGAATGAAAAGTGAACGCTGATAAATAATGGACATGTTTTAAAATAAAAATGAGGAAAATCATTTGGCAAGAGGTGGATAATGAGCATGAGAAGTAACCTATGCATTAACCTTAAAAAGACATCTGAAAATATGGCCGGGATTTCTTACATTTTTCTCATTCTGGGTGTAGTTCCGTAAGTCGGCTGTTGGGTCTGTTGTCGGCAGTTACCGGGTGTTGAAACGGAAGTTGCATCAGACGAGTAGCTCGAAATGGAACCATTGCGGTTTTGGACCCTCCCGATAAGGTTTTCCCGAACTGCTTTGGGATTTCGCAGTCTTATTTCTTGTACACATTGAGGCGGAAAGAGTCCAGTCCGTCCCTTTAAGCATCCTTCCAACAGTCCGTCGTCAGTACTGCCTGTCACTGGAATATTAAGACGAAAATAAATATCAAAGCATGTTCAAGGTAACCTATAGATTAAATTACGTCTTTATATGCATTTTGAAATAATAAATTTTAAGAACACGAAAAAAACAAAACTGAGTAATATAAAACTTTCAATGCGGTAATTAAATGGGAGATCAAATGATTACCACCAACGAATGATCCAGCCCATGAAAATTGATCTACCTTCTATAATTTCCCCAGGATTAATATCCAAGTGGCCTGGAGTGTGTGGGGTGTATTGTTTTAAACAAACGACCAACATTCCAACGTTGAAACTTGTTATGTCGGGTACTGCGATCATGGAACTACTGCTATTAAGCCCGATCGTTGAATCGTAACTGTCGTTACTGCCACTATTCGATGTACACACGCCAGAGCTGTCGCTTACTTTGTCACTATTTTCGTGAGCTGAGAGAAGTGAATTATCGGTTAGTAAATGGTTGAATGAAGTATTTAATGCTCATGCATCACGAGAGGATGATGAATTGGCCATTACATGATGCAACTCATCCACAAATCACAGCAAATTCAAACTAATTAGGAAAACAGATTGAGACTAACAAAACTGCCAAAGCGGCAAGGATTAAAAAGCAGTTTTAACTTTGTTAAAAAATGCGATAAAATTGGTTTAGGGTTTCAACGTACCAGAATTCACATTTGCAGATCCCACCCTACTTGTACAGTCTTCGGAGTCAGCCTCGCTAGGATGGGTACAAGTGGACCCACTTCCAGTAGAAGTTTCGCTTAGAGAAGAAGCTGAGCTGAAGGGAGGAATGGATCGGCTTGAGGGGGAGGGCGAAGGAGGTTTGTTTACAATGCACACTTCCAGACGAGGGTCAGAATGGGCTCTAGACAGAGGGGCCCCAGATATACGGCGTTTCGGATTGTATTTTGGTGGTTCTTTGTAAGTTACTGCAAAAAACAATGAGCTGTATTAATGAAGAGAGCTTAAGCAGGTAGGTTCTCTTGATTTTGAGGAGTGGGACTAAGGATACCACCACGGTGATTTTAAATGCACATCATAGGCAGCTAAAGGTGACCTCAGAGATGCGTGAAAGGGGCGGAGAGGCCGGTTAGGAACCTGTTATCCTGTATAATTAGCCCCAAAGGGGGATTATTGACTTAGAAGAGAGTTTGAAGACCAGGTGGTTCAGAGTTGCTTTAAGACAAGCTAATAGCGTCATCTCGATATGTGTGTGTGACTAGCAAGTGTGAGGAAGAAGCTAATTGAAAGATAATTATAGCCGACTTAGTCTGGTGAATACGAATAGAAACGTTACCGGTAGGATATTACGGGGACGATGAATGGCTAATGAGTTATTTGGTGAGGAGCAGAAAGTTTAGATCTGGGAGAGCCTGGGTAGATCACCCGTTTGCCCTGCGACAGTTGTTTGAAAAGACCCTTGGAATTAATGCATCATGTATGGATCCGGAATGAAAGGTGAAACCTGTACCTGAGTCTTTTGTAGCGATAGAAGAAGAGTGGGTCAATCATGAAAATAGTTTAATGACTAAGATCGTGTGGTAGAAAGGTGTCACCCTAGTAAGTGGAGAGAACTGTGTATGAGGCGTTCTTGTGACGATGTGTACGGGGTTATATTTAGTTCTATAATTGAGTGGATGAACCAATGAATCTTTCAGGAGTATGGATAGTTTCACCGAATCTCACCTTCTTTTTCCCTTTCCCTTTCATCCTATGGTAGGGACGCATGCTAAAGCTCATCCCAAGAGTATGGAAGTGGTGGTAATAATAACGATAAACATATTATTTTTATTTACTGCAAATTCACCGTCTTTTGTTCTCTTATTAGAATGATACGTTGTTACTGCTTCCTTATTGTAAATTGTTTTCTTTTCTCAATTCAATTAATTAATACTCACCGACATTGTTTACCGTATGATTTTGAATTATTTGTGCCAAATCCATATTCCCAGCAATAACGGCCATCTGAGAAAAATTAATACCAGCGATAAATTAAGTGAAAATTACCAAAGTCAACCGAAACCAATATTCAGCTGCATTTTATTCCTTGTGCAAAGACACGTATTTATATGTAGACCAAGAATAAATTAAAACCAACGAGGGAATCTGTAGGTCAAAAAGAGGCCCCCAAAAAGTGAATTTAGGGGACGTAATAATCTGCAGAAGATATATTAGGTCAGGTAGAATGCTTGGGGTAAGATAGGAACTGGGAGGGGGGGAAGCAACTCTCCTAAATCTGCCCCTTTTCGCAATGAATGCAGATCCGAGGCACAATGTAAAGAGTAAGCAAGGGTCTCCCAAGGTCAAGGAAATCCTATGCCATAGCGGCCATTGGGGGGAGGGGGGGTCTGCGCTTGCGTGGCTACTCACTGATGCCTCTTCCTGACGCATCTTAGGACTAAAGCAAATCAAACAACTGGTCAAAGAAATACCAGGGTATTCGGAATGTGTAGGCTCAAGGATCCTGAATTCAAAAGGGGGTCTATTCTGGAGTTTTGATTTCCTCGGGACGAGTTATTTCTCCCCTCTCCCCGGGACGAGTTCTTCCCCCTCTCCCCGGGAGTTTCTGAAGTCTGCGTCCAATTTGGAGCTCATTTCCTCACGCCTTTGTGGCAAAGCTTAACAAATACAAGCGTTTTAGCTATCTTTATTATGGAGCTTATACACCTATGCTTCTAGTAAGGAAAATTGAACACTACGCAGTGATGGTATGAGGTTAGTATAGCAAATACATCGGGCACCCACAGGAGGGGTGGTTTTCCAAGTTTCCAATTATCTCAGGTTTACATCACACGAGCAAATGACTGAACTCGGTGGTAGGGATAAATTCTTACTTGATAAGGCGTTTGATTTGCATAATTGAGAGCATTCTTATCACAGCCTCTGAAGAGAAGAACCCGCGCGCAGTCTTCTAAATTATTGACCGCGCAAACGTGAAGAGGAGTGTTCCCGGATGCGTTCTGTCCGTTCATATCAGCGCCATAAAACAGCAAATGTTCTAAGTGTTGCACTAATTTATTTCGGCAAGACTGAAAAGATAAAAGCAGATCTTAGGAGGATGAATTGTCTCCAGGCACTTTTCTTTGTTGCGGTTTTGACCATTCTCAAGGTACTTGAAGCTAAAAGTATTATCATAATATACATAAACCAAATTATTTTTACAGGTTGCCAATTCTTCTAATTTACTAATGTTGAATAAACTTATCAGATTGCAAAGATAACGCTTATAATGTCTCATATGTTTTTACTTTTAGTAGAAGCGTAAGTTGGCGTTTTGAAACATTTTCACAAAAAGATATGGTATTTGGTAAAAGCTTTAAAAAGGTTGCCATTTATTCTTTAAAAAATATGTAGTAATTAGGCTGTAACAATCTCCATCTGAAGGTAATCTTGAAAATATCCCGAAATTACTACCTGATGTGTTTCTTGCCACCCTTGATTATCGCATGCCCCAATGACCGAATAATCATGCAGGAGAGCTTCGCAGAGCATGGGGTCCGTGGCATGGGTGACTGTATAGTAAAGTGGTGTCAAGCCACGAGTGTCTCTATAGTTGGGAGAAGCCCCTAGGTCTGGTAAAAAAGAAAAGAAAAAGAGAAGACATTGGATCCAACGGAACTTTTTTTATCGTGTTAATTATATCAATCAAATCTATATCTTGTTTTCCGTTATATTTATTGACCCTGGATCATTCTGGTGAACCTTACCCAGTAGCGTCTTGACTGCTTCATAATTGTCCGCCTGCACAGCTCGATGCATCGGGGTGAGGCCCTCTCTCGTACGGTAATCAAGCAGAGCTCCGCCGTTTACAAGAGACATAATCATCTTGCTGCATTTTTTTTGGCGAGTGGCCAAGGTCAAAGACGTCTCTGCGAATACAAATAGATGAAGATAACAAAACTAATTTTCTCAATAGTTAATTGCAACTCCATAAGGCATAATGTTTAATGATCAAATGTCATTCTAGTAAGAGATTCTAAAATATTAACCCCGGATAAGAAATCATTCTTGTTTACACACAAAAATCTTTCGCTCGAATTTTAAAAGTATTAAACTAAGCTTCGGTGTTGCGTACGATGCCTTTCTTGATACCGTAGGTACTATTCCATTAATTTTGAAAGATTCATCTTTAATATGACCCAATAGTTTTATCGCCATTGTTTGAAACCAATAATAATACAAATTATAGGTCGGGGAAAATAATTAAGCATTAAAAAGAGAGACGAAATGAATGTACAGAGAAAAGATAATTTTGAAGAAAGTGCATCTATAAACGATTGATTAAAATAATTTAGGATAACAAAGGAAAAGAAGTGATCCAATGAAGAAATGGTCTCTAAGTAAAGAGGGAAGTTCAGACGAAGTAAAAAAAAGAGTAACAAAAAAGATTAAATAATGAAAATAACAAAGACATTGAAATTTAAATTCTCGAGGGAGTTGTATGGACTTTGGGGACAAATGCGTACACAGAACACGCATAGGATGGCTAGACTATTCTAAGAAGGTCGACACAATATTTTCTAACATTAATAACTTAGTCAGCAAAAGCCCCTGATATTCGCCAGAGAATGACAGGTACAAGTCCAGGCGGAAAAGTGACACGATGACTCAGACTGTCCAGTCGGTCGCTGTTGGCACCTCATGTAAATGGGAGACAATGAGAATGCCTACTAACCTCTTCCATATGCGAGACGAAAATAATGCTAAACGATTCCTTCAAAATTCCTATTCTGTACAAGTCTTACCTCCGGTTTCCTGACAGTGGAAATTCGGATCGAGTCCTTTGCCGCACATTTTGCTCACTTTATCCACATTATTATCCTTGACGTAGTCCAAGAAACGGCGAAGATTCGCCTTCGTGTGGAGCGCCCGCAAACCCTTCTCTTCCAAATGCAGCATCTTATAGACGCGCCTTTTGTACTTGAGCTGGAATGAGATACAATCAAGAAAAGAACAAACGGGAGTAAACACGTTTAAAGTCATCCTCCAGCTCTCAAATCGTACAAAAGAGGGGCACCGACTCCTTCGCTCTTGTCTCGTGACGGCTCGCTGCAGATACAAACCATGAATTATATATTCTCATCTCGCGAAAATGCACAAAATGGGGATTGAACACGGATAAGGACGTAACAACGAGGAACAAGGGTTTCGCGGGTACGAATAAAATAAACATGGAAATAAAAAGAGAGAAAAATGGCAAGGAGATCCGGAAGCAGGAAAAGACGGGGCCAAAACTTGAGTCCCCTCGTGAGGGGAAACAGTGATTCGAATGTTTTCCTTTGCCGGGGTTAGCGGGTAGCTCGGGTGGCAGTAGGGGTGGAAATGACGGACTAGATGTAAACAACCTCAAGACTTGAGCGAAATTGCAGCTTAACGTTTCACATAAATGTTAACGTCTTTTGATAAATCTCGACACATCGGCGGTTCTTTGCTTCGGCGAAGAAATGAATATAAATAAATGACATACGAACAAAATCGCGCTCTTAGGGGCGTGGTCGCCTTGATCAAGCAAGTTCGGGTTTGTGTGGATAAGGAGCCAAGAGGAATCGATAGGGGATGGTTAGGAATGAAGGAGAGGCGAGGCGGCGTATATGAGGACTCTGGCAGGAAATCGAGAATTTTAGTGTTTAGTCGAAATAGAAAACAATAGAAGAGGCGTAATGTGTGCCTATGAAAGGTATAGGAAGTAAACGGAAAGAGCTGTCTGGTGCCAAAATTCGAACCAACTCACTTCACGCTCCTGAGATAGATGGATGAAAGCTTAATCCCCTTGGTTATCAATATCCATAAAAAGACTCAGTTCAAACCGAGCTTATAAACCACCCGTTCGTTCTCGCCACGCTACTGGGGAAATTAGGCATCTAGAACAGACCGACGAAGTCAACATAGCCAAGGGTGACGCGGGGTGATACATTCGCAAATGCCCATCGGGAATGCTACTAGCCACAGGAAAGCCGCAGTTCAAAACTCCCCTTAAGTCAAGATGCTCCAAAGAGGAAGGGAAATGTATGAATTCGGATCTTGCGGCGGCAGGAACATGAAACACCCAATCCCCACCTGAGACAGCAGAATACATCCTTCGTTCAAACTTCGCCGAAGGTTTATTTCAAAGGATCACTTTAAAATCCCCCCCTTCCTAGAGGGAAAGATGTACAGTATAATTATGAAAGTTACGAGGAAGGATGTTAAAATAGCTAATGCAGTGAGGATAGGTTAGGTTAGGTTAGCGACAAAACTTAACGAAAACCTAACCTAACCGAACAATATCTAAATCATTAATCTTTGATTTTATTATCAATAAATTTATTATTAATCTATTATTTTGATATTAAATTATATGCAATATATCCTTTAATTTTGTTGTCATAGCTTTGAGGGAAGATGTTGAATTGACAAAACTTTGGAGGGCAGGATGTCAAAATGGCTACATTAGTGAGTAGGATGTTAAGATGATCCGTACCAAACCAAATGGTTCCTCTAATTGTAAGAAGGGGGGGGCAGGGGCTGATATATAACACAAGGATATTATAAAGAACAGTAAGGAAAATCCAAACCCCCGAGTCCCTGGGTAGGAAAGCATCAGAGCAAAACGTTATAGGAAAGAGGAGATCCGAGAAACCTCATAGATTAATCAAGGATAAAAGTGTACAAAAATTGCTTCTTACCCCAAATTCTCTACATCTCACTATGTCGGTCGGTCCCCGTTTTGCTTTTTTTTTTTTTGTAATAACATTGTAACTATTCGGCCAATTCTAACGAAACTTGAAACCCTTATGTTATTTTACATTCTCTTTCGAATGATATAATTGTCAAGGTCCTCCCAAGAGTAGCCCGGGAATTATTTTGTTTTGGCAATAATATCATAACTATTTGGCCGATTCTAACGAAATTAGAAACACGTATGTTGTTTTACATTTTCTTTCGAACGATATAATTACCAAGGTCCTCCCAAGGTTAGTCCGGGAATTATTGAAAT
The DNA here is from genome assembly GCA_963969495.1 of Ceratothoa steindachneri. Classification (NCBI taxonomy): domain Eukaryota; kingdom Metazoa; phylum Arthropoda; class Malacostraca; order Isopoda; family Cymothoidae; genus Ceratothoa; species Ceratothoa steindachneri. The sequence continues at coordinate 76,982,714 of OZ018322.1, read as the reverse complement.
TTTGAAGGTCGTAGTCATAAATCAGAATAAGTGAGAGCATGCAACCTTTTGGTCAGCAGACCTTGTTTTAAACATTCCTTCACATTATCTTGAGTGACTCCACATTCAATTACCGAAGGAAAATAATTGTGAGCATAAATGGTCAGTTGAGTGGGTGGGGGCGGGGAGTAGGAGGGTTAGCACCAAGGACTGAAAAATACATTAAGAGCCATAAATCGTAGGAGCATAAAAACAAAAAATAAAGGCCTGCATTTTTTTTTAAAGCAAAGTAACGGGGTCATTTTTGGTAAAAGGGGTTTCAAAAGGAATTTTGAAAACTAAATAGTCACAAGGCGCACATTTGTGGCGTTAGGGAATGCTCGGCCTCATTTGTGGGTATAATGGTGGGTGAGGGGAGGGGGCGGATTAAGCTAATACGTGTAAATATTTTTAAATATTTACACACCATTAATTAGTTACTTTCTTGAAGGTTTTTCATGAGTTATTGAATTTTGTCAATCAAAAATGTAAATTCATAATCTGACTGAAGCGGGAAGAGAGCGGGCAATATTTTCAAAATGATGAACTCCCGAGCAGTAAGAACCCCAACCTTTATCAAGAACAAGATGAAAAAGATCAGAGGAAATCCAAGGAGTGCCCGATACATCCAAAGTGAGCCAAGTGACCATGCGAAAATTGCTGAGGGATGATGTGAAACTTCGTCCATTCAAGATAGCCAAAGGACATGTGATTTCCAACTCCACTAAAAAGAAGGGAGTCGAAAGAGCAAAGCTGCCCCACCAACGGCTCCTTGATGATTCTCAACCTGTAATTTTGTGGACCAATGAGAAGTTGTTCATTGTCCAGGCTACCCACAACACATCCAGGCCACCCACAACAAATAGAATGATCGTGTTTGGGCACAAAATATAAGATTCCAGTTGATCAGTAAAAATCTTTTAAGAGGCAATAGCCAGCCAGCTTCGATGATGGTGGCTGCGGGCGTAACTTCAACGGGCCCCAAAATAGCTCATATTCATTGAAGGGGAGGGGAGGGGCGAGTAAAGATCAATCAACATGTTTATTTCAAGATGTTAAGGAAGAGAAAGCCATCCCCTAGGTGGATACAACCATAGGAGATGGTGTTGTAACCCTTCAACGGGATGAAGCAACATCACCCAGCAAAAAACGTTCAAGACTGGCGCCAGGCAAAGTTTAAGAGGTTTAAGTCAAAGGAATTTTGGCCTCCCACTTCGCCAGATTTTAACCTCATAGACTTTGGAGTGTGGTTGATGCTCGGGAAGAACGTGTGTACCAAGTCTCATCGAAGTGTCGAAGTTCTAAAATGAAAACTGGAAAAATGTTGGGAGAAAATATAAGCTAAAACCCCGCGTGCCACGCGTTCAGGTCATGCCTACACTTAGCAATGTCATCGGCGCAAAAGGCGATCCAATTGAATATTTTTTACATCATCTTGTAGCATATATCTCTTCTTTCACTTTAGTCTATGCAATATGTAATATTACAATGTGTTCTGAAAATAATTAAATAAATATCAATCTACATTTCGTGTTTCCACTCTGTAGATAAATAACGGTTAATATTCGCGTGTTAGCCGTCAAAAAGCAGAATGTGTTATATTCTAAAAGAAATTAGAGAAATAGATGTCTATAAAAGGCGAATTCTCCTTTGTATAAATGCTTTCTCTTTTTGACTTTTAAAAAATTCATTATTCAATTTCCCAGGAATTTTTAACCTTATCTCAATGACGTCAAACGTAGGCCATGCAATTTTTTCGCTTTGCTTATTTCATTTGTTTATTTTAATGACGTGGCACAGGCAGCCTGCATATTTGTTTTAATGTTCCAGAAGCTCTATTTTTCGATTGTGAATTCCAGTTAACATGTGGAATATTTATAAAAGTGCTTATGAATAATTGATTCATCGGTACGATTGTTGGAGGGATGCTCATATAAGTGATCTTTACGTGATTACACGAAAGTTTTTAGAATAAACAAATAAATGGCCATGTAATTTTCGCGTTTCCTTCTGCAAAGACAGCGGAGCAAGAATTCGCGCGAGGAAAAATGTTGAATCATTTCCATTAATAACTATTGAAAATTATACATAGGAGTTTGATAGGTACTTTTAATCATTTATTATGGTTTGAGATAGGCTAGTAAGGTTATTTAATTATAACAAGTTAATTTTAAAAATAAATTTTGTTTGTTAGGCAAAATTAAAAGTGATATTATAGAAAGTGCATTATTTTTCTGTGTAAACGAGTATTATTTTTTTAAATAGGCATATCCCAAAAGAATGCTGATTTAAAAAGAAAAATAAATAAAATTTATTTAATAGCAGATTCAATTTAGACTACTAACAAACAAGTCTTCGCCTCAAAACTCAACTCTACTAACGAACAAACCTTTACAACAACGTGAAAAAGAAGGAGGGGGGGGATTAAGAAAAAAATATGAATGTAATTGAGGTTAGTCTATCTCAGGGGCCTCTCAAAGTTTTCGTTAGAAGGGGAACTATATTATAAATATTTTCGCACAAAAAAAGTTGATTTAATTTACAGAATAAAAGATTTATTTATTTTTATAGAGGCCATCTGGCGACTGCCAACAATTAAAATTCCAGCCTAGTACTTAAAATTCCCCAAAACAAACCAAAAAACTTTTAAAAAAATAAGAAATAGGACAAGGCAAGAAGACGGAGACACACTCAGGCGTCGGGGAAAGGCTCGCCTCCTTCCCTCTACACGGCTCAGGAACATGTGACCCAACACCAAAGAGAGTCAAATGAAATGAAGGAGGCCAGTCTTCTCTAAAAAGTCGGCAAGTAAACAAGTCTGTGTGCACGAACCTATCCCGAGTACATGTGACAAGCGGTAGCGAGTCCGCTCGTCCCGGTACCGGGATAGGTAACCAGCTCGAAGATCACTCAAACCAAGATATTCATCAAGGATGTGCCAAACCGTCTTGGGGATATCGTAGCCATCGCAGGGAGGTGCAAAGGAGCAATCAATCAAATGGCGGTGCGTCCCGCAAGTGTGTCTTATTCGAAGACGGCAGGAAGCGAACTTAAAGCGTCGCAGCATTGTGGGGTAGGTCTATGGGAACAGTCGCAGTTCAATCACACAATTTAAAGTTCCCCTCGGCCGTCTCCCATCTTCTTAGCCAGGTAATTCGGAGGGTTCCCTGATACCTGCTATATATTCACTATGAGGAAAAGCGAAACGCTGGTCTGGTATACAGTTATCGACAGCTCTTTGGCGCTCTCATCGGCGCGCTCATTCCTCGCAATTCCAGCATGTTCAGGAACTCAGCAGAAGATAATCTCGACATCCACCCGGCTTGCGGCAACCGTAACGTCACGGATACTGCGAACCAGAGGGTGTAGAGATTCCAATGTCTCGAGAGCAATCAGGGCGATTTTTTGATTCACTAAAGATCACAATCCAGTCTCCGAACTGGGCACGAGGTGTTATCTCCTGTACCGAGCGGTGTATTGAAACCAGCTCGGCAGTGAAGACAGACTCAGCGACTGCAAGAGCCCCGCTGACTTGAAACAGAGGGGATACGGCGTGGAAGCCGACCACCTCATGCGACTTGGAACCATCCTTCTACAAAAACACGAATCCAATGTGACACGAAATGTGCTCCAAAAAGGTCGAATGCAATACTCACGGCGCTGTGCAAGCAGGGAAATGGCAGCAAATAGTTAAATGTGTTATCTCCAGGGCGGTGTCCTGGGCAGAACCAAGTTCTCGAAAGTTTTTCCTAGCCCTAAAACCAAAAGGATTATGGTATAAGTGGAGCCTCTCTACGGGATAGGCTTCGTCGAGATCGGCCTTGGATGCAGTGAGAGACGTTGGCGACTGAGAAAAGCACCGGGCTCGCACGTACAAGCGCATAATGAACTGTGCACGACCTCGACAAGTAGGCTCTAAATGTGGGAGGTGAGAAAGGCACTGGTCACCAGGCGGATACCGGTCCGTTGGGTCGAGTCCACCTTCCGCAATACACACTTGGCTGCGGATGCGTAAAACTCGCAACCGTAGTCAAACTTATAACGAACAAAGGATTGTTAGAAAATTAAGGCAGAAGCCCTATAGGCACCCCAAGTGCTAAACGCCACGGAAAGAAGAATGTCCATGGCGCAGTTACAAGAAACCCTAAGGTGCGAATATGAGCCTCCCAGGTGAAGCGTCGGTCGAAAATATGACCAGGGAAACTGAGAACCCACTTCTAGGCACACCCCGTTCAGTAACAAGTCCGGGTCAGGGTAGAGACTTGGATGGCAAAAGAACTGAACCACCTTAGACTTGCCTAAGATAAAAAACGAGAACTATGAGCTTGGGCAAAGCAAGAGATGCGGTTCAATCCCTGTCGGAGTCGACGCTCCAGAGTTGGTATCTGGGACGCACCAAAAGAAATTAAAAGGTCGTACACGTAGAGCGTAGCGAGAACATCTTCCGGCAGCACCGATGTAATGCGGTTGATATTTAGAGCATAGAGTGTGAACATGAGGACACTCCACTGTGGGAAGCCCTTATCTTGCTCCATTGGGCCGGAGAGGGCTCTCCCGACCCGTATGCGGAATCGAAAATCTCGCAGAAATTCAGAAATTAAGATTGGTAGGCGTCCCCTCGCCCCATCGTGCGAAGAGTCTCCATGATACCGTATCGCCATGCGGTATCATAGGCCTTCTCCAAATCGAAAAACAAGGTGGCGTAGTGCTGTCTATGAAAGAAGGGCTCGCAGACAGCATTTTCCAATCAAAACAGAAATCGAGATGGAGTGTAACTTGCGGAAACCGCACTGTGTGGAAGACAGGTGGCCTCCCCTCTGCAGAAAAAAAAGGCTAATCTAACATTTACCAATTTCTCCATCAACTAGCATACGCAGGAGGTTAGATAAATTTGTCGAAAACCAGCCGTGGTAGAGTGATTTCTCACCGCTTTGCAGAAAGCATGAAATAGTAGCCACTCGCCAGGAAGAATAGCCTCTGTGCAAATCATGTTAAACAAATCTAGCAGAAATCCATGCCTCGCTCACCTAGGTGTCGAATCATGGCATACGGGACATCGTCCTGACCAAGGACAGTGTCCACACATGGAGCGAAAGGCGGAACGCAATTCACTCAATGTAAACCTGCTTTTGAAGGGTTATCCACCTCAGGCAGTAAAGTAAAGTCAGTGGCCTTCAGCGACATCACAACGCGCATTAAATCCTGGTGGAGCAGCATCTCTGGCAGAGAATGTGAAGAGGACGGTCCCATTCTCCTGGAGAACGGGAGGGAGGTCGTGCAAGAACTTGCCTCGAATCCTCTTGACTAGCTTCCACACCTTTGATATAGGAGTCTTCCCGTTAAGTGAAGACACGTATGCCAGGAAGAGCGACTGACGTGCTTTAAAATATACTGGAACCTAGCACTAGATCGACGAAACTCACCGGCAATGAAATCGTTCGAGCGCATGGCGGCAGAATGGTTCTGTCTGAGCACCGTCCCACACTCGGCTGACCACCAAAGAAGTGGTCGGCATGCAAAACGACTAGACATTATAGGAATAGTAGTTAGGCCTATAGCGATGAGGTTGCAGGAGAATGCATCGGCTTCATTCCCAGGCCTAAAATCATCGACTAGGAGAAAGAAATCAGTCATCCTGAAATGCAGACTACACACGCCCGTTCCAAGCAACACCGGGATCGTTTTTAGGCGGTAGCGGCCCAGAAAATTAGAGTTGAATGAGAACGTGATCACTACCATAAAGTTCATCAAGCCCCCCCCCCCCCTCCCTGACACACAAACCAAAATCAGGCTGTGCATCCAGAGAACACAGGGATAGATAAAGGCAGTAAAATGAAGCGATGCTCGGACATCTATCTTGCCGATAAGGTCGGAAGGACCTGAACCCTGGGCTTAATCGTGTATTACTCACACAGGTGGTGTCTACCATTCAAATATGCGGCAGAGGAAAGGGTCATGCAACCATACCACGACACGGCGGAAGTCATCCGCGTCGAAGTCGGCTGGCGGTGGAATGTACGCAGAAATTACAGTTTACCTCCCATCCAGACGTAGCTGCACTGCCACTGCCTGAAAGAAGTATTTATAACAAATAGAGTAACGGAGACGTCATTCGGGGTGTAAATTGCATATCGTCCTGTTAGGCCCCCATTCCATGGAAGGTGGGGTGGCAAAACCCTTATACCACAGCAGGTTGCAGGAGGTACGCACCCAGCATGGTCTCCTGCAGAAAGATAGCTTACGAGGGACGGGAGGAGACGAGCCTCCGCGGCTCATCTCAGTTGGTCCAGAGTCCGCGGCAACCCTATTGAACGAATATGCCCTCCAGGCCTAGCTCCGAGGAGATGGGGGGCCCCTCTTTGAAGAGAGAGCTTCATGGGGATAACAATACTCATCCCGAAGGCATAACTCCAAACGAGTTTCTCGAACAAGGCACTGTCGCCATCGAGGACTTATCGGTGGAGGTTGAGGTCGTTATACGAGCCTATGCCCTATTGGTGTTGTCCTCCTTTCGGGGGACAACTTTAGGAACCCGAGAAGACGGCTTTACGATCACCTTCATGAGGATTGCCTTCTGAGTCGAACGATACGGTGAAGGCGCGGCCGTTTCGCCTTACGTTAAACGGTTCAGCTGTGAAAAGTGGGAGGAGCCCTGGTTTTACCTGAGGCTGGGTGTGAACCCTTTGTGCTGCCAGCTCTACCGTGGGACCGCCGAGGGAGGGGGGGTAGAACCCATAAAAGGGTTTCGATTGGCCACAGGCGCGGAAACAACCGTGCTTGTAGGCCTGGAGAGGCCAGAAAGAGATACTCCTTTTTTTTTTAATGAGGCATAAGACGTCACAGGCAGCGCGGGCCGCGCAAAGACCAAGTCCTTAGCCTCGCGGGAAGAGCGACGATTCGCAGTCTGAATGGTCAGGATTTCCTTCTCCAGGAGATTCGCACCACATTGCTTTGAGGAAGCAGGGTGCAGCTCTCCTCAATTGACACACTTGACCATAGACGATAAGGTCTTATCGTGTATGGCCTTGGAGCAACTGAAACAGACTTCGGGTAAACCCGACTTTGTACGTCTACATAAGCGATTCATATGGCCGAAGCGATGGCAGTAAAAGCATCTCGGCGGCAGTGGTACGAATGTCTTCACGCGATAGCGATACCAACCACCACGCACCGACTTTGGGATCCAGTCACAGTCTAACGTGACGAAGAGTATAGGGGTTGGTCTCGAGGCCCCTCCCTTGCCTCGTGGTCGGCCGGCTAGAGAGTTCCCTCGCATAAACTACTCCTTTGACGCAGTTTATTGTAGAGTGCAGCGTCACACTCACCGGCGAGCCATTGAGTGTTCGAAGGGCACTAATTATAGTTGCCTCTGAATGGTCCGAATAATTCGCTAAAAGGCTCCCGTCCGAGGAAAGGGTCACTTTCGGGTTCCTGCTAGTCAAACTAGCTAATACTCTCCTTTGATGGATCATGTTGCATTTGGGCAACATGCTACGATCTGTGGAGCGAATAACTAGAAAGGACCTGAATCCAGCCGGCTCATAAACGCTACCTCATCTCTGAATGAGGGGACCCGACGTAATCGAGGTTGCACTTAACGCACTTGCTACTTTCGTCTTTGTCTGGGCTTCCTCGCCCGAGGGCGCCTCGGGGCCGGATGTGCCAAGATTGAGTTGGTCCCTTGGCGAAGCCGTAGTGGACACGTTCGTCCCCATAATCCACGCTGAGGGAAGGGAATCCCTAGTCCTCTTTAACTTCTTGTCTTTCTTCTATTTTTAAGGGAATGGTGGGGAGTAAACTCGCTTCTCTCTACCCAAGAAAGGAACCCCAATCCGGACGTGCCGGCCTCAGCAAGATCTTTCTCCTAAATGTAGATAGGCTTGGCTGTTAAAGGGAGACCAGTCCAGGAAGGAGGTCACTCCTTTCCTTCCAACTCATCGGGGACCCAAGCCGCCCGAGGGAAAGCTTACACAGTGGCGGACTCAGGTTAGGTGTTTGGCACCAATCCCAAGTTCACCCGATGAAGATCCTGCCATCTGGGGATGGGTCACCTCCGGAACCATATCCAACTCAGAAGGGGCAGCCAGGTGGCCATCCCCCTTTCAAGGTGCCATTGTTGCCAATCGAGGAGTTTTCAGTCTTGCTGTCATATGCCAGCGAACCGACCTTCATTGGGGAAGAGAGGGGCAAGCACGCCGGCCCCCTGTAAGTTCAAAATGCATGCCTACAGGACAGAAGTGCGCATGGCTGACGTGTACTACTATCCCATGCCCCTCTAAAGAGCCTTTCCCACCCGGAGCGATCGATTCTGGGCCGCCTGCCTGCTTTCTTGCCAGTCCTCCGTGAAAGGACAGGGAGGGGGGGGGGGACGAGCTCCGCTGGTGCAGAGTTGGAGTTGCACAAGGGCGACTCCAAAGAAGGGGGTGAGGGGGAAGCCATCGCACCCGTTGATTTGGGAGATATGTGAAAATGTATATTTGATGTTACTGTGTATGTATTTTGGAGAGCCTTGGTCTATCTAAATTAAATAGTAATGGCAAATTTATAAGTTCAAAAGACGTTTGAAAAGGTATGCATGTTCAATGATAATGGCACGCAAATGAACCAACAATTACCATTTTATAATGCCATGAACTCACTTCTCGAATATGTTCAAGATAATTGAAAATAGTAGTTCAAGATAAATGGAAAGTAGTAGTATGCCTTGTCAACTCCAAATACTGGGAATGCAAGGGCATATAAACCTCTAAAAACAATATGCAGAGAGACTGCGACCCTCATTTGAACCCCCTTGCGAGAGAAAAGGAGTTTACATACCTCTAAATATCCCACTGGCGACGAGAATGGGTAATCAGAGAGCGGCCGCTCTTCGTCTAAGAACTTGCCAGCTCGCCCGTTCTGTGGCGGGTAGAAGAGGCCGTAGTTGAAGCATTCACGGAGCTCCTGTTGAGACAGAGAATGACGTCAGTGGGCGACAAACTCGCGACGATAACATGCACTTGGACCGATAGTAGGTTGGGTGTGGGGAGAGGGGGTGCCCAAAAGGAGAGGTGAGGGGCGTATAGGCTATAAGTAGGAAGGCGAAAGGAAAACCAGTTATCCATAACAATGTGGTACGGACGAGGCGTGCGCTTTTCGAGCTCAGCTGTGATCTGAGTGCGCCAAGTGTCCTTGAATATAGAACTGGTACTTGGGAGCTTCAGTAACGATAAATATGCTTTGAGGGGTTTATAAATGGCAACTCTAAAAGGCAACATCGAAATACTTGTTACCCAGTGGTGTTAATATATTTTTGAATACGGTATTTTCTTTCTAATCTTTCCCATTACCCCGTTGGTGAATATTTGCAAATTCCTGGACACAGGGGAGAAAATAACCATACGACGGGGCCATTATATTCTAAGAAAGGAATACACATATAAGAGAGTTAAAAATGAATAGGAAAAAAACAGAACAGGAAAACGAGGCAAATGTGGTCAACCCGTAATCCTGAGGATGAGATACTGGGTTCTTTCAGTCTTCAAAAGATCAATCCATAATTGATTTCCTTTTTAGTGCTGCTGACATTATGAAAGGATGGTAAATCTTGAGGAAAGTAGCTGGTTCGTTCTTCTCCATGCAACGATAAAATCGGCAACAACCAACGGAGTCATAAGCTTTTCGTGAATTAGAAAAAAAATGAGATAAAAATCATGGGTAGCTTGAGTATTTTTAAATATAAGAGTTAAACAGGCCATGAGGGGTACCAATGAGACAGGGCATTCAATAATATGACAAGAACAAGCAAAAGGAGAAAAATAATGATTCGAAGGAAACTACAAAAAGGACAGCGGGTGGCAAGATCTGCTACTCGAAAACATCGATCTGAAATTCCACTTGGAATCAGAAGTTCTATTTTAATATAACAAGAATAATAGTAGCCCAAATCATCATTTTTATGATCCTCTTGGTGAAACTGCTGAGACATCATATCCCTAGCAGTAATGGACGTGGCTCGATCCTCAAGTTATTACAGGAAACGAGCCCTAAGAAGAGCGGAAATGTCTCGGTGAAGGTAAGTTGGACTCAATTATATTTTTACTTTAATCCCTCTAAAGAAAAATATACTTCTTGATGGAAGGGAAAGAAAAATACGGGGTCAGGGAGTACTTAAAACTTTCAAGAACAAATTCGTATAGGGAGGACCGGAACTTAAAGTATAATGGTATAGAATTACCACCCACTGGCTGGATAATCCGAATATTATTCCTCTTCGCCTCAAATTTCTTGAGTCTCGCAAAACGAGTCTTTGAATCTCATTCACTAAGAGGGTAAACGAACGTTGATGGGTAGCTATTTAAAGCTCCGGGCTTTCATTTTAAAGGGGTGCCCCTCGTTTCCATGTCTAAGCCGAATGCGGGTCGTGACTCGAATATGGCGTCATCCTTTGCAATAAGCGATGACCAAGCGCCGGTCGGTGACAAGAGTGTTACCCAGCTGGTCCACGAAACCTGCTTCACACGGCGAGACTCTTAACGGCGAATGCGGACAGTATGGTGTGTCAAACGACTCCAAGAACGACGAATACCTAGTCTACCTCCGAGTACCGTATCGCCCTAACTGGTTCTAGCGGGAAAACGAGGGAAGTTCTCGTATTTCCCTCAAAGCTGTTCAAGTGTGAAATCTCAGGTGTGGTGCGATAGAGCTCCTTCACCGTCTTCGAGGAACGTCAATTCGCGGCCAAATTTGTGAATAATCAAATTTTAGTTCCTATCTAGCAAGATTCGAAATTCATACACGTTTTTATCTGGAAGTAAAAAAGACCTCACAAATGCTGGGCAACACGCCGATATGTGAGGGGTCGAATTTTCCAGAAAATGAGAATGATCACCAGCCGAAAAAATGAGACATGGGGCTCCTGTGCGTTTGTGTGCTTGATAAAAACTTACATTTCGACCGAAGGAATGGACCTCTTTTACAGAGAGAACCTTCACTGGAACTCGCAAGCTCCGTGACAAGTCAATTCTTCACGTTCATATAAATATAAAGGTTTAGAGGCAGTTTATTCTCAAAACACGAAAACCAACAAGAACATCTCTACCAAAATGTGGGGAAGGGGAATAACACTCCTGATACCCCCCCCCCCCCCCGTTGTTGCTTAATCCTGGGTAAACATCGTGAAGTAGAACACTAAAAGGTAATGAATGCCTATAAATGCCCCTTTCGCATGCTCAGAGATGGTAATTTCGAATAAGAGCTCTGGTCTTGGTTATATGTAAATATCCTGGTATAAAGGCCAATATCCAGGAGATTTTGCTAGGAATTAGTTGATTGCTTACAAATTAAACAATACCATTCACCGACAAAGATTAAAACTAAATAACAACCTAATTTTGCATGCATCTACAGACAATTAAAATCGCATGCATGGGGAGACATAATAATGAATAAAAAGATCAGTGCAATTCGAGACAATCCTTATACCTTCTAACCATGCAAGGGTGAACGAGAGTTTGAATTAATTCGCATTCGTCACATGCAATCCATTATTGTTACCACCAATCATTAGGTATGGGGAGAGCAACCAACCATTAAGTATGGGGAGGGAGTGGGGCATGAGATAATAGCCCTATCCTCTCATTTTCTTCTTATAAAACTGCAAAGAGGAGACCAAACGAATAACACTCCGAAGAAATTTGTTTGCCCTCTGACGTGATACGACATTTACAAATTGTACCATAGATAAACCCTAGACCATCTCCCTGGTACTTGAATTACACGGGGTGTTTACGAGAAGCCCCAACTAATTTCAATCTTCGTCATTTTAAATGTAAACGACAAAAGAACGTAAGAATGATTTGTAATAATTTACGCGCGTCTATTACACCTAACGTAATAATTGAACCCGGTATAAACACACAAAATACACTCAAATCACAAAATTATATTAAATATTTAATTTAGTGTGTAAAGAAATCTGTGTATTACAATAAGAGACGTATTCACTGGGCGATGAAGGAATTAGAGAATAGACATGAAGAAAATTAGGTTAATGGAAATATCAGATTTAGTGAAAAGGATCGACGATGACAAGAACTACAAGTGAAATTCTTATCAGAAATACTAGGGCCTGACTTAATATAAACCTAGTAGGGAAAAATCCGAAAGTTACAAACGCTCTAAAGTACAAACTTAAACACAGTGGCGAGGTGATTAGTGCCCTGATGCATAGAAAACCACACCTACATTTATTCGTTGCTCTTATTAGAAATAAGGAACGACAAACACCAGAGGGTTTCTAGAATACGGAATCCTGCGGGCCACGAGAGTTTAAAACAACATTCAGGCTTCCGTGAACGCATAATCTAACAATGGTCAGTTGATTTTCCTCGAACAGCATCACTTGGCATGCAATTTGAAACGGTTGACGACACTCGTCACAATAATTGAACACTTGGAGGGAGCAAATCCTCGCTTCCGTACGGGTGCGTAGCCACTTCTGCACAAAGCGCTAAATTCCGAAAAGGGGAAGTGACGGTGGAAGAAACAGGCATGCAAATATCAAACTCCGAAGTACGGCATGCTATGAGAGAAATGAAGGGATTTCAAAACCCTTTAATATGTGTATAAAAAGATATGGAGGATGGAGGGGGGGGGGGGCTGAACTTCAGAAGCAAGTTCCATTTCGCGTTAATTGGAGGACTTTGGAAACAAGCATATGCATAAACCCTCAAAAAGAACGTTTCCAATTTTCTGTGAAGTTAGAAGTCGTACTATGAGTTTTAAGGGGTCCCTGCATTATGGGAAGATTTGTCCTCCATTCTCGGTTCGAACTCACCTGGAAATGTAAAACATAAGACCGGCGTCCACATCCCGTATTTATCTTAACCTGAAGAAAGAAGCTGCGCATATTAATGCAAACTCTAAAGAAAAGCTTCGATTTTGAAGCCCCAAACAGTCCATTAGCCATGCAAGGCACGCCATTTAGAATCACCACGAGACAGCTTTCATTACCAGAACAAACGCTCTATTTCTACGTACCCTGAACCATAGTGCCACCTGGTAGTGAAGACAAAACAAAAGAGAATAAATGTTAGCCATCAAATTATATTAAAAAAAGAACAATCCAGAGTTTGTTAAGAAACCATTTAAAGTACTGCCCATTTCTTCATATGTGTGCATGAATACGAACATACTTCAAATGAGTACATAAGTATTGATATTTAGCATATATGGAATAAATATGGCAGGTTATTCATTTCATCTAATGATTTCTTTTAAATTAAAAGTATCCCTTTTCCCTAAGTCCCATCGGGCATTTGTATTTTAGATGCATGTTGAGTTAAGTGAAATGCCATAACGATAGTCCAAATTTGCTTTCAAATTTGGGGATTTACTCAATTTAAAGAAAACTATATTTTCCCAAGTGATATTTTTCTATTATTCTTTCAAATCTTAAGTATTTGCAGTCAATTTATTTAAAAAGAAAAATAAGCAACCACAATCTTGGTTAGCAAAGATTTATACATAATTCGACTACGTGATCCTTTGGAGACATTGTAGTAAATGCTGACCTTAAATCAATCATTTAGGAAAAGTCCTTGTGCCAGAGAATAGATTTCTCAAGCATAATAGAATAGTTATATTCTTTATGAACACCTAATATGATCTGAAATCACAAAGTCTCATACCCAGACAATGAAATAACTTTAGTATGGACCCGATATAATCAACATAAACTAGATTTAGAGATTTAAGTACCATTTTTTTTTAAAGATGAATCTCGCGTTCCCCGCTTATTTATAAAATGAATAAAAGTGACAACCTATTAATTCGTTTCAAAACGACAATTGATGAAAATAAAACCAGCTAATCTGTATCTAGTTCATTAACAAACCCGAGAGAGATTCGAAAAATAAGTACAGATAAGCCATAAAAAGCAAGAACTACTGCGAAGAAAATTGCGCATCTTAAGATAATAGAATTAAGCAATACTAAATCAGCAAACATAGCAGTAAATTGTGCACACACACACATACTAAAACACCCACACATATAAAAGATAACATATCGAATATAAAAAAACCCAATGTAAATAAGATTGTGCGTAAGAATATAAAGATGACGGAGCATTTTTATGCATTTGACACAGACCATCGAACAAATTTGTCATTTAAAATCTCCATTCGAGAGTTTCAGGTCCGGTGTGATGCTAAACAGGGGTTCAAATTGGCGTTGTCAGCATCACGACTGCAACCGATTCAGATTTGCTGCAGATGCAAAGGAAGGGTGGAGCATTTTCCAGAAAGAAAAGGGGGGAAAATACTCTATTACAAATAACCTGTAATAAATACGTACAGAAGAGAATAGGGACTTAATATTACCGAATCCGAAATCTCCATTTAAGGGGTAAAACACAAGGGTGAAAAATGGAGAAATAGACGTCAAATAGGTGTAACGATTAAATTAAATATAACAAACTATGCAAAATATAAACCCGGGTACTCCTGAATGATGGGTTCAGAATGGAAATACAAACCTTCGTACAGAACAGAAAACCTAAAACTTCCAGCGATAATTATTTGGTTAAGAATGCATTATAAGCATAGCTGGGCGCGACTTTAATTTTTTCAGGTGGGACTTTGACTTTGCGACTCTATTTTTGGCTTCCCCAGTGCGACTTGTGACTTTGCGAATGCGACTTTTTTTCCCCCGGTACGACTCCGCTAAATTACAAATTAAACTTAAGTGAGATAACAGAAACATGCTTTTATAAGGCTAAAAAACACATTTATTATTTTTTATATTTTTTAGTTAAAACACAGCCTAAACTAATATCTACAGGTCATCCTCCTCCTCCTCCGTGGCCTCCTGGCTCCTCAAAGTTGACCTCATCCAGGGAGGACCTCTTGGCCCTGAGGAACTCCCCGGCCGTGCTGAATAGCCTCTCCACAGCTACAGAGCTGGGGAGGGAGCGGGGGGGGGTGTATTGTACTTAATGAATATGTCCACCTACAGCTTCCTGTGCTGGTAGGAGAAGAGAGACCAGGCCAGCTCGCCTTTAGTGGGCGTCCACTCCTCCATGGACTTCCTCAGGACCTCCCTCACATTCTCCTGCTGGTTGGCCGGGCCTCTAGTAAACAACTTGTTGAAGAGGCGGGCGTCCAAGTCCTGGGGTTCCTGCACCACTTCTGGCTGGCCAGACTGATGCTGCTGCTCCTCCTCCTCCTCTCTGGGCTTGATGACGGCCCTTAGCTCCTTGGTGATCGTGTCCCTGATCTCCTCCACCTTGTCAGGAGCAATGCTCTCCAGGGCCTTGAGGGAGAGGTTGGGATGGACGGTTGTGGCCATAAGGAGGTCACCATCCTCCAATAGGTGGCCAAACCTCTTTTCATAGCCCCCGGATAGGGCCTGCACCAGGAGCCTGGCATACACCAAGTCGCCATTCTGGCTCTGCTCCTCCAGGCTGGCCTTCATCAACCAGAGGCTAAGGGAGGAGGATGTCTCCCCATCCTCCACGGTCAGTCTCAGGTACAAAAAAAGGCCGGTAGGGTAGCTATCTCAGTCACTGCTCTCACTTATCATATGAGTACTGCTCCTGAACCTACTACTGGTTGAACTGTCGCCAGAAAAAGTCCCGCTCCTTGTCACAAACTTACCCATGTGTATGTCTCAGTTTTTCCAATTTGTAAAAGAACAAAAACATTACAAGGATTTTCAGTAACTAATAATAAATTAAGCTACAATAAAAGCAACAAAAAGAAAGTTAGTAAAAAACACCCATGCTACAACCACTCGCAGGGTGGCGTCGGAAAAGAAAGAAATGATGAAATAAGAGATTCAGATCGGCGAAGGACATCACTCTTAACTTTTATATTGTTTAATTTTAGGTATGGTAAAGGTAGAATGCTGTAATATTTTAATTACTTCTTACACTTCACAGTAATTTTTAATCTTAACCACAAGAAAAGTAGAAGCACATATTAAAATACGAGAAAATGAGATTAATTCGCAAGATGAACGCCACAGGGCATAACACGTTCTCGAACGTTTTTAACTGACAAGACAGGCTTAAAACTTGGTTCACGCCTGAAAAGTGTATGTAATTTTACTAATTTATAATAAAATTCAGAGGGACAAACTTTTTGGGGGTACGTTTAGGTAGTTTCATGTAACGTTAGTCTCATATAATGTGAAAAATTTAATTTATCGTAAAAGAAAAGTTAAAAATCAGATCAAAATAAAGTTAGCTGTTACCAACTCAAATTTGAGATTTTTGGCCAAATCAGGCTTTAAAAACTGGCTTAAAACAGCCACGGCAATTTCTTTAAAAAAAAGTCGTCTTTGTTCCTGTTCAAAGTCGCGGAAAATTGGTGGTGCGACTTTGCTTAGTCAGACTTTTTCAAAACGTTTGCGACTTCGAAATTCATAGTGCGGCAAAGTCACAACTCGTTGCGATTATAAGAATACTACAAAATTAGAATATTATCAATGGAGTCGACGACTACATTATTTAGTTTAGTCGTATTTCGAAAGCAAAGATATACTGAAGAAACTAAATTATCCACGTATTATTATTATTATTATTTAGACATGGGGAGTGATGAAAAGTTATCCCCGACGATGTGAACCTTCTGTGTCCTATTTCTTCCTTAATTGAAGGGAAAAACTGAAACTGGTGTAAAGAAGAAAAGAGTTTTCACTCAAAATGGAGAAATCACGATAGAAAAGACAAAAGAAGGAAACAAATGATAAATATAGTAAACAAAAAATAATAAAAAGGCGACCGTGTAAATGGGTTTTGCCGTAAGGGGAAATTCGAGGAACCCAATGACTCTCTAATCGGGTAAAATCGAATCCCACGGCAGGAAGGAAGGAGGGATCAGCTCTTATTTGAGCCCCTAAAAGAATCTAAAAATGTGGTGAATGATCTCAACCCATTCATGTATCCGACATGAGGATGATATTCACGCGGCACAATCAGGTTCGCATGAAGAGAAAAAAAACACTAAAAGAGTACAAACATGAGTTAAAGAACCCTGTGTGACGGTGTCTTCTTTGGAAATCAGGATTTTAAGCAAACAGAAGAAGGGTGTTCGTCAATAAGACCAAAGTGAGCGAGAGGGAAAAGGAAGAACTGTAAAACAAACAGGACAGGAACAAATAAAAATCGTAGGAATGTGGGGGGGGGGGAGTAATTGGGAGTTATTGAGGAGAGCAAGGCTATACGAGGACGAGACTATTGGAACGATTGATGGGGCAAGCTCATTAGAGCGCTTGATGGGAGTGAGTCTATCTATTGGAGCAATTAGTGGGAAGGGGGTATTCGAACGATTGTAGGGAGAAAACTATTTGAGTGATTGAGGGTAACAAACCTATTCGATGGGACAAGCCTGTTCGAGTGATTCCGGCCGAAAAGACTTTTGTTTTGTTTAAAGAGGCAAGTCTACTCGAGTGATTGAAGGAGGACAAATCTATCTGAGTGAGTCTGGAGAGATTGAGGGGGACAAAGCTACAAGAATGATTGAGAATGGCAAGTCTATTCGAGTAAGCGTATTCGACTGATTGAGGGGGAATCTTATACGAGTGATTAACAAGAAGGTAATCCAACTGGAATGATTGAGTTGGAAAAGCCTATTAAATTAATTAAGGTAGAGAGAAAGGCCTATTGAATTTAGGTAGGATAAGTCTACTAGCGTGATAGAGGGTGACAAGCACAATGAATTGATTGGTGGGCGGTATATTAGCATGAATGAGGGTGACACACCTACTGGGGTGCTTCATGATAAGCTTATTGTAGTAATGACTATGACAAGCCTATTGGAGTGAGTGAAGGGGGGCAGCCAATTGGAGTGATTTAGGGTGACAGCTCATTTGAGTGATTAATGTGAACAAGTTTATTGGAGGGGGCAACCTATTGGAAAGATTGAGAATGACAAGTCAATTGGAGTGATTGATAGTTGAGAGCCTATGTGAGTGATTAAGGAGGAAATCCAATTAGAGTGATTGCAGGTATCGAGCCTATGGAAATGCCCGATGGAGACAGCTTATTGGAGTGATGGAGAAAGAGACATTTGCAGCGAATGAGTGGGGGCAGACTATTTGAGGTGATTTGGGGAAGTAGCCTATTTAAGGTGATTGGGGAAAGCAGCCTATTTGGGGTGATTAAGGGTGACGAGCCTATTGAAGAAATCGAGGGCGTAGCCTATTGGATTGATTGAAGGAGACGTTTCTATTGGGACGCGTGAGAGAAAGCCGAAAGGAGGATTGAGGGTAACAAGCCTATTTGGGTGATTGAGGCGATAGCTTATTGGACTAATTGCTGTGGAGACACGTATTTAATTTGTATAAAAATGTAAACCATCATTAGCCAATTGTTTCACTGTTGAACCACCACTGGTGACAATGTAATTTCCTCGTTGCATTACTTTTTAAAGTCTTAATGCACTTTTTCAATCAAGTTCAAGTCTGTCCCGGCTTAGGAATGAAGAAAGAAGAAATATTAAAAAAAAAACAATATAGGGGAATGAAAACGAGAGCTGCCTTACAATTCATCGTCCCTAAATGCTAGGGCGGGAAGGGAACATTCGAAACTGCCGTGAGCAAATTTGTACAAACAGGACATGCCCTTGGAGGTAAGAACTTGAAGGGGTCCGTGTTAATCCTATGCAGTAGGAACTACGCGCGAATTCGGTTCAGTTAATGGTCCAAGTGCAAGATTTGGTTCGAAAACTCAAGACATAAACATGAGAGTGCAGTTTTGATAGCTTTATGCGTCGCATTCTCGGTCAAGTTGAGGACAAGAAGTGCAATCAAAGGCCTTTAGACATCGCAAGGTAGATGAGACTGACATGCGTGCATATTTACACATAAACCAATCTCGCATGCAGGTCGACTTCGGACAATTTGCAGGTGGTAGTGATGAAAACCAGCAGCATTTTTAACCACTTCAGTTCCAACGATGAAGAGGAGTATTTTGGCTTTGTAGTTGTTGGACGACTGACAGGAAGAAACTCCTTGGAAAAACATCACCCATCCAGAAACTTAGAGTAACTAAGAGAATAGCCAAAATGTCTTTTATATACGAAATAAAATGTGCAGATACATGGCGCGCTCGGTCCTTGAGCG
The DNA here is from genome assembly GCA_963969495.1 of Ceratothoa steindachneri. Taxonomy (NCBI): domain Eukaryota; kingdom Metazoa; phylum Arthropoda; class Malacostraca; order Isopoda; family Cymothoidae; genus Ceratothoa; species Ceratothoa steindachneri. Next base: position 76,963,589 of record OZ018322.1, on the reverse strand, counting down.
GATCCCTTCCGGTCGTTCAATGATGCAGCTCGCCTAAGGGACAGACCTTAGGTAATGTACTGAAGATGGTTAATGGCATCCTCAAAATAATTTAAAACCTCATAATATTGTTATCGTCAACGTATCTTGAAGATAATGCAAAAGGTATCGTCTTCTATATTGCTATGCTTATTTATATGTTGCAGTTTCGGCAACATGGAACAGGAGGGCTATTCTTCTAAAGATACACATGAATCATAAGGTCGCATTTCTGAGCCAAACGTTACCTGACCCTATTCTACCTTTTTGATAAGGTACTGACTGACATGCTCATTCACCCCTTCTCACTATTTTTCATATATTTGATGCAATAAAGCCTTTAAACAGAAAAAAAACCCTCTGCTATTCGAACCAGGGGGAAAAAAATCAGCTATGCGTCATTGAAAAGACCAAAAGAGACACACTAAAACCATGAATATCGCTGTAATTTGCATTCGTGTGCTGGAATTAATCGAACAAAAGGGTATTTTATAATTACAATCATTTAACTAGAGGTATGAAGCGAAAGCCAATATGAAAAATCCCGGCAAATAGGTTTATGAAGAGGTTTAGAAAGTGGTATGGTTAGGAAGGAAGTAAAAAATTATGGTAGGTACGTAACTCGAGAATTATAAAAAGAGGAGACAATTTGGGGCAATCTCGAAGAGGGAACACAATTTGAAAAGTGAATAAAAAATATCCATGAATCGCATGCAATTTTTTAGTCGTATCAGAGTATGCCATGCATTTTATTAAACAAAGATTGCGTCACATAAAATGTCTTAAATACCCCAGAGCAAATCAAACGTCTGGCAGAAATTGCAGTCTTGCCAGGAGCGTAATAAATGAATCCCAACATGCTGCTGAACTATTTTAATGAGGTGCAAAAATATTAAAATGATTCAAAGATATCTTACCTTTAAAATCTATTAAAAAACATTCTAATTAAGAGAAAAGAACCTAATATTTCTTTAAAATCTAATGATGCTCAGGTAAATCACAAAATATATTCTTTCCTTTCATCTAACACTATACCGACCGGATTTATCGCCAAACACATGAAGTGCTTACTGCAATACACCGAAGAAAATATCGCAATAATTTGGTCGCCTAAACCAGATATCTAGGAATGGCGAAATCTTAACGAGCGTGAAAATAATATAAGATTTACTTTTATCGCGGCTAAAAACGGGTAAGAGAATCAACCCTTAGGTTGTTCTTGAAACCCTCATAATGCAAAACAGGTAGATGGCCTGAACAAGGTTCGCACCGAATAAAATATGGTGAAGTAAAGAAAAAAAGGGGTAAAAATAAAGAGAGATAAATAAAAACATTCGGAATGGTCATGGCTAAAGAGACGCCGGAAATCGAAACCATATGAAAGATAACAAGAGTACCAAAAACTACAAGTTTAAATCAAGTAAAGTAATCTGAGTCCTACCAGATTACCCAGCTCTACACAATTAAAAAAAGAAATGATAATTAAGCTTTACTTTATAGCTCAAGAATATTAAGTATCAACAATTAATCTGCTCATTTATCCGAACTAACAAAAAGGTAAGCTCGAACAAACAAAAAAACAAGCTAAACAATTTAATGATCATTATTATACTGAGTGAGGGGGTGGGGGGGAAACTCATAACCCGAATGGAATAATTTTTTTAGTAACTTTATTAGGAAAGGGCTAAAAAACAAACCCCGTAGTAAAGTTACGAACTTTGAAATACTGAGAAAAGGATGCTCTTTTGGGGATTAATGTCTTTTTTACCAAAACAATTAGCCAATTTTCGGAACTATCCAGCTTCCACAACTAGTCATTGTCTTAATAAAAAAAACTATCTTGAAAAGCGTCCTTTTCTCAGTAAGGCAAGAAAAGGGTCCATCCTCAATGTATAAAGATAGACATCGTGGTGGATAGAATAGAGTCACATAGGGGCACGAAAAAGACACCCTAAAGGCAGATAAGAAGCAAATATGAAGGCAATTGAAACACCTTCAAAAGCCACATTTAGGATTTACGGATCTACAAATTTGGTCCTAGTGCCTCCTTCAGGATGCTGCCAGTGACTGGAAACAATTATTTCAACCATCATAAACGGCTGTGTGCAGGGAACTAAAAATCAGTGCCAGCGATGTATTGTATCGAGCAATAAAGAAAATCCCTTAAATAGACGAAAATTACTAAAACCAGATAAAAATAAGCCCAGAATGATGGGGGGGGAGGGGCTTGTCACTAGAGGGTGTAATCCTGTATCACCCTGACTGCCTTGACCTCCTGACAGGGAATATCATGAGGAGAGCACAGAAGAAAAAGGAGAAGAGAAAATAAAATAAGAAAAAAGTCCAATGTACCCAATCCCTCCTCCTTTCTCTCTTAATTAGGGACAAAAGTACATTTCAAAAGATCAAGGAAAAATTAAAGACAATTACATGTCAAATGAAAGTTGCATAAACGACGTATTTTCACTAAGGAAAGAAAGCATGAAGAAAGAAACACGAAAAGGCGGATGAAAGGAAAAACAGAAAATTTAAACATATTAAGAATGACACGAACTGAAAAAGCAAATAAGAAGGACAAGACCCTGATAAAGTTAAGAGAGGGAGGAGTGGTAGAGCAAACCATAATTTCGAGCCAAAGATGGTTGTTTTTGTGCGGATCAGAGGGATTAGGAGTTAAAATAACAACAACTAATCCTACTTCAAAGGGTAGAGAGCTAAGTGGGTTTGAAGCCAGCTCTGAATCATTTAAAACCGGCAGCTTATGAAATCAAATACAGATAAATGCGGGTGGATCATTCAGTCGACCATCGATACAGCAGTTTCTGCAATTCTGTCTTTAAAGGGATTCAAGAACAAAAATAAACGGCGAAACACTTATGACAGTTGTCTATCACCCGCAGATATACAGTTGTTTTAATATTTTAAAATGTGGTAGGGGCTTTACTCCTGATCTGGGCGCACGTTTTGATGCCTTTTATTTTCCAGTGAAGTACAGAGGTACGGCAGCCGCCCGAATGGGGATTCCATCCAGTGACTTACCACACCCGATTTAGCATAGCTTCGCTGCAATGGGAAACGGTGTTTCCACTAGAGTAAGCAGAAGCCCATATATACAGTAGCGGCCATAATGATTCGGATACTTAGGTTTACATCACAAAACTTACAAGTAGCTTCAAACCAAATAATGGTAAGTAATGCATGATAAATTACAGATATAAAATAAGCATGGTTATAAGTTGTACATGCATATTGTACATGTAAGGATGGATGAAACAGCAAGTTACGTGTAAAAGAGCATTTTTATTCCCAAAATATGGTAGTCGAAATGATCCAGACAGCGTAATTCTATTACTGCTATCTTTGAGACAACCAACTAATTTAGGGTAGTAACTTACTTCTACGAATTCTTATTACAATCAGTCATTACCTTGTTAAGTTCCAAGCAGCAAACATGCCTAGGGGACCTACTACACCTGCCTATATCCAGGAGCTAATTGTTAATCTACGTCATGAAAATCATCTCTCTATCAGAGCCACACGGGAAAAGGATTAAACGCCCCAAAAGTGTTGTACGATACCGCTGGGGCATGTATCAATTGAATTTCTATGGGTAGGCCTAGGAAAACCTCAAAGAGAGATGACCAAGCCATCGTCCGTATCTCAAAAAAGGGCCGATACATGACAAGAGCCAGGAGTTCCCGAGAAGGAAATGAAACTGTGGGCATTTGTGTCTTCACGAAGACAGTACCACACCACCTGATGGAAATATGTATCTTTAAAATCTCGTACACCAGCAGCCAAACCATTGATTAGCCCCAAGAACAAGAAAGCTAGATTATCCTTCGCCAGTAAGCACGTTCTATGGAAAGAAGACCAATGGTCCATAGTACACTTCGGCAATGAATTGAAGTACAATTTGTTTGGTTCAAATGGCAGGAGGTTCGTCGTCGGAGACCTGGTGAAAGATTATCCGTGAACTGCGTGAAGAGCAACGTCAAGTTTGGTGGAGGAAGGGTTATGGTGTGGGGGCATAATTTCGGCGGAAGGTACTGGCCCACTTGTCGCTTGCACAGCAGAGTGAATGCTCAAGCGTATAAAGAACTTCTGTAAACACATGCTATGCCCCATATAAGAACTCATTCTGTCCAACCTGCCACCTTTTATGTAGGATAATGTCCCTTGCCACACGGCAAAGCTGGTAAATAATTTCCTGTATCTGGAGGAAGTAAGCACAATGGACTGCCCTGCTCAGAGCCCGGACCTGAATCCGAATAATAATTTGTGGAAGACGCTAGGAGAGAGAAGTAAGGAGAGAAACCTAAACACCATCGAAGAACTTTGAAACATATTATAAGAGGAATGAAAAAAATAACACCTGAAGAATGCCTTCGGTTAGTGCGCTACTGTGGCAGAAGATGTCAGTGCGTAATTGATAGTAAAGATCTACATACCAAGTACTAATATATGGATGGATGGATTATTTACAAGTCCCTTGGTGCTCACTGCGAGGTGATTGCACCGTAATTTGTTTTGTAGTAAGAAGTTTTAAAGATGAGTTATAAAAGTTGTGTCTGATATCATGAGGTGGTGATTATGCAGTGATGATTGAAGTACTAGATGAATAAATGGTATGATAATGTGTTAAAATAATTAAAATTCATTAAAATTTAGATCGTGCTACTCGAGATCTATCTATAGCTTCTTTAATAGTCCTGTCTCCTCGAGGTAGCGGATGATTCCGCTGCCAAGGCGCATATTTTCAGCTGTTAGTGCAGATCTTAGGATATCGAGGGTACCCCCCACCATCGATGGGTATGTATCTTCGTCGGAGTTCTCCATAGGTTGGGCATTCCGCGATAAGATGTGCAATTGTGAAGGGTAGAATGCAATCTTCACAGTAGGGAGAAAGCCTTTCTCCATTAGGTATCCGTGTGTGAGTAGTGAATGTGCGATGCGGAGTCTGCATACGGATACCTCTTGCCGCGGGTGAGTTCTCGAGGCTCCATAACGATAACTTTTGGAAAATGTGTCGCATCTTATTTTGTCCGTATAAATCTGCCCATGTGGGCATCCAGTTTTCCCGAATGGCGGCCTTTATTGCAATGATGTAGTCCTCATATGGTATTGGGATATCGTTGGGCCTGATTGGACGAAGGGCGGCATTTTTTGCCGCTCTATCAGCTTGCTCATTTCCAGCTACGCCTACGTGTGCTGGGACCCAGCAAAAGGAAATTTTCTTTCTTTCGCATGCTGCTCTATATACGTAGTTTCTTATTTCTAACAGAATTGGATGGATGTCAGTCATTCGTTCTAATGTTTGTAGGCTGCTGAAGGAGTCGGTGAAGATTGTGAATTCATCTGATGTTGAGTTATTGTATGCCCACTGCACTGCATGTTTTAAGGCATAGCACTCGGCAGTGAAGATTGATGATGTTTGGGGTAGTTTTTCAGAGAACGTGTAGTTATTTGATATCACCGAGCATCTTGTTCTGTCTGTGAATTTTGATCCATCGGTGTATATATGTATATCCATATGTGTTGCTGCGTGGGTAAGAAATTGAATTTTCTCTCCTAGGGAAGTAGTTGTTGATTTTTTTTATTATATTGCCATGGCATATCTTTAAAGTTGATTTCAAAAATGGAATATCTGGAAAAGCAAGTGGATGGATGGGGTTCATCGCTACCCCGATTTCCTCCATTCATAGTCGCACTCTACTTCCAAATAGTCGTGGAAGAGTTAGGCGTGTTGTAAAAATATTATCCATTTGGTCATTCATGACGGCGGTCGAAGTCGGCGATGTTGGGAGTCGCTGGATGCGGGTAAAGAGGCGTAGAAAGTGTTCCATCCTACGGATGTCTAGTGGTGTCTCCCCGGTATCGCATTGTAGGCTCGGTATGGGTGATGATCGGGATGCTCCGGTAGCCATGCGGAGACATTCACTAGCCACTGTGTTGATGAGTACAAGGCGTTTCTTGGAAGTAGAGGAGTAGATCTCGCATCCGTAGTCCAGTTTGGGTCACACCAAGGAGCGGTAGAGAGTGAGAAGTGTTTCGCGATCAGCTCCCCAGTCGTAACGTGACACTGTACGTAGGATGTTCATTTATTTTTTACAAGAGTTTTTAATGTTTCTTATATGTGGTTCCCATGTCAACCTTCTATCAAATGTTAGTTCTAGGAATTTATAGCTCTCAACGACTGCAATCCTCTTTTGGTATAGGTATAGGTCAGGTTCCCTAATACACCTTCTACGACGGCAGAAGTGGACTACTTTGGTCTTCTCGGCTGAGAATTGGTAGCCGTGGGTTAGACCATCTCGTGATGTTGTTGATGGCGATCTGGAGGCGACGTTCTATCGTTGCCATTTCGGAACCTACTAGGGAGATAGAGAAGTCATCTACATAAAGGTTGGCTTTAATGTCTTGATGGAGGTTTTGTGAGATATCATTGATTCCTATAGAAAACAGGGGTACGCTTAAGACGCTGCCTTCTTCTTGTATAAATGATTTGGATTTAGCGCTACCTAATCTTACAGAGAAGGTGCGGTTGGTTAGGAAATTTTGAATGAAGATTAGTAGTTGTCCGAGTAATCCGAGGTTATGGATGGCTTTTAAGATGGCATAACGCCATGACGTATCGTATGCCTTTTTAAGGTCGAAGAAAACAGCTAATACGTGCTGTTTCCTGGCGAATGCGTTACATATCGCCGATTCCAGACGGATATGGGCATCTGTGGTCTTGTAATTTTCTGAATCCGCACTGCGATGGGGATATGCTGGATTTCGTTTCAAGGAACCATGTTAAGCTTACATTCACAATTTTTTTCCCTAAGCTTACATATACAGGAGGTTAGGGCGATTGGGCAATAGTTTGGGGGACTGGTTGGGTATTTTCCTGGTTTTCGGAAAGCTAGAACTGTAGCCCTTCTCCAGGTGTCTGGAAAGGCATTTTCCATCCATATTTTATTGAATATATCTAAGAGGAAGCGTTTACCCCCTTCCCCTAGGTAGCGTAGCATTGCATAAGGTATATTGTCTGAGCCTGGAGCCGTGTCTCTACATGATGCAATAGCTGTATCGAACTCTTTTTTGCTGAATTTTTCGTTAAGATTTGTACTCTCTTGATGCGAAGTTTAGAGGTGAGCACTCCCTCTCCAACCGGTATTGGGCGAACTCGGGTGTTGTGTTCGCTCTACTTAATATTTTGGCAAAGTGAGTCGCTAGCGTGTCTGCTACATCGATGAGATTTAAGATAGTGTTTCCATTTATCCGAAGAATGGGGGTAGGGTCTCGGCTGGGTTTACCTAGCATTCCTCGGATCTTGCTCCATATGCGGTGGATGGGGTTTTAGAGTTTATCGTGGAGACATAAGCTCTCTATGATTTCCGGCGGGTTTGTTTAAGTATGTATTGATATTTAGCTCTCTTTTTATTAAATTCCATTTTAGTCGTCGGATTTGGCCATCGTTTGTATGTTTGCTAGGCTTTCCTTTGTTCTTTCAGTGCGACAGAGCATTCTGGGCTCCACCATGGGGTAGATCTCCAACTGGGTTGTCCTGAGCTAGTTGCGATGGATGTTTTACCTGCTTGATATATGATGGATGTAAAGATTTCCAACGCTTCCTCCGTCTCCGGGATGTCATCAACTTGGATATCGGTGATTTTGTTGAATTCCTCGTCTGAGGAAAGGATGATCGGGTAATGGTCGCTTTCTTTTAGGTCATCCAAGATTCTCCATTCAAAGTCTGCCGTGATGTTGGGTGAGTAGAGGTCTAGGTCTAACGCTGATAGGGTACCTGTTTGTATGTTAAATCTAGTACCTTCGCCCTGGTTCATGATTCCAAGTTGGTGTTTTTCTATTAGCTTTGATAGCTCGTTTCCTCTGGCGTTGCATATTCTGTCGCCCCACTCATTATGACGAATGTTAAATTCCCCCATTAGAATGAATGGAGTTGGTAGTTGTCAGATCAAGTCTCGTAAGGCGGTGACTGGAAGGGGCCCAGTGGGTGGGAGGTAGACATTTGCGATCGTGTATCGTTTCTTGATGTGCATGGTCACGGCGATTGTTTCCAGAGGTGAATTTAATCTGATGGGTAATGTGGGAACATCTTGATGGGTGTAGATGGCACAGCCACCGGATGTGCTGCCATCATTTGGTATTGAGGTGGTTACACAACTGTAATTCGGTAGCTTTCGTGGTGGGTGTATTCCCAACATGGTTTCCTGGAGACAGACGCAGGCGGGGCTCTCGTCCGCTACAAGAAGCCTTAATTCTTCCCAGTTGGCTCTGATTCCGCGGATATTCCACTGGATTAGCTTTATTATTCTTTTGGTTTGGTTCGAGAAGTGAGCAATTTGGTTTTTGCGGAGATCGTGGCGCCCATTGATTTATTAGGGCCCTGTGGCCACTGGAGTGTGGTGTGGACTGGTCTTTGAGGTTTTGGTTCTTCTTTGTCACTGTTTTTCTTGTTTGTGTCTTGGATATCTACTGTTGAGGGCGGTGTTGGTGTTCCGTCAATAATAGGAGGACGGATTATCTTTTTTTCTGCTTCTGTTGGTGGGTGAGGGAGGTGGCTCGTTGGTGGTATGATTCGAGCTTCAATGTGTTTGGTGGGGACGAGGTCTGTTCCACGTGGGTCTTGGGTCTCTTTTTTCGATTCTACCTTCTATTCGTAGATGATGTCAGTGGTAGGCGTTTTGATTGGTAGTGGCAAAACGCTGTGAAGGGGGGACCGAGATTGTGGGCAGACGATCTCTGGTATATCCTGAGTGTCCATTTGTTTGGGGTGGGGGTCGATGTGCTTAGGGATTTGCTGAGATTGTGATTTTAGGTTTACCTCTCTGCTAGGGATGGAATTTAGCATCGAGGTATCGGGTGCAGGTACCTCGCGATGCGGCAACTGCTTTTGGGACGGAGATGGTCGGTCGATTGTCGACCATATGCGTGGGGTAGGGGAGTTCGATATTCGAGGCCTGTGGTGCAGGTTCCTCGGGAGGAGGCGGTTGAGTTTTTGCTTTAACCCCCTGGTATGGGGTCTGGTCACTCTGCTCATTTCAACTACAGAGGCATAAGAGTTTCCTCTGGTTCCTATGGAGGTCTGTGCCTTTTCTCTGGCATCTCTAAATTCTAGTCGTTCTTTTCACGTATGGATGCTACTTCTTCTTCGAATTTGTAGACATTACATTTTTTGCTTGATGCTGGGTGGGGTTCTCCACAGTTTACATATTTCGTTGGGTAATTTTCGAGTTGTTCAGGGTGTAGTGCATTTGCGCAGTTGACGCAGGCGGGCGCAAAGCCCTGATTCCTGCGACGACAGGTGTTTGTAGAGTGCCCGAAAGTTTGGCAGCAGTAGCATCTTCTGGGGCTAGGTTTGAATTCTTTAACTGTGAAGCGGCGCCATCCTAAATATATATATTTTGGTAGGATATCTAGGTCAAATTATATGAGGTAAGTGTTTGTTGGTATCTTGCTGTTGTTGATCGTTTTATGTGCTATGTGTACTTGAGTTTCAGAGTACTCGCTTAATTCTTCAATTAATTCCGCTTCTGAGTATTGGGCGAAGTCTGGTCCTATTATTACGCCTTTACGCATGTTAAAGGAGGGATGTGCTGTTACTATTACTTTATCTCCTGCCAGTTCTTTAAATGTTAAGGTTTTTTCCGCTTGCTCTTTTGTTTTAACTTCGACTAGTATACTACCATCTGGTCGAGGCGAGAGAGGTGGAAATTGTGATCTGGAAGGTTGAAATAGTTTTTGGAAATCTTTCCTCTGTTTGACCATGCATGTTTTCATTAGGTTTGTTTGTTGGATTTCTGGTTTTATTAGGTAAAATCTTCTGAAAGATCGATCAACAAATTGTCCTGGAAGTCCCTGCAGTGAGAGCAATTCAGGCAGCGTTTTGGTGGATCGTCCTGGACCTGCTGCTTGCTGGGAGTTTGAAACTTACGGCGGACTTCTTACCCACTTTAGTCGTTTTTGCGGTGGTGAGTTTCGATTTCCTGAGACCTTGCTCGTTTCTATGCAATTTTCTTCTATCTGTCCAGTTGTTTTGGGGGGCGATGTTATGGTTAAAGTTCTCCCACCAGTTTTATCCAGGTCTTGTGTTCTTTTCTTTACTCGAGTTAGTAGATTCGTATCCATTTTCTTCGACGGACTGAGAAATAAGGGGGGTGGGGAGAGGGGAGGGGATGCGCAGCTTAAGACTTTCTTTGCTGGTTTCATTGGGTTTTTAAGAGGGATTTGTTAAAGAATTTGTTCGAACATGAACAGGAATCTACCGCCCGCGAAAGTACCGTCTTGCCAGATCCACTAAACGAGCGGACCCGAGACTCTAGAGAAAGGCCTATGGTTTGGTTTCCATTAACCCCGCGAATGCCCATTAGCGCAGACAACGGGCCGGTTCTAAACGACGCAGTCGGCGTGTAGGCGCGGGCGCGGGGACACTTACAGAGGGGGCTATGGACTTCACCGCCAGATAACCTTAGGGTAAGCCTGGCGGACCATGCAGGATATACCTGGTGGGCCTTAACCATTTTCCCGTCCACCCCGGCCACAGCCTGGTTCCGCGGACCGAACGCCAACTGTTGTCAGAGGAAAGGGAAGAAGAGGCTAGGCTGGGGCCGGACGGGGTGCTGAGGCCCGTCAGCACGGCAGCCAGGAAGGCAAATCGCCGCGCCCCCTACGGGATACTAATATATGGGAATAACCAAAATATTATTTCTTGAGTAACTTATATCATTGTAACTTCTCATCTACCGTTGTTATATTATCTCTCTGGATCATTTTGACCGCCATATTTTTCGCATAAAAATGCTCATTTGCACGTAACTTGCTGTTACATGCACCTTAACATGTACAATCTACATGCATAACTAATAGCCATGTTTTTATCTCTAATTTATCATGCATTACTTAACATTATTTGGTTTGAAGCTACTGTAAGTTTTGTGATGGATATAAGTGTCCGAATCATTATGACCGCTACTGTATTTGTCCCCCAATCCCAAAACATTAAGTCAGTTTTAGAGAAGAGAGCAGCACACAAACATACATCGTGATGCATGAAGTAAAAGAATCCCACAATTCCCTCACCTTTGGCAGGCTGGCCAGCGCTTGCTGTTTGACTTCCCAAACGAGGTCCTCTTTATGAAACTGCATACACTTCTCCACCTTCAGCTCCGGGACATGGATACGAAGGAGAACGTCTTCTCCAGTGGAAGAGGACGTTGAGGATGACCCTTGACCTCCACCAGATCCAGAGGCCGAACTGACGCTCGCTCTATCCTCCATTATTTCACTTCGAGAGCTGTAAGAGAATAAGATAAATTAGCTCTCATATTTGAAATACGACCTTCGTGGCTTCGTCGGTTAACACTGGCTAGATACCCGATCCGCGAGAGCGGATAACTTAGGTGTCAGGATTCCTTTGCGAGTTCATACCCATCAGGTGTGGTCTAAAGCCTCTTTTCCCTGCTTCTCTACAGACAATAACGCTCAGGGCAGTTAGGAACTGCGAATGGAGCCTAACACTACCTTCAATACTTAAAAAGGACCTCTGCCGCTAAATTACCTCCTTTGTTTATCCTGATAGATAAAACTCAATAACTATACCTTTGAAATTCCTGAAGGAGGAAAAATATCCTCTGGCGGTATGTATCAAATCACTAGTTTATTTTGACTAGGAAAAATTTGCCTTTACACAAATAAAGATAAAGTAGCTCAGTAGAGAGGAAATTAGAAGAAATGATAATATTAAAGGGGTAGATAGGAAAAAACGATTGGGATGTCTGCCAGAGAAGGCTACCATACAAAGTAGACAAATACTTTTAATCCTATGGAAGGGATGCGAGGCTGTATCTTTGGGAATGGATGCTGATGAAGCATGCCGGTTCCCCACCCTCTCGAGTCTTAAGGGCTTTTCATCTTGGGACTTTTCAGACGGGGCCTTCTCATGATCTGCGAGAGGGTTCATGGTTTGCGTCTGTGTTTAGTAGTACTTCTCAGGTGTCCCTAGGGATCCATATTCCAACGCGTTGCTCTTGGCTCCTCCCAATAAACCCAGAAGTTCCAGGGTTTTATTTTATTTCTTGACATGGAATACCCGTTTTGATTGTCATTGTCATTTCACTGATTTTATTCTGACTACACGTCTCCTGCCTTCCTTCCTTCCTTCCCTTCCTCCACTGTGATCTCCTCCGTTCTCCAACGTGTCAATGAACCTTCCTCTCGCTGCACCTGCGAAGCATTTGCACTGCATCATCTTTCCATTTTCGATTCATGATAAAACGAATTTCTTGCAATATAAAAAGGGTGATGATGGGATGAGTAGGAGAAGGAAGACGACGATGATGACCGGGTGCAATCGAGTTCAAGTAAGTTGGTGTCTTTGAGGTATTTTTAAATAAGTTTCTTTGCCAAATAAATTACAAAATTTCCATTTCTTCCTCTCCCTCCGGGAAAACAGAGCTACTCTACCCTTCACCTGCGACATTTGGAAACATGGCGACGGACAAATAACGAATTAGAGCATCCTTGCACATATAAAGAGGTGAGAAAATAGTTAAGGGGTAGAAGGAGAGAAAAATATACTGTAGAAATAAGGGAGAGGGGGTAGATAAAGATCCCCGCTGAAAGGGTATCGCAGTTACTTTGTTCTCTTCGATGTTCTTGTGTTCCGGAGGGTTTTGTCCTAAATTTAAAGTTATTCTCTATTTATTGTTGTAGTTAATATGTGTTGTTTAGATGATTCTTGTTTCAGCTCTTCAGGTTTGATGTATTTTAGGATTGACATTAAATATTTTATTAATTTTCCTTATAATTTCTCGCTTTTATCCTTCTTTATATATGCAGTTTGGTTTGCTTCGGGTGTGTATATTTGCTGATTGTTTGTGTTTTTGTTTCGTTTCAATTCTATTGATATTTTGGTTTTCTTCTTCTTGTTCTTTTGTTTGATTTTAGGTATATTTTGAGTCTTCTTGTCTCGGTGTGTCTTTTGTCGCTGGTAAATTGCTTTGTTCTTCTGTCTTGAAGTGTCTATGTGCTTTTGTATGTCTTCGGGTGTCATGCTCCTTGAGACATTCTCCAGATCGTTTGGGCTTTTTATTAGCTGTGTTTATTGCTGAAAATTTGAGCTCTTGGTGCAAGTCTTTCGGTCTCTTCATTTGCCATCTTTTTCACTTTCCTTATAAGAAGGATCGCCTTGTTCTGCATTCTTTGGAGTGCCCGAATATGTCTTCTGGGGCTCGTGTTGATTGGAATTAGTAGGCACGGTAGATTCGATCTTATGAAGGCGTTATTAATCTTTAACTTGTTGGATCTTTGGGGTTTCTAAATCTGAATAGTTTACACGTGCTACTGTTGAGGTAACATGACAACTGTAGCTCTCCTTTGAGATGTTAGGTCCCAATACTGCGCACTCTCGTCAATAAAAAACCTCAACACCATCAAGTTAGATGGTGCCTAGCTTTATTCTGACGAGTAAAATGGCCATTCATTTGTGGGTGTTTGTTGAGGTTTTCTATCACCTTTCGGTCTGTTTATGTTTTGGATTTCACTAGTCGTTGTTCGTGCTATGAGTTCGGGGTTCCTGAAGAGGATAGTAATGATATGGAAGATGTCTGCAAACTGTATGTATATCATCTCCTCCCTGACTGCTTCAGCCAGATTAACAGTGTAGATACTGTATAGGAGGGGGCTAAGGCACCGTCCCTGTGGTACTGCGTTAGTCAGTTCAAAGTCTGGTTCAATGTTATTCTTTTATTTGTATGTTCATACGCTATTCAGTCCATTATGTTGTCGCATAGTATGTTTTCTAGTCTTGGGTTTAGTCCTACTCATAGCATTTTGTATTGTAGTCCCGTGCTCCATACTTTGTCTCTGAGCACCAGGTCAGCACGTTTGTGTGAGTATAAGAAATCGCCCTTAGGTCAACAGAACATTATGCTAAATATATATATATATATATATATATATATATATATATATATATATATTAGTGTAGTTGGGTAGCAGTCTTTCATGAATGCAAATTTTGATGAAGAACATTGTGTATTTTGCCTTAATTAATTTCCTTTGGCAACTTTCTCTTCTTCTTACTATCTTTTTTATTCCATCTTGTAGATGGTGGATCACTTGTCCAGTATTCATCTCTTTTTTTTAAATGAATGTGTTTGGTAAAAAACAAACTAAATTGCTAAGCTTTCGATCTTATTCGATCATCTTCGGAGCATTTTGAAATGTTCTTGCCTACTTTACCGATGTAATGAGTGGAGTGAGGATCTGACAGAGTGAAAGAAATTTTAATTAATTAACTATATGAAAGTGACGAAATGTGTGGTAGGCTTTCATAAGTGTGAAAATGTTTACTAGTTTGCCCTGGTGTTAGGGCATCACTATCATGCTTTCTTCTTGTTTGTTTAAATTTTTTTTCCTCCGTCAATTCAATAATGTTGCTGACCGTTGATACGGTCAGGTTTTCCATTGTTATATATATATATATATATATATATATATATATATATATATATATATATATATATATATATATATTTGATTTCATTAATAAGTTCCTCCGTTGTGGCTTTCAAGCCTTTCAATTGATTTTTATTCTACTAATTATCTCCTGTTTCATATGGGCATTTTTGCCTCTTTTATTCATATTTTGTTATTTATTACTTCGTTGTTTCCTTTTATTTAAATTATAGTTACCTTGTTGTTATTGTATTTAGTTATTCATTTATTATTTTCAGTTTAAATCTTAGTTTGGGCACTTGGCCTCTTTTCATTTATGTTAAACTATCTTCCTTTTCTTATTATTATTTGGTTAATTTTGTTGATTATTTATTCTTCTTCACTTCTTTTTTGTTTGTTAAATTTTAATTTAGGCATTTCGCCTCTTTTTGTTAAATTTTATTGTCTTTTATACTTCTTCTCAAACGGATAAATTCCAACTCATCATTTATTATAAAACAACAAAAGCCAGCAATCTCCTGATGAAAAACAACACCTGCCTAAACTCCTCGAATCTCAAGTCAACCAACATAGTTTACGAGTCCATCTGCCCCGATAACGACTGTAAGCTTTATAATAACTCAAAATATATTGGCATGACAACCACTACACTTTCGAGACGTTTAACCATGTGTAGAAGTCTAAATACCGCGTACATAAGTGTACGTAGAAACACTCCGACACAAAGCTGCGCGCCCTCTCGTATCCCTAAAATGCACCCCTGCCTCGAATTCTCCGTCGTCCTTTTTCGCACCGCCGTAAAATCCGAGATGGCTCGAAGCCGTGAATGACATATCGTCAGTCCAAAGACGAAAAAGGGTCTTTCAAGCGACGATACGGATTTTACGAGAATTCGATTCTCTCTCTCGATTCTGCTCGTGAGAGAAATAAAAGGAAGACTTCTCCCTGGAATCAGGCAGAAGCCCTTGGACCTACGTCGAGTTTGTGTGAAACTCGATCCACATAAGAAACCGTTCGCCCGCTGCAAGGAAGGAACTTCTCGAGGTAGTGGTTGTTGCCGTCACGGTACTTGTAGGTGCCAAACTTCTCGCAGCCCCCTCCCATTTAGAGTCTGAGGTTCCACAGGACCTCCCTCTGTGGATTACCCTAGACGTAGCTAGGTAATCGGTTTTGGCTACCCACTCCATGAGCCGAATAATCGGACAAGTACTTCAAGGAAGAAGTCCGATTTGAGTCACCTGTGGCTCACCTTCGTGATCTGGCAAAGGATCAGCATATCACCGGTCTAGGATTACCCTCTCATTCGGTAACCTCGGACGGCCGGACTAGGTGCGATCATCGTCACTTACGAACTCAAAGATATCGTTAATTGAATTATCCCCTCACCTAACTTCACTAGTTTATTTGTGAACTATAATTCTCATCTCGACCCCATACCCTCGAATATTAGAAGTGCTTACTTAATTCAGTGTTTAACTCAATAATAATATTCCCTTTGTTCTGTCTGGTGTCATTAAGACGCAAACATCCCACTGAGTAATTTGCAAGTAATCCCCACCACATTTTGTAGACTTATTTATTCAGTGCAAGATTAATCCTATTTATATTTATATACGCTGTTGCTTATTTCAAATTCATGTACATTAAAGATTATTTTTGTATATGTGTGTTTAACTAATTTGGACGATCCTTTGGCAATTATTAAGCAATCCACTCAGCTTAAATCTCAATATTCCACCGACCCACCCATGGTTGGCTTTTACTGAGTGGAGAACACACTCAGGAGATAAGCATCTTAGTTTTGATCAAAAGGATACGCACCGGGGTTATTCTTATTCACCGGAAGTGGCTAAGGTAGGTGTATTGGATACGCTTCACCTCGGAGCGGTAATAAAATATACAGTGGCGGCAACAAAAAAAGTGACATTGAATATTGGCAATAGAAATCGATACATAAAATCGCTTTCACGATTTTACTTGCCAACAAGCCAATGAAAAGGGGCGGGGCTTATGCCACGAGTGGATGACTCTCCTGAGCTAAGACAACAGAACTGCGCTTTATTGGAACTCACTGTCTCGTTTGAGCTCGTACAGTGAGGTTTTGGTGTACAACGCTCCAGCGTGCTGATTTCCTGCATTCGTGCCTACATTTGACGTGCTATAACTTCTGTGCAAGTGGATACAATGACACGGAAAAAGCTTTCTATGACAGAGAAAAGCCGTGCCTTGACCCTATTAGAGCAGGGAAAGTCTTTTATTGATGTAGCAGCAGATTTAGGAACCTCAAAAAATACGATTTATCGCCTAAAACGGGCAGCTGAGTTATTGCCACCAGATACCATACCAAAGAGGAAGGAGGGCACTGGTGCAGCTAGGAAGACATCTCCAAGGACTGATAATATCCTAAGGCGTGAAGTGATGTCAGACCCTTCTGTAACCTCCGCTTCAATCAAGAAAAAACACCCAGACCTTCTCCAGAACGTCGCCCTCAGGACCATCCGTCATCGCTTATAGAAGGACTTAGGCCTACCGGCTCGCCGCGCTGCCAAGAAGCCACTTCTTACCAAGGCTATGAAGATGAAAAGGCTCAATTTTTGCAAGACCTATAAACATTGGACAGCTGCCCATTGGAAGAAGGTGATGTTCAGTGATGAGAGCACCTTTAGGCTGGTCAGAGGAGAGTCAAAGATCGTGCGTCGTCCCAGCAATGTGTCTCGGTATGACCCAAAATATACCGTGAAAACTGTGAAGCACCCTGATAGTGTGATGGTGTGGGGTGCCTTTAGTGCAAACAAGGGCAGAGGAGGTCTGTACTTCCTTCCCAAGAATGTAACCATGAGGGGGACTAACTATCTCGAAGTTTTGAAGCAGCACATGCTGCCATTTTGGGAAATTCATCGGTGTGAATTTTTCATGCATGATGGTGCCCCTGCTCACAGGTCCCAGTTAGTAAAAAGGTTCTTCAATGATAATAATATTAGTGTTTTGGAGTGGCCTGGTAATTCCCCGGACCTAAATCCTATTGAGAATGCTTGGAATCTGATGAAATCCAAAGTTCAAGAGACAGCATCCGGCAGCATCAAGGACCTGATAGAATCACTGAAGAAGATCTGGGTTACGATCGACCCCACCTACTTCGCAAACCTCGCTGAATCAATGCCCAATCGACTCAGAATGGTCATCAAGTGCAAGGGCAACATGACCAAGTATTAACTTTCATGAAATATTCATAATAAAATATGTAAGTTACATTTTTCTGTTTCATTTTCCCCGAATTGTCACATGTCACTTTTTTTGTTGCCGCCACTGTATGTCCAGGAAGTGGGACTGGGATTACCCACTCACTCAAACCTCGACACCATGCATCTACAAAGCGGAGGGCCTAAGAATCATATGGAGAGTGCCCATAATATTAACCTAACCAGAGATATGCTCGTTGATAACACCATTATTAAAAGAAAAGGTCAATAAAGCGAGGCTGAACAGCTTAGAAGCCATATTAATAAATGAAGATAAGCCAGCCATAAACAGTCAAGCAACAAGCTGGAATCGCACATTAAAACTATTTTAAAATTCCACTCACAGGAGTAGCCCATTTCCTCTAACGTTACGTTTAACCAAGGCGGAATAAATACCCCTTAAAAATCGTTTTCTTTCACTCTGTCAGAACCGGGAAAAATACTGGAACTTGGGTGTTTTGTTATGGAAAGGTGTGGAGTGCAAAGGTGGTCGCAGATAACGGCGGTCCGCAATAAGTAATTAATTTTATTCGTGCGGGAGAAAAAAAATTTTAAGCGCTCTCTTTTAACAAAGAGCTACAAGAAGAGGGGACCCAACACGGGGGCGGTCCCCAGGACTGCAAGAGTACCCCCCTCCGTATCATAAAGGGGGCATCTAAACCGACGAAAATGGCACTGATTGGAACTAAATATATACAAGAAAATCAACGCGGTGCTGATCCGCCTCATCGACACCCCAATGGGTATGCAACCATCTGCAGCACCAGGGGGGACGTCGAGAGGCTGGTCTCCGACGAAGCTCAAGCACACCTCAAAAAAATTGGGCTTGAAGCAAGCATCCCACAAGAGATCCTGGCCCAACGTACCATGGTATTAAGAAGGCTAGACCCGCTCTTCACAGATAACACCTGTGAAGAGATAAAAGAGGAATTTACGGCGAAGCAAGAGTGGGCCTGCATCACAGCAGCCTACAAGTTCGGAAAAGGAAGCGGCATGGTGAAGGTGGTCTTCAGCAGCATCGAGATGGCAAATCGCGCAAAAAACGAGGGGCTGCTCGGCTTTTACCTGAAGGTAAGCCCCGAACAAATAGAGAAGGAAGAATATATCCACATCGACTGCTGCTTCAAGTGCCACGCAGTCGAACAGCACGCTACAAAGGACTGCACAACCACCGACCCTGCATGCCCGAACTGCGCCAAAACCGGACACGGTTGGAAAGAGTGCAGAGAAAAGGTTCAAAAGTGCGTCAACTGTGGGGGTGACCACAGGGCTTTCATCGACGAAAAAAAAGTGCACCATCGAGTATTGGAGTAAGGAAACCGCACAAGAAGAAGGAAAAATACAAACACCTTCGGAAGGAGAAGAAGAGAAAAAGGACGCAAAGAAGAAACATAAGAAAAAGAAGAAGAATGCCGAGGAGACACAGCAGCAAAAAAATCCTTCGGACGAAGAAGAAGAGGAGGATGGAAAATACTAAGGGGTCCCCCGAACCGAGAAGAAGGAAATCCTCGAAAGAGGCCTCTTCTTCGACGGGAAAGACGTAGGCCTCCATGTTTTCGGCTCCCCCCTGTCCCCGGCCCCCAAAGACGATATGGAATTACTCATTATCGGCCTAGCTGCGGGTGAGTACAGTACAAATGGACGTACGAGGGACCATACTCCAGGAAAGAAGTGGCGGCTCTACTCCTAAAATCCATAATGTCCATTAACCCAAGGGACGTCCATAATGTGAATATGACGACATTCAAGGCAATACGGAGTGGACAAAAAACATCAGAAATTAAATAGTGAATAATTAAAGTGAAAAATAAAAGTGAATAAGTAAGCAAATAAATAATCTAATCATATTTAGTGAAACTAATCTAATTTAGTGAAAATTAATTTAATGAAAATAGTGTAGTAAATAAAATAAGTAATAAATATAGCAAAAAGTCAAAAATTAGTAAATTATATATAGTGATATTAAATCAAATTTTAGTGTAAATTAATTTAATGAAAAATAACTTAGTGTAATATAACAAACCGATTTGACTAATCATAAAAAATTCCCAACAAAATTTAATGGGAAATTAAATTTAAAGTGAATTATAATAAACTATCAAATTAAATAGTAATATTAAGAATTTATAGTAAATTATCCTTAAACTTTTTATATTATTAGAATTGTATTTAACTTTGAAATAACTCAATTGGTAATGATTTCCATGTCTCCGGGAAGCTATCATTTCCTACTTTTACTCAGTACTTTTACCTCCTCTACTAAAATCTATTTTTACCACTTTTTCTATCTAGATTACTACAATTTTTATAATTAATGTTTTAATTATGCTGCAATGTATGCATTTACTCTTTGTATTTATTTACTTAATAAACCGTTGAACCGTTGTTCTTTCACTCTGTCAGAACCTCACTCCACTCATTACATCGGTAAAAGAGGCAAAAACATTTCCAAACGCTCCGAAGATGATCGAATAAGATCGAAAGCTTAGCAATTTAGTTTGTTTTTTACCAAACACATTCATTTAAAAAAAAAGAGATGAATACTGGACAAGTGATCCACCATCTACAAGATGGAATAAAAAAGATGGTTAGAAGAAGAGAAAGTTGCCAAAGGAAATTAATTAAGGCAAAATACACAATGGTCTTCAACAAAATTTGCATATATATATATATATATATATATATATATATATATATATATATATATATATATATATATATATATATATATATATATATATATATATATATATATATATATATATATATATATATATATATATATATAAGCACTGTTTCACTCAATAACGAGTAAGTTAAATGTACAATAAAAAAACAATGTTTTAGAGCATAAAGTTTAATAAAACGGGACTAGTTTCGATATCTAGTTTGCCTCGATACGCTCGCTAAGGCCTTTCGGGCTGTTAAAACGAATTTGTCAGAAAGTTTTTAAGGAGAGAAGAGGAAGAATTTATATCATAAGCACGGCATAAATGATACTACTTTGTATATGATAGCTTAGAAGAAGGATGTAAATTAGAAGAAAGAGATAGCAAATTATTAGGTTGACAAATAGAGAAAGGATTCAGATTAAATTCATGCCAATCTTTCAACAATACATTACTCTTCCCCCTTACCCTGCCCCTTTGCAAAAGGACATCCAACCAGGAGAATTTTTTTTAAAATTCCCGTTTGTATATCTTAGATCCATTATTTTAAATTTCCCTAAATGAGAACTATAAGTTAATTATGTAGGCGAAAATTATCATTACATTTCAAACAATATTTCTCTCAAATTGAATGTAGATTCGTATTTGCAAATGATAAATCAATACAATTTTTTTCCCCTGTCAAGGATCGAGTACCCGATTGCTTGCGCAGTCTACAAGTTTATTTGTCCAGGTTGTTCCTCGGCTTCATATATCGGCAGCACTGTGCGATCATTGGGGGCTCATTATTCTTCGCATATGGGAATTAGCCATAGGACACGGTCTGTTCTTTCGAAAAAAGAACATTCGCATATAAAAGCTCATATAATAAATTGTAAAACGTCAATAACAATAGAAATCTTTAAAATCATAATCAGCAATAAATGTCCGACCATATTCAGAATCGCAGAATCAATATATATTAAATCTTTAAACCCAACTCTTAATTCCGATAATTCGTCAGTTCCTCTTCATGCTCTGTAAAAACCACAACCTGCCAAACCATACTCAATAAATATTACTGTTCAAATATTTCACCGCTTAGTTTTAAGGTGTGTTCTTCACTATAGTTATCGAAACTTTTGTATATCACAAAACTTTGTAGTATTATTTATTTAAAAGTGTTCAATTATTGCATACAGTGAATTAAGCATTTACCCTAATTTCTATAGTTATTACAATCCAATCACGTAAGTAATCTAAAGCTATATTTCTCATTCTTGTTAAGTTTGCTAATGAATTGCCATATATTCCTAGGAACCAGGTGATGATCGCACAAGCTCGAAACGTTGTTAATCTGAATAAATGGATTTAGATAAAAAGATGCTAGGATTACTTTTCGTCATTGGCTTCATCTTGAAAATGATATATATATATATATATATATATATATATATATATATATATATATATATATATATATATATATATATATATATATATATATTATATATATATATATATATATATATATATATATATATATATATATATATATATATATAGAGAGAGAGAGAGAGAGAGAGAGAGAGAGAGATATTGGCAAAACTAGGGGCCTTATTGTTCAAATGGGGTCATTTGAAAATAGCCCTGATTAAATGGGTGGGCCTGATGTCGCCTACCCATCCCCACTTGAGAAATTAGAATAAAAGCATTTAAGTTTTAGCCTGGTTGGTGATGTTAGGTTAAGTTATGTTAGATTGGGTCGGGTTAGGTCAGGCTAATGTTTGTAAAGGGTCTTTCAACAAGGACGCTCGAGCTTTGTCACGCGATAGTGGCCATGTTGTTAAAGCGACATCTGGCAACCTCACTGTGAACTGTTCAGTAGTACTTGGCAAGTCACGCTGGAAGGTTATAGCGTTGAACAGCGTGTGCAAATAATCAAATGTTATTATCAAAATCAGTGCTCCGTTCGACAAACGTTCCGCGCATTACGTGATTTCTATCATCTTCAGCGATGAGGCCCATTTTTGGATGAACGGATTTGTGAACAAGCAAAATTGTCTGATTTGGGACGAAAACAATCCACATGAGGATACACCAGCACCAATTGCATTCCAACAAAGTCACTGTTTGGTGCGGATTTTCGCCTAACGGAATCATCGGTCCGTATTTTTTTGAGAACGAAGATGGGATTGCCATAACCGTCAACGGCGAGACCTACAGATCGATGATAAGCAACTTCTTGTGGCCTCAACTGGATTATATGCCTAATATGGATACTGACGACATGTGGTTCCAACAGAACTGCGCTACGTGCCACACTGCACACGCCACAATAGACATTTTGCACCAACGATTTCAGGGCAGGGTAATCTCACGCGGCGGCGACGCAACTGGCCACCGAGATCATGCGATTTAACGCCAATAGATTACTTTCTTTGTGGCTACCTTAAATCTCAGGGCTATGCGAATAATCCGCAAACAGTTGATGTCCTCAAAGTCAACATGACGAACACCATCCAGCAAATTCAGCCAGATTTATGCGACAAAGTCATCGAAAATTGGGCCTCCCGAATACGTTCCACCAAGCGAAGCCGCGGCGGACATTTGAACGACGTCATATTCCACACTTAATGCCATAAAATGTAATTTCAAATTTAAAATAAATTGAGTGCATATATCACACACAACTTGTTTTATTTACATTTAAAAATTGAGCGACCTTATTGAAAGACCCTATATTTAGGGTACCATATAAAGCTGATTCACTCGATCCTATAAATAATTAATTTTATTTTTAAATTTCCTGATTTTTGTTTCTTATTTTCCTTCAAATGGGTCAATAAGGACCGCTATTCTTCTAAAGCTCATAAATCAGGCGTGTTACTACCCCTAAACATCCCAACCGACACCAATGGGTGTGCCCAATGGGTGAGCAGGCCTTCATTTCACGCATATAAACAATTAAACATATAATACATTTCTTGTACAGTCAGATCTTCAATATTAATTGCTAATGAATAGTGATACATTCTTGTGGATTAATCTAAATCTATTAGTACATAACTTATTAACGTTATAATTCCACCGAATAATAGGACAGATGAGTAGATACATAACTTGGTTGAAACTAACGGCAAATAAACAATGTTTGAAATTTTTATTCAGCTATTTGGCAAGTAGGAAAGAAAGTTGTTTTTGGAATCGGAAAACTGGGATTAGTTTTAGCGATTCTTACGATTCTGATTAATCGTCCCATCTCTAATTGAAACCCTGAGCCATGATAAGCAAATGCTTGTATACAATAGCTAATTGAAACCCTCATCCACGACGAGCTAATGTTTGTATACAATAACTAAATGAAACTATCAGCCACGACGAGAAAATGCCTATATACAATAGCCAATTGAAACCCTCAGCCACGACGTGCAAATGCTTGTATACAATAGCCAATTGAAACTCTCAGCCATGACGAGCAAATGCCTATATACAATAGCCAATTGAAACCCTCAGCCATGACGAGCAAATGCCTATATACAATAGCCAATTGAAACCCTCAGCTGTGACGAGCAAATGCTTGTATACAATAGCCAATTGAAACCCTCAACTATGACGAGCAAATGCTTGTATACAATAGCCAATTAAAACCCTTATCCACGAAGGGCAAATGCTTGTATACAATAACCAATGGAAATTCTCAGCCACGACGAGCAAATGCTTGTATACAATAGCCAATTGAAACACTCAGCCACGACGTGCAAATGCTTGTATACAATAGTCAATTGAAACTCTCAGCCACGACGAGCAAATGCCTATATACAATAGCCAATTGAAACCCTCAGCCACGACGTGCAAATGCTTGTATACAATAGCCAATTGAAACTCTCAGCCATGACGAGCAAATGCCTATATACAATAGCCAATTGAAACTCTCAGCCATGACGAGCAAATGCCTATATACAATAGCCAATTGAAACCCTCAGCTATGACGAGCAAATGCTTGTATACAATAGCCAATTGAAACTCTCAGCCACGGCGAGCAAATACTTGTACACAATAGCCAATTGAAACCCTCAGCCACGACGAGCAAATGCTTGTATAAAATAGCCAATTGAAACCCTCAGCCACGACGTGCGCAAATACTTGTATACAATAGCCAATTGAAACCCTCAGCCACGACGAGCAAATGCTTGTATAAAATAGCCAATTGAAACCCTCAGCCACGACGTGCGCAAATACTTGTATACAATAGCCAATTGAAACTCTCAGCCACGACGAGCAAATGCATGTATAAAATAGTTAATTGAATTTCTCAGCCACGGCAAGCAAATGCTTGTATACAATAGCCAATTGAAACTCTCAGCCACGACGAGCAAATGCTTGTATACAATGGCCAATTGAAACCCTCAGCCACAACGAGCAAATGCTTGTATACAATAGCCAATTGAAGCAGTTCTCTTTAGGGTTGTTAAATTTGTCTATTGGATATAGCACTTTGGCGTGGATGAAGAGCGCCCCTAGATGCCATTGCTATAGATACCGCAACCTAACCTTTCTCTTACGTCAAATAACTCATAATAATCGAATAAATCAATAAAACTCATTATCATTTAAATAAAACTAACACAGCTACACAACACCCAATGAGGAAGCGCAGCAAATCTCCTGAAAACCGGTTAAACTAATTCTGAGACATCCACAATTAAATCCGAACAAGGCCGGGGAGTCTGCTAGTTTGGCACATAAGTGGAGAGGGTTGATGTTTATTATGTTTGCTGCTATTCAGGTAATTTATGGCTTATGGAATGGAAATAGCGCCTTTGTCTTAGAGAGTCCAAATTTAGGGAAAGACAACACGAATTGTGTTGAGAGTGAGTTGAAAAGAAGATAAATCCCTAAATTAATTCAAGTTTCACCGTTCTACCAGCAGTCTTTATATCCTAGTTTATAAATCAGTTTCACAATTGGACTATAGTTTGGGCAAGTAAATCGATCAAAGATAGCTCTGTTAATTTTGTAGCAGGTCTGGAGGAAGGCACTTCTAGTGTTAGTGGTGCTATGTAATATTAATTATTTATTGGATACATCTCCGCTAAAAAGCCTAAATTCTCCTTTTTAAGACTTTGCGAAAATGTAAACAAGATGAAGATAGATACTCTGGTTGTTTGGTATTCGCCAGTAGAAATGGGCTGCAGCGAAAGCAAACACTGGCATGTAAGCTAAGGATATAAGCCCCATCTGCCATAGAAAACCCCGAAAATTCACAATGAAAAATGATTTGTGGTGGTGTATGAAAACAACAAAAAATCAACGACAACTAAGCATTAACAAACCCGAATTTATCAATTAAGAGACAAAATGTAAAACAAGTTAAGATTCAAACATGTATACTACATACACCGAGATTAAACGCACATTACACTTCGAGTCTAAACGGAGGACAGTGGTTATAAACTTGATTTTGTAGTTGAATACAACTACACAAGTCTGGTGAAGAGATGAGTAACCCCCACGTGCAACGCGATTAATCAGTTCGGAATTCTCAACCCCCCAACAGAGCCGCTACCAATGGGTTTATTAATCAAACCCCGCATTGGATACAAGGTGCTGGGACAAAACAGGTGTAGCAGCATCACACACGGATGTTCACATAAGACGGAGACACACTTGCGAAGCGACAGTGTGGCGTCACTACCATATGGCACTTCGATACACGCACCGATTGATTGTGTCAAAGAGAGGGAAGACCCATTCAGGGGGGGCATTACTGAAAGGAAACCTTGTTCTGTCTCACCTTCGCCAGGCACTGTTCAGTGGCTCTACGAAAGCGGCAGCTTTAAGTTCCAAGCTCGGCCCAACGGCCGACGGGTTAAAGAGCAAACCGGCAGCCTCTTCTTCCTATTCCTCGGGGTTGCTGCTGTTCCAGCACCCTTATAAACCTCGACCTTTCTTAACAATTTCTTCCCGGACTATCACCTGATCCTCTTTTGGAGCCGGCGAAATGAAGGAAAAAAACCTCGATAACACCTGTCGGAATCCAAAATTCTTTAGACTCATTGGCAGCGAGTTAACGAGGAATACAACCCCATTGTCCCATCGCATATCAATCCCAGAAACGAAT
The DNA here is from genome assembly GCA_963969495.1 of Ceratothoa steindachneri. Lineage (NCBI taxonomy): Eukaryota > Metazoa > Arthropoda > Malacostraca > Isopoda > Cymothoidae > Ceratothoa > Ceratothoa steindachneri. Next base: position 76,937,094 of record OZ018322.1, on the reverse strand, counting down.
AACCAATTGAAATAAGGCTAAACGAAGTGCTTAGCTCTAAAAAAAAAAATCACCATTTTCATAACGAAGATAGCAAACAAATATAAAAGAAAAATTAGTCGCCATAAAAAGGCTGCTAAAACATGATATTTGAACACCGTTTGTCACTTGCAATCACCTTTTAAAAACGAGTCTCTTAAGGCGAACGAACTTATTCAAGTAGTCTCTGCGTAGGAATTCTCTGCTTAGGAATTAAACGATCAGATTTCTTACAATCAAAATAGTGAAATTATACAATTCAAATCAGTCAATTATGTAATGATAATGAACTTTGGCATTCAAGTTCACGGACAAAATATTCGGTTTAATAAAAAATAATAACGAAATATTGGAACAAAATGAAGCCAAAACACCGTCCTATGAACGTCCATGTGTTAGGTCGTGTCAGGGGCTGTCCTTCACCCACAAGTTGAATCCAAACTCACATTAGACACGTTAACGTATAGATTTTTTGTAATACACCAACGAAATTTGATAACTTATCTGTCATTGATAGCAACTCTTGTACAGTGGTTATCTATTGTCTCTCTCTTAAATGAGGGTGGTTTTAATTTCACACGAATTCCATCGCTTTGTATCATACAGGCGTTTTTTTCTCTTACGGCGGATCTAAAATCGCGGAAACTTTATTGAAAAGATATTCTCGAATTAATGAGTACGATTGAAAGACGAAGCAATGAGGTGATGAAGGAAAATCTAAAATTCTGAAATTTGCCTCCCCTTCCAATAAAGAAGTCAATTAGGGGGGAAAAAATGTTCAGCAAACAACACTAATTTGGGAGTGGTATACCAAAAGAAAGTAGGGGTTTAGTAAAAAAGTTGCTATCAAGTGTGGAAAAGCGTGAGCCGAGTTACCTCCCTCCCCTACTGCCTCTTTATCTGTCGTCGTACGCAGCAATACCAACCGATCCCAAAGTTCATTCCTCCGTCAGGCAGAAGCAGCAGCGTCCCTCCTCACACTGAAAACGAACGCCCCGCTGGCAGCGTCGGGCGAGCCATTGTTGCCCTGACGCCGACAAGAATCAGCGTCGAGAGAATTTCGGTCTCTCTCACTCCTCATGACCCAGCCCGAGCCTTCCTGTCCCCAACCGAGCCGTTTCCAGCCCCATTTACAAATGATCGCGACCAAAAGGACGGACGGGAAGGCGGAGGTTGCATTTTGACGCTTGTTGCGAAGGGTTCCTGTTGTTGTTTTACCTTGCTAAACGGACAGGAGCTTTGCAATGGCAACGATTGGAGTTTCCTTTCCCCTCCGCTAATTTAATAAAGTCAAAGAATTCTCAGGAGGAGTTCTAACTAAATTTAATTAGTCCCGTTTGCTTCGAATTTCAACGTGTGCACTGATTCAAATTAAATGAAAACCGGCATCAACGAGCGAGGGCAAAAGCACTCCAACAAATTAAAGAAGACTCTTAAATATGAGCAATGACCATTTAGGAAGGAGAAATGGTACTAACATTCGGGATTTTCTTGGTTTGTCGATGCAGTCCTTGCCATAATCCTTTTTACCCTCCCCCACTCCTCTCTATTTCTCATGACTTCGGGGGAGAGTGGGGATGCTTTGACTAGAGAACAGGGGCAGGTTAAGGAGATTTGCAAGGGCCTTCGGTCTTAAGCGTGCCAAGTCATTTCCTCAGTGGCTGACCGAGTTATGTGCATTTCCTCCTCACATTCTCACTTCCCCTAACCTAACCACTTCATAAGCCCGTTCCCTAAAACAGCTTGTCAGCGCTGCCGCCCCGAGTCCGACTCCAGTGACGTTTCGCCGTGGATTTGCTCTCTGAGTGAGTTTCTGGTATTAAATTAGTCCAATTTCATGTTCATTTTCTATAATTTCCCCCAAATATAGCAATTTCCTTGATCGAGACTTGAATAAAAAAAATTAATAATTTCGAGTTGTCGATTCATAAACATCGCACACGAGCTCAGAATTTCCGAGACGGCTGGAAAGGAGGGAAGAGGGGTCTCGTTGTCATGGCAACATACTTCCCAAAGACTCCCGCCCAGGTATTGAGGCCAAGCACCGTTGCTGCCGGTCCGGAGATGAGCTCCGGACGTCGCTTTCCTCCTCCTCGAAAAACATCATCACGCCTCCTGAAATCCCACGAAGGAACTTGTCTTCCTATCTTAATGAAGTGTGTATGTGTGTGTGTGTGTGTGTGTGTAAGGGGGGAGAATTGCGTCGTGTCATCTTGGCTTGGTCACTAGCGACCCTAAGTCTCTTCTTATGGCAAGTCGAGCTCTGTATATTACTCACATTTTAACTTGCCTCGATTCCAACACCCTTTTTACACATCTTTAAAAACTTTCTGTCCGAGATACCCCCATTTTTTTTTTAATTAATTTAATATATATATATATATATATATATATATATATATATATATATATATATATATATATATATATATATATATATATATATATATATATATATATATATATATATATATATATATGAATGCAATGTCCCACAGGAAAAATGAAAAGGTTTTCCAAGTACTTTCGAACTTTATTAAGTTCCTTATCAAGGATAACTACAAGAAATAATATTATATTAGAGGTATATATACGAAAGAAAAGTATGGAAGAACGCCTCAAAAACAAGAACTCACCAATGAGGAAGACGGAAGGAGGGAGGTAAAGATTCAACATTAAGAATGACAAGAAGCAGGTAGTATGGTCAAACTAAGAAGACGGAAAGGGTAACAGATTAAAAGAAATGGAGATACTCTAACTAGGGAGATTATAAGACACGATGAGCGAAAAGGGGGCAAAATACAATGTACATAACAGAGCAGTGACAATTGAAAAAAAAATAAATAAAAATTAAATTGGGGCCACATAACTAAAGATGTATATAAAAAACTAAGAACAAAAGTCAGAACTAATTTCTTTGAGTATTAATCTTTTAATTATAGCAGCTATTTAATATAAGCCAGGGGAAAGGTTAAAATTATCACATTGGCTTATAAAAGCACATTCAATGATATTCCTTTTTATAGGGTCATTGGAACGATAAATAAATTTTGCCGAGTTCCAGTTAATAAGATGGTCCTTATCTGACATATGGACAAAGAAAGCTAATATTTACTTAGGCAACCAGAACACTCAACTGAATAAACTCCTCCCCCCCAAACTATTACAATTATTACGTACTAATAAATTCTTAATGGTCGTCTCATATTTAAAAGCAACAGAAATGTTAAAGTTATTCAAAAGACGGGGAAGATCACTAAAACAAAGAGAAAATGGCAGAACTAAAATGTTATTACTATTAAAAGGGAGAGTAGGGACAGTTTGATAAAATGTCTTTTTAGCAGAAGAAAGACAGTTTTGAAGAAACGGGTAAGGGTAACAAAGTTTATGGCCATTTTCAAAGATATTGGAAAATTCCAAATCCATATATTCCGGGCTCACAACATGTAATGCCCGTAGAAACATAGAAGAAAAAACAGAACGTTTAACTTTAGGGCTGTGAGAAGAGTAAAAATGAATATAAGAATTTAAATTAGTAGGCTTACGAAAAATAGAGTATTTAAAACCTGCATGAGTTCTATGAATAAGAAGATCAAGAAAGGGAAGGGTTCTATTATTTTCCAACTCGTGGGTAAATTTAATTGAAGGGACGAGACAATTGAGTCTGGTAAGAAAACATTAACATCTTTGGAGTTAGGCCACAAGCAAATGACATCATCAATATACCTGTACCAAACGATCGGGACTTCAAGGATAGTAGGGAGAAGTTTTGTTTCAAAAAAACTCCATATATAAGTTAGAAAGGACAGGTGAAAGACAATTACCCATGGCTAATCCGAATTTTTGGAGGAAATATTTGCTTTCGAACGAAAACTTACAGTTTTTGGTACAAAGAGAAATGAGGTTCAAGAAAGTAGTAACGGGTACCGGCAAATCATAATTTTGCAAATGATCATTAAGGAAATTGAAAAGGTCTTCAACGGGTACTTTGGTAAATAATGAACAAACGTCAAACTTAACAAGAGTAAAATCATTAGAATAATGAATAGCATTGAGTTTAGAAATAAGGTCGTAACTATTAGTGACATGAGAATGAGAAATGGAACCAACTAGTGGAGTAAGAAATGAAGTAAGCCATTTAGCCAGGAAATATATATATATATCTCTCTCTCTCTCTCTCTCTCTCTCTCTCTATATATATATATATATATATATATATATATATATATATATATATATATATATATATATATATATATATATATAAATATAGTAATGGCAATAAAATTGCCATTACTAACTTAATAACACTGTACAACAAATTTCAGTGTTAAGAATTAACATAGATCTCATGTGCATTTTATTATGAAGTTGAGTTTGTTGAATTCAAATTTGATAACAAAAAAGTTCCTATCACTAACATTTTCTTGTAAATTGCCGATTTATTAATTATGCAATTGATACCGATTTCTCCGATACCATAAATAAATTTCGCTCCCAATGTCAGATTAAATGTGTCAATTGTAATTAATTCATGAATATATAATGAATAAGCATGTTTGTTAGCATTATATAATGTACAAGCCATACTTCGTATTCTTTCTTATAGAAAGAACTTGGTTCCACAGGCACTCCTTCGCAGTAGAGGCCTACGGCCTATTTGCTATTCTAAACCGCTTTTTTAATCCCCTTTATAGACTCTTTATTTTAACACCCTGAACACCTTTTTCAACATAGATACCCAGAAACATTTTTTTTAAGTTATTTCACCTTTTATTATATTGTCTTTATCCCTTGAAGATTTATATATAGTTGAGAATTTTCCAAACACTTTTTTCAACATAGAAACCCTGAAACCTTTTTTTTAAGTTACTTTGATATATAGAAAAACCTTCGTCCTCTTTTTTCATCTAAATTTGTTTTATATACGAAATGATAGTAAAAAAGCGCCAAATCCCTAATTTTAATACATTTTTTTAACTTCACGATTTGTATGTTTTTTCATTCCAAATCATTCGATAATTATATTTATTTTTTTCTGAACTCTTAGAAAGAACTTTGATAAAAGCTCGAAACATACAAAAACAGCCCTGCGAATAAAAGTTTCAAATAAACCTAAACTCAAAAACATGAAAGGTTATTTATCCACTAAGCAAAAAAACATTTTCAAAAATTTTAAAAATTCACCAAGTTAAATTATAGAGTTAAGGATTAACCTACATTTTAGTATTTACTTCTTCGTTTGTAAGACGCCTCAGTGTCACGCTTCAGGTTCCAGCAGAAGTCAGCCAGCATAGCAGGGCTCCATTTTCCCTTATACGTGTTTTCGATTGACGCTATATTTTGATGGAACCTTTCTCTATGTTCATCACTCACATACACTATATTCTCTAGAAAGAAGGACACATGAGAATGAAGAAAGTGTATCTTCAGTGACATATTCTATCCGAGATCTTGGTAGCACTTGATTAGGCTCTCCAATATACGCTCTCGCTGGGCCCCTTGGTGCTTTCCCAGAAGTCCTTTACATACATCTTTGAATGCATGCCAGGCCGCTAGCTCAGTTTCATCAATTGTCGTCTCGAAGTCCTCATGAGCTATAAGTTGACGAATCTGAGGGCCTACGAATATGCCTTCTTTAATTTTGGCATAACTTATTTTAGGGAAGAACGATTTGAGGTACTGGAAACATGGCTTTATGTTGCAGTGCTTTGGCAAATTGCCTCACTAGGCCTAGTTGTATATGCAGTTGTGGCAAAATGATTTTCTCCTTTTTAACTAGTGCCTCATGAATTACATTATTGCATCCAGGCGTCATTGTTTCCCGAAGTGACCATTCTGAGCGTACATAATGTTCTGATCTGGCCCTACTGTCCCGCTTGCAAATGAAGCACATAAACTTGGTGTATCCAGTTTGTAGCCTATTAACTAGGGCTACTACTTTCAAGTCTACAAAACTAGCCACTCATGATCCTTATAACTTTTGCGGTCTATAATAAAAGCAAGGTTCTCATATGTCTCTTAAAATGACTGAGTGAGTAACTGGAACTGAAGACATGGTGTTCCCAATGTGTAACAGAACCGCTTTTATGCTGTAAAAGGATGTATCTATGAATAACCTCCACTCATTTGGTTCAGAGCTTAGCTCTAAGGCATTGAATAGGCCTCTGATATCATTAGAATAAGTCAAGTTGTTTTCAAAAGTGAAGAATTGCTGTAGATCTGCAGAGCTCTTCCTAAATACTATAATTCGAGCATATTCACCCAAAAGTTTCCATTGTTGCAGACGTGAAGCCAGGAGTTCACTTTATTGATTATTAAGTGTAATAGATCACGAACTAGATCATTGAGTTCCGGTTGGGTGATGAGGTGTGGTTTCTTGCCAGATTCAAGCTGTGCCACATATGGTGTATCTTGAGATTCTGAATCGTCTTCTGAGTTGTTCTTGTCATCGTTTGGTAGTTCAGAGGGCGGCCGTGGTACAGGAATAGCACTTGAATGTCGATCTGGGTGAGTAGCAGACTGAAGATCTGGATGCATGATAGATTTCTTGCCTTTTCTGAGGCGACCTGCAGTGAAATAAAATAAAATCAGACTAAAAATGGATATTACTGGCTGCGATCACTTGCAGAAATAGTGGAAGTACAACATAGTATGTATTTTGATATTTTTGATTGATACATCTCTTGAAAATATATTAAAGACCAAGAAAGAAAACACATTGAATACCCATCTTTAATATATGTTAAGCAGAAGTAGCAATCCGTTGAATGATCCTTTGGCTCACTCCAGACCATTACTGCGCCAAATGCCAGGCCCTTTGCTTTTCACCTAGGCAGAAAGTGAACTTGTACGCCTGACACAACATATGTGAGGTGCACAGCGTTTGTCCTGGTCACCCACTTTACATCCAAAGTACAGCTCATAAAGTTTCTTCAAATGTTTAGTAAACTGTCTCTTGTATTTTCTTAATGTAACTGATCCACTTATATAACAGAAACTATCTGGGGAATTTTTGCATTCTCTAGGCATTTTAGCTCTGTCTCCTGTAAAGAAAAAACACTGTACTCCGTGAAAAAGAATATAAATAGTAACAACAACAAATATTAAATAAAAAGTAAAAATAGAAAGCAATTATAGTTACAAAATTATCAAGCGTTACCTAAGAGTTACCACGGACTTATCCCCATATATCTAAAAAAAAATATTGAGTATACTTTCTTAAATTTCCTAGGTTAGGTTAACAAATACCTTAGGAACACCCCATTAAAATGATATCAAAATCCGCTTATAACCTTTAAGAGTTGTCAGTTTCGGCCCAATCCTGTTTGCATTCAATCCCTACAGAACCATTAGTGTATTTGCCACAAGTAAGATGGTAATTTACGAGAAACTGGAGGGTCGCAGAAAGAGACGGATGTTATACTCATGATTTACGCAGAAAATACCACTAGAAAAGGTTAATCTCATTTCCGTTTTTTTTTTCCATTGTTGTACAGTGTAATCGAAAAAACAGCGAAGGCCAGGAGGGCACGCAAACATCTTGATGCCCACTAAAGCATGGTTGCCTGTGCTACCCCTGATACAACTACCATTGCAGAAGGAATATTGTCATATATATTCACATTCTCCGTTCTATCTGCCAGCACATTTCCTAAAAAGTTCTACAAGTTGTGTAAATTAACACTGTCAACTCGGGTCTAATATGATTAACAATTCAGAAATGATCTGTATAGCAAAATGTATGGGTACGGAATTGATTAACAAAAAAGAAACAATTAGGAACTTATCTAATGACTCATGATGGCATGCAGAAACCGAGTTGAAAGCGACATACCGTGTAACTCATAAAGACATGCTGAGTGTCGCGTTGAAAGGAACATATCAAGTCACTCATGCTGGAATGCAGAAGTCGTGTTGAAAGCGACATATCCTGTTCTTCATGATGGCATGCGGAATACGTATTGAAAGCGACATATCCTGTCACTCATGATGGCTTGCGGAAGACATGTTGAAAGCGACATTCGGCCTGCGTCATTGCCATTTGCACCCTTACCAATAAATGAATCATCGCCACTTCATTAAATTCGCCTTAAAAAACTCGACTTTATAACACAGTCCGGTAAATATCAAATGTTCCCCCCCCGGTGTTTATAAAAGGTGGATTATCTACTCCGACCCCCACCCCCCCGCTTCAATTTATTCATTCATATTTTTGGCACAATTTCAAGGTTACAACATTGAGGAATCCACTTATTAAAGACCATTTTTTTTTCGGAGCCAGGGGTGGTTCTATCTAGTTCGTTGAGATTGGAATTACGGTTCAGAATTTAATTTATTTCTCTCCTTTTCCGGCGTTTGTGGGACAAATAAGAATTTTTTTTCTTTTTTAATTCTATAGAGCCCATCTGGCAACTGCCTAATTGGGCATAAGTCGCCGAAAAACACGAGAGCCTAGAACTAGGCTACTTTAAAATAAAAATATGAAAACTTAACAATGATATAAATTGGAAAAACTCAACAATCAGGAAGCAATCTCCGGCAGCGGGGGGAGGTCCCCCTCACCCCGGTGCAGGAGAGTGCAACCTAGAAACAAAACAATAACAAAAAAATAACCTTAAATAAAGGGGAGAAGCCCGGCCTCCCCCCAAAAGTCAACAAGTCCACAAGTCAATGTGCACGAATCTGTCCCGAGTACAAGGGACAGGCGATAGCGACCCCGCCCATCCCGGTACCGAGACAGGTATCGTGCGCGAAGATCACCCAGACTGGGACATTCGACAAGAATGTGCCGAACAGTCTGGGGGACGACGCAGTCGTTGCAATAGGGCGCAGGCGAGCGCTCCATCAAATAGCGATGCGTCACACGAGTGTGTCCTATTCGGAGACGACAGAAAGCAACCTGAAGCCGGCGCGGCATTGGGGGATAGGTCCATGGGAACAGTCGCGGCGCAATGGCACGCAACTTTAAGTTCCCTTCCACCGTCTCCCATCTTCTTTGCCAAGCAGTCCGAAGAGCTGCCCGTATTCCTGCCATGTAGTCGGTGTGAGGAAGAGCGAAACGCTGGTCCGGTCGCAGAGTCCTCGCGTACTCTTTGGCGCCCTCATTCCCCGCAATTCCTACATGTCCAGGAACCCAGCAGAAGATAATCTCGACATCTGCCCGGCTCGCCAAAACCGTGGCGTCACGGATTTCGCGAACCAGGGGATGCGGAGATTTCAATGCCCCGGGGACAAATAAGAAACAGCCCGGATGATGAGATCCTCAAATTTTGACATTAAGGATTAGCTGGCCCTTTACCAATCAAGGTGGTGCCAAGTGTCGCATGCGAAACTATGCTGCAACTGTCATCTGGAGGATTAGGTGTCTCTCACTGCCCCGATGTCCGATGGTGGATCTGCTGCTGTATATCATCGACGCATCTCACTTCCACTAACTTCACCATCTTTATAGATATCTCCCTAAACTTTATAGCGGGATGCTCCCGCTGGTTGTCGCTGATAAGTTTTAAGCGAATAATGATGAATAATAAATAAAAGCTGGATCCTGATCATCCAATTCCTAGGCCGCCCTTGATAGGTCAGTGTCATTATATAAATACCTCCAAGGGAGGGGCTGATTTAGTTCGTTAGAATGTCTATTCTTATGTAGATCTTTTGGTGGGAGATTTTGAAAGTAGATCCTTCTGGGGGAGATTTTGAAATTAGATTCTTTTGGGGAGATTTTGGAAGTAGATCATTTTGGGGAGATTTTGGAAGTAGATCCTTTTGGGGGAGATTTTGAAATTAGATTCTTTGGGGGGAGATTTGGAAATTAGCTCCTTTGGGGGGAGATTTTGAAAGTAGCTTCTTTGGGGGAGATTTTTAAATTAGATCCTTTTGGGGAGATTTTGAAACTAGCTTCTTTTGGGGGAGATTTTGAAATTAGATCCTTTTGGGAAGATTTTGAAATTAGATCCTTTTGGGGAGATTTTGAAAATAGCTTCTTTGGGGGGAGATTCTAGGGAAGGTTTTGAAATTAGATCCTTTGGGAGGATATTTTGAAATTGGATCCTTTGGTGGGGAGATTTCCAAATTAGATCATTTTGAGGAGATTTTGAAATTCGATCCTTTTGTGGAGATTTTGAAATTCGATCCTTTTGTGGGAAATTTTGAAATTAGATCCTTTAGGGAGGGGAGTTTTGAAATTTGATCTAGTACATTGTGATATTAGATCCTATTGGGGAAGATTTTGAAATTATATCCTTTAGGGGGAAATTTTGAAATTTATGCTCTTTGCGTGAGATTTTAAAATTATATCCTAGGAGGGGGGGGGAATTAGATCCTTTTGGGGGAGATTTTGAAATTAGATCCTTTGGGGGGGAGGGAGGATTTTTTAAATTATCCGACCCCCTCGAACCACCTCCTTCAACTACTACTCCCAATAATCCGCTCTAAATGCCAATAGACGTATCGGTTTATTGGAATTTAGATTTGTTGCAAAAGTCCGTGTCAGCAAGTAATCATTTTTCATTATCACTCGCAAAAGTTTTGTTTTCTCCTCACTCCATTCTTCTTCTATCCTCGCCTCACTGGCCTCAGTTATCAACGCCGATTCCTTTTTATTTCCAATAAAAATAAAACAAACGAGAGGTCGAATTATGCCAATTTACTGCTCCGTTGTAAGGAAAAATATCGCGTGAGTCGGTGAAACCCGACTCTAATTTTAGTGACGCAAAAGGGGTTTAATGTCACGTGAGTCGGTAAAACTCGACTCATAAATTTAGTGACGCAAAGGGGGTTTAATGTCACGTGAGTCGGTAAAACCCGACTATAATTTTAGTGACGCAAAAGAGGTTTAATGTCACGTGAGTCGGTAAAACCCGACTTATAATTTTAGTGATTCCAATGGGGTTTAATGTCAGGTGAGTCGGTAAAACCAGACTCATAATTTAGTGACTCAAAAGGGGTTTGTCGAGTAGATATTTTTAGTCCCGTGCGAGTGTAGTCGCGGGCAATTCCACATTTCACTATATCGGTCGGTTGGTCGGTCCCCATTTTGATTTTTTTTTTGTTTTCGTAATAACATTGTAAATATTCGACCGATTCTAACGAAATTCGAAACCATTATGTTGTTTTACATTCTCTTTCGAATGATATAACCTCCTTAGGATGACTTCCAAGGGGTCCTCTTAAGGTTAGGCTTTGAATTATTGCGAGTTTTGGAGGTCGTAAGGTCATAAATCAGAATAAGTGAGAGCACGCGACTTTTTGGTCAGCATACCTTGTTTATTATTAGTTTAGACGTTAAACATAGGTGTGATGAAAACTATCCAATAACATTTAAAATTAAGATTAAGTTAAATAATCGGTGGAAAAGGAGGAAGTTTTTGCTTAATTTGTGGGAAATCAATTTGCTGAATTTAATAGAGAAGAATAAAAAAAACAAACCAAGAAAAGTAAAAGGAAATAAGGAAGGGGGGGGGGACAGGGAGGATGGTTGAATTTTTAAAAGAAACAGAAATGGGGGACTCCGATAGAGTCGTCCCCTGTATACAGAGGGTGAACAGGCAGGAACAAAACCCCGAACCCCGAAAACATTGAAAAATAAATATAAAAAAAGGACTTTGGTAGCAAAAGTGAACCGAGCTGGAAACCCGCATTCAAGAGCCTCCGGGTCCAAGTTTGTATCCGTAGGCCCGTACTCAAATGTGGTGCCTACCCCCCCCCCTTCCCTCTTGCGGGAAGGGAGCCTAGGGAGTTCATGATGACAGACCGGAACCTTTTGCGGGGGCCGGGCACGAGATTCCCCAGCCCCCACCCCCTTCCCAGTAAATGCAGCGTTTTGGCAGGATTTGTTCCAGGAGGAAACCGACATTTGTGGTCGCCAGAAAGAAGATACAAGTTATTGGTAGGGGGTTTAGCAACCCCCCCCCCCCCGTCGATCTTCACTCGTTTGTGGCCGTTTATCTCTCATTATCGATCTTCTTGTCCCTGCCTTCTTTCGTTTCTTGGCTCTCCTATTCCTTCCTTTGCCCCAGAATTTAGGGCAAAAGATATTTGCCATTGTACTTATTTACATTCTTAATCTTATTATTATTTTTTCTATTTATTTTGTTTATTCTGTATACCCTCTTTCTCGGGAGGAGAGGGACATGCCGCCGTGGGATTACACCTCTTTCCTTTTCTTCCACAATGACCCCCTTCACATTTTAAATATGGAGACCTGTTTGCCTCTATTTATTTGTTTTGATTCATTTGGTGTCGCTTTATATCCGTCGCGCAGCCTTCAACCGCTAGGATCAAGAGTGCGAAAAGAGGAGGAGGGGAGGGGGGGGGGGGCGCACAAAGCTGATTCAAATAGTGCTCCCGACGGGAACTAAACACCCCCAATGACGCGTTAACTACACCGTAACAGTGCGAATTCCAGTTCGTAATGTTGAACATTCACGTATTGTTTCTTTTGGCTCATCACATTCCTTCCACCTCACCCAATGTATGTGACCTTGTAGACCTTTCGGTATTTTGGTGCTTTAATTTTAGTGGTCACGTCTGGCGGCCGCCGACTTGGGCACAGAATGCAACAAAGAACATAAAATAGCAGAAAAACCCCAACCAAAATAAGATACGTTTAGGTGACTAGAGGCTTGCCTCCCTCAGGGAGTTATAAATTATTTGGGGATTTCGCCTCGGAGGTTGCAATGGATGTGTCCATCCCGATGGCTACCTGCCATTTCACGTCAACTCTTTCCCTTTCTTTATATTGAAAGCGAAAACAAACGAGACCCATGACAAAAAGTGAGGACGACTACGGTCTCAGGGACAAAGATCATCTCTATTTAAAAGTACGCAACAAAGACTAAAACGAGATTTAGTTTATGAAGGGGCGATCCCAGGACCCACTAGTCACAGTGACATACATATGTGGGGATATAAAATGTAAGTCAGATAAGATATCACCATATGAAAAGGCATTAATCACACATTCCAATTTTTTTCATCTTTTACCACAAATTTCAAGGTTATTTCTGGATTTCCAACTTATCCAGAATATTCACGGCGTTACCAATGAAATAGTGATAATTATTATTATTAGTAGTAATAGTAAGTGGCAGCGATCAGCGACGGCCCAGGGCTCTGAAGAGCGGCATACAAATCCATTACTATTTTATTTTTATTATAGCGGTAGCAGAAATAATAATAAATTTTGCATTATTATAAAAACAAACTCAAACCCACAATAACTATCAAAGATAAGATTGCGGAGTGCATACCGAGTCTCCACGAACAGGCATGCAAAATAAAGGGACAGTAAAAAAGTCTTAACAGTTGCAACAAGCTCTAGGTTAAAACGCCTAGCCCTCAACGATGGGTGCAATTGTATTCTTTCTGGTTGTTTGAGAGGTTTGGAACATACACGGAACGTGAAGACACCAGCGAGAAACCAACAGAGAATCTTTTACAGAAATGCCTCAAGTAATTAATGTATGCGCGCATCTGAGGAAATGCTCACAAGCACTTACGAAGAAATCCCAACAAAACTTAATGAGAAGTGGCTATAAAGACCCCTGCATTGGGGGTGGGGGGTGGAGGTGTAAAATAGGTAATCATGCTCCAACTGAGATATGGAGGCTTGCGTGTTCTCCAGGCCCTAATGCCCTCAATTAGGGTGGTTAGACAAGATCTAAAGAATTGACGTCCACCTGGTACCAAGTCGCTTTCTTTACAAACCTTTCCTCACAACATTTCTAATCAAAATACACTCGTTAGCTATCGCTTTTTAGTTATAAGCAAATAATAATAATCCCTACAGATACATCTGTGCAGGTGACCACAAAATAAAGGATGATATCATTTTCTCAGGAGGAAGATGTAAAGGTGAGTTTTGAATAAAGAAGTTGGTAGAAATAAGGAATGTTACCATAGATGATACCGACACAAGCCTCCATGATCAATAGAAAAAAAATATATAAATAACAAATATAAAGACCCAATATTTTAGCCCGGGGTGACATCATCGTTTTTAAATGGTTTCTAAATTGTGGCGAGATCCTGCAAATGGGGTTCTATTATAAACTCCACATCGGCGTTTGGGGCCGTCGACGCAGCGGAGACAATCGGTAGGTTCAAATGAGTCCAATGAATCAAAATTAAGCTTTACTTATAAAATACCATGGTCTTTTCCACGCCATAGTCAAATTTGATGGTTCCAACGTCATAAGCGAATATGCTGGTTTCCGCATCATTTACGAATTTTCTGGTTCACACGTAATAGGTAAATTTGCGGATTCCCACATCATAGGTTAATTTGCTGATTCGCGCGTCATAGGCGAATTTGCTGATCCCCGCATCATAGGCGAATTTGCCGATTCCCGAGTGATAGGTAAAATTTCTGATTCCCGCAGCATAGTCGAATTTGATGATTCCTGTGCCATGCACAAATTTGCTGATTCCTGCGTCATAGGCGAATTTGCTGATTCCCGGGGTCATGGGCGAATCTGCTGATTTCCGCGTCATAGGCGAATTTGCTAAGTCCCGCGTCACGGGCGAATTTGCTAATTCCCGCGTCATAGGTGAATTTGCTAATTCCCAATTCATGGGCGAATTTACAGATTCCCGAGTCATAGACGAATTTGATGATTCCCGTATCATAGGTGAATTTGTTAATTCCCATGCTATAAGCGATGTGCCGATTCCCGCGTCATAGGAGAATTTGCTAATTACCATGCTATAAGTGATGTGCCGATTCCCGCGTCATAGGAGAATTTGCTAATTCCCATGCTATAAGTGACGTGCCGATTCCCGCGTCATAGGAGAATTTGCTAATTCCCATGCTATAAGTGATGTGCCGATTCCCGCGTCATAGGAGAATTTGCTAATTCCCACGAGATAGGCGAATTTGATAATTCCCGCATCATAGGTGAATTTGACGATTCACGCGTCATCTGCGAATTTACTAATTTCCGCGTTATAGGAGAACTTGATAATTTACGAGTCATAAGCGAATTTACTGATTCCCGCGTCATGTCGATTTTGCTGATTCCCGCGTCATAAGCGATTTTGATGATTAGCACGCCATATGCGAATTTGCTAATTCTCGCGTGATAGGCGAATTTGCCGATTCCCGGGCCATGGGCAAATCTGATGATTTTCCGCGTCATATTCGAATTTTTCTAATTCCCTTTCATAGACGAATTAGATGATTCCCACGTCATAGGCGAATTTGTTGATCCCCACGTCATAAGCGACTTTGATGATTCCTGCGTCATAGGCAAATTTGCTGATTCCCGCACGCGTCACAGGCAAAATGTGTGGTTCCCGAGCCATGAGCGAACTTGCTGATGGCCGCGTTATAGGAGAATTTGCTAATTCCCACGTCATAGGCGAATTTGCTGATTCCCGTGTCCTAAGCGAATTTGCTGATTCCCGGGTCATAGGCGAATCTGATGATTCCTGTGCCACAGGCGAATTTGCAGATTCCCGCGTTATAGGCGAATTTGCAGATTCCAGTGTCATAGGCGAATTTGCAGATTGCCGCGTCATAGGCTAATTTTTAGATTCCCGCGTTATAGCCTAATTTGCAGATTCCCGTGTTATAGGCTAATTTGCAGATTCCTGCGTCATAGGCGAATTTGCTGATTCCTGGGCCACGAGCGAATTTGCTGATTCCCACGTTATAGGCGAATTTGCTAATTCCCACGTCATAAGCGAATTTGCTGATTCCTGAGTTCTAGGCGAATTTGCTGAATTTGAAGATCAGCGCGCCATACGCAAATTTTCGGATTCCTGCGTTATAGGCGAATTTGCTGATTCCCGGGTAATGGGCGAATCTGCTAATTCCCGCATCATAGCTAAATTTGCTGATTCCGGCGTCATAGGCAAATTTGCTAATCCCTATTGTCATAGCCGAATTTGCTGATTCCCGGGTCATAGGCGAATATGATGATTCCAACGTCATAGGCAAAATCCTGATCTGGTCTTATTCACAAAAACAGTTTTTTATAAACCGATTGTTTGCAGCCACAAATAATAACATTAAAAAATGTAGTAAATCATTGACTAATGAGAAGAAAGGGTAGTGGGTGAAAAGGCATGTGAAGAGCGACACGAACGGGTGAATATAAATGGCAGTTGAATAAAATCATGATAACAAGCACGGGTGATCGATCTAAGATACCCGGGACGGGAGGAGCAATTTAGAACATCCGGGAACAAGTTTGTCTAAAAAAGAATAAACACTAAATTGCTTCTATTATTTAAAACTAAAAAGGAAAAATTAACGAAAGCATCTCCAAAATTATACTAAAAAAAATGATGAAATAAAGGGGAACAGTGAAGAATACAAATAATCCACAATGATCACTCAATATTGAGAACATCGGACTTGCGAGGGAACAGAAAAGATACTCCGAACTTGGGCATCATATTACCAACTATGGGCATACCGAACCATATCCACGTACGGATGCAAAAGGACCCCTCCCCTCTCGCCCAAGTGTGTTTTGAAGTAAAAAGAGCCGAAATCTCATGGGCGCCAGAACCATCGATTTTCTGCCCATCGCATCAAATCTTGGGTCGGTGTCAGGACGAAGCGACCCGCTAATTCACCTCTTTCCCCCCCAAGGGGATGTTCGGCGGAGGTACACAAAATCCCACGCGGGTTGTCAAGGGGGTGAGATCGGATTTATTTCAGGAAGCGAGAATATGAATAATTTTATAATAATGCGAAAACCAAAGATAAAGATAATTACTGCTGTATTGAGTTAAAATTGCGAACACCAACGAATGGTTGACATTTCCAGTAGCTTTTTGGCCATTCCAAACACTAAAAGTCCAAGTTTCCTTCTTATAAACGCCCCCGACGCGATTCGTCTATCCCCATTGACGCGCGTAATTACTTCCTTTGTCACCAAATCAAAGGACTTCTCCAGTTCATCAATGAGCCAAATAAATGTAATCGATAATTTAAAGAACTTGAAATAAAGCAGGTTCAACACTTCGGTCTGTTTCTATTAATATTGGTGCGATGAGGGAGTTTTTAGCCATAAACTGGGTCTGATATCAAGTCCGTAGCTACATTGAGACAGATGAGGCACTTGCCTTGGTTAATTTTACTGGCTCATTTTTTTTTTAAATCCATTAAATTTAGAATTTTTGTCGCCCGCCGTGAGATCGATGTCGTGTTTTTTTATAAATAAATCATTATAAATTATCTACTATATTAATTTAGGGCTGTCCGTAAAAATAACTGATATTTTGCTACATTTAACTACATACCTAAGCTTTAGACGTACTTTCCAAAATGATTTGCCTCTGCAAAGATTTAACCCTGGTTACTGTGTAGGATATAGTTCTAGTTCATAGAATTAGAGAGCGGAAGAAAAATCGCACACTAAATCGATAAGGCCACGTGACTCCTTGAAAAATACGTTTAGATAATGTCGCGGTCCTCCATAAAATCGAGGTACCGAGGCTGCTCCGACCTTCTCGTCAAACCAACTTTAATGGCTTCCGGAGGATCTTCGACAAATGGAGATGGGCGTTGTTAAGGAGAGACATTGCTCTCGGATGGGGTCAGACCGAACAAGATGACGAATGGAAAGGATAGTAATAGTGAAAAAGGATCTAGGGTGGGGTTTGTATTTGTTTTGTCTGTTTTACAGCCCATCTGGCAACTGCCTACTAAGGCACAAGTCACTATAATCATCTTATAGCCTAATGCTAGGCTAGATTAAACAAACAAACATGAAAAATAGACCCCAAAAACAAAGCAAATAAAAACAAAACAAAATCAAATGCAAAACAAAACAAGAAGAAAAAAAACAAAAAGGAAGCACGGGGCGCCTCGCCCCGCCGCTTGGATAATGCGACCAAAACCGAAGAGAATCACATAAAATACAAGAGGCAATTTAGGATGACCAACACAACCCAAAAGGTAATGGAAATAATTGCACCAACTTAAAACCTTTTGAACGTCGGGGTATGCGAGTAAGGGCTGATTCCAGACATTCCAAGCAGTTTTTAAATGAATTTAATTCAGTAGGACAATGCTAAAAGCAAACTCCAACCTTATACGCTGGGATGGCCATTTCTAGCCTCTATAATACGGTCGCATAGACCAGCAAAAGTCCTCTGAACTACGAATTTGAACCCCTTGTTTCGGAAGTAAGAGCAGCTCACAGAGCAGTGCGTGAGGTCCAATTATGCCAAACACCCAACAGCAGGAAAAAAAGAAAGCAGATTCCGAGCGCTTTCGTCTTCACTTACAAAGAATTCTATAAATTCTTTGAAGAGGTCTTTGTAAATAATGACAAAAGTACTAGAAATCTGCTTTCTTTATTCTTTGTTGGGGGAAAAGAACCCCGCCCCCCATCTTGTGCCACTTTTTTACCATCCTCTTCCTGCTACCGACCATTCTTTTTCCTTTTTCAGTCTGTCCCCTTCCACATTTCTCTCCCTCTTATCGGCGCCTCGCTTAACACTTTGCTCTGTCGGGCGCCGGCACTCCCCTCTTCCACCATCTCTGGACGAGAGGGTAAGAAATCAGTGTAATCCAACCAGGGAAAGATTAGTATAAACAAGGGAAGAATACAAGAGGAAGAGACGAAAAAAAGGAATAGGGAGAGGAGGGAAAATTTTCAAGGAGGAGATCGGCTGTAGAAACCCCGTAAATACTGAGGGGGTGGGGGTGGGAGTGGGAGGGTGGAAGGACTGTTGTCGTTATTTAAATAACACTAAAATGTGAAACCAAAGAGAGCAGAGAGTAAAGCAAGCGCTGATTTAAAGGGAAGTGGTGATGTGGTAAATAGATAACGGGAGAATGTAGTATAAGGAGAAGAGCATTTGGGGCACAAGTCCCCCATAACCTGCCCATCCTTCCCAATTAAGAAAGAGATCCCTTAAATGTTGGGGGCCGAGAGGGGATGCAATTTGTGGAGGAAAAATGAAAGCGGAGGAACAATAATAATAATCGGTCGCATCGACCGCCCACGAACTACAAACATCACTCAAATGTCAGCAAAAGCTCGTACCTCAGAGCAACCTATCATTTAACTCACCAAAAGTTCGTATCTCTGAACAATCCGTCGTTTAACTCGGCCGATACAATTTCAAGGTTTACTCCAACCAAAATTCCCTAAACTACAACACTATGCTTTATGATTTCTTTTGATCACAACGGAGGGGTGGTAGTGTTGTGGTGTTGTTGGATTTCTCCCTGCTTTCTTGGTGTATGAAAGGAAACTAGTCCCTTAAATCACTATATATATATATATATATATATATATATATATATATATATATATATATATATATATATATATATATATATATATATATATATATATATATATATATATATGCGGTTAAGAAGGCAATTTTATGGCTAACTAGCTCTTCTCACATACACGAGAGGATAATGCATAATCCAACTTTTCTAAGACAGCCAAAAAAACTGTCTTTCGAACGGTCTTTTTAATTGCCATCCCTGCTTGTCGAAGAGAATGGATTTTTTTCCACTCTAGCCCGGCCCTGTCAATCGAGAATTATTTGCAATGGCGAAATCATAATTATGCGGTTAAGAAGGCAATTTTATGGCTAGCTAGCTTTTCTCACATACACGAGAAGATAACACATAATTCAGCTTTTCTTTATATATATATATATATATATATATATATATATATATATATATATATATATATATATATATATATATATATATATATATATATATATATAAAGGACATCCAAACCAAGAGAAAAAATAAAACATCCCATTCTAAAAATATAGAGTTAGGGAATATATATAGTGAAAGCCATTAAAGTTAATGTGTTTACCAAAGTACTTCGTAGTCCATTTCTTTCTTCTTTCTTTGTGAGTTTGGGCGAGATGGGAGCGACAGCGGTTAAATCAGACGACATCCAGTCCAGAATGAAGACAAGAGCGCTCAGTCAGCGATCAGAGAGGGAATTGCGAGCAAAAGAAACATAGAAGGATGTCGCGCCACTTTAGGCAAATGCGAATTCTTGACAGCTTAATATAGAGATAAATGTAAATAATTTCCCCTCTTTCACATACACACGCAAAATATACAGAGAAGCGAAACAAATATTTGGCCCCCAAAATCTTCATTTAAAACTATTTATTTGTGTATAATACACCTATATTATTGATTATGTTGTGTATTGTATTTAAGCGATACAATAAAGACCTTGTTCCAATTTATATGATCTATAAGTCTTGACCACATCCTGGCAATGTGTTGGACTATCTTCCCACTCCTCACATATAGCTTTCAAATGGGGAGGTTTTTAGGTTTCATCTTGTAGATTTGTTCCGACAATATTCGACACAATTTTCGATCAGATTCGAGTAAGGGGGTTGAGTAGGCCACGGTAAAATAATATTATTACGCAGGAACCACTCATATGTTGCTTTCGTAGTGCGCTTCGGATCATTTTTTTTGATGGAACATCCGATCATCCTGGATCTCCAACTTCTCACCAGTTGAGTTTAAGTTGTTGGCTAATATTTGCGGGTATTTGGCACGATTCAAGATTCAAGAAAGTTTACAACGTTACAGTCGCTACGACAAAACCTGAAGGAAGTTAAAGAGAGTCGGCGTGTCTTGATTTGGAATTTCTTGAAATCTGCCGCAATGGTCTTGTTTTTTCAAATTTTCTACATTTCAAGCTATAGAGAAAATCTCTATATTCTAGTGAATTTTATTTTTCCTCCCTGGATAACCTACTCAACAATGCGATTAACTTTAAATTCTGAACTCGGAATAAGCTTTTGGACCTTGTTGATTCCTCTTCTAAACTTGTGCACTCTACTCTTTCTTGTTTACCTGTTTTTCCTCAATTGTTTTCGGAACATTTCGTCCTGTGGCCAAAGAATTTCGGTTAGTCCACGACCGCAAACTCAGAAAACTTGTCACAGCCTAAATTCGGTGATTTAGACTGTAGTTAGTCTTTCTGACACAGTCTCGAAAAGGCAAAGGTTTCTCCTCTCTTTCGGACTCCAATTTAAGTTGCCAAACTTTAGGCCTTGACAGATTTATTCACGCTATCGAACATCTGCTCATTCTAGGTTCCTTAATGACCTTAAAACTAATATTTAACATGTCGCCCACGATTTTTTTCGTAAAATCAAGCACATGAAATTTTCGTCTCTCCTTTTTAGTAAACAAGATTTTATCATTCTTCGGAATCTTGAGTTGAATAAAGATATTTTTCATCACCCATCCTGATAAGTGTAATGGGGGTAGTGATTTTGAATAGGACTAATTACATTTCAAAACTGTCTCAGATTTTGTCGGATACATCCAAGTTTACTGAAATTATGGAACAACCTTTGACTATTATTATTCGCCGTTTAAAGGACAAAATTAATCGTTTTCTACTCAAGTTGAACTCTTCTTGTGTTCTTAGTGATTCTGTTTACAGTTCTCTTTACGTTTCATCAACATACTTAGGTCTACTCCATGGGCTACCTAAGATACATAAGACAGGATAACCTCTTCGTCCAATTCTTGCTACATATACTTCCATTTTATATATCACTAATAAATAAAAGCCTTGGTTTTACTTCTGAAATCACTAAGTTTAAGCCGTCAAGTCCTTTAGTTTTTCCAGCTTCAACATCACATCCTTATTTACAAAGATTCAACTTCAGGAAACTATAATTATTTTAACTAAAGTCTTTACAAATAGAAATGCCCTTTTGGATTAAGTTTTTTACAATTCTCTCAGTTATTGCAACTATTTTACTTTCAATAACGTGATATATGACCAAATTGAATGTGTTGGAATGGGAAGTCCACTAGGTCCGTTTTGCAAACATTTGTATGTGCAAATATTTTTTATTGTGAGAGATAGTATTTCCACGCCGATGAGTTCGTACATTGTATAGATAGATTTACTCGTCCCAGCTGTAAGAAGAAAACCTATATAGGAAGCAAAGTAAGTTCACTTCAGTAATGATTCTGTTATCATCAGGAAACATGCGATTGATTGTAAAACAGACACGTCCTAAAATACTTTTTCTGCCTTAAAATTTCCTAAATCTATATCCACTCTCTGTATTTAATAAAACAACCCAAATTTAAATAATGACACGTCATCCTTTCCATTCTTTCTAACAACAAACAAACTAGCTGCATTCATTCTTATAATCCCTTCTCGTTTTTCCCTCTCAATGTGATCCGACCATGTAAGGTAATATTCAGTTTCTTTTTTTAGTTTTTACTATATTGTATATGTATCTAATTCTCACTTTATTTCCATTTTAATTGTTAAATATAGTAGTGTTAGGTTATTTTAGTGTATGCGTTTGAGTGATATAATTTCAAATATTTTCTGCTGGACTTTACCTCACTAATTGTTTTTTTTTTATTAACATAAAGTTCTTTTAGTATTTACCATCGTTTATGTTACTTTATTATATTTATAGTATTACATTATTGAACTTATGCTGTATATGTTTTGCCTATTAGATTATTCCATGTACTGATTCCGAATTTATTTATAGCTCCTGAAGATGGGTTTTGTAATAATCCGAAATGTTGAAATTAGAGATGAGACCCGCATTCTTAGTTTTGTCATTTTTTATATACATTTAAACTCAAACTTTGTAGAAGAAATCTTGGTAAATATATATATATATATATATATATATATATATATATATATATATATATATATATATATATATATATATATATATATATATGAATGTTTCTGCTTCTAGCAAGCCGAATCTTCAGCAAGAAAACGAGAGCAAGCACTGAATTCAACATATATTGGCCAAAGTTTCGGGCTCTAGGCCCATCTCCTGAACTAGAACAATAAAAACATAAAAAAATAATTGCTTTTACAAAAGAGAACAAAGACGAGAGCTGTGGGTGTTCACCTTAGGAGAATTTCTTTCATGCTCAACTGTTTCATGTGGGTGCTCTGTTCCCCAAATACGCACATTGTGACGATTGACTGTGCCGTGCAAGTAAAAAGTCGCTTCATCACTAAAAAATAAACGTGAAATGATGGTTTCGTCTTCCATCATCTCCAGCATCGAATCGCAAAATTCCATCCGCTTCCTCTTGTAGGCTTTGGTAAGTGCCTGAACGAGGCGTAGTTTGCATGGTTTCAAATGTAGCCGTCTTCTTAGCACACGCCAGATAGGGAATTTAGGGATCGCAAGCTCATGGCTAGCTCGATTTGTGGACTTCGGCGAGCTGCCCTCAAATTCAGCACGGATTCTCGCCACTTGTTCCGCCGAAACTCGTGATCGTCCTGGACTTTTTTCTTTACACAGACACCAACTCTCTTGAAACTGTCGAATATTCTTAGGAGAGGGCACATTAATGTCGAATCGCCTTCGAAAAGCACGCTGCACTGTGAAAACAGAATTTGTTTTCGCGAACTCAAGAACGTAGAAAGCCTTTTGCTGAGTACTCGCCATTCCGAGGGTGAAGAAACAACTGTACGTTGCCGGAGGAACGACGCGACGTGACTACAGCGTCCTAGTGGCAGCGATTCAAAACTTAAAAAACTCTTTCAAATAGTCACTGACTCATTCCATGACGATGCTCGAAAAACGAAGCAATGCGTCATGAAATCGCTTCATTCTTTTTGAATAACCCTGTACATATATTCGAATTTTACATGAATTGGAATGAGATCGGATAACAGAATTATCTTTTGCAGACAGATCAATTCTTGTTCTGTAGCTGACCCCCTTGTGAGCATCGATGCGAACCTTGAGAAGGTGTTCTGTACATTCAATGTATGTACGTTTCCAAGGAGCATTTGGGACAAGTATCTTTATATACTACTCCGTAACGCATGGTGTCAGGAGTGGAGTCTTTTACACTGAACAAGGAGCCAACATATTAATGGGTTAACAAAAATCGGCATTAAATTAAAATATGGATAGAATCTTTTCAAAATATTCAATAATTCTGTCCTAAAAGCACTAGTTTGGTATCCCCAAAAGGTAAGGAGATATACAATTTCTTTCGGGAACATCAAAATTTTGTATAGGGTTAAAAATGTTAATTAAAAAATCACTAATGAAACGCATGAAAATATGTATTTTTATTTTGTTTTTGTTTTTTTAAATTACTCAAACTACATAAATTTGTCCTTCACTTTTATTTTTAACTTTTTATTGTCTGCATTTTTAATATTTTTTACACTGTTCGTCACTGTTCTCTTTTGTAAAAACATTATTTTTTATGTTTTTATTGTTCTAGCCCAGAAGATAGGTCCAGAGCCCGAAACATTGGCCAATATATGTTGAATTCAGTGCTTACCCTCCTTTTCCTGCTGATATATATATATATATATATATATATATATATATATATATATATATATATATATATATATATATATATATATATATATATATATACATCACCCGCAGAATTTGCATTTGCTCCTTGTTCCTTGTATGTGACTTGGGGATGAGCCTTTAAATTGTGAGCGGATAAGAAGATGTGGTATAAAAATTCCTTGGAGGTTCCTAGCTTAGAGAGATACTGGGTTTGATGGGGTAACGCTTTGGACGAAGTAGAGTCACTGTGCCTGGTAGCTCAGTGGTAGAGCATCTGACCGGCAATCAGCAGACCCGGGTTCGAGTCCCGGCCAGGAATTTCAAACTTTTTTCCCCTGGCGTTATCTCTGTCTTCTCAGTAAAAAGGATTGCCTTCATTGTGCCGCCCTCTGCTCTTTTTGATTCTGGTCTTCTTCTAATGTCCCTTTCTCTTACCTCTAAAAAAACTCCTGTTTCTTGTCTCATTGCTCATTCGCGTCAAATTTCACTTTCTTGTACTATATATATATATATATATATATATATATATATATATATATATATATATATATATATATATATATATATATATATATATATATGTGTGTGTGTGTGTGTGTGTGTGTGTGTGTGTGTGTGTGTGTGTGTGTGTGAAGAAGAACTTCACAATAGCGTGAAGTTATTTTAAGATATAAAAACCACACTATAGTAGAATCAGTTTATTACATTTTTTAAAAATTTTAAGACCCCATCTGGGCCTACTTGGGCTTTAGTCGCCGTATCAGTTTATTACATTATAAGACTAGTTTCGGTATCTAATACCATTTCTAACTCTTTAATGAGAAGACTGGACACACAAATGCTATATATATATATATATATATATATATATATATATATATATATATATATATATATATATATATATATATATATATAGGAGGAGGAGGTGGAAGGTCCACAGGGAAGTGAAGACGGAACAAAGGAAAGCATTAATTAATAACAGATAAATTTATGAAGAGTGTCGTAGAATGGACTCTCGACGATATACCATATATGACTATTCGTTGAGCGAACTTATTTAATTATCTTTAGAGTGCGTGGTGTCTGGGTTGACCGAGATTATTTATCTTCGATATGCTTAAGAAGTGGAACTGAGCTCAAGGATAATAATATGGCTATCATTAATAAAATAGAGTTTTATTAATAAAAACTATCAACGATACACAAAACGGAAAATATTGACATAAACAGAGAATGGAAAGGGTCGTGGGAAATCTAGCTAATCCGAGGATTAAGAGAGATTTAAAAAGGTAAAACAAATAAAAGTTAAAGGGATGGGATGGTTCGCTAAACCATTTAAAGCACAGGATAGGGTTGACAAAAGGGTTAAATACTCAAAGGTAACGTTCAGCTTACGTAAATACACTTGTTGTGCAGAGGAAGGCGACGTGAATGAATCTTCGGTCCACTGGCGAGTTCCAGCCGAAGGGGGAGGGGGGAATTAAATGATCCTGACGTGGCGTCTTGGGAATGAGAACCGATTCTTGACGAACGGGCTTGAAGAACAATAGCTGTTCTACGTTGTTCTCTTCTGAACAACAGGGGGGGGGGGTGAGAACCCACTCTTGTCTACGGGCTCGAGAACAATGGTTGTTCTAATGTTGTTCTCTTCTGAACAACAAGGGGGAAGGGTAAGAACCATTTCTTGGCGAACGCGGGCTGGGAGAACAATGGCTGTTCTACGTTGTTCTTTTCTGAACAACAAGGGAGGGGGTGAGAACCGTTTCTTGTCAACGGGCTCAAAAGAACAATGGCTGTTCTAACGTTGTTCTCTTTCTGAACAACAGGGGAAGCCTTGTGGACTTGGAGTCACGAAGGCTCGAACCTTGGCACTCAAGGGATATTGTCCTTCTTCTGGACAAGTGGTGGTGGATCTCGAGGTCGAGGGCCCTTGGCGCACAAGGTGAGAGTGGATCGTAGTGATGTTTCGCGAAGAAAATCTGGATCTCGAATCTGATCTTAGTGGTAAAGTTTCCATATAAATAGTGGGGACATCCCCTTGGCGTAGGGGACAATGGAGTGGGGGCTTCGAGGGAATGCACAGCCGCGCCTGAGAACAATACCTTATCTGCCCATAAGCCTAACTCAATCTGGCGAGGTCGACGCATGGGGCGAAACGGGAGAAGATAAACCTCCTTGTTTAAATATTGACTCAGGTGGCGGCTATAATGCGCCCGGCTTCAAGGCGAGGATGCACGTGGGTAGCCTCGTGTTTTTAAACAACATGTGATAACGGTTGAATTTAAGCGGCCTCAAACCGTTCTATCACAAAGAGTTTCGAACAAAGTTTTGGGCCGAAAGAATTTTGAATAACTTTGTTAAATATAAATAATCCTCCAGACATATGGGATTTGTTTTATCAATATTGACTGCACCACATAGGTGAAGCGGGCTCACCAATGTGGTGCTGGTCGAATAGGTATTTTGGGGAGGGGAGGTATTTTACTCCTCTGGCGGCCACCGAGTAAGGCACGACCGACAAAAAAGACAAGGAGAAACTCAACAAGTGGCTAATTCTAAATAAATACTAATTAACAAAAATAAAAAAATTGAAGAATAACTAAGATGTCAATAAATTAATAAAATAATAATTAAATAGTATTGAGGATACCCGCCACCTCTAGGATCTGTATGATCGCAAGCTAGTGTGCATGAGACCGCGCCAAGTTCCCAAAACACACGGTAGCAATCCGCTTCGCCTGTGTATCGAGTCAATTACCACGTGCGAAGCTTTCCTTCCTGACTACAAAACACAACCAAAAAGTGGTGCACACTCTGGGGTAATATACAATCCTCGCATAATTGCTCAGGAGAGCACTGCGTCCTGCGAGTGTGTCCGATTCGGAGGCGACAGGAAGTGACTCGATGCCATCAATGCATGGATACAGGCCTATAGGAAGCGTCGGGACGCATAAGTATCCAAATTTAACTTCTCATGCGCCATTTCACCATCTTATTTACTATCTAACCTTAAGAATTGACCTAATTCATGTCATTTAGTCAGTGTGGGGGAGAGTGAAACGCCGGTCCAGTTGCCCAGGTCGATGAACCCAGCAGAAAACAATCTAGAACTCCTTCGAACTCGTAGTAGCCATGGCATCACGGATAATCTAAGCCAGGGCATGTGAAGATTCCAATGATTCAAGGGCTCTTAACACACTGTGAATCACTATAGATTATAAAATTGTCTTTGATTCAGGTACGGCACCCTAATCTCCCATACCGAGTGGTATATTTTGCAACCATTTTAGCCATGAAGAGAGGTGCATCACGAGAATGAACCCCACCAGCTTTAAACACGGGGGAGTTAGTACAGGTGTAGCAATTTCCATGCTTCAAGGAATACGAACGCCATACTCCAGGTGGTGTATTGAGCAGAACCATCGGTGCCACAGATCCTAGAATAAAAAACCGAATTTTCGAAGGATTTTCCTATACTTGAACCCAAAAGGTTTAGAGCATGATCGGCGTCTCTCATTTGCCACAGGCACCGTCGATATTGGTCGCAGACGAAAGGAGAGCCACTGGGACTGGGAGTGATCTCTTCCCCGATTGTAAAATTCAAGCACGGTAGACATTCGCCAAAAGGTTGGGAAGATACACTCCGACCATATGATGAGGAGGAGAGCTAAATGAAAGGCCAAACCTTGGTCAACTAGGTGTCTAAGCATATAGTACGGGGTATCGTATGTACCATTGGCGGTATCCGCGCAAGAAGCGAGAATGGAACACAAATCGCTTTACGTAAACGGGAGGTGAAGTGCACTAGGCGGCAGGACAATGCCGAAAAGGCGGTTGCGAGGGATTCTGGCACCAAAGGGGAGGGGGGCATGATGCTGGACCCAGCTTCCTTATGACAGGCTTTCTCACATCAGTAATAGCCACCCACCCACCCCTATTATATAAAAACACGTATATCGACAGGAAGAACGGCGAGCATGTTTCCTCACATGACGAAATACACAGAATGAAATCGCACGGATGGCACTTATGGGCATATCACTTCTCTCACGCGGCTGTCTCACACTCGGGCCGACCATCAAGGAAGCGGTCGGTGTGAAAAACGGCTACACATTCGAGGAATAGAAGGCAGATTCGCGGTACTATGACTGCCGGAGAACTCGAGGCCTCGGCTACGGAATTAACACGACTGAGATAGAAATGTCGATCATTTCCTTGATTGAGGACTACCGTACTCGATCCAAACACCTCCGTGAACGCTGGGAGAGAGATGGCTCCTTCTCGCTTGCCTCAATCCTCGCGGATGATCGTTATTTTACAGGCGATATATTTTTATTTAATCAAGCAGCTGGCCTTCTTGAAAAACTTAAAATCTTTCGTTTTTTTAATCTTTATATTTTTAGCTATTTAGTTTTAAATTCGAAACTGGTGGCAATGACCATGTAGTTGATATATGTGTAGTTTCTATATGTATGGGCATTTTTTTAACAATCTTCCCCGTTTAGCTTACCTTATAACCTTGTTAGGATTAAATCTTAAATGTGTCAATGACCACGTAGTCGATTTGTATATATATATATATATATTTTGTAAAACTGGTGACAATGAACATGTATGTATTCGCGCCAACTTATATCAATAAATCATCGATCTCCGCCATCCAAAGTTCACTTGTAGGTCAGGAGAGCACAGGAACATATCAAGATTGGAAAATAAAGTGGTTATAGTACAAATCTGGATTAAATTATCCACATAAATGACACCAATCTCAGTCTTCAACTAGTTCCGTTTATTTTGCCCTTCGGACTGACCCTATATTCCCTCCCCTAGAGAGGGTGTCTGTGGTTCAGACTGAGGAGAAAGGGTCTCAGCATTTGTTTACGACACGGCAGAACTCCGTCTCGTCGAAGCCGTCACTAAGTGAAATGTCCATCGAAACGAGAATATAGCTATTATACAGCTATATACTATAGCTATTATATAGCTATTATAATAGCTATTATATAGCTATTATACAGCTATTATTGCTGGAATGGTACTGTTTGAAGGGACTCATAGAGAGGCAGAAAAAGAGCTGAGATATCACACCGCCATCCTGGTCTCCATCCCATGATAGAGAAATGTGAAACCATTGTACCCCAGGGATGGTAGACCGAGGAAGGGAGGGGGGCGCCCAACATCGCTCTCTGAAGGCAAAGTACTAACTAAATGGGGAACGGTAGCCCCTCTCTCTCCCAATTAGCTTGGAGTCAGGGGCAATTTCATTGAAGAAAAATGCCCTCCAGACGTTCTTGGAAGCTGTTGGGACTCTCTTCGAAGAGAAGATTCTTAAGTGGAATGTCCATATACTGATCGAAGAATGACATCCAAAGGTTATTGGGCGCACAACGCGCAGGTGGTGCTATTGCCTTTAAGGCTTTATTTGAGAAGGTTAGGCTCGGCACGCGAGCCTTCTCCTTTATCCTGCCTCGTGTTATTTGGCGGGCAGGGCTCCCTCGTATTTTGGAGAGTACCGTCCACTCGTTGCGCATATGTCATATTCGGGAAAAGGAGAGGAAGCCAATTTTTCCTTAGTGCTACCTTTCTTCCGGTGGGAAGCTTGGGATATCTAGGGGTGCGTCCAGCGTTACCTCCCTTGACTTTGCCTCCTTAGAGTCAAGTTACTTGGCGGAGGAGCGTGCCTGCTTCGGTTCACGTGAGACGGTCATGCAGGGTATACGCTGTTTTGGTTGCAAGCCGAACCACAGTGACTCCCGAGAGAGGTAGAGAGCGATGAAGGGTTCTGAATTAGCACGGCGTAAACTTATAAGGGCCATAATTGGAGAAGCCCTTATCAACTGAGAAGCGCGCGAGATTCCTGGTCGCGCAGATCACGACAGAACATCTCTTTAGCCTCTCGTAACCAGATTAGCTCTCTATCCTCTTTTTCGAAAAGATACAAATCGCAATGTTTAGAGAAAGCAAGGTTGCGATCTGTCACAATTCACGCACTTGGCCGTGCATCAAACATTCTTTATTCACAGTCTTGGAAATGCTCCGGCAAATTTGGGATTGGCCCGTTTTATCACGTCGACATGAATTACTTGTATGTCCGAATTGATAGCAGTGATAGCACCTCTGCGGTAAAGACACAAATCTCTTCACACAACAGCGCTGTTATTCAGCATGCGCCGATTGGGAAAGCCTGAGTGTCGGAGTAGATCTCGAGTCAAAACCTTTACAAAATTCAGGGTAGATCGAGGGGACACCTGCACATGTGTGCCATCGAGCATCCATGATCACTCCCTTTTGCATTCTTGGCGGGAGTGGCCATATTAACCAAAGGATCTCTGTCCGAAAACCGAAATACCTTTGGTTCAACACCAAGGATACAAGCTAAATTCGGGGTCAGTGCCCCAAAGCCATGATCCCCTTGTGGCAAAATTTGAATTTTTAGTAGCGAGGAAAAAAAACAAAAAAACAACAAATGAATTGATTCAGAGACAGGTTGATGTGATAAAAAAAAACGTCAAGTCAAGTTGTGAATAGAAAGAACAGAAGAATGATCACTGTGACAGACCACAGGAGATCGTGTAGTAGAAGAGGAAAAAGATTAAAAAAAAAAACATTAGAGGGGATAAGAAGTTATATAAAAAATCGGTGACTAAACACCGATGCGTGATGTTATTGTGTGTGTAAGGTAGTGGTATTGGGTTCGAATGGGGCGGCGTGAGGATGGGGGTGTCAGGAAAGGCGTGTGCTAGTGGAAACGCGCCGTTCATGTTGCTGTGATCTTATGTGTGGATAGGTGTCGGCTGGGAGTGGAGGGGTGCGGGGTAGCTTAATGCCATAGCAGCGTAATGTCTGTCGTGTATGTAAATGAATATGGGGTCTCTAATGAGTTGCTCCAACTGTTGTGGTAAGTGGGTGTGGCTATATGTATTGAGTGGTATTAATTTGTTATCATGTATTGTGGTCATGATAGTGTACATTAGAGAGCGACATGCGCGTTTCAGAGCAGAGTTCTGAATGCGCTGTGCTTTCCTCCGCCATGTTGGCTCCCATCTACGAGTGTGAGTGGTGCGTTTGTGAGGAATGGTCTGAAAAGTGTTTTATATATGTAAGTGTAATTGTAGTTTTCGGCTGGCAGGATTGTGTTTAGCTCGTGTTTATATGCTGTTTTGATGTGTGTGCAATTTTAGGAGCTTGCCAAATGTTGGCACTAGAATTTTTGTGTGAGGAGTGTAGGAGTCTTATTGGATCTGGCATGCGTAGGTATATTTGTATGTTGTGCATGTAGTGATATCATATGTGTCTTCTGATGATTCGTAGATATGAGCCACTCATCCTCATAAAGTGACTTATCTTCCGTGATAATTCTTGCATGGCGCGCGATTCTGTTAGGGCCCTGCCCGCAGACGAGAATGGTCTCGCGTTCGCGTAGGACAGTGTGTACGTATGTCTGCATATTTTGGGTGGGCGTGGGATGTCGTTAAAGTATATTATGAAGAGTTTTGGTGCCAGTACGCTACCCTGGGGTACGCCTGTGCGTGGTGTGAATCGGTGTGATTTTGTGCTATTGTATTTTATATGCCAATAACGCACTCTTCAATCAGAGAAGGATGTCACGCCCAACATAAGACAATGATCCTATACGATGAGAATTGGAACCCGTTGTGGGTTTCTTCTCTTATAGAAAGGAGGGGATTGCTTCTTTCAGCGCTCTTTTTTAAGCTGGAAAATGGACTGGAAGGAAGGTACTAAAAAGTAAAGGAGTCCGATGTATCGAAACAAAAATTCTTGCGATGACAACTCCTTTATACGGAAATATGGGTTGGATGGGGGTAAATGGGAATATCCATTTATACCAGAGTTGGACAGTGGACCTCGACTCGTCTAAGAGACGATCCATAAAGTGGGACAGAAAAGTGAAGTGTTCGAACTGATCTTCGGTGATGCGGGAATGGGAAAAAACGTGTGTAAATAAAACAATGAAATAAAGAAAAATACTATAAAAAATACCTACCAAAGAAAACCCTATCCTACCTAACTTGGTCAGCTAACCCCCTCCTACCAACCCCCTCTCATTCATCCTTCATTTACACAGAGAGGAAGAAAAGGGGAGCAAAAGGACAGAATAAGGCAAAGTCGTAAAAATTCGTACAGAAAAGTGGGAAAAATGGTTCCCACATATTACCTCATTCATACATTCACCCCCTCCTTGCCGGGAGAACAGTGCTTTCTGATGCGAGGCAGCCGTAGTCTCAGTATTAGGGTATTCGCTCATCTGGAGGGGGAGGAGGGGCTCAATTTTGACATCTATTTGAGGCGTCAGGGATCGCGTTTGGGACTTCCCGTGAAAAAAGGTCCTCTGGAGGATTTTTAACAAAAATTTAGAAGCCCATCTGGCAACTGCTAACTCGGGCACAAGTCGCCGAAGTCACGACAGCCTAGTACTAGGCTACATTAAAATAACAATATGCAAAACACAAAAATAACAACAAAATAAGGAAAAGGGCAGGAAGCACACTCCGGCGTCAGGGAGAGGTCCGCCTCACCCCGGCGTCGTAACGTGCAACCTACAAAGCAAGAGCAACAAAAATAACACAAAGAAACGGTTAAATAAAGTGTAGGAGACCAGACTCCTCCAAAAGATCATTAGGTCCACAAGTCTGGGTACACGAACTCGTCCCAAGTACAATGGACAAGCGATAGCGACTCCGCTCATCCCGGTACCAGGACAGGTAGCGTGCGCGAAGGTCACCCAGACTAGAACATTGAACAAGAACGTGCTGAACAGTCTGGGGGACAACGCAGTCTTCAGAGTAGGGCGCAGGCGAGGGTCCATCAAATGGTGGTGGGTCCCGCGATTGTGTCCAAGTCGGAGACGACAGAAAGCAACCTGAAGCAGGCCGTCACGGCATTGGGCGGTAGGTCCATGGAAAAAGACGCGGAGAAATGGCACGCAACTTTAAGTTACCCTCGACCGTCTCCCATCTTCTTTGTAAAGCAGCCCGGAGAGCAGCCCGTATTACTGCCATGTAATCGGTGTGAGGAAGAGCAACCCGCTCGTCTGGTCGCCCAGTCCTGGCGGACTCTTTGGCGCCCACATAGGCGCGCTAATTCTCCGCAATTCCTACATGTCCAGGAAGCCAGCGGCAGAAAATCTCGACATCCGCCCGGCTCGCCAAAACCGTGGCGTCACGGATATCACGAACCAGGGGATGCAGAGATTCCAATGCCCCGAGATATCTCAGAGCACTTTATCAGTCGCATTAGTTTACAATCCGGTCTCCGAACCAGGTATGTCGCGTAATCTCCCGTACCGAGCGGTATATTGCAACCAGCTCGGTCGTGAGGACAGACGCAACGCCTGGCAGAGCCCCGCGAACTTTAAACAAATGAGATACGGCGTGGAAGAAGACCCCCTCTTGGGATTTGCAGCCATCCGTATACACTGGCATGGTTCCAGCCTGATGCGAAGTTTGCTAAAAAAAGGCCGAACCCAATACTCCTGGAGCTGTAAAAGCTTTGGGAGCAGAGGCGTGAAGACAAATAGTCAAAGGTCGTATCCACCAGGGTGGCGTCCTGGGCAGAGCCAGAGGCACCAGCGGCCTGAGATATACGTAGCTCTCGAAGGAGTTTCCTGGCCCTAAATCCAGAGGGCTTATGGTATGACTGGCGTCTCTTGGCGGCATAGGCACCATCGAGATCATCTGCGAATGCAGTGGGAGCTGTTGGTCTTATTGTTTGGAACGACTTTCGTCGGGGGAGAGGAGCACGTACGGTGACCCCCTCTAAACTCAAAATTCGAGCCCGCATGTCGTTAGGGGAAAGGAGCCGATGGGCCCCTAAGGGGGTTGGCCCTATTTTGCCGCTCCCACCGGGAACGGTCAATTATGGGCCGCCTGCCTTTCTTGGCAGTCCCTTTATAAAGTAAAATGGGGACTGCCGATAGAGAAAAAGTGTGGCCCAAGGGCGGCTCCAGAGAAGGGGGTGAAGGTGAGTCCCCTACACCCGTAAGCAATGGAGAGGAGTAAGCCTCCAGTCCGGTTGAAGAGTTTTGGAGGGTCCCCTGCGAAAGCACAGGGGGCGGGAACCTCCCTTTTTTGTCGAGCTGGCCGAAGTCGGCTCCGTCGTTTTATTTTTTAAATTCTCATCATTGGCCATGGGGACCCTATTAGTTATACGGGAATCAAACGCTAACCACCCCCTGTAGTAGCCCGCTCTGTGAGGAGTGAACACGGGGCAGACTAAGTTGGGGCCGGACGGGACGCTGAGTCCCGTAAACACGGCGGCCAGGAAGCCAAATCGCTGCGCCCCTTACGGGGGGTCCTAGGAGGAATGTGTCAGGGACTGGCGCGATTAGTATTATCAAGTGGGAGCACCCAGAGTGCTGCCCTACCAGCACCGAACGGCAGCACACCGAGAACGGCTTTCAGGAAATGGTCTACTCTGGATTCAAAAGTCTGGGGTCAATCTCAGAGGGGTTTGTCATCATAAGTTCCGCTCAGGAGACCCTAACTGGCCCTGTCTCTGCTCGGGAGCGGAGGTACCATCGCGTACTGCTTTTTATTCTTTTTTGGATAGCAAATGGGTGGAAATTACTTACAAACCGTTCGAGAGGGAACCGCTTTGAGGAAGGTTGCAGAAGGGTAGTGTTGTTAAATGGGGCGAAATCCCTTTTATCGAAGGACAGGGGGAAGGGGACCCCGTCCTTACTCTGAGTCGTCGGGTGGCCACTTCTATCATTCGTCCGCTCAGGGATGGCAAGAGTTCAATGCCCACCCAGGGAGGACAATCAGGAATGGACGGCGGATAGAGGGCTGGTTGGACCCGGGGCACAACTAGGGCCCCCAGTATTCCGCCTGGTAACTAAACGCTCGCAGTGGGGCGGGGTGTGTAGGGGCGCGCCGCCAATATTTACGCGTAAGAAGATTAAAAATAATAAAAATGCGGTGGGGAAGAATGGGGGCAATGCTGGCACCTTAAAAAGAACCCTCCCCCCCCCCGAAACGTGGCAGAGACGGAGGGAGTAAATCCCCACACCCAGCCTCGACCAGTGATATGTTGAGGAGAGATGGTTGGCGACTAGCCTGCAAAATTAGAATTGGCCGCCTGCTAAGAACAAAAGGCGAGAATGGGTTTGCGAAGAAATTGTTGAAAAGAGGGATAAAATGTCTTGAAGTAAGAGAACCCAGGTAGTGTCAATCGAGTTTTACACTAGTGGGGGCAGGTATAACAGACTTCATTCACCTATGTTGCACCATACGCACCATTGCGACGATTTGTGATGAAAGAAGAAACAGATTTGCTTGTGAGGAAAACTCCTCTCTTTAAAGTTCAATTTGCCAATGCAGAATTCAAATATTGCTCCTTATCCATCAGATTCAGTGTAAATGGTCTACATTAACTACTTACTACTCGAAAAAACCTATTTAATGAGAGGAATATTATTGTTATTTCCCTGCGTAGCCCAGTGGTCTAAAGAGTTGCTTTAATTGAGATCAAAGCGGTTGCTCGCTGCCTCAATGTACTTGGTTCGATCCCCACATCTGCATGGATTTTTTCGCAATTAGGAAAATTTATTTTTCTCAAGAAAAAACTATTCCGTTTATCTTCTCTTTCCATGCCGTTTTATATATATCAGTGGCGGCTGGGGATATTTTTGCTTAGGCATGCAATTCTAGGAAATACAGAGAAAATATAACGCTCCTAAAAAAAATGCATATTTGTTATATATAGAATTTAGTAAGTTAGAATGGCTTTCATAAACATTTTGACACTTTTTAGAAAAATTCTATTCAATACTATGTTTAGAAATAAGAGAAAAGGTAAAACATAACAAATTTATTAATAGTTCAGATTTTCTTTTTTTAAATATTGGAAAAACGTTACAAAATTCAAACTTACCTAAGGTAATGGCGAAACACTAGGGCTCGTCGTGTTTTCTTGCAAAATTCTTCAATTACCGCCCTATAAAAGTTTCCTCGATTCTCCATAAGTTTTTGGAGATTTTTTTTCAATTGAAATAATTACAATATTAGAAAGCCTGTCTTGACTTTTGGAACTTTGTAAGTAACTTTTAATTCTTTTAAGAACAGAAAATGATCGCTCGACAGTTGCTGTTGTTATTGGCATAGTTAGAATCAAATTTGTTAACTTGTATATTTCCTTTAGACATTTGTCCGTTTCATTTTCAAGTATAAATTTAAGGAGCTCAGTAACATTCTTTAATATAGGAGACACAATTTAGAATGGAGTCAAGGAAACTCAAAAAAGAAACTGTAGTCTTTTTTCAAAGATTCAAAAGCTTTTCTTGGGAAGGTAACATCTTTTAACTCAAACTTTTTGCCATCTAAAAGCTCAATAAATTCTAAATTTCTATTGAACTGAAACACTCTTTCATTTGAATGAGTATTTTATTGAATATGTCATTATATAATTGACTGTACTTGTCTTTTGGGAAAAGATTCTGTTTTCTTTTGCTTGGTAGTTGACCACACCTTCCCGTTATCAAGCTCCACGTATCTGCAAACTTTTCGTTTCCCATTTGTGTAATTTTCGTTACAATGTTTTCAACGGTCATTGATATATATATATATATATATATATATATATATATATATATATATATATATATATATATATATATATATATATATATATATATATATATATACAGTATCCATGGATTTTGTTGGCAACGCATCAAATAGATATTCAGAGAAAGGAAAAATCGCAGAAAATACTTCTAATAAAAAATTGAAATCAAATGTATCGATGCCTGCCAGCAAGCCACGCGCACTGTTTTTTTTGTTATTTCGTCAAACTCTCTTGGATTTTCAAGAATATATTTAAAAAGATCCATTAAACCATCTTTATTTTCCTTAAACTCTGCAATTAGCTTAGACAAATAGTTCCAACTTGTAGGAGCTAATTTAGGAAAACGTTTCGCAACAACCTTGTAAAGCATTGCTGTTCGCTTAGTTGAACTCCTAAAAGATGATGATAAACTTCCTAACATTGAGAAAAAATTATTGAATTCAGAAATTTGGGCAACAGCATGGGATAAAAAAAAAGGTTAAGTTTATGAGCGTAGCAGAGAAAAAAAGCTACCTATGGTACAACTTCTTTTATCTTAGCTTGAACTCCATTAAGTTCGCTGGCCATAACAGTAGCACCGTCGTAAGATTGCGCAACAAGTTTTTTCAAACAGCCCAGTTCTTGTAGTTTTCTAATAGCTAAGTCAGAGATTGCTGCAGCACTTCTGCCAATACTCACATCATTAAATCTGATAAATCATTCACAAATATCACCATGTTTGCCACATAACGTACAACAATAGAGAGTTGTGAAAAACAGCTGACATCAGATGTTTCATCTAATAAAATCGCCACGTACATAGACACATTAAGTTCAACTTTAAATTTTTAACAAAACTGAACTAATAGATTGAATTAAGTCACTTTGAATAGCAGATGAGGTACCCTTGAAAACAATCGCATTTTTAAAAATGATTCTCAGGCTTTACATCAAATTCTTCCAAACAAATCGCTAACCCAATATAGTTACCTCTATTACTTATCTGCGTTTACTTCCTCATTGTGGCCGCGAAATGCTAACTCTTGCATACCTAAAAAGCATGTAATCCTAATTAAGCGTTTCAATATTTATCTGTGGTGGTGGTAGCGACGCCGTCCTTGGCCCGACAATGGGTCGGGGACCCTCACAACTATTTCAGGCCCCACCCCAGCTCCCCCGACCATCGCAGGAGCAGACCCGCCGCCTTCCGGGGTCTCTCCCAGAGATCCACCGGGCCCAGGTCTGTGTGTATCTATAGGCAGTTGAAGAGATGTGTGGTGTCGTGTATCTGTGTTAGGCAATTGGGGCAGTTTGGTGTTGTATGGGTGGTGAGAGATATTTTGTGCATGTATGATGTCGGGAGTGGTGATTTGTTTGTTCGTATTTGTGCTAGTGTTCTTCTGATCTGATTTGTGAGTGTTTGTTCTGAGTTGTGTATGATTGGAGGTGGTGCACTTAATATTTTGTTGTTGCTTCTGTGTGTCAAGTATTGTTGCGTGATCTGAGAGTGGATTGTTTACATGTTTTGCTTGATTGTGTCTTCTGTTGTTGTGTTAGGCCTGTGTCTAAGTTGGTGGTATAGTTGTTGTTATCGAAAATAGTCTGTTTTTTTTTGTGTGTGTCGATGATTGGGAGGTTATCTGATGATGTGATGGAGGGGATGATTTGGATGTTGCGTTTTCTGCCTGAGTTGTGATGCATGTAGTTTTAGGTGATTTTTGATTGGTAGGAAGTTCGTCTCGTCGTGTAGATGTTGGGCGTTTGTGTCAAAGAGTGCACCATGTGGCAGTACGGAGGGTTGTGTAGTTGTTTAGTGTTGGTTTCTGAAATGATTGGGGACCAGATTGTGTTGGCGTATTCTAATACTGGTCTTGTGATTGTCTTGTATGTGTTAATGAGGGTTTCCTTGGTTTTTCCCCAGTGTGTAGTTGTGAGTGCCTTGATAAGTGAGTGTTTTCGTGGCCTTGACTATTGTGTTTTGTATGTGTTTTGAGTATGTGAGTTTGGGGTCGAAAGTGAGGCTAAGGATATTCGGTTCTTTTGTGGTGGGTAGTGTTATGTTTTGAATGTTTCGATTTAGGGTTGTGTTGTATTCTCAGGGTCTGGTGTGAAGAGAGTGGTCATTGTTTTGGTGGCGTTTAGCTTTAGTGAGTTTTATATTGTCCATGTGTGTATTTTGTTGAGGTAAGATTGTATCTGATGTGCCAGCGGTTTCTGGTTTGTTGTGTTAGGGGAGTATTGTGATGTCATCTGCGTAGGTGACAATCTTTACTGTTTATGGAGGAATTGGTATATCTGAGATGTAGATGTTGAGAAGTGTTGGGGAAAGTACTCCTCCTTGGGAAACTCCGGATTTCGTGTGTCTGTGTTTGGATTTTGTGTTTTGTATTTGGGTGTATTTGAGTCGTCCCTTGATGTAGTTTGCTATGTACTTGATGAGGGTGGTGAGTATGGTGAGTTTGTGTATCTTGTTGATTAGTTTGTGTAGGTCTACTGTGTCGAATGCTTTGGACATGTCAAGGGCGACTGCTATGGTTCTATGTGGTGGAATTTTCTTGTTGAATCAATTTGTGATTATGTTGTTTATTGTGTGTAATGCTGTGGCCGTTGAGTACATGGGTTTGAATCCATGTTGGTGTGGTGTGTTTGGGATGTTGAATGTGATGAGGTTAGGATGATTTTTTTCTAGTGTTTTGGCTATGAGGGAAAGCAGCGCTATTGGTCTGTAGGAGTCTCCTTTGTTTATGTCTTTGTTTGGTTTGGATATGGGATTATTTTTGCTAATTTCCATTGTTTAGGTATGCTGTTTGTGTTTATGGCGAGGTTGTAAGTGTGCGTGAGGAGGCTTATGGCGTTTTGACCTAGGTGTTTGAGTTGTTTGATGTTTATGTCATCGGGGCCGGTGGAGTTGTTGTCTCTTGCTTGTTTTATGGCTCTGATGGTCTGTTCTGTTGTGGTTGTGAATTGTGGTTTGGGGAATTTTTTTTTGTAAGTCTGTCTATTTTCCTGTTTTCATTTTTCGTTTGGTGTATGGCTGTGTTTGGGAAATGTTTGTTGAAGTGTTCTGCTTTTTGTATGGGTGTTGTGGCTTCTTTGTTTCCGAAGGTGATGGTGTTTGTTGTGGCTATGTTTTTTTTTGTGAGGCCAGCAATGGTTTTCCAGAGTTGGTGTGTGTTCCTTGAAAATGAACTTGCAAATATAGTTTGAAAATGCTTGGATTCATCTTTGCATTTTCCTGTGGGTTAATTTTCACATATATATATATATATATATATATATATATATATATATATATATATATATATATATATATATATATATATATACACACATATATGGGTAAAAATCACGAAAGGTAACGCGTGATAAGTATAATATTTGTGTAGGCCACGTAAAAAAAACTGAAAGACTGGTTGGAGTTAATACTTTCGTCGTCTTGACATTTTCAAATTCATATTGTGAGTTTGAAAATGTCAAGACGACGAAAGTACTAACTCCAACCAGTCTTTCATATCAATAGCGATTCCTCCATGAATGCAAGGCATACAGTGCATGCCTTGTTTTCCCAGAATCACGTATTGTAATTTGTAAGCCTTTGACACAGCAGAGAATTCAAACATTATTTCATAATATTCAAAGATAATTTTCCCGTAGCCTTGCTTGAAGTCATCAGAGATTAGCCCATCTTTTGAAGTTTCTATCTGGGTACATATAAAAGGTCTTGATTGCCATAGACAATAAGACTGTTTGTTGCGTACAACAGTAATCCAACCGAGATCTATAGCTTTCAAAGATTGTGTCTGTGTACATAAAAATGTTTCTTATTGCTTAGGACAAAAGGTTATTTGTTGCGTACACTCCTTCGCTTTCTATAACGTATAACTTCAATTTTTTATAGCTAAAATACATGAGTTAAAATGTTGCAAAACATGTTAAAAATTAAAAATATATATTTACCTCTCAGCTACAACAATTTTATACATGCGTATAATTTTTTTATTTAAATTATTGATGTAATACAGAATGCATGCATTTTTAAAACGCATGCAGCCGCATGTTATACTCGTACAAGCCTACTAAGTTCCAATTGTTAACCGAGTTTATTGTTTACTTATTTTTTGTGTCCATAATGACAGACGACATATCCAATGAATTAACAATGAAAAAGTTTAGCTCTCAGTCGATTGATGAGAAAAGCATATTGTAAATAATGGGAGACCAATGCCAAATTTGCAGTTAAGTAAATAAAATAAAGGATTTACTCGAAAATTTAACACTAAGATCTATGATGAAGTTCCACGGTTAAGTGGAAATAATCCCAATAAAATTTTTTATTTTTGTCGTGTTTGTTATTTTCAGATGAAAAATCTGTGTACAATTCTATTGATCGTGGATATGACGATTTTAAATAATTTGCACACTGCTCTTTCTCGTCATGAAAAGTGTCGTTCTCATATTAACGCATTTGTCGTTTTGAAAACATTTGGAAACTCAAAAAGAACTGATTTATTGCTTGACAACTAAAAATCAGCTGCCATTTCTAGATATAACGAGGAGGTCAGTAAGAACAGAGAAATATTGCTCCGAAGATGGTTAGCGTGCACGACGTCGGACTGCAGCCGAGGTCGAAGCCGGGAACATCGAAGCGGAGACGGATGCATAAGCCGAAGCTCAAATCAACCAAGACTCCCTTGCCCCGCAAGGAGGGCCCAATATCACCTTTTTGGTGCTTTGCACCGTGGACGACTCGGTCACTTGGGTAGCGGCTCTGCTCCTCCACGGAGGAGACGTGGAGACCAGCCCGGGACCCACAACATGGACATGTACACTATGCAATAAATACATTACAAAAAGACAAACACCCATAATGTGCAACACCACAACAAACTGGGTACATTTCAAATGCACAAATACTAAAATCAAACAATACACAAAACACCGGATGTGCCCAAAACAACAAGCACCACATCCACCAACGCCTACCTAACCGCAACCAACAAACTCACAACCCACAATCACACAAACATCACAAACCCCTAGACAATCAAACAAACGAAACACACTGTTGAGAATGGAGGTTCTTTGCCACCATGTGCCCCGTCAAATCCACGAGGTCAGTCCATGTGAGCGAGAACCGTGGGGACAGTCAGAATATCGAACTGCTTTCTGCGATAAGCGAGGGATTGGAATCTCAAATGCGCGCTTCTGTCGTCTCCCAGGGCGTCATCAAGAAACCCTCGCGGTAGTACTTTCCATCCCCCAAGCGCCGTGTTGGCTCGTGGAGAGATTCTCCCGCGCCCACCCTTGGCAGAGGCAGTAATGGATCCGGCTGGTCCCTATATATTGTTGGTCACAATTGGGCATCGAAGGTATAGGCCTGCCTTTTACAACGAAACACGTCATTCTCGATCGCGCTCCATTTCTTTACGAGCCGAAGGCTAGAATTATACCGAAGGATCTGAGCCTCAGTCACTTGGCCCATCCTTGGTTTCGGTACATTTCGTTTGGCACGAATAATCCCTCCAGTTAGTGATACTACTAGAGGTTAAACTCCTCATGGTTAAAGTCCCTCGATTAACCATCCAATCCCCGTTTCATCTATTAAAGCCTCGAATCCAAGCTAGGCTGAGACAAATCATCTGTGGCTACCTGCCAGTCATCCCTGCTTGCGTATGTCCAGAGGCTCGTATCGCCTCTCGACCTTCCCCCCTCCGTAGAGCTCGCCCCGAATAGCTCTGTTAGTTCGGTTATTGTATACATCGAGTATCCATTGCCACTATTCTAT
This sequence comes from Ceratothoa steindachneri, assembly GCA_963969495.1. Classification (NCBI taxonomy): domain Eukaryota; kingdom Metazoa; phylum Arthropoda; class Malacostraca; order Isopoda; family Cymothoidae; genus Ceratothoa; species Ceratothoa steindachneri. The sequence goes on along the minus strand of OZ018322.1, from coordinate 76,894,405 downwards.
TTATTGTGTATAACTGTGTAAATATTAAAGTATATTTTGTTCCTACTTTTTCATAAGCCTCATAGCCCGCAACCTTAATTAGTTTAATATCGGCCAACAGCACTCAATCGTTTTGTATTTAAATCCTTCGCACTCATCCAGGGAAGTTAGACCCCAACTCTCCCTATTTCTATCATCCTCTATTTCTGCCGTGACCAGAGTTGAGTCAAGGTCACTCGTTGACCTTGAGCGTCCACGCATATTGGGTATAAGTGACGTATATGCCGGGGTCATTATACGACACACACAACAAGCACCTAAAAAATCTACAAATAAACATAAATGGACCGAACAAGAAAACGAAAGAACTCGAGCACCTGGCAAAAAAACATGAAATAGACATAATCACTATCCAAGAAACCAAACTCACAGTAAAACAGAAAACCCCGCAAATCACAGACTATACAACAATCAGAACCGACAGAAAACACAAAGAGGAAGGAGGCCTCATCATATACACCAAAAACAACATCACTTATACCAGACCAGCTCCCAAACAACATAAACACACAAAAATCTGAAGAAAAAATCACCAAAATCCACATAAGGGAAACTAAGCACTTGCAACTTACAAACCTCTACATCCCTCCCAGAGACATCACGGACCCCAACCACCCAAATGAAGATGCAGATTTAACAAACTCTCACGAACTCCATAATCACAAGAGACATCAACGCACACTCAGAACTTTGGAACTCACCCACAGAAGACCACAGAGGAGAACTCATCGCCGACATCATCCAAAACTCAAATCACTTAACCTTAAACACAGATACACCAACCCGCATACCCACACACTCCAACCAACAACCCACTGCGCCAGACATCACCACTGCAACCAACACCCTACACACACCTCACATGGGACACGACAAATATAGTTCGAAAGTGCTTGGATTCATCTTTTCCTTTTCCTGTGGGTTAATTTTCATATTATTGCTTTCCTCACGTGCCACTTTGTGAGTTTTTTCATTATATATATATATATATATATATATATATATATATATATATATATATATATATATATATATATATATATATATATATATATATATATATATATATATATATATATATATATATATATATATATATATATGTGTGTGTGTGTGTGTGTCGTGTAACACTTGTAGTTTAGGGCACTTAATAGTGGAAATTGAGGCACAACTAGGCTTAAAGGGTTTATTTTATGATTCAGAGATGTTCAATAAATAACGTCACAACGGGCAATGGATCCGATATGGAAGATGAGAGAAGCGAGTAGAGTAGAATGAAGGGGAAGGGGGTATGACAAAGAAATATAGTTGGAGAGTAAAATGGGTTACAGGAGATCTGGCTAATCTCTGTCTTCGTTTGCTCTTTATTTCTTTGATGTGGGCGTTCAAGTCGTTTTAAGATTTTTCTTTCTCGGTTCCTAGTTTTTTTCTTTATCGAGATTGTCTTTATTTATTTTCTAATTCGGGTAATTTTCCATTTTGGTAGTTATGATTTAGAGGCAAGTTTTCTACATATTCTTTTCCTTTACTTCATACTGCATTTAAAAAAAAGATTCTCTTCTTTATTCGATTAGTTAATTCTTCGAAGTCCCCCCTCTTAAGACTGCTAACTAATGCATACAATCAAAGGAATCGTAGAGCAGAGAGCGAAGTCATCCATGCAGGGCAGTGGTGGTGAGAGTATAGAAAAAAAAAGCCACCGCCAAAAGTTCTGAACCCAAATCGCCCACAATAAAATGGTTAAAACTGCTCTAGAGTCCAAATAATGACATTACCACTCAGCTAACCAAATAAATACCCTTCTGTACAATCTGTGGTGATGCAAGAATATAACTTCCGCGAGCACTTCTTACCCACGACAAGGACCAGCCCTCTCACTCTGAAGACGAGAAATTTAATTTGCATTTATAAATCACAAGCGACGCCTTCCTAGCGTTACTTACGTTTCGAGGGGGTAGGGTGCGCTAAGTGCTAACGCGCAGGTGACCCACTTCGAAGATGTCATACATTCTACAGACTGTAGCATCCTTGCTCTCCCCTCCCCCCAAAAAAAACACTCACACACACCGCACCCTCTTGCCTAAGCAGTGCTTCGATGCCTGTCTTTCACGCTTTTGATTGACTTTACATTTCACATCAAGTTGGCGATGTCGAAACGGCGAAGAAAAGTTGCCTCAAGTGATGGCGAGGTGTACGTACATCTTAATGACTCCGTGGAAGTTTTACGTGAGCCCTTTTGGCGAACAATCGCATTGCAAGGATGATAGCCACTGGTGCTAGTTCTTACGCGTGGAAATGGGAGGCTCAGAGAAACACAAATCGACGGTGGAATCGATATCTCTAAAGATACCACACCCCGCCGATCGCGGGAACTATAGAAGCAATGGGTCAGGAGAGAGCGGCTCCTCGGTGTGCCGAGGTCACAGGTTCGAGACTGGGTGAAGGTCAGAGCTTCCATTTTTCTGACGGTGGGTGGCAGCCGAAAACGCAAAGAGATAATTGCCAGCGAACGAATTTCGCGGGTTTTCCAGTCTGCACTTTTGATCAGAGTTAAACCTAAGAAATGACTATCGACATGCAATCCTGCAAGGAAGGGGGCGATTTAATGTGGGGGCAAGAAGGCAACCCAAGCAAAGAATGGGAGAATATCGACTCATTTTGTCGGTAAGTGACAAAGCCCACCACTTGGCACGTTCCACCACAAATTTTGGAAAAATCTATAAAGCAGTGCAGTTAGATGGCAGTAAAACTATAACTGCTTCAGGCACTGAGGAGTGGGAGAAGGCGCAAGCCCTTTGAACTTATATTATACACCCCCGTTCTTCTATCCGACCCCTTCTTTCCCCTCCATCATTTCGTTCATTTAGTCCCTCTTTCCTTTCGAACCAACTCAACTCGAAGACTCCTCCAATATGGCAGCTTACATTTTACGAGGCACATTTAGGGATTCGAACCAGAGCTCAAATACGCGTAATCACGCGTCCTCAGATCAAAAGGCCGGATCCATTTATTGATTCCCATCACTCACCCGCCAAACCTCTTTCATACTCGCTGGTTGTGAGCTTTCAGGGGCTCGGATGCTTAAGTATCAAGGGCTTGCGAGGGACCGTTGAGAAGGATCTACTCAAGGTTCTATAATTTCTTTCGTCTCTTATTCTTCGCATTATTCTTTTATCTTTGGAGTATCCGGCCATCCACTGTTCGTTTGCGCCTTCACCCATCGGAATCTTTAAAAATACAAATCTAATCTTACCTATCTTTCCATGTAAACCGTTCTATTTAGGTCTTCCCACAATTCGGCATCTCCTTCCTCATCTCTAAAATCATTTGAACCCCCTCCCCCCGAATTTTCCTCAGCAATACAAGGGTAAGAGACAAGAGCAGCTGAAATGGAATTGGTAAAAGACTAGCAACAATCGTCTCAGCTAAATATAATCTACAAGGCGATAAAGAGAGTAGAACTCTTGTACTTTTTGTACAAAAAACATTTTCAATATAAACATAGAAGGTCCTTCCAATACCTCATTACCTTACCTCCCTCATTTACCTTCAAACTCAATAGTGACTACTCAGCTTTTCCTCTTCTTTTTCTAAACTTAAACAAACAACCGAACTTTAGTCGCCATATTTACATCAATTGTTTAGTTTTAAGCGTTTCACCATCAGTTAGTTCTTACTCACTGGTATTCAATAATCTATACTTGAAATATTTATACCTTGTATATTTGTGTTTTTCAACTTTCCTTTGCAATTATTATCATCATATCTTCTTTTCAAATTATGCAATTTTAAAATTAGTCTTTGATTTCTATTAAGCATCTGGATTTGTTTTGTACTTGTGAATTTCGTATAAATAGAAAAAGAAGACGAGTAGAGAGCTACCCAAGACTTCGCTCAATAATGAGACTTCCTTGACCACTCGTCCTTGGTTTCAATTGAATGGCACTGAGAACAATAAGCAATGGATGGCGGCGTAGCGCCCTCGAAATGTAATATATTTGCGATTTAAAAAAAAAATGTTCATATAGAACTTCGAACATTTAAAATAAGTAACAAAAATGAGTGTTAATAGAAACTCTAGATGGATTCAAGAACCAAATGCATACCCATTTCAAAGGGTTAAATATTAAGTAAATAGGCTGACATAAAGTACAGTTTTTTCTTTCCTCGCTGTTTCCTAGCGCCATACTCTCGTTATCAACTCTTTCCTCTTCCAAGTAATGTTCGCCAGCATCAATGAATTCTTATAAAAGTTACATATGAAACCTAAAGATAACAAATCGGCATATTTGAAATTACAGTTGTAGCCCAGTAAAGTAAAATTGAATATCTTATTTCTATTTTAAACATTTAAAAACCTTGAATCATTTCATTTGAGGGGCCTCGCTTTATCTTTACTACCGATAAGAATCCTTTTGAAGTTCCTAACTATATTCAATGACCCTCACATCCAACAAATCGTGGCATCTTGAAAGGATTACATTATTAAGAGACTTAAAATAACTGCTTTTTCAATTGATGGCGAAGAACCATCACCAACCAACTCATATGTGGGGATACACCTATTTGTTGGTTCCACTCTTCAGTTTCACCAGAGCAAAAATGTCTTTCTTTATTGATTTACAACTACATCCCTCTCTTTTATCAATTAAAAAAATGAAATAACGGATAAGTAAATACTTGTCCGAGTAGCAAACACCCTTTGACCTTTCGAAAATAATTACTGAATCTTTGTAAAAGCCATTCTGATGAGAAGCCTTGTTCTTGTGAAAATTGGAGGGCATGAAATGGATCCAGGCTGGATAATTTGTAAGGGATCATTCAGGAAAAGCTTAATTTATCTGACGGAGACAAAGGAGAATTCCTCTTAGTGGTAAAAGATATGGAAATTAATGAAGTTTAAGACAGGAGAATAAATAGTAAGCAAAGAGAAGAATAATCAATAAATATTTGCTCATAAAATAGATTAAATTGGCGGAGAGCTAATAACTTCAATGCAATGTGCAATATACGAGTATATATTAATGCAATCACATCCTTTAAATCACCTCCACATCAACAGTATGGAATGATGTACGGCCGACATTACTTGGAAGAGGAAAGAGTTGAATGGGTCAGGCTATGCTTACGAGGGTATGGCGCTAAGAAACAGCGAGGAAAATCAAAAGCTGTACTCGATGTCAGCCTATTTACGTAATATTTACCCCTTTGAAATGGACATGCAATCGGTTCTTGAACTGATCATAGAGTTTCTATTAACATTCATTTTTGTTACTTATTTAAAAAAAATTACAGTTCTATCTGAACATATTTTTTTTAAATCGAAAAAATATTACATTCGTGGAGCGCTAAGCAGCCATGCATTGCTTTTGTTCTCATGATGTCGTTCACTCGAAACCAAGTAGCCAAAGGAGGCTCATCTATTGAGCGCCGTTTTGGGTAGCTCTCTACCCATCTTCTGTTTCTATTATACAAAATACACAGGTAATAAACAAATCCAGATGCTTAATAAAGACAAAAGAATATCTTAAAATTGCATAATTTGAAAATGATGATAATAATTAGGAAGGAGATTGTCTGTAATCTATCCTTGGATGGCCTTTAGCGAAAGATCCCACCTAAATCACGGTATTTAGGGCTTACAGAGCTTAATGCGGAAGTCCTTATATACGAGCCTTGCTGGTATGGTAAAGTCCATTCTGTTTTATTTATTCCCCCCTTGAATCTCCATCGACTGAGCATCGCAACCCGACGGGAAGTCGCTGATGGAGATGAAGCGAGAATATTTACGAGCGCAATGAAAGTAAAATAGGAGGTAGGCGCTCATGAGAAGAGGCATGAGCTTTGTGCGAGGAAAGGGGAAGAAAAGACAAGGAGAAACAAGACTACATGATAGAGATCGATGTTTTTTCCTTTATTAGAAATAATAAAATTGGTTTAATTAAAAGAGGTCAGGTTCACAGAGTTCTAAAAGTGGAAACGAAAGAAAAGGCTTAGGAATAACGATGGTAATAGAGTAAAATGCTTGGTGGTAGGCGGACACATTCCGAAACAACCATGTAAAATGCACCACAAAAGAAGCCTAACTAAGGCTCCAAGCAAGTTCCACTTCGATTCCCATTGCCGGTATATTTTTGCAAAGAATATTCATGATGCTGGAAATATAAATTAAAAGCTTAAGCAAAGCAAAAGTAACTTGACTTTCCTCAATCGCGTTCCTTTCACCTAAAACAAGACGCAATATATATTAATGCAAGGCTCGCAGGGCTCTTGGAGCGAAATTTGCTCTCCCCATTCGCGTGGTCGCCCATTAGAGCGAGAGACGCACCTCTCCAGGAATTTGAATGAGAGTATTGAGTCGGCGTCCAACGCAGGCGAGCGTCTTCAAAAGGAAGATGCTTTTAGCGCCTCAAATTGACAGAGGCTCGGCTCGTTTTAGCGGCGAACGACAGAACCGCAGCACAGTTGACGACAGAGCCCAAGATAGCCGACTTCAAATCAAAGTTTCTTCCCTTGGCTCCGTTGCGTCTAGCGCGAGGGTTAATTAAGCCTCGTTTGGAAGAATTTATATAACTTATTTTTTAAAAAGACCGAAAATTAAGGGGGGTAGGTTGGTAAAGAAAGTGGTGAAGTTAAATAACGTGAAGATGTCTTGCCCGACAGTTTGAAAGAAGACCTCGGTCGCGGGGAATAAGGGACGCAAAGGGGCAAAGGCGGGGTGAAGAGAAGACTATCTGAAAATTTGAAAACATACATAATAGCAGTCAGCGTCTGCCAGAAAGGAGTCACCGACCCTTGGACTCTCAAATGGGAGGACAAAATCAAAATTTCTTGGGGTAAACAACGATTTCTGCCGATCGAAGGGCTAGGATTACTGGAACTGAGAGTGGGCGTAGGGAATATGGATTAAGAATAACCTACTCTTGCTAGAGGTAAATGTTTTTTTCTATTAATATAAAGGCATGTGCCGAACCGTCTGGAGGACAACGCAGTCGTCGCAGTTAAGATGCAGGGAGCGCTCCATCAAAATGCGGTGCGTCCGGTGAGTCTGCCCAATTCGAAATTCGAAGACGACAGATAGCTACCTGAAGCCGTCGCGGCAGAGTGTGTATGTGTGTGTGTGGGGGGGGGGGGCAATGGGGACAGTCGCGCAGCAATGGCACAGAACTTTAAGTTCCTGTCGGCCCTCTCCCATCTTCTTTGCCACGCAGCTCAGAGGGCTGAGCTGATTCCTGCCATGTAGTCAGTGTGAGGAAGAGCGAAACGCTGGTCTGGTTGCCCAGTCCTGGCGGACTCTTTGACGCCCACATCGACGCGCTCATTCCCCGCAATCTCCACATGTTTAAGAACCTAGCAGAAGATAATCTCGACATCCGCCCGGCTTGCAGCAACCGTGGCGCTACGGATATCACGAAATCACGGACCAGGGAGTGTAGAGATTCCAATGCACTGAAAGCACTCAGGGCGCTTCGTGAGTCGCTAGATATTATAATCCAGTCTCCGAACTGGGCAGGAAGCATTATCTCCCGTACCGAACGGTGTATTGTAACTAGCTTGGTCGTGAGAACAGATGCAGCGCCTGGTATAGCCCCGCTGACTTCAAAACAGAGGGAAGCCAATCCCTGCTGAGACTGAGAGCCTTTCGTATATATACACTGGCACGGATCCAGTGTGACACGAAATGTGCTCCAAATAGGTCAAACGCGAAACTCCTGGCGTTGTGGAAACTTTGGGAACAAAACCCTTATACACTGGGATGGGGAACAGGGATCACGCGCCCAGCATTGTTCGTCTGCAGAAAAAGAGCTAAGGGGAACAGGAGGAGACGAGTCTCCACAGCTCCTCCCAGGTGAACCGGAGTCTAAGGCAGTTCCTTCGAAGGAATATGCCCGACAGGCCTAGCTCGAAGATGCGGGAGTCCTCTTCAGGCGTTGTTGGCCGTAAAGGCGCTGTCATCTTCGAGGACTTATAGCGGGACGTTGGGCTCGCTATGCGAGTCTTTTCTTCCCTGCGCCTCGAAGCATTTGTCGGGCAGGATCCACCGTCTCCGAGTCGCACGATACAACTTTGGGTGGGGGAGTAGGAACCGAAGCTCCTTAGTGCTGTCATCCGTTCGGGGGACAACTTATGAGTCCCCAACGATGGCTTCACGACCACCTTCGGGAAGGGGGGTTCTCCTGCAAGTCTAAACGACTCGGTGGAGGCGCCCAGCATCGTTTCACCTTAAAAGAAACGGTCAGGTAGGGGGAGTAAGGGCAGCCCCGGTTTTAGCAGAGGCAGAGTCTGAGCCCTTCTGCGCAGCTCAACCAGCAAGGAACGCCCCGGTTAGGTAGAACCGACAGAAGGGTTCCGAATCGGCACGGCAGCGACCGTTTTCTTAGCTTAGGAGGGGGGCCAAGAATAAATATTATTCAATATTAAGGTATAAGACGTTCCAGGCAGCACCCGACGCGTCAGGACCAAGTCCTTAGCTTCGCGAAAGGAGAGAAGATCTACAACTTGAAAGGCCAGAATTTCCTCCTCCAGGAGATAGGCGCCAGGGTATTTCGATGGAGCAGGGTGCGGCTCTCCGCAATTGACAAAGATGGCCATACACGAGAAGGACTTATAGTGTCCGTCCTTGGAGTAACTTACATAGACTTCAAATAAACCCGACTTTGCATGTCTACAAGAGCGATTCATATGGCCGAAGCAGTGGCAGTAGTAGCACCTCCGCGTCAGTGGCACGAATTCCTTCACGCAGTCGCGATACCTATCTACACGCACCGACTCAGGAAGCCTGTAATGATCGAGCGTGAAGAAGAGTGTATGGCGGGTCTTGAACCCGCTTATCCTCATCGCACGCTCGACTTTGACTGCTCTTTAGTCATCCAGTTTTCCGGTGATATCTTTTAAGGAGTAGACCACGAGTTCCCTCGCATAAACGACTCTTTTTACGATATTCATGGTAGAGTGCAACGTCACACTCACAGTCGAGCCATCGAGTGTCCGAATGGCACTAATCATGGCTGTCTTTGTCCCTGGAGCCCCTGCAGGGGAGAGAGGAATCACTTGTCCTCTTTGACTTCTTCTTCTTTGGAGAGGAGGGCGGGGAGAGAACCTGCTTCTCACCTACCCCGGAAGCTCTCACCCCCCTCCAGGCCGGATATACCAACCTCGTTCAGATCTTTCTCCGATATGGAGAAGATCTTGACCATCAGGAGGTCCCTCTTCTCTTTGTGAAGTCCTTTGGGGCCCGTGCCGCATGATAAAGAGCTTGCACAGGGGAGGATTCAGGTTCGGTATCTGGCACACAGAGCCTAGTTTCACTCCAATGGGAGACCCTACCATCTGGGACGGGGCCCCATCTGGGATCCTTTACATCTGAAGAGGGGCCTCCAACTGGCCAAACCACCCTTAGGGTATCCTGCCCGGGGATTCATACGGCTTATGGCCCATCACGAACGTCATTGGGGCCAACATGTCGACTCGCACTGGGAAGATAGGGGTAGCGGAGATGTCGGCTTCCATCAACATGACAAACATCAGGTCTATGTAGGAATGTTAGAAACGGAGCAATATAAGACAAGTAAACTAATTTCCGACTTTAGGATTAAACTGTACGAAGAAACACTATCATCTTTAGACCTATTATGTGTGGCAGGTGGTCGATTACGTGGCCAACTGATTTAAGTGTTTAATAAAAAAAAACCCAGTTTGGATCCTGTCAAAAATAGCGAACCCAATACATTTGGGTTCGCTTTTTTTGGCATGAGTAATTTTGGATCCGCTTATTCTTGGTATGGTGGTAAAATTGGGTTCGCTAATTCTTGACATGATCCAAGAGTTCAGTAATATTAATTATAGATGACTGTTAAGAGATAGAGAATAGAGCAAACACTCGTCAAAATTAATTTAAATTGGCAAAGAATCATTTTAACACGGGCACAGCTCAAAATTATTTCAGTAATAAGATCGCACGAGCGTGGAATAGTATACAATGAATAGTCCCATGAAAAACGTGCACAAATGCCTTATCCATATTCCCTTTTCGCCGCTAGGAGGCGCTGGCTTGTAAGAAGAAGAATATCTTTGTCATTAATTCCTGCTATGTATTCGCGCCGATCTGGCGACTGCTAACAAGGACACAAGTCGCCACAATTAAAATTTTAGCCCAGTACTACGCTACTTTAAAATTCACAAAAATAGACCAAAGAAAAACAAACGAAATCAAAGACCAAACAACAGACAAAAACGCATAAGAAACCACAAAGGCAAGACGAAGGAAGCACGCTCCGGCGTCGGGGGGGAGGGGGGGCTCCCATTGGCACAGGATTATGAGACCAAAACCAAAGAGCCTTTTTTTTACATGTAAATAAGCCCACAACGGCAGGTCTCGACCTAACATCTGAGTTAACAGCGAGTAATTCGTGTCCTTTTTAATTGTAATTGATGCAGTTTACTGAACTAGAGCTTTTTATCTACTCTATTCAGTGGATCCTATGGCATTTGGTGGTCGTACTTCTTTCTCTATCTCTCTAAACTAAAAAAATTCCCGGCCACTCCGTACTTATATTTTTTATTAAGCTCGTTATCTTCTGCCTAGGCAAAGGCGGAAGAGAAATTGTGTCGGCGAAATGGACGCCAACCAACTTCGGCCCAAATGCTATCAGAGGAATTGCTGCGTCGGGGTCTCGTTGCTCTTTGGGGGCAGGACACGCGAGGCTGACGGAAGGATGTGCCGCATGCATCCGAACAAAGAATCAGGACTCGGCTTGGATGGAATTAAGACAGAAGCGGGGGTGAGTTCCTGTGAGTCAGGTGCGATGGTAAAGTGGGGAGGAAGAGATGAAGAAATTGGCGAAAAAGGAGCAAAGTATTGAAAATAAAAAGGAGAATGGGGGTGAAGTTAAGAGAGGACGTGCAGACAGAAGAAATAAGGCTTATTGAATAAGGTTAAGGGAAGTTAAAGACAACATTACCCCGTCTCAAATGAAGCTAAATAAACGATGCATTTCAAAATCACCTCAAAAGTACGAACATATGCGCCCCCCCCCTCACCCATGTTATAAGAACCCCAGATTCCCAAATGTTACCAGGGTTGTTCACAGGAGTCCCTTGGAAACCGAGATGTTGGAAGGCGGAGTAGAAACTATATGAAATCTAAGGCCCCCTTTCATGGCAAGCTGGAGCATCATTTTTAATTTTAAAAAAAACGAAGACCAACGAGGAAATCGCCAATTAGATTTTTTAAGGGTTCGGAAATAAAATGAAGTTAGGGTAAATGAAAGAGTTATGAATATTTCCAGGGAGAGAATAGTCCCAAACGACGAATCGAAACCGGAAAGAGACAACTCTCTTGCTCTCCCTATACTTTGTGCGGGCGGGGTGCAGCAGGAGCTATAACGGGTAAACACTTCCGATAAACACTATGATCGGCACGTATCAACGCTACCACACAATACCAGATACAATTAACTGTAATGGTAAAAAGAAGAATGGGTCAAAATTAAACTGGCCTCGCTCGATTCAAGGATACGAAGTTTGAGGAAACTTAAGTGTGAAAATAAATCGGAGCACACCCAACCCACAGGATAAGCAACCTCGTTTAAAAAAAAAGAATGACCCTAGAGACGGACCCAGAATACCCGGGGTGCTAGGGACTCCTTTTGTATGAAACCATAGAACGGGGAAGTAACGGAGCGAAAGACCAAAGATTCCAAATGGTTGAAAACGAGGTTTCCGTCTCTTTTGCAAGCGATTCCCTGCCGAGATTGCAGGATTGTATTGATCGTTGAGAAGGAAAGTTCAGGTTCACTCACTCGTAAATGAATGAAGGAGAGATGTGATGAAAAGTGAGAACGGGGGAGAATGGAGAAAGGCTCAACGAAAACCAACGAGGGCAAATATTGCAAATTGAAGCATTTTTTATTAATAAAGAAGTTTGGGGGGTTTGCACCGATCTCCTTTTCTTTCTCATTGATTAACAAGGCCAATAGACCTAAGTCGTGTGCTCTCAATTATTTCGATAATTAAAAAAAATTATCAAACGTCTTATTAATTAACAAACATATCCGACCTTACAACCTTCAAAACTTTCAAAAACTCATCGAAAAGTAAAATGGTTGCCATTCGACCGACCGACATAGTAACTTATAGAGTCGCGTCTATGCGACCAAAAACAGCACGATTGCAGAGCTCCCGATCCGAGTTAAACCACAGCGGACGGCAAACATCTTCTGAACCACAGAAACATCAACGAAATCACGAACCTTAAATTTATCAGAAAGAAAGAAAAAAAATACCATTGCAGAAAGCCATAACTGGACAAAGTTTTAAGTCGCTATTTATGTTGCTAATCCACCGATATGTTCTGAAGTTCATGAGAGCGTCCCCTCTGGCGGCGAGGGGAGGACGGGGACCAGTCTAGGGGTGGCTACAAAGCCCGCTCTTGCTTTACACAACACTCCGAAAGTTATCCCTAAAACCCAATAAATAAATCGAAGGGGAAAACTCAGCTCAGACACATGAGGTCGTTACTCTCCCGCTCAATCGCTCCTTCCACTCTTACAATTTCCAAAAGGGGAAACTTCCCCTCTGCTCCTTTATTTAGTCGTCTTAAAAAATTTAGGCATTTGGGTTCCAAATGACAATTTATTTATTTCCTCCATAGACTCGAGGAAAGATGAAGCGAGAGATGAATTAAAGGGGAGGGGGGAGAGAATTCAACACGCGCCCGCGCACATACACATTGTGTACTAGTATGGACAAGGGTTTTCTTATTGAAAATCGAATAAGCATTGTTTTATTCGAGCGACTTTACTCCATAAAAGTGGTAAAAGCGAAGTTAGTTGTGTCTATGTGTTTTCGAGAAACCTCAGTTACACGATCCAGCCTTCCTTTACTAATGGGGGGTCTCTTGCAGCGCGTGTCATTTTTGCTTATTCGATTAATAGTGACGCAGCATCACTCGTATTTTCTGCACCGACCAAATCTCGCAATGCTTTTTCCTATCTCTCCATTCCCAAGCATTACACAATAAGAGGCTTTGGGGCGTCCTCGCCCAACGACGTTTCACTTATTCGTGGTCAAAACGGTATTCCGATTTGCCCCACCCCTCGTAATTAGTGAGCTAGAATTTGGTTCCATTTCAAATAAGCGGGTCGTTACAGCTCCGTTGGTGCCTATTTCACAAGATACCCGAAGGCCTATCTTAAAAATATGACAGTTAGATTAGCCAAAAACAATTCAAGGAGGATTAGTTTTTCTACAGCGCTTTAACTGCTCGAATTATTATTATTTGTTGCTGAATGCTTCGAACTTAAATGGTATTATAAGCTGTCTATCAACTGACAGTAGATACCAGAGAATGTAGAAAATAACAGTGAGATAGTAGGAGAGGTTATAAAGTTGGAGGTGGCTGGATAATTTGGGGCTCGATTTATTCTTATTTCTGTATTATATTTATTTTCTTGTTAGTTTACTTCCTCCTTCCTGCGTTGACCTTAGTTTTTCTCTTTTTTCCTTCATGTCGTACTTGTTTTTCACTGTTACTTTTAGTTAAATCGATTTATCTCCAATTATTTTGAGTGCTAACAAATATTTAGATGGGAAATATTACAATTTAAGGGGCTACTTTGAGTTTCACCATGATCACAAGTGGTATTGATATTGGACTCCCCTTAAGTGAATTTACAGGGGTCGCAGGTGCTTGCTTGAAGCACACTCGTGAAGGTTCTCTCTACTTGGGTAAAAAGTATAGAGACACGTAGGAAATCGATAACCCACCCACAATTTTGCTGTAACAACTGAGTTAAGAAATTTAGGGTCCGAAATATTCGTTTTAACACTTGACTTACATCCTCAGCAGATCCTCTCATTCACATATAGTTAATAGCCATTGAAATTACAATCTAAGCTATTTTTTAGCCACGTTGGTATAAAAATTCCATCATTTCTCCTTGTTTTTTTTTGCGTTTTGGACAATTTTACATTAAATCTAGTATCTCCCACACCCATTCAATGAGGTTAATGTCAGAGGTGTCTGCCAAGGAAGCGTTTTGATACCATTTTGCTTCTCCCCTTTCTATTTTTTTTGGCATTGCACTGTTATTCATCTACCACCTAAAAGAGGCAGGTGCAAAACTTGTTCAATTTGACAATAATATAACCAATGGACACAATTGAACAAATCCTCTTCTCTTATGAGAGAGAGAGAGAGAGGAATTTTTCTGAAACATTATTAACTCGTTCAAACAAGTCTGGTCATCGAGTGGTAGGAACATATCTTTCCGAACTATAACAGAAAGGCCACCATGGTTGAGTGAAGGTAGCAACCGACTTATATGAAGCTCTTAGCCCTCGAGTGTCTGAAAACTACGAAAATCAGTGATCTTCACCAAAGAAATATGCTATGTCCACCAGGCTTGTTGCTCTGCAGATTATCCCTGCTTATTCCTCACCTGTCGACGATGAGAGGTTTGTAGTGTAGGTCGGCGAGTCCGAAAGGGTGGCTTATAAGCCCTACCTGAATTGAGTCCTTTTAGGCACAGGGTTAGCTAAGTGGAAGAACCCGCGAGGCCACTGATCCCAGCGGACCTTAGAATTTCTGCACCACTGCGATGATACTTTATTTTACAAAGGGACATTTTCCTTTCCCTTCTGACTTAATCATTTTTCCTTAGCTTCCCGTCCATAATGTCCAACCTAATGAAAATATCAGGTTTTCACGAAATCATTGTTGTTGTTTTTTCTAAATAGAAAAATGAATCTTAGTAAATATTTATATTAGATATTAATTTTAATTAAGAATATAGTTGACATCCCGATTATCAACACTCGCCCAACGCTTAACGAGGTTGTGAATTTAAAGTAAATCAGTTGATTTTGCTAAATATAAGCATGGCATCACGCAACGCATATTTCTCCATTAAGATGATGATAAGGTGATGGAAATAAGCGATCATCAGAAGGTGCAAGACGATGATGCAGTGATGGAAATAAGCGATCATCAGATGGTGCAAGATGATGATGCCGTGATGGAAATAAGCGATCATAAGGTGGTGCAAGATGATGATGAAACGATTGAAAAAGCGATCATCAGGTGGTGCAAGATGATGATGCAACGATTGAAAAAGCGATCATCAAGTGGAGCAAGTATATGGATGACGAGGAAGACCTTCTCAACTGACCTCAATTATCGTTATCCTTGGTCATACGTGCTACGTGCTGACGTGTCGGTACTCTCACCAAGACGAATTAATCTTGCTTCTTATCATCACTGATAAAGAGTTCTAACAATTTAAAGTTTAAAATTACTCTGTATATTACTATATCTCTCTTTAAAAAAAATAGTATTGGGGCAGTTTACAGTATACTATAAAAGCTCTTTTACACCTCATATTCAAAACGCTATTATTTTCTTAACAATCTATTACTTCATTCCTTGAGCAACTTTTGAATTTTATTACCGTTTCAGAAGGTTATAGAAGCGAATTCCCCTCAACCGACCGTTGAACAGCAAGGATCCTCCGTTGGAAAGACCTACATAAACCAGGTAAAGAAAGTTCCATTAAAGTCACCATTTTTCTTGAAAATTAGACACTCCTCCTATCAACACTAGTGTGCAGGGACATTTTGGCATCTCTCGCTCTCTGTCTGTCTCTCTGAGATAGCCCCATCAGTGACCAGTCTGCCGCCGGGGTATTTCGACATCCCTCTCTCTCTGGGATAGTCCTTCCCCCTCTCACAGTGACCAGTTGTCTGCAGGGGAATTTCGGCATCTGTTCCTGAGCTTGCCCCCACCTCTCTAGGTTACCAGTCTGCAGATACATTTCGAAATCTCTATTTGAGGGAAAACACCCTACTCCCCATCACAGTGACCAGTTTGAAGGGACATTTTGACATCGCTGTTTCTGAGGTGGTCACCCCGCCCCCCTCATTTCGACATCTCTGTTCCTCCTGGGATAGCCCCCCGTCGTCTCCCAGTGATCTAATGCTTTCGAGGAAAAATATACAAAAAGTTCGTAAGATTTTCGCGTTCTCGTCATATTTATGAATGGGGGACAATTTCATCGGAATATAAATACAACAAAAAATGGCAAATGATTGAAAATATATATATATATATATATATATATATATATATATATATATATATATATATATATATATATATATATATATATATATATATATATATATACACCAGGCAATGGATTCGCTACTATGATTAAAATTTAAAATCTAAAAAAAAGCAGCCTAGAGGGAAGGACGGAGCCCGTTTAACAATGCAGGTCCCCACTGGTGATAGGCATATTATTATTACTGACGTGTAATGTGCCAATAGGGTATAAAGGGGTGGGTAGGGGCGGGTAGTTTAGTGGGGATTATGCTCGCCGATCACACTTTCAAGGAAAGCGGTTGAAGATAAAAGATAAGAATTATTATTATTATTATTATGAAGGAAAGATTTTGTAGAAATCACCCAACAATAATTCAAGAGATAAAATACACCCCCTAAAAATCAGAGTTTATATTGGCTGCCATTTTATACCTTCCTCAAGTCTCGAAATTGAGGTTTTATGTTTGTGTGTTTTGTGCAATGGCCTATAATAAATAAGTCAGTTTATTAAAGTTAATTTATTGTTTATTAACAAACGTTTGCGCTTATTTCCTTGAATGTTCTTTCGGTAAAATTACGTTGGACAAAAAGCATATGGAGGTGGATTATTAAAAAAAAATTATGGAGTTGTAATACGATGGGATATATACAATATGACCAGTAAATATATGACTAGTTTTGAACAACCATCATCATTAGTTCTTAAAGCTAGAAAACTCCGCACACTCAATGATACGAAGATCAAGATTTCCGAAATATCAGCGTTGATAGAAGCGATTGTTTCTCGAATAGCGTTCTTCAATTGTCAATAGGAAGGTGTGGCACATCGGAAGCCTCTTTCTTTGACAAAATCCAAGAGAATGAAGTCGAGAGTATTAGTAGTAGTGGTGGTTCGGTCAGTATAACAATCGATGGTGAACCCGAGGGCACCAGGGACCGGTCCTCTTCTTCTTTGGGGAGAGGTGCCAGGAATTATGTTTCGACGCCAAACAGCGTACGGGTGAAACCTTCGTCGCCCCGGAGCAGAGAGACCTGTATCCGCGTCAGGAGTATGTGGATATAGATACCCATCGGCAGGATTCCTTGGAACAGAGTGTGTGTTGTACTGCGAAGACGGGAGAGGAAAGAAAGCAGTGTTGTAATTGGCTATGTGTTTGATGAGAAGTGTAAGATCTACCCACCCCAGTAGAGGGCTGCGCACAGCGCGTCCATCAAATGGTAGCTAGATCTCTCCGTGCGCTGACGTTTGTGTCCGCTCTTGCTGGGATCGAAACCGGTACCGCGACGTTAGCGGATCAATGCCGTATCCACTCGGATAGCAAGAGCTCTTGAAGTCAAGAGTGAACAAATCTGGTGATCTGGCTGGCATGGGAAACGTTGATCGTAGCGATATCAATCTTCCATGATATCCATCCTTCAGCCACTTCTTGGGTTCAGAAGAGGTATGTGAAGTCGCCTTAATATCTTGTTGAAACCATTTAGTAGTTTCATTTTCATCAACACGGATCATGCTTACATATCTTTCAAAAGTACTAACTTCGTTTGCCTTGCTTCAGAATCCCCAAAAGGTCTATAAATCTTGTATTTCAAAGTGTTCAATGGGTTCGATAACTTTATCATATCGTGTAAATATGGTATTCGTCGTTGAATATGTTTTCTAATTTGAGATGGTTTTCTACTTCACATTCGTCAAAACTTTCAAAAGAATTCGAATCTTCGACGACGATCGTCTGTTGAGTGCCTGGGAGCATTGAAGTTTGTACGGTTTAAACGAGCTCGATGTTAACAATCTTCACGGTTTATCTCTTCAAATCTCCACCAACATTCACTTTTCTCTGATTTCGTGCTATAATCACCGATCTGTGTCCTAGGTTACTGGAATTTCTACTCGGTAAGTTCACTTTATTCATGTTCCTAACCATCGAAGTTGTTGTCCTAGCCTAAGAATTTTCTTTCATATAAGCTTAGAAAAGAAAGTATTGTCTCGGTAAAGGATCCATGTTTATCCATTTGATTAATGATAAGGATTCGTTGGTTAACAGTTAATTGTAAGGGGCTGGCGCATCACTCTTAATAATTTCAACTGCCAACCAAAAAGATAGTAAGGTTAGGTTGTTCTAAGTTTTCACCTAGCCTAGATAAGCCAAGTTAGACTCTTTTTTTATCAAACTTTCCTCTTTCGAATAATTTTTATTTCATCTTTCTAGCTTTAACCCTTTCACGCATGCATTATGAAATGATAAGAGGAAGGGGGGGATACCGCAAAATTGATTTGAAAGGAACCAAAATAAAGAGGTTAGTAATATGTTAGTATATGAACATCTCGATAAGTAAAGGTAGTAAAAAATGTCATAATTTGGGGACACCATGACACAACAGTTGTACAATGGAAAAGGAAAATGAGCTAGCTGCCCTATCTTGACTAAACGTGTAATAATACTTCCTTAAAAATAAGACCACCCTTGAATCAAAATATATTTTACAACATCCTAAATTAAACCGTACAATTAGAATGAAATAATTTCATGTTCAATGATTTTCCTAAGAATGAAGAATAGTTACGATTTAGTCATTTTTAGAGCCACTAGATATAGTGTCCTGAAATGTGGACAGAGTGAGCGAAAGGGTTAAAGACTAAAGACAAAATGGCAGTTAAAATCAGACACATTTTTACTGAGTCCCCTTGGAGCGACCAGATCATGAGTGCTAAGAAGCAGAAAGTGTACAATGTAACCAAAGCTTACATTAATCTTGAGGGTTTTGCCCAGTGATTCCTCCATACAGATAAAGCGTGAGAGAGAAAATAGAAAATTCATTCAAAAAGAAAGATTAGCTCGTTACTTCCCTTAAATGTACTTAGTAATTTGTTTCTTTTCATTTTTTATTCTTTCTTTCTCTAACTTTTACTTCATCTCGTTGGCCATTTTATGTATGATGGTTTATTTTTTTGTTGGTAATCTCTCCTTTTGATTCTTATCTTTCTTTTTTATCTTCCCTTTTTACCGGACCTTAATTTTCTTCCTCCTTAGGTGAATTGAGGTTAAAATAAGTGTCGATGTAGGATAAGGTTAGTTTAGACGGGTTTTTTTAAAGGTTTTAATTGAAATCTGTAATAAATGAAAATATGAATGAGGGTTTTCTTTAAATGATGCCTAAGAAAAATTAGTCTTAAAAGTTAACACCAAAAAGACATGATTCTTATGAACCCTAACCCCCCCCCCCCCGAGTCATTTTTGTTTTTAACTGATCCTAATTATATTTCGTTTGGTTTTCTTTCCTGGCGAGCAGAGATGTGGAGCCAGAACGGAAGTCAAGGTCCAACAAAATTATGGAACCGGAGCCAGAGAAGTTTGCTGGCTCCTGATTCCCGTGGGCGAGGAAATTAATATTTTCCCAAAACTTCAATCGTAATCTATGGGAAATAAATAATATAAACCCTCATCACTTGAGATCTTCAGTTGTGTTTTACTCGTATTTCGCGTCGTAAAAATGGGTCACAAAGGTTGGTGATGATCCAAGTTTCATTCCAAGTTGGGCCTCGTGTGGCATTGGCACGGCCCTCAAAATCCTCCAGACGAGGGCGTAAACGCCATCACCAAACGGCATCTCGAGCGAAGCAAACCGCCATCACAACGTCGTCAGCAGCACTAACGGCGCAAGGCGGCGTTTGCACTGCTCACGACATTTGGGTCAATTTTGCGACAAATAAAAAAAATATAAAAACATTGTCAATTTTGAAAAAGCAAGAAAATGGTATTTTACAAATATTATTTTGCCCTTAGGTGAAAGAATGTCAGAATGGCGCCACTCTTCGACTTTCTGCGTTGCTCCACCAACGTCAGATTTCGAACCTGGTCCTGACTCATGAACCTATGACTCATGAGATGAAGTGTGCAGAACGCACTCTCCGACACCTGTTCGTGGTTTTTAGAAGCTGGATGGAACGGAAAGATGCAATGTTTGTTTCCTCTGGATTTATTATCATTGTCAACATTAAAATTTGGGCCTTTTATGGGCAACCCGCGTTTTTTTTTTAATTGAAATTAAGTGCAATATCAACGAGGTCTTGGCATGCGAAAAGAATACAAGGAGAGATCTAGGTAAGGAAGGTGAAGATAAACAGTGAAAATAGTGAAAAATATAAAGAAGCAGGGCTTGCAAACAGAGGAGCAGGAAGGGTGCACATCTACAGGCACTTGTTCCGGTAAGCCAAGGGGTGGGCAAATACGGGCACTCGGGCTGAGAGGAGGCGCCGATCACCCAGGTACCATTTGCAGTAGTCTACACAGGGTACCGTCTGCGGGGGAAAGAAGAGAGGGGGGGTGCAGAACTAGAGACTAGAAAAGGCCATAAATCCACTCTTCACATGCCAAAGGAAAAGAAATTTAAGATGAAAAATGCAATTACATTTATCCACAGTCAGTGAGTGTAACACCCACACACAGATATATTGTGACCCCCCCCCCCCGAACGAGGTCTCAAACACGGGACCCCCCCAAAATCGGAGACAAATCCCCGAATCGGCCGAGGAAAACAACAGAGACAAAGGGGGTACCAAGGACCCTTGTGATCGACGTCCCTTGCACACACTCAAAGCCGGAAGCGTGGAGGGCCGGAAGGGCGCAATCGAGAATCTCTCCGACAGAAGCCCTAACGCAAGTGCACAGAGATCAGAAGTGAGCACCCCTCTCCCCCCCGAAGTGCTTACCCCCAGTAACTATCCCACAATGGGATTTTAATTTCGAATAATTTGTGTTTTTTACTCGTGTATACTTAATAAACCTGTAAGTTTGGAAGCCATCCCCCCGACTATCTTTTACAGTTGGTGATGTTGCAGACACTCACCCTAACACGATCTTTGCTCGCCTTCATCAGCACGCTGCTTCCCCTGAAGCTGTGTGTTCGGGCTTGCCCGTCACAGTACCCCCATCGGTATGGATAGCAATGTCTTTCGAGGTACCATTGTGCCTCCTCTCTACCCAAGCCTGATTCTTCCCCTCTTTTATCATCCGTCTCTTGCTTACCCCAGTCACGCCTTTCTCGAGACCACCCAAGGAAATACCTTGGGCCGTTTATAGAAATCCATTCACTCGTCTCTTTCCCAAGCTCCCATTCCTTTTTCGCCTTCGTCCCATTCTTCTTCCATAACCTCCATTGCCCGCTGAGTTAATCTGTCTTCGTTGGATTACACACTTTTATTCTCAATCATTATTTTCGCGGTCGCGATGTCACAGTTCCCCTTATCCCTTAATTTTAACAATGAGGGAATTTGAGTTGCCTTTGATTCCCCGAATCCCTTCTTCACCAGTCAACGTTCATGCCCTCGTAGAGTGGTGCTCATTCCCCGCCCTTGCAATAAGGATAAAAATCCCGTAGAAAATCGCTAAGTTCAGGCGAAGATTCCACGAAAGAGCCGCGAAAGGCATCAAGACGCATTGAAAGGCTTATGATTAGTTAAGGGCACCAAGCACCCAA
Organism: Ceratothoa steindachneri; assembly: GCA_963969495.1. Classification (NCBI taxonomy): domain Eukaryota; kingdom Metazoa; phylum Arthropoda; class Malacostraca; order Isopoda; family Cymothoidae; genus Ceratothoa; species Ceratothoa steindachneri. The sequence goes on along the minus strand of OZ018322.1, from coordinate 76,872,789 downwards.
TTAGGGAGCTGGGGCCAGAGATGATTGGGGACAAAATGGGGTCATAAAAATAATGATGTCACCATTTGGGGTCCGGGAAGCCGGGAGGAGGACCATCCAAAGGGTACCAATCACGAGAGGGCCCCCGTCACCAGTGACGGGTGGCAATGAAAAGAGATGGCACCAAATGAGGCTACAAACACTATTAGATTCGCGCCATCTAGCAGGGGCACCCTCGCTCTCCAAAGGAGAGAGAAAAAAAAGGCAAATACGGACAAATAAACCGATGAGGGCATTTCCATGCTTAACCCAGAAAGATTACTTTTTAGGAGACCATCTGGCGAATGCCTACCAGGGCATATGTCGCCGCAGCCAAATACGAGGCAAGATTAAAAAAAAAAGAAGAAAAAACAAATGAGAAGAACAAAAACAAAGGAACAAACAACAAAACAATAAACAGAAAAGCTAGAAAAAGGAATCACGGTCCGGCATCGGGGGCGAGGACCGCCCCCGCCCACCCAGAATGAGAGCTGAATAAAAAGATCAAGGAAAACGACGAATAAATAGAGAAAACAAATAAGTGAAAAGGATTCATAAGAACAAAGTTCGTAAACAGTGCATAACAAGTTCGTACGGAGGGAATCAACACTCGGACGTACGAACTGGAGTGCTCCCAAGGATCAAGGGTAGTAGTAAGGCTTACGATACCTCGGCACCCTTAATAGCTGGGGCCCGGCCCCACTCCCAGACTTGAGGGACTAGGCAATGGGAGTGAACAAACTCTCAAAGTTGGACCAGCTTGATACAGAAGCATCTAAGGATCCCCATCTCGAATTTCCCTTGAGGAGGGAGCGGGGGTAGCATGGGTAATGCCTCTGCGGCACCCGAAACCTGGAGGAACGACACGCACACCGAGCCCCAGTGCCCGTAGTTTTGTACTCTCCTGGCCCTAATGCCTGCGAGAGGAAGTGCGACTATGCATCCTCCACACACTTTCACTTCACTCAATCTTCACCACTTTCTGCGTCATGCGGCCTCGTTGTTATTGCGCTTTCAATTTGGAGAGAGAGGAAAAAAACTAACAAGATAAATTTAAGTAAATATTTCCTCACAAGGGAAAGCGTCCCCGTTTGAACACGAGTGCAATCCCTCAAAGGCAAAAGAGAAAGGGAGGGGAGACGATCCTGGGATCTCGTCCATGAAACGCAAGGTAAGACCAAAATATAATGCGTGATGACCACCCCTTTTAATAGGGGGGGGGTGATGGAACGGGAGGGGACCTCCACCGGCGCATATCACCAGGGTCACGAACTTTACTCGTGCAAGAGGTAAGGGGAGAATAAGCCTAAAAAACCCTCTTCGCATGGATATAAAGGAACACAGAGGGACAAATCCCTCTTCTGAAATCCCAGGGATGCTGGAACAAAATTCTGCCCTCCAAGGCACGTAGAAACTCGTCCGGGAATAACTTTTTGGAACTTGAAAAACAAAGGGAGGGAAAGAACAGGGGATTAAGACAACCCATTCAAGAAAAAAGAAAGAAGCCGAAGCTTTGTATTCCCTCGAACTAGTCGCTCATAGAAAGACTCAAGGGAAGTTGGAGAGAATAAAAGTGTCAGATCCCGGCGAAGTCCTCGGCTGGATTTTTCGTTTCAAAATCGGGCCGAATTACGCGACAAAAAGAGAATTTCGTTGTTCCTTCTCAATTCAATAACGGACGATGGCTTCCAATTCAGTCGCTCAGAAAAGCGGCTCTGACAACGATTTCCCCCATTTAAACTGGCTAATGGAAAACTGCGCCCATGAAAGTTTTGTCCCTGCAAGCAATGAGGGTTTATGGGGGGGGTTGTCAAAGGCCCCGCCCAGTCATGCCGATTAAACCAGTCAATATGCGAACTGAGCGGATGTGAAGAATGTGTTAAAAGGGCTATATTGAAGATGCTCGCTTTATGTGAGACAAACATGAAAGGGAATGAAGAGTTTGCGTGGGATCTGGTGTGAATCGTGGTGGTAGAGGTAAAGGAGGGGGGGGGGCGTTACTTTTGAAGGGGTGAAAGGCCAAATAACGAGAGGATGATATATTGCGTATGATAGGTACATGTTGGTGGTTGGTGTTTGTGTGTGGGAGGGTATGAATCCTGGTTAGACGAGATGCTACAATACATAGCAACCCATCGCTATGAGGGACCGATTTGGTGCGGGCAAAATGCTGGGTACCCTTGTGCTTAAAAGGGCATAGAGGTAGTGAATGGGTAGTTTCTTTTAGTGGCATTGATAAGCGCCAAACCTATCTAAATGACCAGTACCCACGATAATTGGCGCCGTCCCTCCTATAAATAAAGCAGAGGGGAGCGTTACAAGAAAAGAATTGCAGTCAATTTTGTGGCAATGAAATTCGTCCCCCCTCCCCCGCAATTCAATATGGGAGAGAATATTAAAACAATATTGATTAGACAGATATCACACTCTCAAAGAGGCTGCAGTTCGTATTTTGGGGTCCCTGGCCTCCTGGGTTCGCATGGAATAACCAGAAACTTTGCGCTGGGTCTTTCCCAAGGAGGGAGCAAAAACTGCCCCCCCCCACCCAGAGATGAGCTGTAACCGCAAACCTCACCAGTCCAAAATGCTTACGAGGTAACTACTCCCATAACCGGAGTCGAAGGTAAAAGTACCTAAACTTGAACGAACTAACCGTCGCTGTGCGTTAGCTAAAAAATACGATTCCCTCAACTTATCTCCCGGTCCTTCAGGGAATCAAAGTTTGTTCTCTTCCACCACCTATAAATTCAAGACGCCGTATGTTTATGTATATATAACTTTACATTGTGTATGTACGTGTGTACGCTGTGACCCCTATGAACAACATGTCCTGAATTACAGCCATAATTGTCAGCGCTTCTATGGGGACGTCTAGGGGGGCACAAATCAGGGTCGCGTGGAGTGACGAAAATCGTCAACAAATCAATACTTTTAGCACAAACCTCCATCCACCCTGAGGCAGGGCCGGGGTGGAGCGGAACTCGCTTTGAGGCTGATCAGGGGGCAAGGGAGGAGGAGGGGGGGGCGTATGCACAATATGATTATACTCTCGAGTAAAAAACATCTAAAGCGAAGATCGTAAGATTCGTTACAACCCTCAGTGAATCATCGCAGTCAACAAGATTTCATAACAACTTTTGATTTCTCAAGAATAATCGGCATCTACGGGTCAGTGAATACCCTTTCCACTTGGACATAAACTCATTTTTCTCCCTTCTATCAAAAAATAAGGGCAGAATTACCTGTAAAATAGTATTCACTAAAAAAAATACTTTATCTAGGTGCCACTAGGGGACCTACATCGAAAGCACAGTCCGTTCGTTGAAGGCGCGAGGTTGTTCACACTTGGGCATAAGTTCACGTGCTGGTTCTGTTCTCGCCAATAAAGAGAAGTCTTCCATCAGAAATCCTTCTTATATAAAATAGACATTTCAGCGTAAATCACATAAAAGGTCTGTTCTCTGGTAGGTTTTTCACGACCTTCGGGACCCTCAACGAAACCCTCTTTGCTCCTTCCAGGTCTATTTTGATAGGCCTTAGGGGTGACCTGACTCCATTTGTTATAGGGGTCCTTCTCCTGTGTTGTATTGTTTGATACGAGGGGCGGCCAATAAGTTTTGCGAATCGGTAGGGCAAAACAGAGGAAGGGGGATGGCTGTTTGTGGGGGTGTTAGGACAAGTTAGGACAAGTCAGGACCTGCAGCCGCACGCTCTTGCAGCGTCTATTTAAGAAGCAGTAGCTGATCGCAGATCGTCACTCACAAATTTTTCAACAATGGAGAAGGTTGAGCACCGCACAGTGATCAAATTTTTGACCAAGGAAGGCAAGAATACAAAAGAGATCCATGAACGCATGGTTGCAGTGTACACCGACACCTCCCCTTCATATGCAACCATTGCTCGCTTGAGTAGGGAGTTCCGCCATGGTCGTGAGTCCCTTGAAGATGACCCCCGTCCAGGACGCCCGTCAGACGTGACCAACGAGGACAATGTGGCCCGTGTAGAGAGGATGATCCTCGAAAATCGACGGGTCAAGGTCGAAGAATTCAAGCGATAACTTGGAATATCACATGAAAGTGTTATCAACATCATCCACGACAATTTGGCCATGACCAAGGCCTCTGCCCGTTGGGTCCCTAGAAACCTCACGCTCCATGATCGACTTCAACGTCGTCAAAGTCCAAGCTGCCCTGCGCGAGTGCGGATTCGAGGAGCTCAACCATCCCCCCTACAGTCCAGATCTGGCCCCTAGCGAATACTTTTTATTCCGCCAGCTCAAGGCTGCACTGCGTGGACGCGGTTTGGGGACGATGAAGATGTCCAGCTCGACGTCCAGGAATGGATTGAACAGCAGTCGGGAGATTTGTGGTTGTCGGGAATTCGAAGCCTCAGGGACAAGTGGCGCAAGTGCATTGAAGTCGAGTAGTTATATTGAAAAATAATAAAACACTTTTCTCATATCTCGTTTCCTTATATCTGAATTGCAAAACTTATTAACTGCCCCTCGTACTTCCTGAAGACCTATTGCTTGTCTGGATATAAAAAAAAATTTTATTATGATTTTGGTAAAGAGTTCTCCCTCCCACCATTATGCCTTTAAGTCCGGTATATGGTTACAGCCATGGATAAGATGGATGGATGAGCCTTGTGGGACCCTTCTGAGGGAGGAATCGTAGCGGAGCTATTGAAAATGCCACTCCCTTAAGAGTTTGGGTATCAAAACTGCTTGCCCTCTGTGGTCATGACCGGACCCAAGGGCACGGGTCTTGAGACATCCACCAAAGGTTGCAGTTTCGAACCATTTACGGGAACCTATGGCGTTCAGTTCCACAGTGAGCTAATCCTCAAATCTACTTTCCTCGCGGCTTCAAATTGTCTCTCTTCCAATCAAGATCATAGTTTGAACTAGGCTATGAATGGCAGCTTCCCCACCCAGACATCACGCCAGCAAGGGCAGGAGAGTGGAAAATTTTCTAATTTATTGCCATCTAACAATAAGAATCTCTTTTTGAAAATCCCGGTAAGGGAAGTGGGGTACTGCTATGAAAGAGCAGGCGAAGGAAAAAAAAATATATGAGGTAGGGTTAGAGATAGAGGTAGGCTTTTTGAAGATAATCAGCGCGACCGAGAATTTCTTCATTTTGCAGTGCCGAAGATTTCCAATAATATGACTTTGAGGTTGGCGAGTGTTCGCAGAGACTTTTCCAAGAATCTTCTATAGTGAACTCAAATAGATACTAGATAGAAAAGTTGTGTATTAGATGGATGCACCTAGAGATGTCGTGTATTAGAATAACTATGTTAATGCTGGGGAAGAGTGTGATAAATGAGAATGATGGGTGAGGAATGGAGATGAAGGTGTGTAAGAGGAGTGCATCTGTTCCAGTTTGCCTGGCTATCTCTGTCATTTTGCTTTTTATTGTTATTTTATGTAATTTTTCAGCTCTTTTATCAATTGTAGTATGTAGGTTGTTTCATTTAATCTTGTGATGGGAGTGATAGATTTCGCAAATAAGGAGGGGTGCAGCGTTTGCCTCGTACGCCGTGTGTAATTTGGAGCGCAAAACAGATGTTAATGAGTGGCATTAAAGGTGTCATTAGATTTGGATCACTAAAGGCCATCGAGTGAAGATTGTAACGAATTTTACAGGTGTATCTACGCGTACAGTCATATGGGATAACTACTTACGATGGCAAAAACCCGGACCACAAGGAATTAACAGCAGAATTGTGGCCGAAAACGATACTAACGAACGGAGACCACCGGAGTATTTCACGGATTCTGGATAAAAATCGCTTCACTTCAAGGAAAAAGTTACTATAAAAAACCAACGCGTCCTTCGGCGGAAGGTAACATTACAATCCCTGTCTTCCAGGATGACAACTCCCAGGTTCATCGGACGACAACTGTGGCCAATTGGCATATGATTAATATTCAGAAACAATCAGAAATCTGGCCTGTCCTGTAAAATCTGTGAAATTCCCAATTTTAATTTGTCAGATGTGCAATTGAAATGCAGACTCCATTCCCGTAACCTCAACGTAAACAGTTTAGTGAACTATCTTAGACTCACTCACACCCCCTGATTAATGACTTTTTTCCTGCCGTTTTGTGTTGCTTTGTTTGTTTTTTTATTTACCGAAACTAGTCTCATAAATTAAACTTTTGGCTCTTATACAGTGGTTTCACTATCATATACCATAGCTCGTCATTGACTTCTTTTACTTATATATATATATATATATATATATATATATATATATATATATATATATATATATATATATATATATATATTATAAAATTACATGACACGTAATATACGTACAATGGATGTATTTAATAGCCCAAAGAAAGTGAAAGTGGTATCACAAGCCGGTAAAACACTGATGAATATATTACGTGAACCATTAGAAGCTTAAGAAAGAATGGGATATTTAGAGACCCAGAAAATAGGGAAAACTATTTTAACCGTTATATGAAGGTGAATAAAGGAGTTGGATTCAACCTGTGTCGTCAAGCGCTCATCGCTATCAGAACAACGACGCTCATCGACTAAGCTAACAATCTATGAGCGCATGAAGACACAGGTTCGAATCCAACTCCTCTATTCAACTTCATATAGCGGTTAAAATAATTTTCCCTATTTATTCTTCTCTTTAAATGGCCCATTTTCTTTCTTGAGCTTTTAATGGTTTAAGCAATATATTCCTCAGCGTTTTACCGGATTGTGATACCACTTTTCCTTTCTTTGAGCTGTTAACTAACTATATATATATATATATATATATATATATATATATATATATATATATATATATATATATATATATAAATTAATTATACGGGAAATGGGAAGCAGCAGAGGTGGTAATATTCAAATTATTACTATATTATAACATCTTGGTACCGACGTTTAGGATAAGGACCCATTCTCAAGGATGTGAGATTATAAATATATACAAACATAAGAATTTTTTAAATAAGTTATCAGATATTTATAAATTAATTATATGGGAAATGGGAAGCAACAGAGGTGGTAATATTCAAATTATTACTATATTATAACATCTTGGTACCGACGTTTAGGGTAGGCACCCATTCTCAAGGATGTGAGATTATAAATATATATTTATAATCTCACATCCTTGAGAATGGGTTCATACCCGAAACGTTGGTACCAAGAAGTTATAATATAGTAATAATTTAAATATTACCACCTCTGTTGCTTCCCATTTCCCGTATAATTAATTTATAATATCTGATAACTTTATATATATATATATATATATATATATATATATATATATATATATATATATATATATATATATATATATATGATTGCGCAATTGCAAATAATTCTCAATTTTATAAGGCCGAGCTAGAATGGATAAAAGTAAATTTTCCATTCTCTTCGAACGCAGGGATAACAATTAAAATAGCTGATTGAAATAAATTTTTTGATTTGTCTTAGAAAGGCTGGATTATGCGTTATCTTCTCGTGACTGTGAGAAGAACTCCTTCCGAGGGCTTGATGAAGAGCTAAGTTAGCTACAAAATTGCCTTCTTAACCGCATATATATATATATATATATATATATATATATATATATATATATATATATATATATATATATATATATATATATATATATATATATATATATATATATATACACGATGTTATTTAATCAATCGAAGCTTGAGCAAATAACTGCAAGCTTTCATGTTTCAATACTTTTCGATAATTTTAGCTCTCTGCTAAGCAATTACATAATAACTCCATCTAGATATCAAAGGCAAGCTGGTATCTTTTGTATTTGAGTGGACTATATTCTACCCTTAGCTCAAGATGTGTTGCAAAAGTTTTCACTGCCATAACTCCGTACCCAACTCCATTCTCAGTATATACAATTTGACATGTTGCATATATCGATCTTAGAACATGTATTATAGCCGCATTTTAATGAACTGTGAATTCTAGATGTGAACCTGATAAAACTAAAAATATGAGTATATCTCAAGGTATATGTAGTAAATACAGTCTCCGTAAAATCCGTATCTATTTTAGTATGATAATGCTGCCACTTAAAATTTTCAGGGACATCTATCTGCCCTTCCGTCCTTAACCATTCATTGTTTTTCAGCAGCAGTGCCTTTCGCCTTATTTAATACTTCTCAGTTCCTTATTGTTTTTCCATCGAACAAATAAAGGAAAATCCACTCTAAGCCCTACATTGAAATAATGAGAAAATAATTATTAGCTATAGGAAGGAAACGGGACAAGACTTCAAGTCCCCTACTATTTGCCCTTTTAAAAAGACTGGCCTGGGGTTATTGAGAGCAATGCCTTTATATATTCATGGTCGCCTTTGCCAATTACAGTCAAATGAAATGGCGGAGAGCGAGGTTAATTTCCTCTATATACAAATTTCAATATCCCAAGTGACAACTAGGAGAATGGTAGACGAGATACGAAGCAATCGAATCTCTCCCACACCACTCTCGGTTCCCTTAAAGGTGATTGAGCTGTCGTTTATTTCCCTTCACCTGGTATATCTTCCATCTCTCCCTCTGCCTTCTTACGACGGTGACAGGAGACGGAAACTCGGAGTGAAATCGTATGAATGACATGGAAACTTCTTCCTAAAATGTGTAATCGTTTCCACGAATAAATAATTGGCAGAATTTGATACCCAATTTCGTCAATATTTTTTTATTATCTTTGTACTCGGTGTTTTCTTTCTACTGCCTCATTACGTGCTCTTATCGCTGCCGCTTGCATTACTCATAATTTCTTTCTCAATGGCGAAAAATCACAAAACGAGGTAAGATCTCGGTCATTTCTTGAGCTTTACTTACGAGATGGATGACCTCGGTATAAGGTTCAGGCTACGTTAGTCTGTGCTAATTAGGCCGAACAATCGAAGGCTAGGATTTGTGCGTGGAACTCACCTGAAAAGAGAGAAAATAAAGATTAAAAGGGGAACACAAAGATAAATAAGAAATGTATAGGATACCTTTTTAAAATTAGAACGGAAAAATGGACAGGAATTAAGTGCGTACAAATTTATACGAGATACTCCGAGCAACTACTCATATATAATTTGATAGTTCAAAGATATACAATCAAACACCCGAACTACCACTCCGTTCAGCGCTTTAGGTCGGGGATGGGCTATAATTTTAAGCAGCGGGCCACATTGAGCTTATGTTAAGCTTTGCGGGCCACATTGAAGCTTATGTAAAAGCTTTGCGGGGCACATTGAAGCTTATGTAAAGCTTTGCGGGTCACACAATTAGATGCAATTTTTGAATACATACAAGTTAATTTTAATTACCTTTGTGCATTTGTTTGCATAGATTACATAGTAATAGATGGAGCTACACAGTAATAAATAAGGGTAATTTTTTTTTCTCCATAGTTTTGCCACTCTTTTTAAACTGTTTCCAGACTTATATCATACTGAGGACCTACAGCTTAACGTGGAATCCGAACCACAATTTAGAATTCTACATCATGTGATTATTACCCAGGGGGTCTCCCATCCAAGTACTAACCACAGGCAACGTAGCTTTACGTCCGCGAGGGACAGAACGTGTAGATAAGTGTAATGAGAATTGGCATTTATAAAGTATCATATTTTTTAAAGAATATTTTATCTACGAATGAAATATATTTAAAAAAATGATTGACTTAAGAATTATGTACTTATATAAAAAAAAATAATCAGATGAGATTTTGGCAAAATGTTCAATAATTAATTTCCAATATTTTGTCGAGTTCTGAAATGAAACGCGGGACACATGAAAAGCCTTCGCGGGCCGCAGTTGATGAGATCCCTCCAATCGGATAGTGAAATGCACATAAAGGTCAGAATGACAATCGCTGGTGAAAACAACGATCAATGAACCCTTTGCGGTACCAGGGGGAGAGGGGAACGATTCCGCGCCAAAGGCACGCATATATCCCATCGGCGGGGGTTCCGGAATGGAGAGGGCACATATGTTGTCCTTTGAAGCCGGGAAACGGAATGTTAGCGGTGTTGTGATAGCTATGAGCATGATGAAGTGTGTAGGAGATACCTAACCCCGCGGTTGGGTAAGCACAGCACACCTGCCAAGGGACACCAAGATCGTGACGCCGCTGAAGTTTTTAAACCCGACACCTAGACGCTAGACTTCCAACGCCGTAGTCACTAAGCTAGCGAGAGGTCCTCAATCCCCGGCAGGTGATTTTTTTTCTTTCCGAAGGGGTTGTAACGCCCTCTTTCGCGCGTACTCGGGTCTATCGAGGCGTTAGAAAGAGAAAGAATAAAAGGAAAAAAAATAATAAAGTATTGCAAAATCACACCTCATCAACTCGATACACTGAGGATCGAGAAGGTGCATTCAGACTTATCCGGAGGCAAAATCCTACAAGGAGTTCAAACAATTCTAAACATGAGTTCGACCCCTCTCGGGTACGACTGGGGTAATGGGCCACATGGGAACTTTGAAAATGGGCTCTAAAATTACCCGACTGAAGTTCGAAATAATCGCGATTCTGTCATTTTGAACATTCAACATTTGACTCCACCTTTCTAACCAACATCAACAGGTGAGAAAGACTGTCAGCCCTACAACCCACTCAAACATTCCCATCACTCAGTCATAAGAAACATTTTTTTTTAGCTAATGATCGCGGATTCCATTCGTAAGGTCCACTTTGATTTTCCTCTCAACTAAACCACTCCCAACGCATTCGGTGTGTGTAAGAGGGGCGAGAGTGGGTTAGTTGACGAAGAAGAATTAAAGGCATTTGCTCCGGAGGGAGATGAAGCCGCCCCGTCCCAAATTCATGAGGAAAGCGTGGGTTCTAATAACTGGGAATCGAGGGATTCAAAGGGTAAACATGTAGACGAGCGGCCCGGCCGGAAAAAAATTATTTTGTGTAAATATTATCGTTCACCCGTGTCATTTCTGACTTCATACCCCACCCCCAACCCCAACCCCTATAATTCGCAAAACGATTAAAGGCGCTGACATGATGTAGTTAAAGCATTCACCTCTGTAAACGTCAGAACATTATAGTGCGGTCCACGCATCGTGTTTAACCCCCCACGAGCCGTCCCCTATAAATGTACTCCAAAAACGTGAAACATTTTGTAACACGGACGAAATAGTACATCTTATCGGCCGGGCCGCTCGTCTACATATTTACCATTCAAAGCCCTCTCCTCTGGGAGATTCTCGAGTAGTGGCTAAGCCTTTGAGAACTTTTGTCAATTCGATAAATGGTTCTCCGACTCGACATAACCAAGGACGGTATTATCACTCCAAGGAAGTTACAAATAGATGAATATATAAAAAAAAGAGGTTAAGGATAATTATTGCAATTGGAGGATGAATTCCTCGAGGAACAAGTTCGTACAAAGAACAGGTGCTCAAAAGTACAAGCCACGTCTTTGCGGAATATTCAGTAAGAACTAGATGGAAAACTACAGAGAAACCACAGAGAAGTAGTTGCACGGAAAAATAGAAGAATAAAGCATAATGAAGAGTTTCAGTGTTAAATGACACTGCTGAGAAGCATTCACACCACGCAAAGGGAGTCGTTAGATCACGGGGAGTGAAGCTATAACACGCGTGCTCAAGGTGGGGCGACTAATTTCTATTTTAGCACGCGAAGCTCAGGAGACACTTAAGGAAATGAAATCTAAAATTCATCAGAAGGTTTAGAATTTCAAATTAATAAAATACATTTTAATTACGGCAAGCTGCATCAATTGAAATCTAATAAACACAAACATGCGAGTTAATTAGGATTACTAACGCACAGCACCAGTAGTCATTTTTATCATGTTTTGTCAACTGAAACTTAAAATAAATACCACTTTCTTTTTAAAAAATATCATTTTCTTTAACATCACGAATGGCACACAAGAGTACATTAAAAAAAAAACATTTACCCGATTTTTTGGCACATGTCAAAATAGCTCGTCAGGCCCTTGACTTATTATGCCCCGGATAATAAGCTCTGCTGAGACGAGGTGACCACGCGATTCAGCAGTCAGGTTTGTCATTTGTTGACGCACATTAGGAAAATGAATCATAATACATGGATCAATACAAAGGATATTTTTACGCGCGCATAATTGTGTCTGCAGATTCTAGAAGAGAGAGAGAAGCTTAGGAAGGAATTAAAGCGGTTCATTTTATTTCTTATTCTGAGCAGTTTCATCAAGAAGAGCGTTGTTAAACTTCTCTTATTTAATTTTTCATTAGACCAGTCAATGGCTTCGTCACTCGACCTCATGGGAAAGTTTGCGCTTCACCACTAAAATTAAAATTTTAAATCTAAAAAAAAGCAGCCAGGGTTAAATTTTTTAAAATTTTCTGAACTTCGCCAATTATAATAATTTTAAAAAGGAACTCTAAACTAAATTTCCCCCCTTTCAAAATATCACGTTAAAATATAGAGTTATAGAAGAAGAAGATATATAAAAATAAATTTTCTGAATTTCACCATTTGTAATTCTTTGGGTTTTAAAAAAAATCACAAAATTTCGATACTTATATTTATTTCTGAACTTCACCATTTTGTTTTTTGGTAGTATAAAAAAATTATTAGAAATAACTTTGATAAAAAAAGACGTCATAACCAAACTAAGATGAAATTATTATTCAAATACTATAAAAAATCCCCTTCTTAAATTATAGAGTTAGTGATGATGATGATGATGATAAATTCTAGACACTAAAACAAGGAAGAAAAATGTGTTTAGTGGATGAAAGAGGTCATGGGACGAGCGGTACAACTAACTCTGAAACCTCGACGCGGGAGTAGAAGGATTGCTTCAAAAGCAAATAAACTTCTCGGAGTGTCAGCAAATGGATGTTTGTTGGAGCCTTGACAAAAAATAATGTTAAGATATTAGTTAAACCTCGCCGGCATTTACAATACAAAATACTGCTTGAGTGAAGATAGTTATATGTACTCGTTTTATTATTAATCAAATATAGGTGCTCTTAAAAGCTGTTACCCAATTCCAAGATTTAATAAAATGCCTTTCGAAAGGTCCGCCTTTTGAGCAGATTTTTAGCATGAAAACGTCCATTCTTTCAATTACTTCTTCTCTCCCCAGGAGTCCTCAATAAGCTATTCGGCATAAGTACCTTTTCTATATTTTCACTTCGCCCAACTTTGCCACTTTGCGAAAAAAATATGAAACTAAGGCGTCTGTTCAAACTATTGATCCCAAGCAAATGACGCGATGCTTTAGTTAAATGTCTCCGCACATCGATTGTATTTAACCCAGGCTTTTGAAGCAGCATCAACCTTGGTTGCGAGGCTCCGGTTTCCACCCGCAAGTGAAACGTCATCCATCTCGCATGACGCGGATGAAACCTTATCCAAGTTTCAACTTCCCTTAGCCATGCTTGTTTCATCTCATCCATTCAATACAAAAGTTGTTCTGGTAGATTGTGAAAGTTCTCCCTCACAGTCATACGAGGGAATCGGGTGCGATTTCGAAAGCTCCATTGGTGGAAATCTCCGAAGGAGGATCAGATGTTCTAGATTTTTCTTTTAGGTGAGGCCCCCCCCCCAAGTGATATCACGTTGGTACTTGTGAACATTTGTGATCATTGTGAGAGCTTGTTTATGAATGTTTATTATCCGTGAGGAACATAACCTTTTTTCTTGTACTCAAAGAAATCTATTATACGCTTTCATTTTCGTTCTTCCGTGAATGACAGACGCACATATCGCCAAAACAAAGTTATAAAGGCACCCAAAAGACCCAATTTCCACTCCATGTTTGAGCTAATTAAATATAATATGAGAAATCGAACCTCTTGCCTTAGCTTCCTGGCTCATCTTTGGGGCCCCCACCCGAAGAGATGCCGTGCATGCAAGCGATAATCGCTGGTCGAGGATCGATAGTTTGATGCAAGCGGAGTGATGTATAATAGCAGAATTGTGGGTATGGCGGGAGGGAGGAGGGGGGGGGCATTCCTGGAGCGGGCAGTAAATGCAAGACTTTATCACTTATAGCAAAATAGTGGTAATTTTAATTTTTATGTTGTACAGACTTGTTCCTGAAAGTATTTAAAGGCACTCTAATGTGTCTCAGGTGAATTCTTTACTGTATTAGTAATTTGATCTGGCTCGTTGTTTTTTACTAACTGGGTTAAATTGCCTTAGTAGAGGCCAGTTTCCCTATAGAAGACAACTCTAAACTTTGTAAGTATTTGAAAGGGAACTTCACTGCTGCCCCGATGAAACACCTCCCCAAGAGCTCAAAACGCCCGAATTAGGATGAACAACTTGAAGAGGAGAGTAAATACAACACATGAGAATAAGAGAAGTTTACCTCCCGATGTAAAACAGCCATTTTCAATTGAGCTGTTTTAAGTCGCCTCGGGATAGCAAATGATTTCCAAAGAAGCCAAATAACCAATTCTGCCCGTGCTTGGAATCAAAACAAAGGAACGATCGAAGCTAAATATCGTGGTATTAGCTTTTGGTTAATAAGTATAGGATCGAGTGAAAATACTGCACTCAAGTCAATCTCCTCGCTCATCAATACACACAAACACACACATATTTCTCGCCTACCTCCTATTCCAATTCTAATGTCGAAAACATTATACTTTTGTTAGCTGGTTCAATAAGGGATTCCAAAGCAGTTTTCAGGCCTAACCTGCTTCTTGTGAAACGTCGGCATTTGATTTTCCATTTCTCAACTACGTACGGTAGCTTTTGATTTTTCCCCTTTCTTTTACTACTAAAAACTTGCAAATTTCCAAATAATGGACCATATTATCACATACTTTGTTATCGCCACTCCGTATTCTCGTTCCCCCCATCGACTTTCCTTTGCCCTATCTCATTTTCCAGCAAACCAAAAATGCACCAACAGATTTAGGCCGGTTTTCCCCCCCAACAAATTCCGAGCGGCCAAAGAGGTTTTCCGACCGATCTGCTTTCAGTAATGGCGAAATTGGCCCCAACGTCAAATGCGTCCAGCAATCATGGGAAAACGAGGAAAATGAGGCATTAAAGGATAAAGTAATTCAAGTAGGCCTCAACCCCATTCTTGAGAGGATTCTATGCGATTACATAATGGGGAGGAGAGCATACATTCATATCAGAGAACACAAAGGCCCCGAATTCGAGCTCGAATCAGGGACCCACAAGGGGGCTGTCTGTCCCCTTTTATACAACATTTATACACGCAACTTACCACAACCTCTCTCCGAAGGTACGATATACGTCCAGTTCGCGGACGACATATCGCAAATTTGTACCGCCGCTTACGTTCACAGGGAATTGATGGCGAGAAATACGGCTAGGGAGATATCTAACATCAACTCATTCGAGAGGAAATGGAAGATATCAACCAATGCCCCCAAATTCAAAATAATTCCCATGTTTCGCAAGACCTTAAACGATATACGGGTAGAAGGGGAGAGAATCCCCTACTGCCTGGAAGGGACGGTTCTGGGGCTCAAAATCACCACAGGGGGCTACAAGAGTCATATCGGACGAACAGTCGTGAATAGCAAGAGAGATTTGAGGGATTTTTATAGGTTCCGTGATCTAAATCGCTCAAATAAACTCAAAATATTCAATGCGTGCATTCGCTCGAGACTCTTGTACCCCCCGGTGCCGTTGAACGCGAGCGCCAAGACCCACATTGCGAAACTTTAAGTGATCCAAAACAAAGCGGTGTTACTCATTACTAACACCCGAAGAAGAGAACGAAAAAGACAGAGGGAGCTCCACGACTCGGTTGGATTATCTCCGATCAACGTGGCGCTCCACGAGAGAGCTAAGAGGATATGGCAAGCCATTGGCGCCGGCTTGACCCCTGAATTCTCCCGTACACACTTATAAATCGAAGTAGACCGACAAGTAAGACCATTCAAGAGTAGTAAACTACAGTCTGACGGTGACGTGACTCCGAAATACACGTGACAAAACTGACAAAAAACAAAAAACAAGCAATGTAATGTGCAGTTTTTTTTAGTAAAATAAATCCCAAATTAAACACACTTTTTGCAAAACTTAAACTAAAATCCAAATTCACTATTTCAATTCAATTTAAATTCATTTATATTAAATTGATAATAAACTTTTTCAAAAACCCACAGCGGGAATAAAACCCCGCCTAAAATAAAGGCAATGCCTAAAGATCATTAAGATCGAAAATAATAAATATAATTAAATTAACTATGTTAATTTAATTAAATAAACTATAAATTTATAGTTTATTAAAAAAACAAAAACTAACACAAATCAACAGAGCTACCCTTTCACCAGGGACTTTTTTATTCTGTCTCCCACACATCTTTTCTTTAAATTCACCCTTTAACCACTTTACTCTCTTACTATTTTCTCTCTAACTCTACCTAAATTTCACCACCTATTATGTCTAATGTTCATTAAAGGATAAAGTAATGATATTAACCAGAGAAAGAGGGAAAGAAAAGTGATAAGAAAACGTAAAATATTGAGTAATTTTGACAAGGATATTGATAAAGCAGCCATTGAAAAACTAAAAGCGATAGATATGTAATTCATGATAAGATGAAAACTAACGGATGCATCTCCATATAAAGCTTTTGAAAAGAGGGAGGGGGGGGGGGGTGAAAATATGTGGGAAGTACATAAAGAGAACCAAAAAGGAGAGTAAGTGAGGTGATAGGAACCCGAATGGCAATAAACTCTTTCAAATCTGATCCAGTTCCGCAACGAAAACAGATCCCTTGCGAAGCAGGAACGAAAGAAGGCACCGATCATCTGTATTATATTGGTTCGTATCAATTATCTCAAAACCTCAACTGAGTTTTGATCTTTGTGGGATCGCTTGAAAAGTAGCGGCAAATAGATGTAGGCGGCGAAGAGCTTTCCGATTTTATGTTGGCGGTAAAGCGCTTTCCGAATTTATGTTGGCGGCAAAGCGCTTTCCGAATTTATGTTGATGGTAAAGCGCTTTCCGAGTTTATGTTGGCGGAGAAGAGCTTTCCCAATTTATGTTGGCGACGAAGAGCTTTCCCAATTTATGTTGGCGACGGAGAGCTTTCCCAATTTATGTTGGCGGCGAGGAGCTTTCCCAATTTATGTTGGCGGCGAAGAGCCTTCCCAATTTATGTTAGCAGCGAAGAGCTTTCTCAATTTATGTTGGCAGGAAAGAACTTTCCCAATTTATGTTGGCGGAAAAACGCTTTCCCAATTTATGCTAGCGGTAAAGCGCTTTCCCAATTTATATTGGGAGCGAAGAGCTTTCCAAATTTATGTTGGCAGTAAAGTGCCTTCTCAATTTATGTTAGCGGTGAAGAGCTTCCAAATTTATGTTGACAGCGAAGAGCTTTCCCAAATTTATGTTGGCGGCGAAGAGCTTTCCCAATTTATGTTGGCAGCGAAGAGCTTTCCCAATTTATATTGGCAGCGAAGAGCTTTCCAAATTTATGTTGGCGGCGAAGAGCTTTCTCAATTTACGAGTATGTTCACGGTGAAGAGCTTTCCCAACTTATGTTGGCGGCAAAAACCTTGGTAATTATATCATTCGAAAGAGAATGCAAAAAGACAATATGGTTTCAAATTGCGTTAAATCGGTTGAATAGTTACAATTTTATTACACCCCCACCCAAAAAAAAATCAAAACGGGGATCGACCAATTGACTAATATAAAGTCGAACGCGACTAAAGAAATCGCGAAAAAATATTGTCTCACTATAACTCCAATTACTCCTATCTACTATTTATTGTGATATTGCTATTCACTAATATTTAGATATTAGTATATAATATAAATGGTGAATGTGATAGAACGGGTTGAAGCCGCGTTAATTTCAACACCTATCCCATGTTATTTAAAAACCACGATGCTCCCACGTGCATCTTCGCTTTGAAGCTTGGCGTCTTATCGCAGCCACCTGAGTCAATATTTAAACAAGGAGGTTTATCTTCCCCCCGTTTGCCCCCATACGCCGACCTCGCCAGATTGAGTTAGGCTTATGGGCAGATAAGGCATTGTTCCCAGGCTCGGCTGTGCATTCCCTCGAAGCTCCCACTCCATTGTCCCCCACGCCAAGGGAGTGTCTCAACTATTTAGATGGAAACTTTACCACTAAGAGCAGATTGGAGATCCAGATTTTCGTCGCGAAACATCACCGCGACCCTCTCTCACTTTGTGCGCCAAGGGACCTCAACCTCGAGATTCACCATCACTTGTCCAGAAGGAGGACAATATCCCTTGAGGTTTATCTTCCCCCCGTTTGCCCCCATACGCCGACCTCGCCAGATTGAGTTAGGCTTATGGGCAGATAAGGCATTGTTCCCAGGCTCGGCTGTGCATTCCCTCGAAGCTCCCACTCCATTGTCCCCCACGCCAAGGGAGTGTCTCAACTATTTAGATGGAAACTTTACCACTAAGAGCAGATTGGAGATCCAGATTTTCGTCGCGAAACATCACCGCGACCCTCTCTCACTTTGTGCGCCAAGGGACCTCAACCTCGAGATTCACCATCACTTGTCCAGAAGGAGGACAATATCCCTTGAGTGCCAAGGTTCGAGCCTTCGTGACGCCGAGTCCACAAGGCTTCCCCCTTGTTGTTCAGAAAGAGAACATCGTTAGAACAGCCATTGTTCGTTCGAGCCCGTTGACAAGAAACGGTTCTCACCCTTCCCCTGTTGTTCAGAAGAGGACAACGTAGAACAGCCATTGTTCGTTTGAACCCGTTCGCCAAGAAACGGTTCTCACCCTTCCCCCTTGTGTTCAGAAGAGAACAACATTAAAACAGCCATTGTTCTTGAGCCCATAGACAAGAGACGGTTCTCACCCCCCCTGTTGTTCAGAAGAGAACAACGTAGAACAGCCATTGTTCTTCAAGCCGTTCGTCGAGAAACGGTTCTCATTCCCAAGACGCCACGTCAGGATCATTTTATTCCCCCCCTTCGGCTGGAACTTGCCAGCGGACCGAAAATTCCTTCACGTCGACCTCCTCTGCACCACTAGTATAAAATTATGTAAGCCGAACGTTAGCTTTGAGTATTTAACCCTTTTGTCAATTCTATCCTGTGCTTTAAATGGTTTAGCGAACCATCCCATCTCTTTAACTTTATATTTGTTTTACCTTTTTAAATCTTTTAATCCTCGGATTAGCCCGAGCCCCCACGACCCTTTCCATTCTCTGTTTATGTCAATATTTTCCGTTTTGTGTATTGTTGATAGTTATTATTAATAAAACTCTATTTTATTAATGATAGCAATATTATTATCCTTGAGCTCAGTTCCACTTCTTAAGCATATCGAAGATACATAATATCGGCCCGCCAGACATCCACGCACTCTAAAGATAATTAAAGAAGTTCCCTCAACGAATAGTTATATATGGTATATCGTCGAGAGTCCATTCTACGACAGTGAAACTTAGTAGAATAAATCAAGAGGTGTGTGTTAGCATCACACGTGAGACTGAGCGCAGTACTTCTAGCTAGAGTACTAGATATCCTAGAGCGCAGTACTCTAGTGTGTTAAGAGTAACTTCGATCGACTATCATCAGGTCAACTTGAGTTTAGGATTCGGTCCTCCATTGGATAAGAAACCCCCTTTATATTAAAATGGCATGGAAAATAAGGGGATCTAATTCTCAGATTGATTCTTTAATTAAACCTGATAAGGAACAGGAATCCTCTTACAGAACGTACCAGTTTCAAGTCCCTTTTAATGATGGTATTCTAATTGCACTATGATTTATAAATTAGCAGGTATACGAATGGTAATATTCACCTAATGTTATATTGTAAACGTTTGAGAGTGATTTGTTTTCATTTAATAGAAAAGTAGACCATAAGAACTTGGCAAATGGACAGAGACAAATAAATACACACCAACAGTTTGTTCTAAAATATTTTATTCCAATATTTTGCCATTATTAAGACTAGCACTTGTTTCTAGTTTAGCAAAGTTTAATATTACAATGATTCCATATGCCTAAAAACAGAGAAGTTCCGGGGAAATTTCACATTTGCAAAGAGGAAGATTGTTGATCACTCTGAAGGTGGACTGTTCCCAAAACAAATTGCGTGAAATCTTGGAATATACCTTTCTTCTTTTAACAGAATTATAGTTAAATTTAAAGAAAATGATAAAACATCACCGGAAAAGATACCTCGGTTAAAATCTTCTGAAGTTGCGGAAATATTCCAAATCAGCTCATGAACAGCAGTAAATTACCTGATCTCTCTTGAATATTATCAACGTGGAGATAGGATGAAGCCTCTTGTATCTGTGACCAATATTGAAAAAAGGAATGAGTGGCCTGAGGAAATGCGCGACGAGCCTTCGGAATTTTGGCACAGCATATTTTTTTTCTGACCCGTCAAGTTTTGCTCAATTTTCAGACATTGAATGGATGTGGGTTTGGAAATTACCCCTTCAGGAGTTTGACCTAGAGGTTGCAACCAACGGAAAAACATGGTGAATTCTCTGTTCTGATGTAGTATGCAATTTGGTATCATGGAAGGTTAGAGTTGGTTGAGTCCTTTGGAAAACAACTGGGAAAAATATATTTCCATTCTTAAAGATGAACTTAAATAAACCAGTTTTCAAATCCTCGGGTTAAAAAGAAAGGTGTTTATTCATTGAAAAAAATAGGACCAAAACAACATCAAACGATTTCCTTGGCCAAGTTAGTCCCTCTTGACATGAACCTAGCAAAACATGAGTGGGGAAGACTAGATAAGATAAGGGAAAAAAAACTAAAAAAACAAGGTAGGAACACGATCAGAATTGCTGAATGAAATACGCCACACATGATCAGAAATACCATAATCTGCAATCTCAGAACTTATTAATTCTATGCCTGGTCGATTCGCAGCTCTAAAACAAATAAAGGCCGTCTGCAAAGTAATAATAACGACATTTATTGTTCCAAATATATTTCAATCTTTAAATTTACATATAAATATAATTCAGTGGTTGTCTTTTTATTCCTTTCTTGCCTCTGTACTGAAGCAGATCTTATGGAGAACCCAAATTGTGTAAATTCAGTTACTTCTTCCTGATAACTTTAACTAAAGGCAATTACATTACTGTACCAATTCCAGCAAGAGCCTAGGGGATACGTTTTTCTCACATCAGGACAGGGGTTCAAACCAAGCGAGCGCGGACACAAAACTTCAGCGTCGTCATGAGCTGGCCGCCCATTGGCGGATAAGCTGATACTCCCCGACACTGGGGTAAGTAGCTCAACACGCATCCTTATACATAAAGCTAATGACAACACTGCTATCGTTTCCCTTCCCGACTCCACAACACAACATTACCCACTCTCTTCCCTCTGTTCCTGTGTCACCTCTGGTGGCATTCATATACACATACCCCTGACGCGGAACGGGGGATGACCCCATCTTCCTGGAGATAAGAAGCGTTCCACCTTCGCTGATTGGTATAGAAAGACCACCAAGAGCCCCCCACTCGACACACACACAGCACCACCACCACGAGAACCGACCCCTGGTCGCCTTCGAGCTTACTAGCGATTGTCATTATGATCCATCTTTATGTGCCTTTTCATTATCCGGTGGGGGCGATCTCGTCCAAGATTCGAGGGGTGGATGGCGCTCCCACCTCGACTAATTTCAGCCTGAAGAATCGATCGGGCATTGCAGAGTGACTTTCGTGTAGGCGGCGCTAATATCCGCATTCGTATCAGGAGCTTCGGCGTCACTTCGCAATAATTGTAATGAAGGGGGAAAAAATCCACTATTTAAAGCGTTTCAAATTCGTTTAAATAAAAACCCGCCATTTAATGCGCTTCAATTTCTTTTAAATACCCCCTTCCCTGAGCTATTTAATGCGATTCAATTTCTTAAATTAATAAACCATTTAGTGCGCTTAAATTTCTTTAAGATAAAACCTCCGCTATTTAATGCGCTTAAATTTCTTTTAATAACCCGCCCCCTCTATTTAATGTGATTAAATTTCTTGAAAAAATAAAACCGTCATGAAATGCGCTTCAATTTCTTTTAAATAAAAAAACATTGCTTTGGGGAAAAAAAGGCGGACAAAATTAAAGGTGGAAAGAAGTTCGGTAAGAAAAATATTATCAGGTAAAAAGTAAAAGTTTGGGAAGAAGTTTGTAAAGAAAATGGTGAAATTGGGAATGTGAAAATGTGTAGGAGTACATATTAGTCTAAAGTGGATATTATTTGGGCGTCGTGGGCCGGGAGGGGTAGAACGAAATATGTACAAAATATTTCTTATCGAGATATTTCGATTTGGGGGGAAGGGTGTCTTTGGCCATGGACGTATTGATTATTTGGGGTCGGATCCTGAATCATTTATTCACTCATTGCGAGATAGTGCATTAGTGGCGGCGGTAAGCGCCTCCTGATTGCCAGAACTCCATGCAAATTGCAGGTTTTTCCTGCTAGATAACCTCGTGTCAGCTAGGACGAGGTCGCTCCATAAAAACGCAGTCTAAAAGTGCGAACTGTTGACACCTTCGAACGAGGACGAGTTACCAAGACTCATTATTTTGTGCACAGCGACATCTGGGGGCCGATGTGAGGAGATGCACCGTTTGGCGGGTATTTCCCGTTGTGTGACCGAAGTTCTAACTTAAAAATAAATCACAATTTTATTTTAATTCTTTTATA
Source organism: Ceratothoa steindachneri (assembly GCA_963969495.1). Classification (NCBI taxonomy): domain Eukaryota; kingdom Metazoa; phylum Arthropoda; class Malacostraca; order Isopoda; family Cymothoidae; genus Ceratothoa; species Ceratothoa steindachneri. The sequence goes on along the minus strand of OZ018322.1, from coordinate 76,850,112 downwards.
ATAATTACGCAGGTGAATATGAGATTGCGATACTTAATTGTGATTTGTTTTGATACCATCTGATCATTTGCCACATTGCAAGATAAAAAAAGAAAAAAATGTCTCAAAAGCTCTTGTTTTCACCATTAATTAGGCCGGCTTTTGTGTTATTCTAAGAATTTGCACCCGATTGCGCTACTATAATCTCTGCTCTATGCAAGAGAATGGACATAAAAATAAAAGACGCAAAACTATGAGGGTAGTGAAGGCAAGATTTAAATGAATGGAAAAGATAGGGTGAAATGGTTATTCTGAATGAAACGATTTCTCCAGTCGAGGACTAATTATCATATCCCAGCGATTAACAAAGAAGCACCATTGCCTTAACTGGTGAGCGTTTTGTGAGGGCTTCTTCAGTGATATTTCAAACCATTGCAAACTCTGTCCTATTAGATAAAAAGGAAACGGGAGATCAGAACTCACCATTGTGGTAGGCCTCCAAACAAACATGACAGCATCAACATTGTTCTACTGTGCCAGTTCACACATATGTTGTTGCATTAGCCAGTGAAGAAACAACTCTTAATGTGCCAAAAGTAAGCGTTGTGGATCAGTATTGCGACATCACAGAGTAAATACATTAGAATCGCCAGATTTCGCAACAGATGAAAAGCGACACCAGAAATAGCAGAAATTCAATGAATCCATGGGAACGCGCCCCTCAGAAGAACCGCAAGGGGGTGTTTGGTGGTAGATGCAGCGAAATCAGAAGAGAAAAAAAACGCAGGGGGCAAGAATGAAGGAAGCCGATTTGAAGAAGGCTGCATCAGACAACCTCCACTAAACAAAAAGTTTATCTTGGACCACCAAAGAGAAAAATAAAGAAAAACGGAAAATTAAGAAAGAAAAAGAAAAAAATGAATACAAAAAGTGTTTACACTCGCTCATTGTGAAAAGAATGAGGAGCTGGAGAGATGCATTCAATAGATAATTAAGAGGAAAGACAAAATACAAATAATGTAAAGGCTAAGGACTAGAGTCATGACCAAATGTTTCAACAGAGACAGATTTCGTCATGAACACCCGAATAAACAAAGAATGGCATAAAAAATATCCCTCAAGAGCAATTCATATGAACGATCCTAGAAAGACAAATTATGACAACTCGTGACTGTTATTTAAGAGGAGAATGGAGAATCGCCACTGAGGATTTGTTCCCGAAGTTGATAATCGAGCCAGAACGAAGTTCAGAAGTCGTTCATTTATGACTTTTATGCGGGAGGTGGTCGAAAAACCTACGAAAAAATTTAAATTTTGATTGTCCTGTAAAATGCCCCAGGCATTTGTGAATAGTGTAATTAAATAATCTGACGCAATTAAACTTAAGAACTGCCTCTGCCAAAACCTTTGACCATAACAGTACGAACTACAGCATAATCTCTTCGACTCAAGGATACTTCGAACTCCTACAAGGGAATGACGTCTTAATCCGAACCATCTTCTGCAGGATTTGGAGAAGGATTTTTAATTTTTAAAATTAAGTGACAAAATATAAAAAATATGTAATCCAACAAAGCCATAATATCCTTGTAAAAAAATAAAAAAGGGGGTGGGGATAAAAAAGAATACGGGGAAGTGAAAGAGAATTGAAAAAGTGAAACAAGTAATTCTGTGACCAATCGTATTAAAAGCCACAGCGAGATCAAGCATGAAAGGTACACATAGAGACGTATATATATATATATATATATATATATATATATATATATATATATATATATATATATATATAATCACCTAAACAGCGAAGGCGGCGAGTCGCTTGCATGAGAGCGGTTATGTGCCATGTCCCGCCCGGCTTTAAGCCAGATAGAATGGGGTCGTCCATATTACAGGATTCAATGAGTTTGCACACGCAAGGAAAAACACATCCGAGTATCTTTAAGACTAAAAGCAGCTGAGATAAAAAGCATTAATTGTCTGTTCAAGAAGAGAAGCATTAGAATTTCTTAGGCTTTTAACGCAGCGTATTTAAAAAGAGGTCGGGGCCTGTCGTTGAGAATGACGTATTGGAATAGAAAGGTGCCGAATAAGGCGTGAAGATGAGTGAGATCTACTGGAAGCTCTTCCTGCTGGTTGAGATGAAGTCTCAAGACACACTAGAGAGAGGTTGAGAGGCCTGTACAGAAAGAGGTTGCCGGTCATCCGTCTGAATGGGTAAGCGGATCCCCTCTACCTTATTGTTGAAAAGTGGAAATGGCAAAATACACTTGAGTATATAAAAAAATAAATGGGAGAAGTTTAAATAAAGGCTCTTAAGTCATTTTTATTTGGGGGAATCCGCGATCATGATGGTAATAAGCGGCTGAGTTAAAAATTGTTCTCCAATTGTGAGTAGCAATGAAGGTAATAGTAGTTTGTCAACCCTTAAATGCAGGGGTCATGATACATTTAAAACACCAGAAACACGTTCTCAAAAACTTGCAACGTTCTCTAGGGGGTAGTCAAAGAAGAACATGTATCAATTTTCTGTGAGTTGTACAGAGTGTAACGTGATTGTGCAATGGTCATTGATTTTTGACGGGAATAAGTCAGTGATCTCTCTCTCTCTACATGACCAAGTGGGTATCGCACATTTTAATATGTAATGTGATCTCAACATGGTTGGTCATTAATTCTGCAACAAAAAAATCACTACAATACATTTCGGGTCATGTGGCTGCCCTTCGAAACGAGAGGAAACAAAATTGTTTACCCTGGACTAACTACCCCTCAAGCCTTATCTCACCTTATTTGAATCCTATCCAACTTTCATGGGGCGAATTTGATCAGGGAGTGAAAGGGAAGTACTGTGAGGCCTTCTAAAGTTGGCAACAGCTATCGTAGATTATTTGCTCTCACGATAAAAGAGAAGCCAAGAACATGACACACGGCGATATTGCCGCGAAAACGGGATATCTTGATCTTCAAAAGCTAATTACATGTCTTTGCAAGAGTTCTTGTTTCAAAATGACTTATTCAAACTTTATACATGTATTCTTCTCTTCTTTCTGGGGCGTTGGTATTCTTTGCCTAACAAACTGAATTCCTTTCCCAATCGCAAGTTAAACAAAGACTTGGTTCGATCTTCTTATAGATTTGTAATAATAACCAATTATAATTATCTTCGGTTAATGATGAACAATAGTTGGAATACATATCACTATTGCTACGGTGATCTGAGTTGAATGCGTAAGTGGAGATCATAGCACGAGAGGTGAGATAGAAATTACTGAACTGGGAAGGATTCACAGGGCAAAAGATCAACAGTTATTGAGTGGTTGAACGGTTTGAAAAACAATAATAATGATAAGTCAGTGGTTCCTTCCTTATAATATGGAAATTTCTTAGTTGCCAAGAATGTCTATTTTGGAGTTTTAGGAAAATATAATTAGTTTAGGGCAATGAATAGCCTATCAGATTTGATCTGGACGTGATCTTTGAAGATGATAAGCTCTTTACCTAGTTAATTCTGTTAATGAGGCGTTTCTGTGGTATTTGGTATTGCGTACATGCGAATTTGTATGTTTACGTGTGTGATATTTATAGGTTATTTGTGTTTTGGATTAGAGGAAGCAATTCGCCTCTGTTGACAATGTCTGGTGGACAGGGGAGTGTAATAGTTTGCAGCAAAGAAGCGTAAGATTATAGGATCATAAAGATGGTCTGACAGTCAGATTCTGTTATTTACGGGTAACGTCTGGCAGAGGAGTTCAAAGGAAGTTAAAAGGAGTGTGAAATGAAGGGTTTTACTCCATATAGAAGTCTAGGCAAAGGAACTAGCTGAATGCGTTCCTCTCCTTTCTAATAAAAGCAAAATTAGCTAGAAAGATAATTAAATGATTATTATCATTATTATTATTGTATGTGTAAAGTGAACATTAGCACCAATATCGCCATCAATAGTTTTAGAATGTATACGTAGATAAATCGAGCCTATCTTTGCATTGTGCCTTTTAATAAATTTTGGTAACTTCATTCATTTGTTTTATGCTCTACAGTTGCAGATAAGGGGAGGAATATTCCTCTCATTATTAGCATCTGTACAATATAGAATCACAAAATGGCTATGAGGAGATCTCAACGCCAGATGCAGAGCAGCAGGCTACACAACCCATATGAACGGCACATGCAGAACCCTAGAACTACTGGTGCAAAGAAATATAGTTCAAAGAGAAGGACCAGACTTCCCAACGTTCCTAACTAACAGATCCTCTACCACCCCATATATAGTTCTCACCAACCCAAATTTCTCAATCACCATACCAAGCCCAGCCCCGCAACCTCATAGAGCCACCTTGTATGGTGACAACTATATCCACCTCTCCGATCCAAATTAAGATACCACAAAGGAAATCACTCAGCAGAACAGACTGGGCCAAATATAAAGACTACTTAAGGACCATAGATATCAGAACCTTTAATAACCAAGAAATAAACGTAATAAAGGCCAAAATACAGAAGAGAAGTGAAAAAATAATAGAAGCCGACGCAATGTATACACCTAAAATAGAATACAGAACCCTCCCTGCACCGAGATGAGAGGACGAAATTAAAGGAAAAATAGAGGGATTTAAAAGATTGACAAGAGAAATGACGGATCTGGGTAATACGATGGAAAAATATAACAGGATAAAAACCATCAGAAGACAATTGGGGATAATGATAAAAGAAAAAGCAATTCAAGTGTGGAATAATATAATCAGAAAAATGGAAATCGAAAGGAATCCCCCCCAAAAAAATTTGGACTCAATTTCGAAGACTGCGCGAGGAACCCAACCAAAAGAAATAATAAAGATCAAAGCGCAAGAAAGGGAAGTGCAGCAAAACGCAGAGCTGCAAGATCACTTTAGAAGGCACTGGAAACAATTTTTTTCGATTTCTCTTGAAGAGAACCTTGACTTCGATAGAGATTACGAAGAGGAAATAGTTCGAACAATTGAGAACCAACAAAACAACATCAAACCATACGCACAGATTGACGAGGGGAGACGCAACAAAACAACATCAAACCATACGCACAGATTAACGAGGGGAGACCCATCCGCTCGGAAGAGGGAATGACGTTCACAATGGAAGAGTACTTGACAGCAGTAAAGTCATTTAAACAAAGGGCACCAGGATTAAGTGGCATAACGAAGGTACACCTGACTAATGCACCAAACAACGTGCACGAAGCAATCTTAAGGATTGTCAATGCCTGTATGAATTCTGGTTACTACCCCCAGGTATTCAAGACGGCAAAGAACATCTTGATGCCGAAACCGGGTAAACCAAAACAGCAAATCGAAAGCTACCGTCCAACCTCACTACTCGAGTTTCTCGGGAAACTCCTCGAAAAGCTCCTCAACAAAAGGTTAATAAACACCTTGAAACGAATAACCTATATAACCCACAACAAAACGGGTTCAGAAGCAAGAGAGGGACGGAAACCGCGCTGGCAGTAATAACGGGAAAAATTGCCATCGAAACAGCGCGGGGCAACAGAGTGAACGTCGTACTCAGAGACGTTGCCAAAGATTTCGATAAGGTATGGATCCCCAGTTTACAAGCAAAAATCAGCGCCCTCAACATGGAGATCAACTTAACCAAAATATTATGTCACTACCTAATAGGAAGAAAAGCCATTCTGCAATTAAATGGGTGACGCATTCGCTCTACGGGCGGGGGTTCCACAAGGAGGGTGTCTCTCCACAACCTTATATACCATATATACCCATGACCTGCCCCAACCAACGGATGAGTGTGCGATGTACATCCAATTAGCGGATGACATCACACAAATGATCTCAAGTAATAGACAAAACCCAAGAGATATCGCCCAAAGGACAGCGAGGGAAATCAAAAACCTAAACGATTTCGAAAAAAGAAAAAATTAAAACAAACAGAATTATTCCAATTAATTGAAGGAAAACAGCCACAATTAGAGGCGAGGGAGAAGAATACCATTACACCACAGAGGGGAGAGTCCTCGGACTCAAGCTAACGACGAATGGGTATGTCTTCCACCTGTCAAAAAAGGTAAATGAAGCAAACGCAACAATGTCAATGCTGCTACGATTCCATAACTTTTCAAGCAAGAATAAAAGAAAATTATACACAGCCCTCGTCCGTTCTAAATTATTATATACGCTCATAACTACTCACATGCTGAGTAAAAATCAGATACGAAAGGCCCAAAGAGTACAAAACTGGGCAACGAGATTGATTGAAAATAAAAGAAAGGACCGAATAACATCCGAGGAACTACATAGAAGAATCGAACTTGAACCTATCAACACTGTACTCCACGAACGAGCCAGAAACCTGTGGGTAAAGTTAAATGAAACTCTACCCCAGGAAGAACTAAATAAAATAGTCGTACCAAACAATGAAATCCGTCAGATAAAATACAGGATGAGATTTGACGGAAGCAAAAAGAATACAACGTTGAATGTAAACCCAATCTATCAATAACATAAAGTGACCCTTAACAAACACCAACGAAGAATGACACTAAAGAGAATACCAACAGAAAATAGTAATGAGAAATACAAAGACTATATAAATATAGGACTACAAAACTACTGAAAAGTGCAAAAAAATAAATAAATAAATATAATAAAAAAATAAAAATAAAGAGCTCATAGGAGCAATTGATAACAAAGGCTCGAATGCTTAAATTACAAACCTCAAATATATATAAAAAAAAATACAAAGCAAAATAAATGCAAAACGAAAGCGTTTGGCAGGCAACCTGGCACAATTCACTATATCATTATCACGTTCACCAAATCATCGCCATATATCACTTGTCACTTATAACCATATCAAACACACACAATCTCTCCTACATCTTTACCTCTTATACTATCCCGATCTGGATCCTTGAGAGTTTTGTTCGACGCGTCAAACAACCGCATTGTGAAATTTTGATCGACTGACAAAATTGTATAGCGTTAGTTGAAATGGGAAATTTGTTTAATCAAACGAAGAAACGTTCACACAACGCAAAATGAAGAAAGAGAAAGAAAAAAGGGATACAAAAAGTGGTGAAAAATAGTAATTACCTTTGAATTACAAACCTTATCAGGCCTAAATTCTGGACTGTATAATGGTATGTTAGTGCCTGTTTTGGATTTTATTTTTATTATTAAAAAAAAAGCATCACGAGTCATATACGCGCGTTAAAATCCAATCTATATAAAAGAAATTGGGGCCGGTAGGGTGCGCAACTCTTGTGATCCTGTCTTCGTTCGACAATAATTGCAGGTCTCCTTAGCAGGTATTTGGGTATAGGGTAAAAGTTACACCCTTATTTGGAGAGCGAAATCTTCGGTGTTCGCTCTTGATAAGATTGATCCCGCTACCCAAGCGTTAGAAGTCCACTAGGCCATGGTTTCTCAACCGGGGGTCCGCGAGAGATAGTGATAAATTGACTAATCATATATAAAACAGTTTATTTATCATAATCCAATTTAAATTAATATCCGTCATTTTATTATCCACCGTCATATTCTTAGAAAAATTTTCGGGTATCAAAATAAATTCTTCATTCCGATATATAATTTAACATTTAAATTAAAAATAATTTTTAACTTAATTTTTGTGTTTATAGTTATGGTTGATTGAAGAGATACGAATGAAACCTCCCTATGAGATCTTTTGCACAACCAGCTTGATTAATAAACTTAAAATGGTTGTTTAAACTAATTATCCTAAAAAAAATATATCGTGTTTTTCTTATGTGCTTGAAGTTTATGAATGAGAAATAAAAAGGTTAATTAAGATATTATCGTTTTCATGTAAGAATTCCCTGAATGATTTTAAGGGCTCCACAAAGGTATAGGAAAAAAGGTTGAAAAACGCTGCACTCAGCCAAACCAGCTCCAAGTCTCGATAGAAATTAAAAAAAAAAATCAACTTTCTTTTCCATAATTCCTTAGAAATTCTAATTTTGGTATTTTTAAAACCATTTCGGTGACACATAACCCTCGATGACAGTCGCCAAGTGGGACCCGCCTTAAAAAAAAAAACGGCACTCTGTTCTTTGATCGAGCCATTAAATTCTTAGTATTCACCGGACAAACTTGAACAGCAGATAAGTGTTCAGGAAGGGGGAGGGGGGAGGGGCAGGGCCCATTTGGCGACTGTCATCAAGAACATAAGTCGCAGCAATTAAAACTTTAGCCAATACATCCAGGAGGAGGAGGAAGAGTACATGGTACTCCTAGTCTCGGGAGATAGGTCCATTAAATAAACTCAGGACAAAAATTTGCTAAAAAAAAAAGAAGAAAACTTCTAATGCTGCTAAAATTGCAGGTTTTTTTTTCTTATGGAAGAACAGTGCGTAATTTATTTACACACAGGCACATTAACTTTCTTCTCACTTACTATGATGTTATTCGGGCATCTCTATGTAAATAAACACATAGTTATTGTTCGTTTTTTTGCTATATCCGTCAATCGAATTTGCGTTCTTATCCCAATATATATTTTTGTATATATGTGCTTCTTATTTCCAACACAAATCATCTAATTCCTCTAAATTTTCTTCAGTTTCGAGGGGTCTAAATGATGATTGTGCCTATGCACATGTATGAAGGAGAGAATATTAGGGCAATCTTTACCAACTCCTTGTTTTTTTGGCCCCTGACTGATGGATCGGTGCCGACTCAAATGAGGGCTTTTTACAGCCCACTAATGCCGCATTCCGTACTATTATTTCGCTGCAGTAATTGTTGAAAAGCCTACGGATGGACATGTGCAGTATAATTACTCCGGAGGCCTGCCTCCTCTCGTATTTAGTTGCATCCGAGGGTTTACATCAGCATGTCAATGAGATTTTTTGTATTATATATTTTAGCGATACGAGACTGACAGTTTTTTATTTCTCATTTGACTCCCTATGAAAAATCAACCTTAATCCATAACCTTATTTCTGCATTTACAGATATTTTACACACAGTGCAAGTAATTCGGCAATATGTTCTTCATAGTCTTTATACTCGTATATAGGATATTTTTTTACAATATCTTTTCCAGATACTTTGCGCTTTTTCATGCTTTATTGGAAGAGTGTAATAGTTTTTTTCCCCATTTTGTCCCATTCATCATCCATCTTCTGCTTTGTCTCGGCATTCATTTTTCTCGTCCACCACAAATTTAAAGCTTTCCAATGTTTGCATTGAAATCTCTTCTAATTGTCTTTCTTATTTTGTCCCGTTTGATTCGATGTGTTTCATCTTTTTTCTCAAATCCAAAAGCAAAGTTGAGTAGAAAATGAATTGAAAGGTTATAAAGTGATGCCCTGAGACGTCGAAAAGGCTTACGGGGTGTCAAGTGGTCCGTTGAGAAACATACTATATCGAAACGTCGGATGTTGCATGACTTCCAAACAGGGCTACCATAGGGGGCTACCATAGGACAAGGGCCAGGATGAAATCTCAAAGTTTAAAAATAGCAGCATCACTGTCGAAATTCGGCAATCTTTTACTTTAACCTTATAGACATTTTTATAGAGCAATTAGTGAAATTAAAATTATTTATTCTATTGTTATAAAAGAAAAAATAAAAAGTATCTTACACACACCATTCGTGGGTGTGTATGGTATCCAAAAATCCATGAGCAGCAAATGATTGTGTCAAAGAAGCAATTCCTCAATCTTTTGAGTCGTGTGTCCACACTTGAAGGCTTTCAGGGCTGCATAACCGCAATGCTTATCAGATTAATGACCCCCAACCTTGGCCCGTCTATTACGACCGAATCTGCGACCGCTGGGACCATAACCACACGGTTTCTAGTTATTCTGCTGAAATATGCGGGTGATTTCATGCACTTGTTGCACCCAAGAATGGAGAAAATTGGTCCCCCTCGAGAAAGACAAGAGTGCACAAAAAGAACCGTATTACTAAAGCATCGTGGATGCTAAAAGCCGCTGCAACGAACTTCATGTAAGCTTGGCCCTAACTTCATGTAAGCGTGGCCCTTACTTTAAGACCCAAAGATGGCCCCCCACCCTACTCCGAAGAGAACGCCAAAACTCATACAAACCGACACATACAAGAGGCGATTAGACTCAATAGATTTTGTTGGCTCTCCTTTAGCTGCTTTAATAAAAGCTCCTCAGTTTGCTATGACCTCGTCTGACATTATAGCAAAAACGAAATAAATAAATGGATCGTGTTGTTATTTCATATTAATTGTGTATAATATGAAATATTGTTTATTGCTAGTCATTCGTGACTCTTCCAAGTTAGATGATGCTACTTTGGTCTAATTCTTTCTTCTCTTTTACAATAGGGCCTGGGATTCGAACTTAAACAAATAACCAGTTCTCCTTTTCAACTTAATAGCTTAAAAATAATGACACAAGTCTTTCTTCAAAGACAAAAAAAAATATTTGAGTTACTGTTTCCAAGGTACTCGATAAAATCTGACAGCCCCTCTTTCCAATCGAATCCCTAAATCATAAAAGATACACAATGTTGGATTTTTAGTTACAAAACTGTTTATATGAAGCCCCTTCGCAGGGGCTGAAAGCTAATTATATCTTAGCCTCCTTTAAATTACTTTATGCCCCCCAAACAAAAATTTTACAAACATGGTATTGAAAAGTTAGTAGAAAGATAGAGACTAGTGGTAGAAACTTGTGGAAATTATATTATTAAATTAATAAACACTTATTTAAATATAATTTCAAAGAGTAGTTTGATTTCTCTCCATAAAATAATGGTAAACATGAAAGAATGCATTACTTTTGAGACTATCCTATATAAGATTTCGAAAAGCAACAGTGTCACGAACCAAAAGCGATACCTTTATTATCGCCGCCTTATCAAAGGCAACATAAGAATAGACAAAAGGGTTATGAAAAAGAATTAACATCGTTGGAAAAGACAAGAACCAAAGTGATTTTATCGATATGTAAATAATCTTTAGCTCCTTTAGAATGCTGAAGGTAAACTTAGTGATGATCCATCCACGTTGTAAGGACATTGTGAACATTTTGCGAATGTAACAAACGAAGGTATAAATAATCTAACTACAATACAAGACGTAATAAATTTTAACGATTCTTTCAAATATTGACATAGCCTAATCGAAAATGAAATTAATTTTATATTTAGAAATTGAAAAATTTTAAAGTTTCGAGTCCCTATAAAATCTATATATTCCATCTTGATGAAATAGACGGCGAACTATTAAAATTCCTTTGTACATTTGTCGAAATGTCTATTAGCGACGGAATACAGTACCGTCCAAAAATATCAAAACGAATGCATTTCCATCAACATCTATATTGAAACGCGTCCAGCGACGAAATTAATTCCTAAACTTAAAAATTGATCGTACCAACAAAGACGGACGCGCCTCAATTAAGTTTCACTGAAAGATCGGCATCTGCGGAGCCACTTAGTGATGTCTATAAAACAATAAACGGATTTAACATTATAAATTATGGCTCATTATTTGAGCTAGATAACCGAGCGGCAACTAGAAATAACTGTTTCAAACAAGTACACAATAAGATTTAACACTGAATGACACAACACCTCTTTTATAAAATAACACAGAGTTGGAATGCTCGTCTAGGAATGTCGTTGAAAGCGCTACAGTCAATATGGTGAAGAATAAAATCAATATTATTAAAATATTACCTCACTGAAATAGGGGACTATTTCTTTATCCTTATCCTTTCTCTCTGTATCTGTCCTTCAGCTGAGACTTCCACCCTGTCCCCTCTCTTTTAAACCTGTCTCGAGTGGATCCTAAGGTCTTTGCGGCGGCGTCATTCGGTAATTCTATGCTGCTTCTGAAGCTTAGGAATGAGAAATTTTCTTAGAACTAGTATTAGTTGCCCTAACTAAGAAGATAAAACAAACAATGACATTAATGGGGTAAATTGGTGAGGTTGTCTAGAAGTTAGAGAAAGTGAACATATGCGGAATGCGCATAGCCCGAGAAGCATACTTGGGGCGGTCGAAAGAGGGAAGGGGAAGCCTAACTTTATAGAACTGGCTTAGGTTCTCTATTTAAATCAGATTCCAATGCGGGGGCGGGTGGGAGGTAATTAACAATCGAAATGGCGAGGTGAATCATGTAATGGATACAAGTTTTACCCCCGACTTTAACTCGGACTTCCCCGGCAAGGGGTGTAGGTGAAGCATGGACAAGAGTGCTGCAGCTGACATCCAGACGATTGCGTACCCTCCCCACCCTAATGACTGCAGGATGATATGCGACTATATATGTTTCACACATGTCGCCCCTCGTTTGTTTTCGCTTCAAAAAACAAACTCGAACGCCCCGTTATTATGCGTATTGACCCAGGGGGCAGCGGTGGCGGGTGAGTCCTATTTAAGTCTAAACTCCCATTGATGGTACTTCATTGTGTCTGTAGGTGGGTGACAAGGTTACCAATCCTGCCCTCTGCCTCGGCTTACAGCCACTTTTGCGCTTGTCATTTTACTGAGAGCCGATCTTCCATTGGTGCGAGCAGTTTTTTTGTCTACCTTCACCCAAAGCTCCTCTCACCCCTTAAAACTATTGCCTCACCTCCTTCAGGAAATGAAAAATGAGCCCTCCCTCCCAAATCCAAGAATCCAAGCCTTTACACAGTTCAAAAGAATTTAGATTCTGGAGCAATAAAATGCTGCGGTCCAGCCGTGTCTGACCCAGTGCAAAACCAGCAGTTGGGAGTAGGTGTGTTGCTCACTCATTCAATTCAGACTCGTTCTCTTACCCCGCCTACCTCCGCCACTCTCGATCCGCCCGATCCGAGCAATTGAGAGAGACTAAAAACACCCAAGTGAAGAGATTGTTATTAGGGGGAGGGGATCGATGGGTGCATCTGCGATGGTCATTCCAACGTTCCGTGCCTTCATCTTCAGGCAGTTCTTTGTGCATTTTGATATTTTTCGGATAGTTATCCTGCAAGTGTATCCAATTGCGTCCAAAGTTCTATTTCTCCACTGATGTCCCGTTTTTTTTGCAAGCATTTCCTGGTACTAGAGTGAATCCATTGTTCCATCTATGCAGTAAAATTTTCCAGTTCCCGATGCAGCAAAACACTCCCAGAACATGTTGAATCCACCACCGTGATTCAGACTGGGGACATTGTTCCTTTCATTATACGCCTTGTTCTTTCGTCTCCAAACGTACCACTGGTACATTGCTCCGAAAAGCTATTTCGTTTCTTTGGTCCAGAGAACTTTCTACCAGTAATTCACTGGTTATATAGATGGAACGTGGCGTACCGTAAACGATTCACTTGTGTTTAGCGGTCAGCAGTAGAGGAGGTCTCTGAGTTCTTGCGTAGAGCTGCACTTCGTTGTGTAGCATACGCTGTCTCGTAGCAAGCCAAACCTTACCAGCAACTGAAAGGTCATAGTTACTGTAGCTCTGCTGGTCAGCAAAGGTTTTTCTGCACTTTTCTCATTATGAACGGTATGGCAGATGGGAAGAGCACCATCTTTCTCCCTTATAGCGATTCCTCTAGACCTGTAGATTTATACTTCCATAAGATAATTGCAATAATGTTTACAAAGTATTCAACTTGTTTGTTATTTTCTTGTATCCTTTTTTTTGCTTATGTAAACTAATGAGGTCTTTTCTAGTCCTTTTAGGCAACTCTATCCTCTTTGAAATCTTCGTATTTGTACGAATGACGAGTACTGAAGGCACGTATGGAAATCATTGGCCTCAGATAAACTCTCACTACCTGTTGACCTTCGACGCGGTGACGATACTATTAAAACATTATGAATAATTTTGATTGCTATGAAATTAATAAAATTGGTATATAAACTCTAGTTTAAAAATAATCAAACCAATTTTATTAATTTCATAGCAATCAAAATTATTCATAATGTTTTAATAGAATCGTCACCGCGTCGAAGGTCAACAGGTAGTGAGAGTTTATCTGAGGCCAATGATTTCCATACGTGCCTTCAGTACTCGTCATTCGTACAAATACGAAGATTTCAAAGAGGATAGAGTTGCCTAAAAGGACTAGAAAAGACCTCATTAGTTTGCATAAGCAAAAAAATGGATACAAGAAAATAACAAACAAGTTGAATACTTTGTAAACATTATTGCAAATAACTTTATTTTTGAATTTGATATTTAATGATGAAGGGCTGGAGCTTGGTGAATCCTATCGACCGAGGTGGGTGGATGGATTCACTAGGATTCATCAAGCTCCAGCCCTTCATCATAAAAACTTCAACTTCAAGAATAAAGTTATATTTTCATCAAGTTGTTTATAAAAGTCTAAATACGAATTTAATTGGTCGACATCCTCAAGAGCGAACTCGAACCATGTGGCAGAGAAAAGATATTGTTCCCACCCGTAACTGGTTAGCCCCGCCACATGGTTCGAGTTCGCTCTTGAGGATGTTGACCAATTAAATTCGTATTTAGATTTTTATAAACAACTTGATGAAAATATAACTTTATTCTTGAAGTTGAAGTTTTTATGATGAAGGGCTGGAGCTTGGTGAATCCTAGTGAATCCATCCAACCACCTCGGCCAATAGGATTCACCAAGCTCCAGCCCTTCATCATTAAATATCAAATTAAAAAATAAAGTTATTTGTCCTCAAGTTGTTTATAAAAATCCAAATACGAACTAATTTCGTGGACACCCTCAAGAACGAAATCAAATCATGTAGCAGAGATGGAATGTTGTTCCAACCCGGAACTAGTGACCCTGCTACAATCAATCGACTCATCTTGCTACAGGTATCAACCAACCAATCACTCTCGCTACAAGTGGTGACCACCTTGGAGTGACCTCAAAAATTATCATTATCACCTGGAGTGACTTCAAAACTCATCATCATCAACCGGAGTGACTCAAAACATCATCATCATCGACTGGAGTGACTTAAAAAATATCATCATTCGAAACCATCGCATCAAATTTCTGGAGTCATCATCGAATTTTTGGAACAGAACGAAGTATAACCATGGACTCTATCCAACCTTTCATCAAGGAGCCACATTCATCTCACCGAAGCAACAACTAGACTCAACGAGACGCGCAACTCTCCCACCTTCAATCACACCACTCGTTATTAAGTGACGCAAATTCGACTATTTAACTTACAGCCGCAGATATGGTCGCAAAACCCATCTTGCTAAATCGTTGAATTATCTGTGCGCTTCACTTTGCATTAATTCATTATAATTTATTCATTCGCATTCACATAATTTATTTATTGCACTCACATAGTGATATGGCAACGTGCCATCAATTTATTCATTTCACATAGTGATATGGCAACGCGCCATATAAACTCATTAGCATTCACATAATGCTACCGCGACGCTTCTCATTTAAGGAACTGACAAGGAGAGAAAACTTTTAAATGCACGGCGATGCAACGCGTATGGTCTTTATTTGATTCACTCAGGGCTTACTAATTCACTCGACTATTTCGTTCATCATATTATTTACTTAAGTTAACTAATTATTTTTCAAATTCACTGTATTCATGTTTACTCTCTCATTGTATCATTAAGACAAAATGTGTGCACTCAATCGACTCATGTTTGTTCGCCTACGTTCACAATGAATTGATACACACGCTTTCAAGTGACCGACAACTGGCAAAAATGACTTTTTGATCAACGAATTTCAAAATGAATCATTTGTATATTTAAACTTTAAATACCGACTTAATTATTAGTACGCACTTTGTACAAATTTGACCTAATTATTCTGTATAAATATTTAATCATTATTTTATCTTAATAATATTTGATGAATCGAATTAACATTTAGTTCACAAGAACTAATATCATTTATACTCAAGTATTATTTTAACCAATGAATTAGTGTTATCAAGTAAATACTAACTTAATTATTATTACGCACTCTGTACAATTTGACAGAAATATTCTGTATAAATATTTTTGATCATCATTTTTACTTTAATGATATTTGATGCTTAGTTCACAAGAACTAATGTCATATTGTACTCGTGTATCGTTTTAACCAGCGAAATATTATACATCTTACTTTTTTTTCTATTTACCATGCCAATGAATCTTCAGTATTGTATTTTTAGATAAGTGATTAATTCCGATTGAATTATATCATTGTTATGATTCGAATGTTCTTAATTATTGCTATTTTCATCTTATTTCATAATTTCTATATTTTTATATACCCACACAAATGTAACTACATTTGCTAATTCAGAAGGCCTGGGTGTTCTTTGTAAAGATCGATGTACAAAAAAGATTGCACACAATCATGTAATCTTAGACTTAGGAGTCACCTAGTGACTATATGTAAGCTCTCTTTATTCATTCATCTCCTCTTCAACCCTTTATTTATTGGCCCTGGCTTGTAACGCCAATATTTCTGCTTCCAATATATATTTTCCCTTGACTCTGTCAGGTTCCTTTGATACACGATCTCTGCTCTCTCCCTCTCTCTCTCAAACAGACATACTTCAAACAAAACTCCTTCCTCCAAAACCGAGTGGTCATGCCCACCTTTTCTACATATATAAAAGAACAGTCGAGGACACAATTCGTCTTTATCGTTGCGAATCCATCCACCCACCTCGGTCGATAGGATTCACCAAGCTCCAGCCTTTCATCATTAAATATCAAATTAAAAAATAAAGTTACTTTTCATCAAGTTGTATATAAAAATCCAAATGCGAATTTATTTGGTGGACAACCTCAAGAACGAAATCAAATCATGTAGCAGAGATGGAATGTTGTTCCAACCCGGAATCAATCAAAGCATCAACCGGCTTATCTCGCTACAAGTATCACTTATATATATATATATATATATATATATATATATATATATATATATATATATATATATATATATATATATATATATATATATATATAATTAGGATCGAGGGTGTGTGAACAATGTTGACCAAATCTCTACCCTACACACACTTTTGCTTCCTCTACTTCACTCATTCAACTAATGCCTCAGTAAAGGAAGAGCAGGAGGGCCACGAAAGCAGTATTTTTAAATGAAAAAAAGGAGGAAACTTGAGAATGAACTGAATACAGTTCGAAAGTTGTTGGAGTGTTTAGTCTTTCATGTGGGACATTTTTGCATTCATTTTATCTCGCACGCGCTAACATGTGAGTTGTCCATAAGTTCGTAAATATACTCGGGAGTTTTTGTTCGTTGGGGCGGATTTGCTCCTGAGGACTTTGAAATATGTACGTGCCCTCAGTCCATGTACTTATAGTTTGCAATCGTCTAGGTACCTTTTTTGTGGCCATGTGGGACTGTTTTTGTGCATTGATGAGGAGAATAAAGCCGTACATCACCGTACTCGAGGAGCACTTGCTGCATTCTTAATAAAATCACACCTGCACCACCTTCAGGTATGAAGGTGTACCCTGTTATAAGGCTAAAAAGGTTACCAAGTGGCTCGATGACTACAATATTGAGGTTCTGGAGTGGCCAGGCAACAGTCGAGACATTGATTCCATTGAGAATGATAGGAATTTTATGAAGTTGAGAAGTGCGACACAACGTCACTCAAGCACCTGCAATCCCCAATCCCCAACATATGGGTCAAGAAGATGAGTCTGGATTATTTCAAGATACCCAGTGACAGCATGACTTAATGCCTTCAAATGGCCATCAAAGCCAAGGGGAATATGACCAAATACTCGGGCAAATATGCCATGAGTGCCACAAATTGTTCTTGCATATCTTTTGTTAAAATATTTTAGAATATTATATCAGGCTTACGCGAGGTGCAGAAACATTTTGCGGCCAATAAATATATATATATATATATATATATATATATATATATATATATATATATATATATATATATATATATATATATATATATATATATATATATATATATATACACACTTACTGAGTGAGAGAACGATTTTCCTTTGTTAAAATATTTTTATAAATATGATGAGTAGGGAAAATAAGTTTCGATGGTACATAAAGGAATGCATTTAATATATTTTATGAATATTTCATATGATACCATCGTATATTAAAGAAATTATACTAAATAAACTAACAAAATAAAATATAACACGTGCAAAAATAATAGAACGATCTTTTCAGGACCATTCTATAAGTTTCTTAAAATCATCCGGCAACAAAGGGTGCAGCAAGGAATACAAGAATTGCAATCAGGAACTTGTTGGAAAAAGACGATTCAACAGAAATATATAAAGGGATTGAAATGTGCATCATTCGATCGTCAGTTTGATGAATGTACACGCATGCAGTGCTATAACATTAGTGATCCTTTTCTTTTCATCATAGATATTTTCCCTATTAATCATCCAAGGCGCGACCGAACAATCTGTCATCAACTTATTGGGGAAATGTCAGTTCACCAATAAACTCGGGTATCGATGCTTTTTTACTCATATTAATAACATTTTTAATAATTAATCGAGACACGCACACCATTCTTTGGGTGACACAAAATGAAGGTTGTGCTTCCAAAATGTTTTAAAACAAATCCAAGCCTGAAGGAAGCAAGCTAAAATTCTTGACACGATGATCTCGTCGCTTTAATGTTCTATTATTTTTTCCTAACTAAAGACTTGATGGATTTTTTTCCTTTTCAGAGAGTGGCAAGAGAAAACCCCTGGTAAAGTTGACGTGTTGCTCTTAAATGCTGTGCCTGCGCTGACTCCGCCCACCAACACACAATCATCCTGAAGAGAAATTGCGAGCTTGCAAACCTCGAGTCATTTCTAAAAGAATATTTTCATACGAAACATCTTCACAATTAATGGGTAAAGAGCTCATTTCGCAACATTTTATTTTCGACTTTCATCCTTTCCCGGTATTATTATTATTATTCCTGTGACTCACTGAAAGAGATGGACGACAAAGAATTCGAAGTTCTGGTTCCTGGAGCTCGGTGAAATAGGCCAAAAATTAAAATGGACTAGAAAGGGACTGTAACCAAATCCTTCCTGACCTGGAATTAGAACCCGAAACATGAGGAAAGTATCTTAAATGACCACACCTATCATGAATATTACCACCCCTTCTCCCCCATTCGCCATAACCCTTCTAAGGCAGGAGATTCTTCAAATTTTGTGTTTACTTCCGATTCCATTTCAGGTGAATCGAGTGATAACTCAGTTTTGAGTTTAACCTCTACTCCATCCCAATATACTTTTTCTTATCGCTTATTTCATAAAGAACCTACGAAGAAATATAAGAGGTTGAACCATTCTAACGGTGTCACTAAGGGTTTTGTGGCAATCCTTTGAAGCAAAAACTTGAAGTTATCTTCAAAAAGATGAACATTGTTAATCATTGAGAGGCAAAGCATAAGACGTCAGTGGGAAAAGGAGAGAGACATAGGACAAGTAAATAAAGGGTGAAAGAGAGGAAGGGGGTACAAAAAGGACAAATGACCAAGGATGGTGTGATTTATGAAAATATTTCCTCTTATTTTGTAATCAATTTGTCTCTTTATTTCAAACGTGACTGACACATTTAATAACCTAAAAATTTTCTAAGAAAAATTTAATAATAAATTGCACATTGCAAAAGATTCTGTAAACACGTTCTAAGCAACTAAATATTGCTTACCTCCATGCAAAATTAGAAATATACAATTAACGTCGCAAGGTAAACAAATAAATTTGGAGTAAACATATTTTTGACACATTATTGATAAGTGTCAGTTATAAGCGTGGAAGAAAGTACGAGTGAATATAACGAAAATGATTCGAGAATCCAAATAAATAAAGGAGTTCCGACGTCGAGGCTCAAAACTACAAACTCCTCTGCCGGCGTCTGCGGATAAACGATTACCTGAGGATAAAGGAAAATGGAAGAGGGTTTGCCTTCGATCGGTGCATTCATTTGGGTGCTTTTTCTTCTCATTGGGGGACTACTGATTAACGTGGAGTCTGAACCACCGGTATGGCAGCCGTCGTGAAAGTTACCCGAATCGGGACTACATCCAACAACTTGTCATACCCGATGTAGCTTAACTTCACGGTGTTTCCACTCGGCTAATTCCTAATTTAGCAGAAAATTAAAACTAATATTAAAAAGTAGGAAAATTTAGGTCTACATCCAACAACTTGTCATACCCGATGTAGCTTAACTTCACGGTGTTTCCACTCGGCTAATTCCTAATTTAGCAGAAAATTAAAACTAATATTAAAAAGTAGGAAAATTTAGGTTTAATTGGATTCCTTACTTCACAAATCATCTTTTCAATGCCCCTTTCCCACGACATACCTTGAACATTCCCAGACTCTCGTGAGAATCGTCATGGCAACCCAAAGGACGTCTACGTTAAATCATATTCTTAGTGACAGCAAAAATAAACAGAAATCGTACAAAAAGTGAAAATTACCCTTTTTTAATCGCATGTTTGAGTAATTTTAAATGTTCACATTTTAATGATCTTCTTTAGCTCCCCCCCCCCCCCACACACACCGTTTATTAAAGAGACTCTCCCAATCCAAGAAAACTAAATGTGTACGCCTACTTTGCTAATTCACACAAACGTGAACGCAAAAGATTTCTATTCATGCTTCATCGATGCAGCGCAGCCATTGTTTCCATCGCGGTAAGATCGATAAAGGCATCTTATTTTCACGAAGTACCAAGGATTAGACAATTTGTTAGGGATGAACCCAATAAATACCAAATATTTGCTGGTGGCTGATGGTTGAGTCGAAGCGGCTTCAGATCGAGATACATTCCTTTCGGAGATGACTCATCAGATATACCATCCAAATCCCCTGTCATCAGCATCTTTCAATTCTGTCATAACAAGTGGGCGAGGTTAAAATCTTGCTGCATAAATAAACTATATCAATCCACAAATTACGATCATATATTTTTTCCGAGCTCGATAATAAACGTCATTCTCATCTTTATGTTGGTTTAATTGCCCGTCGGGGAACACTACCTAAATGAAGGGATGGGTGGTGTTAAAAAAAACAAGGTCTGCTGAACAAAGTCGCGTGCTCTCACTTATTCTGATTTATGACTTTACGTCATTCAAAACTTTCAATAATTCCCGGCCTGACTTGGGCAGGACCTTGGGAATTGTGTCATTTGAAAGAGACTGTAAAACAACATAAGGGTTTTAAATTTACTTAGAATTGGCCGAATAGTTATGATTTTATTGCCAAATTATTCCTCGGCTAACCTTGGTAGGACTTTGGGAATTACATCATTCGAAAGAGAATGTAAAACAACATAAGGGTTTCATATTTCGTTAGAATCGGCCGAATATTTGTGATGTTATTGCCAAATAATTCCCCGGCTAACCTTGGGAGGACTTTGGCAGGTATATCATTGGAAAGAATGTAAAACAACATAAGGGTTTCAAATTTTGTTAGAATCGGCCGAATAGTTATGATTTTATTGCCAAAACCAAATAATTCCCGGGTTAACCTTCGGAGGACCTTGGCAATTATATCATTCGAAAGAGAATGTAAAACAATATAAGGGTTTAAAATTTCGTTAGAATCGGCCGAATAGTTACAATGTTATTACCAAAAATAAAAAGCAAAACGGGGACTGACGCGCCTAAAAAAATGCCCCCTTCAAACCTATTGTCGAAAATGGAATAGTTTCTCGGCGTCACTTCGGATCCAATCGCTGTTAACCTTTGTGGTGGACATCTAATTATCGGTTATCTGCGACATCGGCTGCCTAAATTTACCGATATCGAATATATCGGAATAATGTTATATATTTGACGTATCAATGGGTTAATTGCAACACCTCGTCGTCTCCTTTTAAGATTATGGAAAAAGGGAAATCAAATGTAAATATGTACGAGACCCAAGAATATTTTAAGCACTTAAAATCTGGTTAAAATTAAGAACTTTATTAAAAGGAAAGAACTAACAAGGGCATTTCCACTCTAAACTTTGGGAAAATGTTTTTAAAGAAAGTAGTGAAATTAAGGGAAGTAAAAACGTGTTGAAAGTATAAATTAAAAGAAAGTAAAAGAGGGGACTACTAGCGCGCTATGAGTCGGAAGGACGCAGCCGGATAGACCCTAATTTCTAATAATTTGGTTCTAGTATCTAAATGTATTTTTTCCATTAAAAAATCGATCAAAGCAAATTATTAAGGCATAAACGAACAAACATGACTACGAAGGGCGGTCAATAAGTTTTGCAATTCGGATATAAGAAAACGAGATATGAGAAAAGTATTTTATTATTTTTCAATATAACTACCCTCGACTTCAATGCACTTGCGCCACTTGTCCCTGAGGCTTCGAATTCCCGACAACCAGAAATCTCCCGACTGCTGTTCAATCCACTCCTGGACGGCGAGCTGGACATCTTCATCGTCCCCAAATGGCGTCCACGCAGTGCAGCCTTGAGCTGGCGGAATAAAAAGTAGTCGCTAGGGGCCAGATCTGGACTGTAGGGGGGATGGTAAAGCTCCTCGATTCCACACCCGCGCAGGGCAGCTGGTGTAACTCTGGCCTTGTGGACTTCGACGATGTTGAAGTCGATCATGGGGCGTGAGGTTTCCAGGGACCCAACGGGCAGAGACCTTGATCATGGCCAAATTGTCGTGGATGATTTTGATAACACTTCCATGTGATATTCCAAGTTCTCGCTCGATTTCTTCGACCTTCACCCATCGAGTTTCGAGGATCATCCTCTCCACACGGTCCACATTGTCCTCGTTGGTCACGTCTGACGGGCGTCCTGGACGGGGATCATCTTCAAGGGACTCACGACCATGGCGGAACTCCCTATTCAAGCAAGCAATGGTTGCATAGGAAGATGCGGTGTCGGTGTACACTGCAACCATGCGTTCATGGATCTCTTTTGCATTCTTGCCTTCCTTGAGTCAAAGATTTGATCACTGCGCGGTGCTCAACCTTCTCCATTGTTGAAAAATTTGTGACTGACGATCTGCGATCAGCTACTGCTTCTTAAATAGACGAGGCAGGAGCGTGTGGCTGCAGGTCCTGACTTGTCATAACTTGTCCTAACACCCCCACAAATAGCCATCCCCCTTCCTCTGTTTTGCCCTACCGATTCTCAAAACTTATTGACCGCCCCTCGTATGTTAAAAATGCACTCAATTGGTAACTCATCCGCGTCGCCCTGACAACAAACTCGAGCGCGAATGACTTGAATCAATGCCAAAAATGTAAGAGAAGACATGCTACTCTGGGGTTTGAGGTCA
Source organism: Ceratothoa steindachneri (assembly GCA_963969495.1). NCBI lineage: Eukaryota > Metazoa > Arthropoda > Malacostraca > Isopoda > Cymothoidae > Ceratothoa > Ceratothoa steindachneri. The sequence continues at coordinate 76,826,920 of OZ018322.1, read as the reverse complement.
TCTCAGTATTCATAGGGCCACCCATAAGTCGCAAATTGTTTTAACCACGGCACAAAAAAACATTTCTCCTGATTTAGCGCTTTTATTTGTGGAAATTGAATTAAAAACGCTTTTAAATGGGGAAAGGCAGAAAACGGGCGTGACCAAAGCGCGCATCGTAGCGACCAAATTAACGCCAGGGATAGATGAAAGAAAGGAGATGAATAAAGAAAACAAGAATAATGAAAAAGTTAAGAATGACAGACTGAACAGTAAACCTTGCAAACCCTAAATAATGAATTTGAGACGGCATAGCAACAAACCACAAGAACAAGTTCTTATAAAGAACTTATGGACTCAAAAGTAGGCGTTTGGAATATACAATATACAAGCGTACAATAGCGACGACAAGAAAGCTAACGAAAAAAAACGAGTATAACAAGTTACGAACCATGAACCTTCAGTCTAAAACCACAGGACAACCAAATTATGGAGGTTACCGATGAAAACTTACGTTACACTTAGCGGCAATTATGAATTCATCAAGAACATTGATCATTTGAAGAAGTTGGGATACAAAAAGATCGCTACGGCATTTGAGTGCCACCTAATCTCCCAGAAAAGAATTTAGTAAGTCGAATGTTTATGTGCTTCAATCGACGCAATGAAATCGAACCTTTTGATATAAAGCAAATCGTATGAGGGTGACGATAAATGGGTCACTTATGTCAACAATGCGCCGAAAAGATCATGGAGTAGACGCACTTAAACACCTGAAAAGACTCTCACAGCCAGTCTTTATCAGACAGTTGTAATGTTGTGTGTCTGGTTAGATTGGAAAAGTGTAACATATTACGAGCTTTTGCCACAAAAATCGGACGATAAATAATGAGATATATCGCCTTCAAGTGAACAAAGTGAACACTGATATCGAAAACAGACTCTTAATTAGTAAAAATAGCAAAAATCCGTTTTACGGTCGTTTTGTGTCTGGACTGCGGCGCTTGTTTGCTTCGCTCACAAAATTAATAAAGTGTGCGAGAGAAAAAGTTTTTTTTATTTCACACATTCAAAATTGGTGTGAAAGAAAAAAAAATCACCACAATTTCTTTTTAAATGCACGGACACACACACACACACACACACACACACACACACACACACACTTGGGTCATTATAATAAGGTGTCGTTTTCCATCATGGCATGAGGCAGACCTCACATTTCTTTAGCCACTCGACAGGAATTATAAGACTTGGGTGGGATATCCCAGGTTCGAGACCCAAATTCCTTTGATACTGAAATTTTTTATTCTGTTTGAAGAAACCATTGACAAATTTTTCGCAGAAAAATCAAAGAAATTTTGGTCAAAAATTATATTAAAATTGTTACAAAAATGGAGGAATATTATAAAAGAAAAGGTGGTCGCATCGAGTAATTAATTAAAAACATATTTTAAATTTATTATTTTTTTATATTAATAAATATCCGCGCGAACTTTACTGACAACCCGAGACAAAAAAGAAAAGGTGGAGAAAGGAATATAGAAAAGAATTAAGGGACCAACCCGAGTCTTCTCGTGTCGAAAGGGATTTTGCCGAGAAATGTAAGTTAGTTTGGCAGGCGTGTTAGTTACTCATTTATTATTATTATTATTAACATCCTCCTACTCATCATCATAATTATTATCAATATCAGTATTATTATAATCATCATCACCTTTAATATTATTATTATTATTTATTGACTAAATAGTAGTTAGAACTAAAACGCGAAAACCAACGAAGGAATCACCGCCAGAAAGTGGATGAAGAGAGATCTGTAAAGAAAGTGATGAAGTTGGAGGAAGTGAAAATAGGTTCTAGCCTCAGATCCTCCTGCAGGCATCGGGGCCTGGAGGGCATTCAGTCTTTCCCGATGTCAGCTACACCTGAAAACCCCTCGCGGGATGAACAATAAGACTCCACTACAAAAATACAGGGTGCTCCGCATACCTAATCTTTTGCAATATTTTTTTAACTTACGACGAGACTTGATGAGCACCCTGTAGTTCCGAATTGCAACATAATGATGATGCTGATGATAATGATAATCACAATAATGATTAGGATGATAATAATGACAATAATAATAATAATAAAAAACTGGCGTGGCGCATTCATAATTTCCTGTCGTTACTCTGACGGAATTGCATAATTAACATAATTTTCAAGAGACGTTTAGGTGACGGCAGACTCATTACTGTCAATTAAAAGGTGGCCATTACCCACCAGCGGTGGTAAAATTTGATATTTCTTTATGAAAATAAAAGGAAACTTGTGTAAACTAACGAAGGAATGTACACTCAGTGAAGAAAAATATTTATTTCACAAACACCAAATATTCAACCAAACCTAACCAAATCCTTTAGTAAAAAAATATAAATTAAAAACCTTATTTTTAAAATTGGCTGTCGATAATGTTACGTGCGAATCTGGACTTGGGTGCACAAACCATGATTTTTTTTTCGAAGACGAGTGGTAGGACTAATAACGCCCTTGGGCGCGTGAGCAGAATGTATCCGAAAGGACGACCCGGTAGGTGCTCCGCAAAACATGGCACCAGATGCATCAAATAAACAAACAAAATTCGGAAAACTGCTAAAAACGCAAAGCCGGGATCCACCAGATAGCTTTTAACGACTTCTAAAGGATCAGTTTTTCCCTAAATGTCATCCTAAATGGGACAGAAGAATTCTGAGGAAATTTTGTGGTTGCCATTAGAGTTTTCTGAAAATAATGAAAGAGGAGGAATGCACTTTCATCTTTATGAATACACACACCCGCATTCACCAGATGGTTCCTGTTCAAGTCGCAAAATACAACCAAGCTATGTAAATAACAGCTACTTTATAGTGAAGGCGGTCGTTGGCAGCAATAAGCATTCGTTTCAGAATCAATTTTCGCAGTAAAGTCTCAAAAGAACCGGTATAGATCGTATCAATAGATAAATGTACACGAACAGGATTTGCTGATGTTATATAGGTTGGTGAATGCAAGTGTAAATGAAGCACCTCTGAAAGTGCGTGGTAGTAAGTTTTCACATGTGCTGGCATGAGGGACGCGGCGCCTCAAGTCCCCTATTATACCAATGACATCCAGATGTGAGATCGCAATCTAGATCCTTCCTATTCATCTGAATGGAAAGAGAAATGAGTAAGAAACCAATAATGAGATGAATTTATGGATGGTAAATATGTCAGCATCAGGAAATTGAATAGTGGTAGCGAAATACGGGAAATGAGGTGGATTTTGAAAACGCATGTAAGGACAGACTCCAGAGTCCAGAATACCAAATGTCTCGAACAAGTCAAGAACTTTCCCTCTAATCCCAAGTTAGCAAGTGTTGGGGGAAAATATAATGGCGCTTTTTTATAAGTCTGCTTCGGAACACTTTTCAAATACACCTTTTTATCACCCTGCGTTCATTAGTCTTCTTCGCCTTACTTATTCCAAAGAGTGTATTCCTACCTAAAATCAGATCTATGCTCGGAATTTTCAACATCGCTCCAGTAGATAACACATCCGTAATTGAACAGAAACTTCACCGAAACGTTTTATGGTTAACCCGCTTTAAAGAGCGAAGTAACGCGATTTTGTGGGGTTGACATACTCTAGTCTGTTGGATAAACGGTACGGGTCGTTTATCGTTTCACAAACCACACGAAATAAAAACTCCGGTAGAGAGAATTGACGGTCAAATCTGAAAGTAAAGCAACAACCACGAGGGCTCTGAAATCTTCTTAGTTTTGACGAAGTCGCTCGTCATATACCTACATCAATGCACTTCGCTCCCAAACTAAAAGAATGAAAAAAAACTTCACACTTTAGGTCTGGAAAATGTGAACCAACCATCCACAGTGGAAGAACGAATGGAAGAAATCCAAAAGTAATAAATATATAGAGCGAGAAAATGGAAGAATTAAGAAGTTAAAGAAATGTAAAATAAATATCAATCATGCAAATAAATGATGCAAAAACCGAGATAAGAGATTTTAGAGCCGGAATGAAAAGGTGAATACAAGTATTCACTTTATGAACAAGAGGGAAAAACGATGAAGAATATAGGATTTTCTTCCACGGTAGTGACCAATTTCTTCCCGTCGATTCCTGGGGTAATTTCGTCTTCGTATCGGTTAATGCTCGCCCATAAACTGCCCTTCCCCCTTGGAATTTAAATGGAATTCAAGTAATTGTATCATATTCAACATGAACAGAAATGGAACGATATTCCCTCCCGCCCAAATCTCCCCTCTTCTTTTCATTTCTTGGGACTCGCCTTGAAGGATTCTGGGGGTCTTCCCGGGCTCCTATTTCTTTGTTCCTAGTTGAGATACAAATTCTATCGCTCCCAAAAATGAACGACAAAAATGTCCATCGGTTAAAACCATTCAACTTTTGTATGCCAATTTTTAACATCTTTGCGCGAATGAAATTAGCCGACTGCCCAACAAAATTAAAAACATCAAAAATAAAAAAAATATTTATTCTAAAATACGTATGGATATAATTAAAAATTGTATATATAATTGAATTTAAAAGTTTTCAACAGTTTTAGTATATTTTACAGAATGATAAATTTGCTCCTTTTTACATAATTTTATTTCCCCATCCCCCCCCGGTCACTCACGAAGCTCAAATGGCTCAGGGTGAATGAAAGGCACTGAGTTAAGCAAATCGCCATTAAAGATGCTTCGGGAAGATCGACGATGCATCTTGCTTTAAGAGGAATTCGAAATGTTCGCACATTTGGAGGCATTCTAGTTCAATGTGCGAACGCACTTATTTTGATAAATGTGAATAGGCGAAACAAGCTGTAGCGGATTATTATTCTTGTTCCTCATTAAGTACTCGTTTGATCCAATTTCTCTTTCTTGTTCCCATTTATTTACTCATTTTATCTAAATTATATTCTGTGTTCCTCTTTAAGAACTCCTTTTATGGAATTTCAAATCCTTGTTCGTCTTTAAATACATTTAATATAATTTCAAATACATGTTCTTCGTTAAGTACTCCTTTTATCTAATTTCCATTCCTTGTTCCTCTTTATTTACTATTTTTATTTTATTTTTCCTGCTTGTTCCTCTCTAAGTAGTCATTTTATCTCCATTCTCTTGCTGGTTCCTCTTTAAATACCCGTTTTATCTAGTTTCTACCTGTTTCTCTTTAACTAATTCATTTTTATTTTTCTCTGTAAGTAGTCCTTTTATCCAATTTCTCCTTCTTGTTCTCTTTAAGTACTCATTTTATCTAACTTCTATTCTTTATAACTCATTATTCACACATTTCATCCCATTTATCTTGCTTGTTCTTCTTTACGTACTTTCCCCTCAGCTGATTGATCTGAAATATCTCTCTTTAAGTGTTCCTTTTATTTTTTTAATTTAAAATCCTACTCTTTAAGTACTCTTTATCTAGTTTCTTCATTTTATTCGTCTCTGAGCACTGCATTTATCTAATTTCTCTTCCTTGTTCGTCTTTAATTACTCCTTTTATCTAATTTCTTGTCGACGTTCCTCTTCAAGTACTCTTTTTATATTTCTCCTTCTTGTGTCTCTTTAAGTACTTCTTTTAATTATCCTGTCTTACAGAATTGGAACCAGCAAAGACCTTAAGGTCCACTTGAGGCTAGTTCAAAAAAAGACGGGAAAGGATGAGTCAGAGGTGAAGGAAGAGAGGAAATGGATAAAGAATTGGTTTCACAACCTTTTATTTCTGAGGTCATATTTTATGTTAATATTTATCAATTCCATTTTTTAAAATATTTACTGTAGTGCTTTCAATGGCATTGCCTGGCGAACCATTCTAAGTTTGTATTATAATATAAGAAAAGAATTTTGTGTTATCTCTGTGTTAAATCTATTGCTTATTAGTTTGAAACCGTTATCTCTAGTTCCTGCTCTGTTATCTAGCTCAAATATTCAGCTTTTAAGTTGGCCGCCCAGATACAAATCTAGCAGTGAAAACAAATTAAGGTGCCTCAGCCCTTTTTTGTATGATATATTTCTTTCTAAGTTCGCCAATTAAGGTCGTTGCCCGATGCTGGAATCATTCACTAATACCAAGTCTTCTTTTTAGTATGTATGGACACCAGAATTGTACCGCATACTCCGAATGATTTGTTACAAGAGCTCTATATAGGGGAATGATATTATTTATTTAAATGCAAAATTCGAAATAAAATACCTAAATCCTTTTCCATGTTTAAAATTTGCCCCCCATACTATAATCTATTCTGAGATTATCATGACTTATGTGCATTAGTTTACACTTAACGTTAAATTGCAACCGCTTTCCGACAATTTTACTAGTCTCCAAGGCTTTTTGTTCAAGTTCTCTCACTCATTATGATATTCTGCCTTAGGATCAAGTTTTGTTTCATTAATATAGTGAAGTTGGAGTTCGTGAGAACGACATCGAGCTTAGCGGCTGTCCCTGGATACAGGAATGTAGGGAAGTCCGGCCCGATTCGTTCTACGATATCCCTTCTCAAAAAGATGTCTAAACCTTTGCACCTTATGCCCGTCCTTTCGTAACCAGCTGTCCTGTTCCTTGCGTTCAGGTCCCCGGTGAATAGTAGGGTGTTCTTTCCTGAATAGGCTGAAAATGTCAGGATGGGTAAATAAAGTCGGCGGAGTGATTGGTACCCGATGCTCATCTCTATGTCACCCCGCGAGCATCTCAGTACTAGTGAAAAGAATGATTCGTCCATGGATCTCTTTGGTCTGAAGTGCGGATCTTTCTTGACTGCTATCATAGCTCAGTCAAATCTCTCTCCCGTATCCTTCTTTTGGAGAAGGTTATACTCATATAGCCTTTGTCTGTCGTCGTGTTTGATGCCAGTCTGACATCAGAATGATATCAGGGTCGAGTTCTTTTTATATATTGTACGGCTTGCTATTGTGCGAATGCTAACCTTGCACGTTATGCGCTAGAATAGTATGACTATTCCTAGCAACCATCTTGTCTCTTCTTCCGGAATGTGGGCTTTTGGTAGTGGAGAGGCTGGAAGGCCTGCCCGAACGAAGCTTCTTATAAAGGAAGGGTTCGTAGAATTTGAGGCAGCCGTTGTACAGCTTGACCTTCTTTACGATCAAGGCTGTCTTGACCGACTCTTCATCTACCGGGGAATCGTAGAACCATTTAAAATGGCCTCTACGAACTCCACCAGCCACATCCTCCAGAGTGATGGTTCTGGGATGTGTAGTATTCTTATTAAGTGCGATGGTGAGATTGATGTATCTACCATCGTGCTTGTATTTCCTTTGCGCGGTTGTTGTGCGAGGTGTCTTGCTGGCGGTTTCCTCTGTATTTTTCAGTTCTTCTTCGCTGATTTTGAGCGGCGGCGTTTTGAGTGAGGGAGGGTGCCGTTTCATGGCGTGATCAGGTTCTTGGAGAGTCGGTTCCTCTTCCTGTTTTTCTGGCCGGAGGACTAACGAACTAAATCGAATGTGTAGTCTGTAGGTAATAAGAAAGTTCGGAGCGTCTTCGAAAAATTACATTCAGAGTGGTTTGGACGATTCTTAGATCTGTTAAAAATAGCCCATGCATGACTAAAAGGGAGATGAACGATTAGTTAGGGAAGGAAACTGTCGATGTTAATTTGAATAGTGTCCAATATGTTGCCTTAAGCGGAATGCAGGAACCTTGCCCGAGAAAGACACTATTGAAAACATTCATGTGCTATGGTGAGATTAAACGAGGATTGAGTTGTTCAACACAAATTATGTTAGGTATGTTTTGCGTAAAAGTGGTTAGGCGAGAAATCCAAAAACACCATTTTCACAGTTAAATATGGAGGTGGATCTATTATGTTATGGGTCAGTTTTTGTACCACAGGCGTTGCTACACTTTAGCGAATCGACGCAACAATGAATAAAGAATATTACACTAAGATTCTTGAAAATTATCTGAAGTGATGCTCACAAGCTTGGTATAGGAAGATGGGCCTTTCAACACAACGCCCCTCCCAATAGACCTAGAAATTGGTTTCTTTCCGGTTGAAGGAAGTTAAAATAAGCGATTTGGGATGGCCATCAATTTCGACAGACGTCAAACCGAGAGAAAATATATAGCATGAACTGAATGGCCACGTCGATCCTAGAAACGCCAAACATCGATGAATAAGAAAAGTTTTGAAATGAAAAATGAAAAAAAAATCATCCGAAGTTTATTTGAACTTAGTCAAAAAATATAATACTCGTAGTTTGAGGAGTGTCATTTAGCAAAAAGGTTATACTATTAGTTATCAAATTGTATAAAGTATGAATATTTTGTGATTGAAAATTTTCGAAAAAAAGTGTTATTAATTCTTTATTTGTCGATTGAATTTAGTGAATTTTTGTGAGTCTTTCTTTCTACTATTAATACATTCAACTCAAGGCCCCCAAATATCGTTACCATGCAATAAATGGTTCATGCACTGAGGCGAAATATTGTGGTATTAGGCAGGGGTATTAATATTTTTTTCGAGTAATAGAGCAAGTGTAAATATCTATAAATACACTGTAGCTAGCGTATTGTCAAGGACGCTAGTTCTTTTTCATAGTTTCTTTTGTCTGTTCTTATTTTGGGTTTGACAAGGTGGATAAACGAATCGGATTCGATGCACGACATTATTGCTAGTTTTGGAAAATTTATCCAAGGCACCAGGTTTGATCTATTAAAACCTCTAAGGGATATAGCGCATTGTTTCGTTATAGTGAAAAACGAATGCTGGGAATCATTAAACAGTCGCCAGATGGGCGCTGAAAAAAAAAATAATGAAAATCATTATAAATCAGCTGAGCGTTTTCGACGTTAAAATTTGCACCCTAATTTAAAAGTTGAAACCGGAGTGAAAAAGATCAAAATTAAAAAAAAAAGTTCGGGATGAGAGGAAATTCTTCTGAATATTTTTTAGGAATATTTAGATCGAATGGAATTATACAAGGTGTCCCAGAAGTCGCGCACCATCTTGGTTTAAAAAAAAAACCACCTTTACTAATTTCAAAAACACCGTTATTGATAATAATCATAACAAATGCTCAAAATGAGCACCCTCTGCAATAAAACAGACATCATTTCTCTTCATCAAACTGTCTTTCACTCTCATAAGGGTTCCAGGGGTGATCTTTTGGAACTCAGTTGTTATTGCATCCTTCAAATCATCAAGAGTGCGTGGACGATTCTGGTACATAACAGATTTGAGATATCCCCAAAGACATGTTGCCCCATGTCTTCTGATCAGGAAAACAAGTTGAACACTTTCTTATACTCTTAGTTTCTTAGCCATAAATCAATCTGAAAGATAGAAAATAAATTACGTCAATTGTCATCAATAAAGATGTTTTTGAAATCAATAAAGGTGTTTTTTTTTTAAACCAGGATGGTGCTGTTTCCAAGTGTTTCGCCAATGTGTAAATTCTCGACTAAAGTTTCTTTATTTGGTTAAATAAGTCTAAGATATTTTGTTCGCGTATCGTCTCATCTATTTTTTGGTGCGGGAAGTTATTTATAAATTTTAGAAGTCAATTTCCTCCCTGGGCCACCGTTTCATTTACAGAATATTTACGTTCGGAAAATTTAAGTCACCGGATGTAAGTTACTTTTATATTATTATACTTTTAAAAACATAATATCATATTCTATTTTATTATTATTTATCGCAAGCTCGATAGCTAAAATCTCTTCTTCTTTAAGTAGTCTTCTTATCTAATATATCTTCATAGTTCCCTTCTCAGTACTATTATACCTATTTTTTCTTTCTCGTTCCTATTTAAGTACTCCCTTTATCTAATTTATCTTCCTTCTTCTTAAGTATTTTTACCTATTTTCTCCTTTTTTTAAGTACTCATTTTATCTAATAATCTTCCTTGTTCCTTTTTAAGTACTCCCTTTATCTATTCTATTTTGCTTGTTCCTCTTTAAATAGTTTTTATCTAATCTCTTCTTCTTGTTCCTTTATAAGTACAACTAATTTTTTTCTTTGTTCCTTTTCAAATACTCCAGTCTAATTTTTCTTGCTTGTTCCTCTTTGAGTGCTCCTTTTATCTAATTTCTCTTCTTTCTTCCTCTTTTTTTTACGTTTTATCTAATTTTTCTTTTCTTCATTCTATCCAGACGAGAGTCATTCAAAATGGCGGACCCATCATGATCAACTGGTGTTTCGTTTGTTACACCATTTTTATTCATATTTGTTAAAAAAAGAAAACTAACGGGTGCTTCTAGAGCACAATTTTCTTCACAAGAGGTTTGTAAACAAGCGCTGAATTTATGGGAAGTGAAGATGTATATTTCTGAGTGTCATACCTCGAGAGGTGGGAAGAGGACACTACTCTGGGCGCTTACGGTCTAGGACATTTTTTTACAATGTAGAAAAACCTTTTAATGATGTCAACATGGCGGGAACCAATGGGAACATCGTCCTCAGAGGGGGAGGGGTATTATAAATCCTCTCAACAAGAAATAAATAGAAGAAAAAGATAAAGAACAAAAAAAGAAGATAAAAAATAAATAAACAAGAACAAGTAAGAGAAGTATGAAGAAACAGAAGAGAAAGTGAATAATGAAGGTAGGAATAACAAATCAAGAAAGAAACAAATTGAAAGTAAACCTCCGAATGGCGCGCGAGTCTTTTCGGAATGTTTTCCTCTTCGCCAAGATTTTGCTCGCTCAAAACAAACAGCCCTATTTAAGATGTCGACACAGGGCGCGAATATACTAAGGCAAAGAAACATGACCTTGTTGCAACCACATGCATACACAAGGGAGTGGCGGATCCAGGATAAAAATTGGGTGGGGGGGACTGACCTGAATTCCTCCCTCTGAGTAGTCTGAAAAAAGGGCATTGATGATTAATAATGGTTTTGTTAAACAGCCTTGATAATAAATAACAGCATCTCATAAAAGAGTAGGCATAAATTCTCTCAGATCAGAATTTCTTTTCCACATATCAGAAATTTATGAATTACGGTTTTTTTGTAGTTTTGGGACGTCAACTAAGGTATAATACTGAATTTAATAATTATTTTTGAGATTTACCTCCATTTTAGACATGTATCATATTAGAAGCGTTCGATCACGACGGTTTAAAAACCTGTTTTTATATATGTTCCATATTATTACATAACTCTTTGCGAATAGCAGAATACAAGTATGGCTTAAAACAGAAATATAAACATAAACGGGTCTGAAATTTGGACAGCTTCAACCCCCGAGTCCCCGTCCCTCTGGATCCGCGCCTGACACAAGCAACTAAATCGAGTGATAGTATTAAAACAGTCAGTGTTCAACAATTAAAATGAATAGTTACCCCTGTTAATATGGTGGAACAGAAAACGAGACACGAATAAAACAAGCATGCGAGAATTGGTGTTTACCTCCGTCATGGAGGAATTCCATTTACAATTTGGAGCCTGAGAGATGAGTGTATAAAGCGCCAACTGGAGGAGGGAAGGAGGCGCATTTATTGCTAACCAGCTTTGCAGCGACAGCCTTATTCACCCTGGATCTTCTTTTTTTCTGTTAATTTGTTGCTTTTCTACTTCCATATTCAGTTAATCATTCCTTCCCCGCTAACTGAGCATCTTGTTGGATTACGCCACATTCCTTTCTTCTTAGTGAATGAGTTTAAGAGATTGGGTGAGGTCTGACACGCATGAAGTCCTGGAGTGATAACAGGGATTCTCCCTTCCCTTACCCTTAAGTACTGATCTTGAGCAAGAAGTTTCTCTTAAGATAAACAAGTCGCCGTTTATATAAATACAGTCATAGCAGTAAGGTTTTGCCAAATTTTGCAGTAATCTATATTACTTCACATTACAGTACAACTTCAATGACATCTATAAGTTTCCTGGTTTTTACGACTCCTCCCGCGAAAAAAAGGTAAAAGTGAACTTATGGGATTCGTTCTGGTTGGAAATCAACTTCCGGAGCGAATCCTGAGCGACGGTTCTCCATCCTTGGCTTAATAAGAGTCGAGGGTTGTCATAAATTACGGGCTTTTGCTTCTCGACCAGCCTTTTTGAAGATCTTACACATGTTCTCTATCGGATAAAGATGTAGAGAACTTCTAGGCCATGGATCATGATTTGGTGGTGTGTCCGAGCCACTGCGCAACTTGTGTGTGGATCTTTATTATGTTGGATAACGCAGGGGTCGCTACCGAGATATTTATGGATCGTTCGGAGGAGTTTCTCTTTGGGGACATTTTTTAGTAACATTTTGATTATAAGGGTGTTCATGGGATGGCATTTGCCACTATCAGAGCTTTTGTTCATGTCTCTACAATTCATATCTTGCCGATTGTTGAAAAGCCGAGGGAAATTTATTTATGATTATTTTGTCGTAGGATGAGGTATGATTAAGAACCTAAACTACAAGGGTTTTTACAGTGAGAAAAGAACTAGTACAACCAACAATAGTATTTTCACTAAGTATGAAAAGAGAATAGAGACACGAAAGTCAATAAATAGAAATAAAAAAAATTGCAAAAAAAATATAATGATGACAAAGATCCCAATAGCAAACGTTTTAAATAGTGGCGAAGGTATGTGGCTACTATAAACCGTACAAAGACCAGGAGCCTACACGTACGATGTAAACTCTCTTGATGGAGGGAACAGTAAAAACCGGGTAGAAGGTAAGAAAGCCGGGAAAAGGTGAATTCAAAACCTAAGCCAAACTTCCACTGAGGCCAGAACGGCAAAGAAGAAACAAGCGAAGGAAAGCGATCGCCCGGAAGCCGCCCCGGCGCGAGCCAGATCTTACACGTCAGCGAAATTCAGGCGTAAACAAAGCGGGCGAAGTTTCCCCGCGTTCTCCGCAGGAACGGTTATTTAAAGGACTAGAGTGTAATCGGGGCGAGAACTTTGGGTTTAAAAAACAAGAAAAGAGGTAAAAAAAGGGATCGAGAACTGCAAGGAATGAGATGTAAACATCGTAGGAACTATGTTCATTGTCCAAATCGAAACCCGTCCTGCGGGTGAAGACAATGAGCCAGCGTTGAAAAAAGAGAAATCGTTGAAACTGAATAAAAATATGCAGAAAAAGCAGTACGATTAGTTCTTTATTAAAACAATAGCTTCAGCAACCAATAAAGTCCAGATACTGTCGGGAGTGGGCTTTCTGAAGCTCAAGATTTGCACAAGATAGCGAAATTCCAAGGTTTGGGCGTTGTGCACTACTTGGTTGGAATTTAACTAATACCTTCGCCCCCTAAATACACACACACATATGTAGCTGTTATCTTTCACTCTCCTCTTTAATGATCAAAAGACACGAATCGCCATTCATATCCCCACATTTACTTGCAATACATTATTTTTTATTGTTTACTCCGAATTCTAGGTTTGAACCTACAATCATAGCTAAAAAATCATAGCTATTTTTTCATATAAGAAAATTAATAAAACTAATCAAACGCTTCATTTTTATTTAGTAGTTATGTTTGTATCATAATTTGAAAGTAAAATATACAATAATTCAGAGCCCAAATCAATTTTATTGATAAAAAATACAGTCACTATTTACAATAATGTCTCTTGTTCTTTAGGATTCCTTCAATTCGTTTTGGCATGCTGGAGACCAAATTTGTAATGACGTGACTGATTTTGCTCCATCTTTGTTCAATAGGCAACTGAAACTGCTCACCATTGAATGACTTCTGTTTATCAACCGCCAGTTTGATTATCGCCCACAAATTCTTTATTGGATTTAAATCTGACGAATTCCCGGGCCAAGGTCCCAAAGGTTCGTTACTAATTTGACGCAAGAAACTTGTTAGTGCTTTTGCTCTGTGACATGGTGCACCATCCTGCTGTCAAATACAGTTATCATCCCCGAATCGGTCCTGAACAGTTGGGGAGGGGGGGAAGGGACTAATGAAGTAGGTTTGGGCAACATTTTGAGTTCATGGCAGTGTTCTTGGGCAAAATTGTTAGTGTTTCAGTTCACTTAGATGAGGAAACCCAGACATGGAGAGTGTTGGGGTGCTTCATCGTAAGCACGACATGGGACTTGTAAAAGGGTGCCCATTTTCTCCTCCTAACGAGGGATCTTCCAGAAGCTCCAAACACGTGGAAGGGAACCTCATCAGAAAAGATCACTCTGCCCTAGTCACCAACAGTCCATTCTTTATATTCCCTACCGTAAGTTCTTGGTGGAATGAGGCTTCTTCACAGCCCTTCTCGACTTTATACCTTTTTTGAACAGTCTTGGCTTCATTGTGCGCGCTTATGTGTTAAAACCTGCCCCTTTCAAATCGTGAGGAAGCTTAGCACTGGAGGAAAACCGATCCATGAGCTGGGACCTTACCAGGAGGCGATGTTGGCGTTCATTTGAAGCTCTTGGGCGTCCAGAAACTTTCTTTATGACAGAACAACAATAGTTACGCGCTTTTCTTTAGAAAAAAACACTTCTGGAATTGAAAAAGATTCAAACATTTATTTTTACAAAAAAATATGAAATAAATTATAATTACACATAATCCATTTAACCCATATTTGATCATTTTACCCTTAGGATCGAATAGCAAAGTTCCAGGGATTGAAACTCACCTCCTACAGGAACAAGACCAGAGCGCTATTTTTGATTCAGCGAAGGAATCCGCGTTTTTTTTTCTTATTATTTTTGAAATGCTGACTTTTTAATAAACCTGCAATAATTCAAATATTAGAATAATTACTATATAACTTAAATTATTAAAAAAACGAATGAAAAAAATATATATACATTAGTCTCAAAACCTTTGACCATGACTGCAGAATAGACCATCATAGTTTTTAGCCTCCAGCTTTCTTTAGATAGGTATTGTGAAAAAATGTCAAAAATAATATTGTTTACGTTTGGACGGACTTTGTGTTTCATGGAACCCCTTACTTCTCCTCCCTTTAATTAGACCTAACCCTTCTCTTCAATTTCTTCACACACTTTTCCTCTCTAATTGACTCTCACCTGTACCGCTTTTTCTAGCCTTAAGAAAGCGTTAAAGCCTTTGCTTAAGCAAGTAGTTTCGGATTGGTAGATGAGTACATAGTATACTTCTTGGTTTTTGTGTGTTTTTGCCTTTGGTTTTGTTTGTTTATTTTGGTTTTCAATCTAGCATCAGGGTTGTCAAAAACCATGTTTAAAAACAAACAAAAAAACGGGGTTTTTCTTTGCTTTTATGGATTTAATTGGTTTTAATAGTAAATTCATTTATTCTAACTAATTTATAGTCATTTTACATGTATTGCACACATATTGGGTAGCTTTTCAACTTTGTTTTCTAGTGATTTCCACCAAGCGCATGGAATTATTGTAGATAGGACAGTTTTCTGAAAGAGATATGACCTATTGAAAGGTGCTGATTTTCCTTAAGTTGCATTATTATTGGAAGAAGATGGTGGTATTCTTCTTCAGCTAGTTTCATAGCTCTGTTGTCATCTTCAGTAAGACCGATATCATGGTATCTAGGATATAATTTTATGGCTAACAAATGGGCATCGGTGATGGCTTGATCATACTTCTTGTCTACCTTTGGTAATAAATTGTCAGGAACAGGAATTTCTTTCAGTTTTTGTACTAGTTCCTTCCATAATGCCACGGCATCACTGATTTTGCAGCTGTCACTTTGAAACTTATTTAATGCAAGGGAAATTGGTTTCAATCTTTGGCATAATTGTTCAGCATCATTTTTTATGTTAATATCTTCCACTTTTTTTGATATATCATAATCAAGTGTTATTAGTGTAAATGTTTTCATTATCATAATAACATTAACTCTATTTAATGTTTAAATTTAATAGATATAATAAAATCTTCAAAACTTGACAGTTTTATAATATAAATCAGAAATAAACAAAACAAAAAAAACATGGTTTTAATGGTTTTTCTAAGTGGTTTAAACCGGCCAACCCTGAGCATACCACAGTCGCCAGATGGACGCTGAAAAATGGCCCACGAGTACTACTCTCCAATCAATATTTGCTTAGTGGTGAATGGACATCATCTTGCTTTTGGAAGAGGACGAGAGAATAAACGAACGGTTCAAAAAGTGGCCAGCAACATTATATTAATACGTGCGTTCTAATAAATCCCTAAAATCATTTAAATGGATTTGGAGTGGATAAATCGTTGGCAACAAACCGATGGGTTCAAATACATGCATAAACGACTCTTTTAGAAGTGTGAATGTTCTGTGATTCTTTTTGGCAAACAGTTCTCTTTATTATCTACGAAAAAAACGAGACCCAACGAAGGAAAGCCCACCAGACAGGTTGTGGAGAGAGGCTGCTGAAGAAAGGGATAAGATGGGATAAATGGAAATGTATGGGTGATATAAAGGCCAATTAATCTAAAAAGAGACTACCCGGGACCGGGAGACCATGCAACTCTCCAGTACCAGGCCAACCACCACATTTGAGACAGATCATCCAGTGGACGTTTGGGTCAGAAAGGCACGTAATTTTGTACAAGTCAGCCGCGGTATGGTTGTACATCTGCACTTGACATGCCTTTTGTAGGGTGGAAAGGAATAGATACTTCCTAGTCACTATTATAAAGGTAGGCCACCTTCACGCTTCGCCTGGCATGCCCGGGGAACGCTAATCATCCACGCTGAAGAAGTGAAGTATTTCAAATGACTGCTTTAACCATTTTTTAAGGCTGTTACATTAGTCTGTCGAAGTCGGTCACTTGCTTTACGCGGATCAGAAGCGTCCACCAGCCATCGCCACATGCAAGGTGGCCCACCAATGCTGGAGTAAATGCATGCCACAGCTGCGTACATTGTAGTAATGAAATTTACCTTCTGGAAGATGCTAAAAAGGTAGTTAAAACAACGCTTGGTGACTTTGAGGCGGTTTTCAGGACAATCGTGCGGATGTAGTTTGTAGAGATGTCTGAGTATGGGTAGAGGCTCGGATGACCCATGATAGGCCCTGGTGGCTTTTGGTCATCCGTTCAATTATATTAAAACAGGAAAGGCAATCAAACACAGACGTAAGTTTCATGTTTTCGAGAGCACGAAAGTGATTGGAATTTCACTTTAAAAAAAAGAAAGAAACAAAAACCAACGGAGGAATTTCCCTCAGCTTTAAATGTAGGAGAGGGTGGTGAAGAAAATGGTAGAGTTAGGGAAAGTAAGCAAAAATAATTATTTGAGCCCTAGGAACCAGGGGGCGCGAAAGTCTTCCGGTGGCCTCCATACTGCGACGAAGGTAGGTCTCTTTGCGGGGGGAACCTGCAAGCCTTTCGAGAGTCGTCCAGAAAGGACGACCTCCCCCCCCCCCTTCATTAAATCGCTTCCGTAAGTTGCGCCATCCGTCCATATTTAATGGTGGACGAGATCCCTCGACCGGATGATGAAATACGCATAAAGATCAGAATAACATTCGCTGATGATCCTGATGACGCCGGGGCCTCAGTCTTCGTTGACACCAACCAGCGATCGTGGAACACTGAGTGACTCGAGGGACCGAAGGGGAGAAATCTACTCCACGTCAGGGGTATGTGGATAGGAATACCCACATATGTAGGGGGTACTAGTAAAGTATCCCCAGTGGCAGGGCTCTGGAACAAAAAAGAGAGTGGATATAGTGCGTTGTGAAGACGAGGAAAAATGATAAGTGTTTTGAGTGGTTGTATGTTGATCACGTGTGTGGGAGCTATCTACGTCCGTGGAGGATAGGCCTAACGCATCCGCCTAATCCACGGCCAGACTCTCCTCACATGCCCTGAAGTTGTATGCCAGCGATTAAAACGAGTACTTCGACGCCAGTAATCCAACGCAGTGTCCACTAGGCAAACGAGGGCTCCACCCGCTCTCGTTGGCTTTAATTTCTTAAAAGTGACTGGGTTTTATGGATGACCATCGTCAACCCACCCAGAAGTTAGCAGGGCGAAGGGACGAAACGTCCGTCGGCAGCGGAATCGATTTGACACATATACAGAGGTGGGATCACGGCGGTTAATCCCATCGCGTGGGGATATGTTACCTTCGTGTTTCTCTACATTTAACTTACCCAGAAATCGATGTAAGTGGTCTGAGAAGGGCCATTTTAAGCACGAAACTTCTATTATGTATTTTGAGCACGTGAGTATCACTTTTTCATTAACCAAGGTTAAATAAACTGCGTGTGCCACTTGACCTTCTGAGTTCCGCAGGAACCTACCACAGATCTATAAGACCTTTTGATTGAGCCTCTATTGATCGGGTACACAGATATAGCTCAACTATTTCTAGAGTTGAACGATAAAGATATAAACCAAGGAATTTAAGTACTGTGCATTCGTCCCGTTTAATTCAAAACAAGAGTCAACTTTTTGCAAACGATATTGAAATTGTAGCAAAGGGCGTTTGGGCGGGTCAGGGGTGAAGTCCAGTTGGATACCTGGCCCCAGATTCTCTCTTAGAATGGTGGACGGTAGAATAATGGTCCACTCAACTTAATATTATACTCCATAGTAACATCGGATAATGCACATAACTTCAGTTTGGCAATTAGTTTTAATTTAGGATTTTTTAGCAATATCCAGCTGGATATTAAAGGGATATCCGGTATCTTATCTGATCAAATATATCAAGACAGGCCAGATACCGGATAGGCAGATATTGAATGATGAAAAAAGGCCGGATAACCGGATATCTACCGAATATCCGGTACACCCCTACTTGTTATCTCGATTCATCAGTGTGAACATATAACTCGACAGATTAATAAGCGTTCCCCAAAATGACCGAGATAAGCCCTCCCCCTAGGATAACCACTCCCTAATTATGGATGTTTGGGGAGTTAGATTGCTTGTGTGTGTGGGTTATTTTTTTACCCAACTCATTCTTTATTAACACTCCCAACGACCACTGGCAAAGATGAGCACTCCCCAAACTGAGATGAGCACTCCTTCCTTTGCGAGTGTTTGCACCAATACCAGGATTCACAAATGTGAAACAAAACAATAAGATCAAAAAAATCCAAATACGAGTCGCCAATTAATTTTGTCAGTGACAAACAGCGATCGCACGAGAGTCAGATATTGGGGGAATGGGAAAGGAACGCAATCAATTGAGAACGGACACGAGGGACTGTCCAAGAGAGGCGTCTGGTCTCTGTCCACTTTTCTCCGGCAGGGCGATTGGGTGTGAAAGGCGGAGGGGGGGGGGGGCTACGAAGTGAAGCCAGATGCCACCAAACTGAATTCCAAAATAAATTAAATACTTTTTTTATACATCTCAAGATCTCGCCATTGTGGGCAACCAACAAGGGCATTGACCCTACATACAACACCAAATAATTAAAAAGAAAAAAACAAACATAAAATCTATTAAAACTACTACACTCCATCTTGCATTCAAGGCCATCATCGTCATCGTCATCATCACCATTAACCGCTTTCTCACAAGGTGGGATCCGCGAGGATCAACTCCACTACCGGAATGACTGGACGGAGTCCGCGACAGCCCCACACATTACTCCTAATGCGTATTATGCTTACACGACCAAAACTTTCGTGCATGCGAGTTCCCGGAACAGCGGACCCATATCCGGACTTAGTCGTCTTTTACGCCGGAGGACTGTATGAATCTTGCCCCGCCTAGAAGCAAAAATTTATAAGCTGAATGACAACAAAATACCGTAAATAAAGTCCGGAGTTACCCGAACCGATGTTACAAATAAAGACTGATTAAAACGACGCGGGTGAGTAATTCTCGCCATTAACAAAAACGAGTAAAATCGAATCAGATTAACGAACAGAATCTTGAATACTTTTGAGGATTTTTTTAATCTGATGGACCTGAGTCAGATGTTCATTTTTTTTCATTTAAAGCGCAATAGCAACGAAGCCGCATCACGCAGGAGAGAGCCGTAAAGAATGTGGTGAAGCGAGAGAAAGTGAAAATGTGGAGAAGATATATAGTTGGATATTGGCGCGTGGAGGGCGCGTTGTTCTTCCAGGCTTCCATTGTAGCAAGGGCATTATACCCCCCTTCCACCCCCTCCCTCCCCATTCAGGCGATAACAGAAGACGTGGGGGGAGAGGGATGAAAAGGAGAATGGGAGATTTAAAAGAGATGCAAAGAATGGCACGAGAAAGCACCAGTTTTTCTTGGGGAATTGGGGTCAGCAAGGCACGCAACTCCTGTGGTTGATACAAGGCCTGCCCGCCCTTGCGGGGTGCCAAAATCAGAAGCGCCCCTTCCCTAGAACACACAGGGGCAACCGGCGGCCGCATTCGGCTCTCAAGACGATCTCGTGCAGCCGGCGAAGGTCCACTGTGTATCAATTATGGCTTTCATAACTTTATATTATTGCCTAAATTCAGCATTTTCCTCTTAGGGGGTCTGGCCCTCCGCTCTTTCTCAAAATCTGAGTGCGGCCCCGAGTAAAAACAAGGTCAACAGACCTAAGTCGGGTGCTCTCAATTATTCTGACTTATGACCCTCCGACCTTCAAAACTTTCAATAATTCCCGGACTAACCTCAGGAAGACTTTGTAAATTATATCATTCGAAAGAGAATGTAAAACAACATTAGGGTTTCAAATTTCTTTAGAATCGGCCGAATAGTTACGATGTTATTGCCAATTAACTCAGTGAAAAGTAAAATGGTTACCAACCGACCTACCGTCGCCATAGTAATTTATAGACTCGCGTGCGCGCGACCCTAAAAATGGTTGCCTCTGCTCAAACATTGGGATGTTCCATTTGAATCCAGCACAAAGGAGTTTAAACTCTTCGAAAAACCTCTTTCTCGAGATTCATCCTCCCATTCCTTTGTATCAGTAAAGGACAGATGAGTACATTATTTCTTTATCTCACCTGACCTTCCTGTGCATTATTCCACTGTCCTCCCTCTCTTTCTCACACTAACTAAACTTGATCGGGTGGATTTATTGGGTACCATTGTGTTCAGCAAGACACCTTTCAAATACCCCAGCATCACGGCCCGCAGGAAAAGGCAAGCGAGCTAAACAAGTCGGCGCAATTAGAGTGTCAGTCACTCTTGTCAAATTAATATAATATTTCTTCTTTTGAATATTTTTGGCATCCTTGGGGTATACCATAATCAATGGGGCTGGATGAAAAGCAGAATCTTCTGGGTCATGAGCACATAGATAGCAGAGTGAAATGGAGGAAATGGGTTGGTGTAACACAACTGATTTAGGCCTTTTATTCACTCTGGGGAGGAGCATGGGAGTGCGGTACCTCCTCTCTCCACATAATTATTCTTCTTTCAGCCTCTCAGCCTGAAGGAATCAAATTGTTCCTTCACCGCCGCCTACCTCTCGTTCCACGGCTCTTCTCTGGCCATTAGGAAAGAAAGGTCACTCTCCTGACCTCTCTTAAAGAACACCGGACAACTTGATGAGACTTCTTTTTCAACCCAATGACCTCCAATCCTGTCTGCCATTAAGCGTGAAGGTAAATCACCACCAACTTTTATTCATTTTATTCAGCAGAGCACCTCTCGAACCATCTCGAGAAACATTTTTCATCCAGGATTCTCAGGCTCACTTTAATCTTCATTCTTTCCTAGAAAGAGCTTTTGCAGAGTCGTCGACCACGTGATGTTCTCAGACAAAAAAAAAAAAAAAATGGTGCGCTGTGTGAGGCATTAATGAATTAGAAATAGCTATGTAATTATCCTTTAAAAATGGGTTTTTATAAACTTCCCAAGCTATTAAATTCCTCTTTCTTTGAGTTTTGTGGAAACCAGTTATAAGATAAACGGATTAAACGAATATAAAACGAAGCATCGATATAAACTCAAATTCTCACTCAAATTAAAGAGAAGGGGAGAATTTCAGCCCTGCCAGCGAGGTCAAGTGGAAGTCTAGAAGTTCTGGATTCCATCATAATAAACGAGATCTATCTCTATATCTAACGAAATATGCAAATACTGGTCACATCTCAGATTCCCTGTCGTCAATACCATGCAATGACGAGTGCCGTGAAGGCGAAATTCATCAGTAAACTCAGAGTAGCGTGGAAAAAAAAGAAAACGTCCGAATGTACAAGGTTTCATTCGTTCAAATTTCTTTTGACACCATTTTTCGTTGGCTTTATTCCTGGTGTTCTTTGTTCGTTAGAGATAAAAGCTTTCCTCATCCATGTCCCATTTAAAATACGCGATTGTTTGCTCGCCTCAGGAAACACACATCTCTATAGTTTGCAGTCTTCCGAATAGAAGAGTCAAATTTCCAAGGATGGAAAGTTTGTTTTCTTTTCATTTCACAGACCGAGTTTACCCAGCGCCAATTCTGAGGAAGTCATAAAATATTAAGCAGAGAATGATCATCATCCGAACACAGACCGTCTCTACACAACCTCCAAAGAGAGCAAATTTACTGGAACCCCGTCTCCGAAATGAAAAATACAACTAGAAGCCCTTAATAAAGGACGTTACATATTTCCACAGACCAAGAAAATGGAAGTGTGCAAATCAGAAGCCTCTCTTTGCTGTCTTTTTTCTGTCGAAACCAATGAGGATTTTTCCTCCCCGTTCGCCCTCGAAATTCCCATCGCCGAGGCGCTCAAGAATGCAAACAATTTTACACCGGGAGGATTCCTTATATTCCTACAGCGAAGATAATAAAAGAGTTCTTATTTACTCAGTGGTTCGTAGAAAGCATACATGTATCTCTCTAAAAACAAGAACAAAAATCCTACGAACCCCTAAAATTCAACTTTCAAATCTACAGAGAACAAAAGCGCATAGAACTGCGAACTAAAATTGGATCCCGTATCTCTTTCTACCCCTCCCCAATTTAAACATAGCTGATTAAAAGGGATCTTTCCAAATAAGTGAGCATAATTCAGACGTGGCGAGTTCGTTGAAAAAAAAATTGTGTCCCCACCTCCACTGAGTTCCTCGGAGAATCCTTAAGGCAGGCACGATAAACCCAGCAAACACTCCTCTCCATTTTTAGGGGTCGCTGAAACGTCTCATCCCCACCTACTCTCCTCTATCAAAATTCTCTTCTCAAAAAAAGGTTGTTCATTAACTCAGCCAAACTACCTACTTAACATTCACAGAACAATACTTGATTAAAGAATTTTTTGACAAGCTCCCCTATATTGTACTTACCCTCAAGGTTTGCAAAAGCATCGATTCTAAGGAAAATTACTTTTAAAAAATGTAATATACGAGTGATAATAATGGGAGAGAGGAAGAGAGAAAGAGAGGATGCCGAATCAATATCAAGAGAGCTCAGCCTCCCACTTCCCTCTCGTTCCCCAGCTCTCCTATTACAACATTTGTCTTTTTAAAAATAATTCTTTAAATACAATTCTGCTTTAAAACAAAGTGTAACTCCAGGAAGACGGAGTCCCACGAACCCCCGAAGGCCCCAAATAAAAGACAAATATTAACAAGTAAATCCTTTCTTGGTATAAACTGAGGTTAGATTTCCTGCTTGTCGATTGCTGGTAATTTTGATGAACCCCCTCTCAACCGAACCAATATCATTCAAAGAATATTTTCAG
This sequence comes from Ceratothoa steindachneri, assembly GCA_963969495.1. NCBI lineage: Eukaryota > Metazoa > Arthropoda > Malacostraca > Isopoda > Cymothoidae > Ceratothoa > Ceratothoa steindachneri. The sequence goes on along the minus strand of OZ018322.1, from coordinate 76,803,460 downwards.
TATAGCTCCAGACACACCATTGCCATATTTCGCACAAAATATACGCTCTTTTTACAGGAAATATTTTTTAGCGAAAGGAATGTTTAATCATAAACAAAATATCATTAATTTTTTAATAGTTTTTTTCTACTTGCACGTCAAATATGATTAGATAAACAGTTGCTATGTAATCATATTTTAAAATCCCGTAACACTGATAAATGTTGATTATGATTATTGCTGCACCAATGGTATGTACAAACATAGCATAATATTTGGTAGTTAATGAGAGAGAAATGTACATAATCCATAATATTACAGACAAATTAGGCCTACATAGATACTTGGACAAGCGACAAATATTTGTGCTGTCAACACAGCACAATTAAAGAAAATGAAAATCATCCACGCTTTGATTACGGTATAATTGTCTGGTTGTTTTCTTTCAATTATTTAAAAGGAAACAAAAACTGTTGACGGGGATATAATTGACTAAGCGAAGAACCAAAGGAAGAGAATAAGAGTAGAAAGAGAAAATAAAATACACGAGGGGTTGAAAAATGAAGTTCGGGGTTGTACATATAAAGTATTACTAAAGAAAGACTGCAGGCAAAGAATGGATATTCAGAACAGAAGATCTTTAATCTTGGGCAGACGAAAAGACCAATTTAGGCAGAAATAATAGTGAAAAGAACCTATAACTTTTTGAGGAGAGAGGCAAATCGCACGGTACCTCCGGAATCTGCTCTCAACGTTGAGCCTTGACTTTCATCTCCATTCAAATATATTATTAAATCTCATATATATTTTAGCCAGAATTGCTTCTTTTTTTCACGCAAATCTACCTCAACATGTACAGGAAAAATTGTGAGTTAAAGAATACATATACGAAGGCGTAAACATTCACCATCGTTTCTCGGTAAACAAAAATAACTAAATTGAGGAATTAGTTCATTTCATCCCTGAAAGGATCGGTTACAGCTAAAATTTCCCACGGCTAATTCAAATTTACTATTTAACAGAAGACCTTCAAATATGGTCGAGGACATTAAGGATAAATTTATAGCCCCCATCCGTTATGTTATGCCATAAAGAATCCAAGACACACACATTCATTAAACTCTTTACACTTTCAATACACACAGAGACTCATAACATTGTACAATAACTATTACGGCAGAGGCCTACGAAAACACAACATCACACTCCTGCGTGTCAGCATCCTGCAATGCGTGCAGCTGGATCGGAACCGCCAGTGGCGCGAGGTGACCCGCATCGCGGATGACGCTCGCTGCATCATCTTCTGGTGGCACGTAAAGAGGATGTTAGGCACTGATCGACCAAAACCATTTACCCTACTGCACAATAACCGCACACTCACTGATACCAACGACATCTCCGATGAATTCAGGTCCCACTGGGACATGGTACACACACACAACGACCCCAAAACACACGCACAATAACACTCCCAGGAAGTCGGGGAGTGGTGTTGGCTCCACGCTGGTGAGTTTAGGCCTGCTCTCCCTAATACGAATGGAGTTGCTCGACAACTCTACCACACCAACCACTCTTATCACCGTCAAGGAAACAAAACAACACCAAAACGCTTCCCCGGCCCTTCCGGCCTCCCAGCCACAAGAATTCACCACCTCCCAAAATAATTTCCCCTACACTGACACACCAATTCAACGAGTTACCCAGCTCTGGATATTTCCAATAAATATTCAAAACATCACATAACATGCTACTTCATAAACAGAACGAAAACCCCAAACACGCAAACAATCACAGGCCTACAACACTATTACAGCACCTAAGCAAAACACTTGAGCATCTGGTCAACACCCGTCTCCGGAATTTTCTGCGGGAGAGAGACTGGTTCTCCCCCTGCCAATATAGCTTCAGAAGAAGCCGTTCCACTCAAGCGGCTGTGGCCATCGTTCACGAATAATACAAAAGCACAACAATCACGACAAAAAAACACTTTCCATCAGCAAGGATGTGGAGAAGAGCAGATGTGTGGCATGAGGAAGTTCGTTGGAAACTAGCCAACAACACGGAGCTTCCTTGCTATACCAGGAGGCTTCTCTCCCACTACTTGACCGATAGGAGGTATCACGTAACATACAACACAATATCACATTCATTCACACCACGTGCCGGCGTACTCTAGGGTAGCGTACTAGGCCCCACGACCACCGGAAAATAGCACACACACACAGAAACACACTGTTCCCGAAAGAATCGCGCGACGGGCACAAATAATACAATGAAAAAACAGAATACGAGGACAAGTGGCTCATTGCCACTAATCCTTAGAAGACACAGAAGATACTCTATGGAGCGCGTGATCATTACATGCACAACAGACAAATATATATACACAGACACACAGACACCAGACTTTAGCTACCCAGCCCCCATAAGGAATACAAATCTCACATAGAGATACTGGGGCAACATTTGACAAATATCTACCTTTTCACCTACACCAAAACATCACACAAACAAGAACAAAAAACACAAACACAATGCTGCGTAGGAGTTACCTTGCCAGCCGTAAACTCTACTTACACTTATAAACAACTCTATCTCGACCACTTCTAACATACGCACCAATTAACACCCACACCCGCTTAACACAACAGCTGGGGAATCTCGCAAGGGATACCACATACACCCAAATACATGCCAGATAACACGCTGCGTTGACGTTGAGAACCCCTAGGTTAGCAGCATCGCGACTAGGTATCGCGTTCCTTTAACTAGCCCCTCATCTTCCACCCCCTTCCCGGCCGCCCTAGTCTAACACAATACCACAATCATAATACATACAACAAACACGACACATCGGTGACTAGCCACCGACCTTTAACTCTTCCTATCCCCTCTTAACTTTTTTTATCTTTTCCTCTGCACCTACCAGATTTCTGGTCACCACAGTCAATCCATCTGCTCTTCTTTGTATTTATCACCTCACCCTATATAAAGTTTCCAAGCCCGGATACTTACTTTCCCCTGAGGTTCATATTTAACTGGACGCAAATCACACGTTACAGTGATGTAATATTAATAGGAAGCAATAATAATGTTAAAAAAAATAGGAATCAGTATATTCAATTGTTGTTTTGGGAAACATAATATTATAAAGCGACTCGAGCGAATTTACGGCTCTACAACTCAAATCCAATTGTCATCAACATTTGGTTAGTAACCGTGCGATGCCTTGGGGCGGCAACCAACCCGTTTTTGACACGAACCACCGTCAGGGGTAAGTAGATATGAGTGAATCCATATGGGACACTAGCACTCCATCGATAGGGTGCCGAAACAGAGGAGAAAGTAAGTATGTTGTGTTGTGAAGATGGCAGGGAAATTATAGTTACGTTGTGAATAGCTATGTGCATGGGGGCGACGTAGAGCAACTTAATCTCGCGGGGGGGGGGGGGATATTAGCGTATTAGCCGCCAGGTCATGGTGATGCTAAAGTTATACGTCTGCGTTCGCTGGAATTGAAACACAGCCTTGATGTCAGAAATCCAAGGCCATATTCCCCAGGCTGGAAAAAGATGAAGATCGGACTGTTAAAACGCCTATCAGCAACATGATTACACAACCATTCCTTTAATTCGGATAACCCCATGCTCAGTCTGGCAACTCAGGACGAGGTAAGCACTGAGGAGAGCCAAGGAGAGCCGGGTTGAGGCTATCTTACAGCCTGATACAGACATAATCCCTGGCCCTTCAAACCTCGGATTCGATCCAATCAGAAACGAGCGCCAGAAAGTGAATCCCTCCCAAGTTGTCGCACAAAAGCGGCTCCCACCAAAAATCATGGTTGGAAAGACAGGAAATTGAACTTCGAATTTCAAAGCTTCAAAGCAGTAAAAAAAAAAAAAAACGAAAACGAGACGACCCCTGTGATGGATTGGATTTGGGGTTCTTATGCTTGGTGGAGGAAGGGGGGGGGAGGGTACCCAACAAGAAAAAAAGCTTCTTCTTTAATAATTATTAAGAAATATAAACCGCTATAATTCAACGAGAAGACAACGGTGTGCGAGCACCTTGGCCCTCACCCAAAACACAATCCCTAGAGTTACAAAAAATGTACTAACAATTTCCCTCCACTCTGTTATAGGAGAAAATAAAGAGGGATATTCCAAGGGCAGCTGAAAGGAACCAAACCAGTTGACTTTTATGGGTCTCGGCAATTGTGGTTATGAGATCAAAAGTAAGTGACGATTCAAATGATGCAAATGTCAATATGATTGGTTTTATGGGCATAAATCGGGCGCTGTATCGGGACATGGAAAAGATATTCATGTAGAGGTCTGAAAAATGGGAATACAGTTCGAGTGGATGATAGAGGCCCTGAGATTTAGGAAAGTAGTACTGATTGTGTTATGGAATGGGTCTGGTTGCTGAGGTGTGAAACATTTAAAAGTGGATGAGTGCCTAGGAACTGGTAGAATGTAGTACTAGTGAGTGACGTCGTATACAGTAAAGAGGGAGAAAGTTCACTTCAAGTACAAGAGTTAAAGTATATGGAAAAAAAACTGATTGGGCGTATAAGAAAGATAACTGGTGGATTGATAAGGGATGGACAAGGACGGTTTAGAGTGGATAGAAATGTATGGATTAATAAGCTATTGCTCAATAAATAAGGGATAAGAAAAAGCTTATCAAATGGAGAAGCATTATGGCAGCTGCTAAGAATGTATGTGTAGAAGAATAAGGTCAAAGGGCGACCTCATGCACTTCTGTACCCACGTGGTCTTGAGATCACCGCATGGAGCGTTTGGAAGCGAAGCTGATCTACGGCGAGGATGCGATCCACGCCGTTTTATTGTGCCCCAGCTGCATTTAATTAGGGACACATTTTCCTCGTCTCGCCTGTCCTATCAGCCAGCCTCCCGCTCTCCGGCATAGATCGAAGTTTTTCGAACATTCTACGCCAATTTTATTTCGGTTCTTCCGAAGACGCTCCCTTCCCCCAAGATCGTGTGAGTCGTGGAGACTCCCGCCAGGCAATCCCAGCCACCAGCGGAGGGTCTATATAATCCCCCGACTCGGTTTAGCGTGCAGCACTTCTGGACCATCCCGCCTAACACTGCGTACGAGCAAAGGACACGCTCACCCGTCGCGATCGGAGACACCGGCGATTTCGATTCGAGGATGAAGGCTAAATCGACATCCGTGAACTCTGCCATACTCAATCGGCGAGTATCTGACGTGGAATTCCATCTCCGAAGGCCAAACTACGTGTGCTCGATCATCAGCCCTGTGACGTAACCCAGCTTCCCCATCGCAGTCATCGCATCCCGACTGGCCCTTCCCCTCAACGAACACGTAAGCCGTTGCAATCGTTGACGCCTACAGATTATTCTATAATCTGGTCTTCCCAAATCGTCCCATCCTTTGTGTGTGAGCCCAGGATTAAAACCCCCTTTTTAATCACCGACCTGAACCCGACCACTACTCCTATATTTATCCCTCCTGTGTCCCGTGCCGACATTTAATTTCGCATGTACGATCATTCCCTTTAAACCCTGTATCTATATATATTTCAACTATTTTATTTATAAGTAAAGGTTTATTTTTGTTGGTCTTTTTCTTGAAACCCTAAACGAGTACCAGCTACCTGTTAATCTAGATAGTGTGAAGAGTAATTATGTTAAACGGCGTGGGTCAGGGTGAAAAATAGCCCCGGAGTGAGTTGTTTGACATACTGGGGAGGTAAAAGTTGTGTTATGTCATCCTGGTTGTTTAATACCTTTATGATTGAGTACTGGGAGAGGTTAAGTTTGAGAATGAGGGACGAGGGTGTGAGATTGAGGAGGAATGGTTAGAGGGAAGTTGGGTATATGGTGATGACTTGGCGTTGGTGGCAGAGCGTGAGAGAGATTTGGAAATGTTGATTGTATCTTTTGGCAGGGTATGTAAGAGGAGGGGTCTAAAAGTAAATGCAGAAAAGAGTAAGGCTGTATTTGGGAGTAAGAATGAGGTAGAGTGTGATATCAGAATCCGTGGTGTCACCCTTGAACAAGTGCGAAGTTTTAAGTATCCAAGAAGCATTGTAAGTGATGGTGGTACGAAAGAAGCGAATTGCAACAAGCTATCAAATAGTAGGAAAGTCTCTGAGGCGACTAGAACCTTAGGAATGCGGCATTTTTTCATGTTTATCATTAATTATGGTTATAAATAATCGAAATCAAGTTTGTTTTTATACCAGCCTAGTCTAATAAACTCGAAACCTAGGTAGCTGTAGGTCGTAGCCTAACCCAAGGCTTATATTTCGACATATCTTAGTCGTCATTTTCTGAGGTATTTTGTATTATTGTCGTTAATTTAATTACTTTATCGGTAAAGAATATTTTCTATGGTATTTTGTATTATTTTCGTTAATTCAATGTATTTATCTGTAAAAGATATTATGAGAGTGTCAAAAGAGCACATTCGCAACATTATGCTTTGGGAGTTTAAAAACGGCAACAATGCTAACAGCAGAAAGTTTTTGCCATACAGCGAAGCAAAAATTAGTGTGAGGGAGTAGCGGGGTAACTCCCTGCACTCTTCCCCCCTTTAGTGCGACCATCATTTCTCTCCCTTATCTAACATGTCGCGACTGATATATGGAGGGTAGCATGCCCTCCTTCCTCAGCACCAGCAGTTCCTGACCCCAATGTCTCCAGGAGTATCTGCGTTTCTATATGTTCCACACATTTTTACTTCCTCCACCTTCAGTTTCATTACAGATCTGTCATTACAAACTCTAGGGCGAAGATGCCCTCGTTAGTATTCCACTTTAAGTTCGACTCCGGTTCCGCTTAGGAAACGACGGAAATGGCGCCTTTTGATAATAGCGGGATGTTGAGTGCAGTTTACGTGTGAACCCTACATATACGAAAGAGGTCGTTCTCAAGCATGTATATGAACAGTGTTGCGGACTTCAAACGGTCCAGAAATAGTTGTCTTAAAATATTTCGAGAGAGGGGGAAATTCATCAATCGGACGTCCTACTGCGCATTGTTGGATGAAGAAAAGTGTTCCAATGACTGTTCCGAATCACAACGGCTGATAATGGTGGAGTCTGAGTGAAAGATTCTCAGGTACGGACCCCACCCAGGCGAGGACTGAGAAGAATTTCTCAATCTTTGCCTTCTCTTGGTCGGAGAAAACATCTTCAGTAAGAGAGAATTCCGTTTCCGATCCCTTGGTCCTACTACAAAGCGAGGTAAAGGCCAACGCTATCTATGCCATCAAAATCGTGCATTTAAAAAAACAAAACAGCTACAGTTGACTAAACAGATGGCAAAATGCGTTCCTAGAGTGGCCTTCTTTGTCAGTTTAGTATATATCAAGCACAGGCATGAAGCCAACATTCTCCATTGCATACCAAATAGCGACATCGACTTAATGAGGATCATGCAGATATACCCAGAACGAGAACTTGCTCTGGTGGCTGCGAACTCATTTTCCAGCCACCTGCGGTACCTTTTTACATATTTGGTCTCTCTGTCTTTCTTAGGCAATCGGGTTGAAGAAAAAAAAAGGTCGCACGTTAAGGTAACTGTGATAACTAGGAGCAAGAAAAGAGCTAAAGGTTTGGAAGGGAATCCTTTGCACAAATGCAACAAATTTGTCCAGCTTCGTCATTTCTCGGAGCAGGCGATTTTTCCAGCTACCGTTGAATTCAGATGTTGTTGATCTTCGAGATCTGATTCAAGACGAGACACTCAAGACGAGGGTGAAGCCTCCGAAAGTAGGGACACGAATAGGGTAGCGCCATTCGTCCCTCTCATCCCATACGGGATCCCTCGATCTGATAATGAAATACACATAAAGATCAGAATGACAATCGATGGTGAGGTCAGAGGAACTAAAGGCCGGTCCTCGTGTATTTGGGAGGAGGTGGGGGGGATTGTATTGTGTTTTTGATACCAAGCAACGATGGTGGAACTTTCGTGACCCCAGGGTGTGGAGTCACCCTTTACGCGTTAAGGGTATGCAGATGAGACTGCCCCCAGAGGGGACATGAGTACTCCAAGATCAGGATTCCGGAACAGAGGAGGTAGTGGGTATGTTGTACAGTGAATGCGGGAAAGGAATTGATAGCGGAGCTGTAATTGTCTATGTGCATGGAACGGGGTATCAGCGTATCCACCCAATGGCCTCCAGCTCATGAGGATGATAAAAGTTTTCTGTCCGCGCTCGCTGTGAATGGACACTTGCCTTGACGTCAGAAATCCAACGTCGTATCCACTAGACTAGCGACAGCTCTTCTGATGGTGGTAGTAGTAATAGTAATAATAGTCCTAGTAGTAATAGTAATATCAGCAGCAGTAGTAGTAGTGTTCTGAAGGTTGTTAAAGCTAATGGTGAAAAACTATTGCCCTAATCATGAAGTTAAACTGTCGGGTCAAAGACTAAACTCGAATTCAGTTTCTACTCTAAATCGTCCATCTGCAGTAACAGTCGATGCTAAAAGGGGCACACGCTGTTTGTTTGTCTGTTGATGTGGGAAAGAAATATATAGTTTTCTCTTATTAAAGCCTATGATTTCTAGATCCTGAAACAAGTTGTACTTGATTTAGTCGATCGAAGTAAACGCGATGAACAACGCTATAGTTTCAAGGTAGAATCTTGTTTCAATCTATGAAAGTCCGCAACCATCAAATGTCTATGGATCCATGAAAATTTGTGTTTGTATATTTTGATAAATAAATGCAAATAAGGAATAATATAGTTTACTTAATTTGATTTTATCTGGCAACCTCATAACAATGAAACACCCTAAAGGGGATCCAGACATATGAATGATAAAAGTAGTAAGGGAAAGTAGATAATAAAAGAGAACTGACAAGATTAGATAGGGTCGCTTTCCATAACTGGCTGCAGGAAACAGGACTTGTAGAAAATTACCCGAAACCAGCAAACTGCGAAATACGAAACCAAGCTCACCGTTAAGAGCAGCCTCGAGCGTCAAGCTCGAACTCTTCTCAAGCCAGCCCTTGGGGAAGAGAGAACTAAAGGCAGCGCCAGGGCTAAAACCCTCTTAAACGGAAAACGAAAAATCTTGAAAATCGAAAAGCCTGAAGCGAATGTCAAATTGATGAGAGTCATTAATTTGGAGAATGATGCGAAACCACGCCTATCAAAGGCTGAGGATGAAGTGGAAATGAACGTGCCTTTCTTCTTCTCTTTTTTTACCAGAATAAAAGAGGGGAACTGTATATATATTCCCCCCTTCCTTGCAGTTTGCAATGAGAGCAAATCTCTCTCTTCGCCCTGGCGTATCTTGCGATGCCTTGAGTTCTTTCTTTCAACCCCCCTACAAATGACGCCCATAAATAGAGAGTGGGCAATTGGCGAAATAAAGTGATGGGCAGAAGAAATAATGGCTGAATACAGCAGAGATAAAAAAAAAAAAGTGTACATCTATGAGCACACTCCGTCCAGATGTCGAATGCAGCATAACCTTTAAATGGTATATGGCGGCTTTTCTCGCCTAACGCCTGGTGATGTTCAAATAAGCTAACAGTAACGATAGTGGGTAGGAGGAGGGTAGTCATTCAAATAATTACAATCGAGCTCCATTAATTTTATATCAAGTTAAGAAATGACATCGTACGCATATTCTCTTTTTGCCGATACCTCTGAAATAAATAGGAATTTGATTCCAAGAATGGCCTAATTTCGCACTATTATGCAAAGATATTTCCGCGTATTGTATAATCCACTCATGAAATAGGTCATGATATTGTTGGCATTGGTATTCATCCTTACTTATTTGCCATTATATCGTGGGTTCAAAGAATGTAATTTAAAGAAACAAATGTCTTTTATAAGTTTGAGGAACGAACTCATCGAAACACTGTACAGCTCGGCATCTGTTTTTGTACCTTTAATTTGCCAAAGGCGACACAAGAACTTTTCGCCGGTTTCTTTCGCGAATTAAAAATCCCCTTTACCCATTTCTTATTGGTCACGAACAAATAGCATATATTATAATAATGCTACAGCCAAAGTTTAGAATCAACCCCAACCTCACTATATATATATATATATATATATATATATATATATATATATATATATATATATATATATATATATATATATATATATATATCCAGGATGATTTCGCCAACAAAATAACAATTTGAAATAAATATAATTTACTTACCTGATCAAATAAATTTAGAAAACCTAAAACAAGGTTCACTTTCTCTTCATACTCCACCGTTGCAATTGTACCGATTATCTTACGAATGTAAACACACGGTTTAAGATACAAACTACTACACCCACTGCATCGGAAATGAAAAAAATACTGAAAACACCCGCAAAACAAGGCTTACGAAGCCATACCAATGAAGCACAAATGCACTTGGAATAGCACCTTATCTAAAATATGACTTAGTGTACATGTTGCTTTCTCATTGTATTTTTATGACCTAATGACAACCATTCGAGCAACGGACGATAAAGGATTTCGGAACGTATCCGGGTTTGGATCTGGTTGCAGAATGACAAGCCAACTACGTCCACACCATGCAACAGGGCCAACTAGTCTACCACAACATAATTTTGCGTTCCCCGCCAACTCTAATCGCAAATTTAAAAATCGTTAAATAATTTCCCCATCTCGCCAGATTTCTACCATTTTTCGTTCAATTCATCTCGAAACTTATTTTGGGTTCGTTTAGTTTGTAAAAGGAAAGGATCGTTACAGAATAATGCAGGGTCGCTAATTTCTTTCCTCCATTCGCGAATTTTACTCAACGTCATATGGCAAAAGTCTAATTACGAATAGGAAGGACATCGGCGATCGAAGGCAGTTTCAGTACATCCCGCCAGATGTCGCTATCTGGCAACCCCTCTCTTTGAGCTCTGTTGCCCCTCGCAGAGATCCAATAATGCTTTGAGGTAAAAGGAATCTATCTGGCACTATCTGTATTTTATTTTTTGTCTTCCACAAATAAATAATTTGACAGTCATTGGGGCAAAACAAAAGAAGGCCTTATTGAATTGAGAGTCAAAATAAACAAAAGTAGTTGGGATTCAGATGTGCAAACAATTGTTTTTAGTTAGCGTTCAGCAATTTAGAGAGGGGAAAAATGAAAAATTGGTGATAAAATAAATTCATTTCTAACGAATAATTTTCACGGGCTCACGGTAAAGATTTAAGTTTTTCATTTCATCGTATCAGTTGTAGTTATTTCACCAGTATTTTTTTCAATGATATAGCAATTGCTAGTCAATAAATCACTCGCATACATTTTCATGAAATACACGCATACCAGTATAGTAATTGGGTCAAGACTTTTCGCTTCGGATGGAGAGCGTACGCAAAAATATGCTCGCGAGAAAACGATGTCACTTTCATCTTATTCAAAACATGTAACTTAGAATAACTATTCGCATAGTTGGCAACTTAATCCATTTTCTGCAACCCAAATTCGCCCACTGTAGGGGTTTAAATGAATTAAAGTGTATCGAAGTCATGAACGAGTTTAAATTTCCTTTACTTTCAAGCAAAAGGGAAAGAACACTCAATCCACACCAACGTATGTTATGAAATTGAAAAAAAACCCTCAAGGGTGCAAAAAAAGAAAGAGAAGTCGAATAATAAAAACAAACAAAGTTAAAAGGAAAGGTTTAGAGAATACAGATCAAGTTAGGCCAATATGCTACCAATTGTCTCTTTTGTTAATTGCCATTTTATTGATTTGGTTTTCCTTCCCTTTTCTTTCCCAGATTTTCAAATAGTCCATGTCAATAATTCGAGATCATCTCCTAATGCAGAGAAATAACATTTAATTTTCTCGATCAACTTTATTTATGACCGGGTTTGCACCATAATACAATAATCAAGTTGACTGAAAAGAAATAACCAGATGAATTGAAAAACGGTGAAAATCTGGACTGACAACACGACTCATACAGAATCGTACAGCGAACTTTTTCCAGCCGAAAAATCGGGGTCGAGATGAGGGAGTCAAAACAGGGACAAACGAAGGAATTTCTGCCGAGTTGTTTTATTGAAGTTCGTAGGAGAAGTGGTGAAATTAGGGGAAGTGCGACAGTCAAGGGTATGCTAGGAACAGAGAGACGCGCAACTCTCCTGACCCTAGCTCCTTTCCGGCAAAGGATAGATCTATTCGCGAGGGAGGGGGGGGGAGGATTACTGGTGTGGCAATAGACAGTAGAAAGAGTAATGAATAGAAAGGGAGTGTGGTGGAAGTATAACATCCACTTGCCCTCTTCCAACCTGGAGGTGTTGGCACGCCCTCGCAGCCACAGTGCCTCCAGCAGCCTTAAACTCATTTTAGACTACCTATTCTTTATTCCCTCCAGAGATTTCCATTTTGCACTTTCTTCACAAGCTCTTCTCACCTCTCGCTCTAGGCCGAGGGCTAATTTCGCAGGCTAGTCGCCGACCAGATTTCGTCCATTCATCTCTGGTTGGGGGAGGGAAAGGAGGGCTGATTTACCCCCTCACTTCTGGCTCCGTTTTGGAGTGGTGGTGGGGTCGAACCTGCCTGCATCCCCCCCCCTTTCTTTTCCTTAAATATCCCTTTACGCTCTGCAAAGGCATGTCTTGTGTTGCATGGATTTTGCTGCCACTGACATCTGGATGATGTGCCCTACCAGCCCCAATCCTCCAGTTTGCCGCCCGAACCCCAATGGCAGCACCAGATGGCCCCGCATCTATAATCTTCCACGCATTTTCGCTTCCTTCATCTTCACCACTTTCTTTCCTTACACACTTTGTGTGAGAGATGCCCTCGTTGGTGTTACGCTTTAAATTCGAGGGAGGGAGAATACATTCTCACTTCCCTTAACTTTACCAGTTTCTTCACAAACCTCTTCAAAGACTTTCTAAGGGACGTCAGGTTTCGCCTCAGTAATAATGATAATAATTATTATGATAATTATTAAAGATAATGAAACGAGTTAACGCACCAGAAACTTCGTTGCGCGAGACATCTTTTCTTTAAGTCTCGTCACGCGAAACTAATCTTGCCCGAGACCGGCGGAATGAATCCCTCTCTTTGGAGGGGGTGGGGTGGGGTCTTTGTAGCGCGCAGGGGGGGGGAAGGTAAGTTCATGGGTCCCTGGCACATCAGCACGAACTGATTTCTAAAGGTTTTGAAGGAAACATCATTCCCAGTTCTTCAGCCATGTGTACTACTCTTCTTTTTTGTTTTCCACCTCCCCGTTGGATTATACAGGCATCCTCTTCTCAACGAAAGGGAAATTGAAAAGGTGTCAAAGGTACGCGACTTGAGGTCCGGAAGTCCGCAGAAATACACTGTGTGTTTTCCTATTCCGCAGATCTCCTTGCGGGCTACTGCGCGCCGCATCCTCTCTCGTCGACGAGTGCGTGGAATGGACCCCGACCGGGCAGAGCAAGCGAGGGGGCGAAGAACGACTCCATTCCTCAGCCACAACCACCCAATCATGGTCAGCATTTCTCCCGTCTCATAAAAACACAATCCTGGAGATTCATCACATTCCAATTTTGTTGCGATGACGACGAGGCTCCACTTTTACCTTTTCCCCACTCCCTAATAGAATTGTATGCAAGAAGAATCCAGAATCAAGTCCACCAGTCAATGTGCACGAACTCGTCCCGAGAACAAGGGACAGGCAGTAGCGACTCCGCCCATCCGGTACCGGGACAGGTATCGTGCGCGAAGATCACCCAGACTGGGACATTCGACAAGAATGTGCCGAACAGTCTGGGGGACGACGCAATTGTCGCAATAGGGCGCAGGCGAGCGCTCCATCAGATAGCGATGCGTCACACGAGTGTGTCCGATTCGGAGACGACAGAAAGCGACCTGAAGCCGTCGCGGCATTGGGGGATAGGTCGATAGGAACAGTCGCGGCGCAATGGCACGCAACTTTAAGTTCCCTTCGACCGTCTCCCATCTTCTTTGCCAAGGAGTCCGAAGAGCTGCCCGTATTCCTGCCATGTAGTCGGTGTAAGGAAGAGCGAAACGCTGGTCCGGTCGCAGAGTCCTCGCGGACTCTTTGGCGCCCTCATCGGCGCGCTCATTCCCCGCAATTCCTACCTGTCCAGGAACCCAGCAGAAGATAATCACAACATCCGCCCGGCTCGCCAAAACCATGGCGTCACGGATATCGCGAACCAGGGAATGCGGAGATTCCAATGCCCCGAGAGCACTCAGGGCGCTTTGTGAGTCGCTATTATTTTTTTTTATTTAAGAGGCTATCTGGCGACTACCGACTTAGGCATAAGTCGCCGTAAACAAACAGCCTAATTCTAGGCTACTTTAAAAAATTGAACAGGAAACAACAATAAAAAGAAATAACAATAACAAAACAATAACAAAAACGACAATTAAACCTGGTTAAATGAAAGGGAGAAGGCCGGCCTCCCCCCAAAAGTCAACAAGTCCACCAGTCAAAGTGCACGGACTCGTCCCGAGTACAAGGGACAGGCAGTAGCGACCCCGCCCATCCCAGTACCGGGACAGGTATCGTGCGCGAAGATCACCCAGAATGGGACATTCGACAAGAATGTGCTGAACAGTCTGGGGGACGACGCAGTCGTTGCAATAGGGCGCAGGCGAGCGCTCCATCAGATAGCGATGCGTCACACGAGTGTGTCCGATTCGGAGACGACAGAAAGCAACCTGAAGCCGGCGCGGCATTGGGGGATAGGTCCATGGGAACAGTCGCGGCGCAATGGCACGCAACTTTAAGTTCCCTTCGACCGTCTCCCATCTTCTTTGCCAAGCAGTCCGAAGAGCTGCCCGTATTTCTGCCATGTAGTCGGTGTAAGGAAGAGCGAAACGCTGGTCCGGTCGCAGAGTCCTCGCGGACTCTTTGGCACCCTCATCGGCACGCTCATTCCCCGCAATTCCTACCTGTCCAGGAACCCAGCAGAAGATAATCTCGACATCCACCTGGCTCGCCAAAACCGTGGCGTCACAGATATCGCGAACCAGAGGATGCGGAGATTCCAATGCCCTGAGAGCACTCAGGGCACTTGTGAGTTGCTATAGATCACAATCCGGTCTCCGAACTAGGCAAGTCGCGTAATCTCCAGTACCGAGTAGTGTATTGCCACCAGCTTGGCCGTGAAGACAGACGCAGCACTTGGTAGAGCCCCGCTGACTTCAAACAGAGGGGATACGGCGTGGAAGCCGACCCCCTCTTGGGACTTGGAGCCATCCGTATACACTGGCACGGTTCCAGCGTGACACGATGTGTGCTCCAAATAGGTTGAACGCAATACTCCCGGCGCCGTACAAGCTTTGGGAACAGAGGCGTGGCGACAAATTGCCACCGGCCCGAGAGCTATATCTACCTCTTGAAGGAGTTTTCTGGCCCTAAACCCAAATTGCTTAGGGTATAACTGGCGTCTCTCGGTGGCATAGGCACCGTCGAGATCAGCTGCGGATGCAGTGAGAGCTGTTGTCGACTGATGGAGGCGCCGGGCGCGTGCGTACATGCGAGTGATGCCCTGTACGCGGCGCAGAGCGAGTGGCATCGCAAGGCGAAAACCGGTGTGGTGGATCGAGTCCACCTTCCGCAATAAACGCTCGGCTGCGGATGAGGGGAAACTCGCATCCGTAGTCGAGCTTCGAACGAAGAAAGGATCGGAAAAGAAGTAAGGCAGTAACCCTATCAGCGCCCCAAGCGCTGAACGTCACGGAACGGGGAATATCCATGGCGCGGGTACAAGAGAAACTAAGGCTGCGAATTTGAGCCTCCCATTTGAGGCGTCGGTCGAATACAATACTAAGCAAACGGTGAGATTTAACCACATCCAGGCGCACCCCATTAAGAAACAAGTCTGGGTCGGGGTGCAGCCGTGGATAGCGGCAGAAGTGCACCACCTTAGTTTTGGCCGAAGAAAACAGAAACCTGTGTGCCCTGGCATAGCAAAGGACGTGGTTCAATGCCTGTTGGAGTCGACGCTCCAGAATTGGCATCTACCCCGCGCCAAAAGAGATCGAAAGGTCGTCCACGTAGAGCGTAGCGAGAACATCTTCCGGCAGCACTAAGGTGATGCCGTTGATGCTCGGGCAAATAGTGTGACACTGAGGACACTTTCCTGCGGGACACCCTCTTCCTGCTCCTTTCGGTTGGAGAGGGCTTCCCCAACCCGTACGCGGAATCGACGATCTCGCAAAAAGTCAGATATAAAGATTGGGAGGCGTCACCTCGCTTCCTTTGTGTGAAGAGCCTCCATGATACCGTATCGCCATGCGGTATCATAGGCCTTCTACAGATCAAAAGAGACCGTGGCGTAGTGCTGTCTACGAAGGAAAGCCTTGCAGACGACATTTTCCAATCGGAGCAGAGCATCCGACGTGGAATGGAACTTGCGGAAGCCGCACTGTGCAGAAGACAGATGGCCTCCACTGTCCAGCAAAAAGGCTAATCTAACATTTACTAATTTCTCCAACAACTTTCACACGCAAGAGGTTAGAGAGATTGGGCGGAAACCGGCTGCAGTAGAGTGATCTCTTCCCGGCTTGCGAAAGGCGAGCACAGTAGCGATTCGCCAGGAATCTGGGGGGGGGGAGAGAACCTCTACCCAGATCCTATTGAACAATCTTAAAAGAGAGGCCATGCATCAATCACCCAGGTGTCGAAGCATGGCGTACGGGACATCGTCCGGACCATGGGCTGTGTCCGCGCACGAAGCAAGAGCGGAGCGCAACTCACTCACAGTAAACTTGTCGTTGAAGGGGTCTCCGCCTCTGGAGGTAAATTCCAGCCAGCTGCCTTCCGCGACACCACGAAGTGCATTGAATGCTAGCGGAGCAGCATTTCGACTAGAGAATGCGGAGAAAGCAGTCGAGAAGGATTCTGCCACGGACGTGGGGTACGAGATTGCGGTCCCATTCTCCTGGAGAACGAGATGGGGGTCCTGCGAGAACTTCCCTGAATCCTTTTGACTCGCTTACACACCTCTGCTAGAGGGGTTTTCCCCGTTAAGTGAAGACCCGTATGCCTGCCAAGCAGAGCGGCAGGCGTGCTTCGAAATATACCGGAACCTAGCCCTAGCCCTATGAAATTCAGCGACAGTGAAATCGTTCGGGCGGTGCTTATAGCGCATGTAGGCATAACGCTTCTGTTTGAGGGCCGTCTCACACTCGGCCGACCACCATGGGAGTGGTCGGTGTGCAAAACGGCCAGACGTTCTAGGAATAGTAGTCAGGCCCACGGCGATGAGGTTGCCGGAGAAGAACTCAACGGCCTCATCTACCGACCTAAACTCCTCGACTGAGATAGAAAATTTAGTCATTTCCTGAAATGCAGGCCACCGCGCCAGCGCCAAGCACCACCGAGGTGGGCTCTCAAGCAGCAGTTGCCCTGAAAATGATATTTGAATGGGAAAGTAATCTGGAGGTGCCCGAAAGCACCTCCAGAGAAGGGAGTGAGGGAGAGTCCCCTACACCCGTAGGCGTACGAGAGAAGTAAGCATCCTCTCCGGTTAAAGAAATATGGAGGGTCCCCCTACGCAAGCACAGGGGTGGGGCCCTTCATTTTTTTCTGTGGAGCTGCCCATGGTGGCTCCGTTGATAGAAGAGGGGAAGTTGAGGGTTTGGTTCTTTTTATTTTTTCATCTATGGGCTTGGTGACCCTATTTTTTACACGGGATGCAATAGCACATCACCCTTCGCAGTAGCCCGCTCTGCAAGTGGTGGTTACGGGCCTGGCAGAGCCAGGTGCCACCATTTAAGGCTACCCTTCCCACCTGTTGACCTGGCAGCCCTTCATTATTGTGGCTCCACCTTGGGTACGGCATAAAATCAAGGATAGATGGTGAAGTGAGAAGGAAAAGGGATGTGAGGAAGGTAAGGTTTTTTTTTTTAAGAGCTCATCTGGCGATGAGGAAGGTAAGGGTGGGGATAAAGCAGGTTGTTAAAAAAACTCCATTCCGAACCGGAGCTGATGGTTAAGGAAATGTTGTCCCCTCTTCCCTCAGCCCCGATCCGGGACGGTTGGCTGAGAAGAAGGTCAGCATCTACCCTCTGAAATTAGAGGCTGACCAGAGAAAGTTGTGTTAGAGTTTTTATGAAAAGCAAGGAAACAAGTGTTTTGAAGGAAGGAGAAGAGGCTAAGCTGGGGTCGGACGGGGTGCTGAGTCTCGTCAGTACGGCGGCTAGGATGGCAAATCGACGCACCCCTTACTAGAGATAATTATCCCATAGACAATATTAATGACAATGAATCCTCTTGTTCTGAATGATTTGAGGGCATCTGCCACAAAACAGCACCAATATGTCACAGTGAACGGGTGTGATTTTATTCAATTCTTTTCCCAATCTTTACCAGGGGGAGATCTTCAACATTCGTCAATTTCCAAGCCATAACCTTCTCACTGAGTATCAATAATAGTTTTCCTATAGAGTTTAAATCAGGGCTGTGGCCAGGACAGTTCATCAAGTCAATATTTTTATTATCCGAGAACTACTTCACCGTCTTTAATGTGTGGAACGGAGCATTTTCCTGCGGGAAAACAGATTCACGCGCTCCCAATCTTTGGACATAGGGGGATTACATGTTCAGATGCAGATTCTTATAGTCAATGCTAAGGCTTTTCAAACTAATATATATTTTTATTTTTTTATTAGTTTTTTTTTAAATTACGTGATAGGAACAATGTTTCTACTATTTCAATTATTGCAGGTTTATTAAAAAGCCGGCATTTAAAAAAAAATGCATTCCTTCGCTGACTCCAAACTCGCGGCCAGGTCCTCCTGTTCCTGTAGGAGGTGAGTTTTAGTCATTCGAGCTTTGCTATTCGATCAAAAGGGTAAAATGATGACAAATATGCGATAAATGAATTATAATGTATAATTATAATTGATTTCGTAATTATCTTCTTCTTTTTTTTGTAAAAGTGTTTGGAAGTTTTTCAAATCCAGAAATGGTTATTTCTACAGGAAAGCGTCCAACCATTGATGCTTTGCCCGAAAGTGGCCTGAAATGCCAAGGGTATTAGATCAAGGAGCACCATCTTTAAGATCATTAATGACTTTAAAAAGACTGATTATACTGCTGTTAAGAAGTTCACTGGAGCCCAAGAGTTTCAAATGAATGACAATATTACCAAGGACCAAGTTACCTCTAGTGCCAAACTTGCTCACGATTAGAAAGAAGCAGGTGTGATAGCTAGAGCGCGCACAGTGAGGCGGAGACGTTTCGACAAAGGTCCTAGGTCAAAAAAGGCTGCGAAAAAGCCTCATCTTACCACTTGTGTAGTAAATATAGATAATGTACCTTTAAGAATGGGGCAAAGTGATGGTCACTGATGAAGTTCCCTTCCACTTGTTTGGAGCCTCTAGAAGATCCCTCGTTAGAAGGAGAAAAGTAGAGCGCTTCCATGAGTCCTAATCATGCACACTGTGAAGCATCCGGACGCTCTCCATGTCTGGGGCTTCTTTCCATCTAAGGGAACTGTAACAGTACAATTTTGCCCAGGAACACTACCATCAACTCGAAATGGTATCAAAACGTACTTAATCAGCACCTTTTCCAAACAGTTTAAGTCCTTGTCATAAATCAAAAGCAATAACAAAGTTCTCGGCTGAAAATAACATTGAACTTTTGAGACTTTAAAGAATTTGTGAGCGATAATCAAACTTTTGGCTGATAAACAGAAGCCTTCCAAATGTGAGCAGTTGCAGGTGCTTATTGAACAAAAATGGTGGAAAATCAGCCAAGATATCATGATAAATTTGATCTCAAGCATGCCAAAACGGAAGTCTTGAAGAACATGGACATCAATGTAAATATCACCTACGCACACCATTTGACTGTATCTATTATTTTTTTAAAAAGTGGTTTTGGTCTCTAACTTTGTGCATATTTCACTCTCAAATTATGATCCAAACATACTAAAATAAAATGCAACGTTTGATTAGTTCTATTAATTTTCTTATATAAAAACCAGGCAATGGCTTCGCTACTAAGATTAAAATTTAAAATCTAAAAAAAGCAGCCATGGTTAATTTTTTATAAATTTTCTGAACTTCGCCAATTATAATAATTTTAAAAAAGAACTCTAAACTAAATTTCCCCCCTTTCAAAATATCACGTTGCTAAAATAGTTATAGAAGAAGATATATAAAAATAAATTTTCTGAACTTCACCATTTGTAATTCTTTGAGTTTTAAAAAATTCACAAAATTTCGATACTTATATTTATTTCTGAACTTCGCCATTTTGTTTTTTGATATTATAAAAAAATTATTAAAAATAATTTTGATAAAAAACATAAGTCATAACCAAACTAAGATGAATTATTATTCAAATACTCAAGAAAATCCCCTTCTTAAATTATAGAGTTAGTGATGAAATATAGTTGTCTCAAAACTTTTGCCCATCACTGCATACCGCAGCGTTTACTTTGCTGTCACCATAAAATTTAATCGTGCTTTTTCGTGATGTGGAATTCAATCTTTCACCTCAACAACACCTTACATGCTGCTTCCAATCCGACTCGAACAAATTACATTTTTTGGCACCGCTGGCAGCCACTTACGATAGTATGATCACCCACCCAATTAAACTACTATTTATTAATATTTGCTTTAAATGGGCATACTTATTAGCGAAGGCCGACCTGCCCGGTTTTTTTCTTTATACTAAAAGTGGTTTCTTCGCATGGTGGCATGTTATGATTCCCTCCTTTCTCAAGCGACGTGAGACGGTCTGGCGACACACATTCAGGGTTAGGTCTCAGTATCCTGAGGTGAATTTTCGGCTGCTGTCTCAAATCGGTCCTTCGTCGACATCCCTTGCATCCGGCGATCTTCCATGGGGATGTTGTTTCCGAGGGCGCCTCGCTTTCTACGTCGACTCTACGACACCCGATATCCTCATGGAGCTTTATTATGGGTGATACTACACGTTTTGTCTGACTACACTGCTTCGAATTGTCAGACAGTGGAATAAAATAATGTGAATATATTAAAGTAAAAGTGTATAATTAATGTGAAATAATATAAATAGAATAAGGCAAAAGATAAAATAGTGTGAAAGAGTAACAATAATTAAAATAATATAGCTCTAAAGTTAAAGGACTGTAAAAAAATCCTTTCAAGTAGACCAGACTGCGAAAAATCGAAAACATAAAGAGACAAATAAGTGAACATAAAGTATTTCAAAATAATAAGTGTGTATAAAATGAAGGTACTAAACTAAAGTGAATAAGTAATAGAAAATACAATGTAATATAAAGTAGTAATAAATAATATAAGTCAAAGTTAAAGAAATGTAAAAAAGTGAATATTAAAAAGGTATTAGAATAAAGCGAAAGTAAATAAGAAATAATACAATGTAATGTAAAATAGCATTTGGTAAAATAACCCAAGGATCATAAGAAGAAATAAAATATCTGGTGTAAAAAAAAGAAAATAAATAAATAAAATAATATGTAACAATTTCATATAATAAAGTGTTTATATAACTCTAAAATATATAAGATTGACTCAGTACATAGAATGTACAGGATCGATGGTCTCCACAATTCCTAGAGGTTCATTCTTCGTACTTCTCGACGTACGAGGGGCGGTCAATAAGTTTTGCAATTCGGATATAAGCAAACGAGATATGAGGAACAGTGTTTTATTATTTTTTAATATAACTACCCTCGACTTCTATGCACTTGCGCCACTTGTGCCTGAGGCTTCAAATTCCCGACAACCGGTTAAAAATCTCCCGACTGCTGTTCAATCCACTCCTGGACGGCTAGCTGGACATCTTCATCGTCCTCAAACCGTCGTCCACGCAGTGCAGCCTTGAGCTGTCGGAATAAAAAGTAGTCGCTAGGGGCCAGATCTGGACTGTAAGGGGAATGGTTGAGCTCCTCGAATCCGCACTCGCGCAGGGTAGCTTGCTCAACTCTAGCCTTGTGGACAGGGGCATTGTCGTGGAGGAGCAGAACACCGCGTGTCAAATTGCCACGCCGCTTTGACGGATGCACTTCTTCAACCCAGCCAGTTCCTCGGCGTAATATTGGCCTGTGATGGTCCTTCCACGAGGCGCATAGTCTACCATCAACACTCCCTCAGAATCCCAGAAGATAGTGGCCATGATCTTCCCGACTGAAGGTTGGGCCCGGAACTTGATGGGGGTCGGAGAGCCCATGTGCTTGCAGGCCATGCTTTCGAGCTTGGTTTCGGGATCCCAGTGATGGACCCACGTTTCATCACCTGTCACTATGTGTGACTCGAATCCCGCCGGGTCTTGGTTGTACAGGAGCAGCAGCTCCTCCAAACTTTGACGAAGTGTTGAAGCCGATCATGGGGCGTGAGGTTTCGTGAAGTTTCTAGGGACCCAACGGGCAGAAACCTTGGTCATGGCCAAATTGTCGTGGATGATGTTGATAACACTTCCATGTTATATTCCAAATTCTCGCTCGATTTATTTGACCTTCACCCGTCGATTTTCGAGGATCCTCCTCTCCACACGGGCCACATTGTCCTTGTTGGTCACGTTTGACGGGCGTCCTGGACGGGGGTAATCTTCAAGGGACTCACGACCATGGCGGAACTCCATATTCCAGCGAGCAATGGTTGCATAGGAAGGGGCGGTGTCGGTGTACACTGCAACCATGCGTTCATGGATCTCTTTTACATTCTTGCCTTCCTTGGTCAAAAATTTGATCACTGCGCGGTGCTCAACCTTCTCCATTGTTGAAAAATTTGTGACTAACGATCTGCGATCAGCTATTGCTCCTTAAATAGATGAGGCAGGAGCGTGCGGCTGCAGGTCCTGACTTGTCATAACTTGTCCTAACACCCAAACAACCAGCCATCGTCCTTCCTCTGTTTTGCCCTACCAATTCGCAAAACTTATTGACCGCCCCTCGTACCTATCCCTTCTCTGCTCTCCTTTTTTGTTTGTATAAATTCACCATTATTACCTAATTAGTTTTACTCATATGTAATTTTTTTTTACTTTTATGTAAAATTCTCAATTACGTATACTCTGTTCTTAATAAATCATGAATTTACCCGTGTAATAATTTTTGCAAAAGAAAAATGGTAGAACTCTCATTGATTAAAGAAATCCCAAATTTTAACCTTTGTGAGGGTCAATTTAAATGATGCTCTTTTACCCCAAATCTGACCTTAAAAAACATTCTTATTCACCTTAATTTCCCACATCCTGATTAGTGGTATTAATTTGATATCTCATTTTGCGATGTTTGGAAGTCTAAGTCTATTCCCATTATTCGACTGAGGATGGTATGATAAACTTCATACCAACTCTGGTCTCGTGAATAAATATTATGCTCTTATGAGGGGGTTTTATTAACATATGTTACCAATTTGATGTGTAAACTGAAAGTTTTAAATTATCGTTAGGGCGCATATTTTCTTCAAATACACGCTTTTCTTTGGAAAGAACCATATCTGGAATCGAAAAAGATTCCAACCTTTTTTTTACAAAAAAATATTGCGAAACAGATTATCATTACACACCAATATTTGTGATCATTTTACCCCTTTTGCTTGAATTGCAAAGCTTCAGGGACTGATATTCACCTCCCAAAGAAACGACCAGAGCGCAATTTTGGATGAAACGAAACTTGGACACTGTCAGAGGCAAATTTCAAAGAATATTCTATCCAATTTTCAAGAAAATGTAGATTTTCGTGTTTTTTTTCTCTAGTTTTGGACAGAATTATAGAAAAAAAAATCAATAATAAAACGAGAAAACAGAAATTCCTCAAATACAAATTCTAACGTGTAAAGGGGCATCAACACCCAGCAGAGGTTGAAGGCCTTAATAAAAACCCTGATAATAGACAACATCTAGACGACAGCTCCGACGATATGGGGGCAGGAACTGGTGAAAATGAATGGGAGCGGAGAGAAAGGAAGGCTTAATCAAAGCCAATTTGGCCACTTCCTTTATGGGTAGTTTCAGTTCGCAGCTCAGTGTCTAAGATGAAATTGATGTCGCCATTGGCGCACGTGCAATCCACTGAACGACGTCACCTTTATTATGAAAAACAGACCCACAAAAGACTATCGGAGAGGAGGCAAGGGAATTCCACTCGTTACTCGTCGCTCGACCCATCTTCACTCGACTCATTCTGGCATTGAGGGAAAAATAAAATGGCGATCACGGTCCGGTGCATGCCTCTCGCTCGAAAAAGACGCATTTTTTAAAATACATTTTAAATACATTTTTTAATAGATTTTGATACATTTTAATATATTTTTTTAATTAATATAGGGTGGGAAATATATCTAGGAGGACAAAGAACCGTGCAAAAATAAAGGACCTAGGCTCAGTCAGATATAGGAAGTCAATAATCCTTCGGATCAGCCAACTCCTGGCTTCCCGGTCCGAGTATGAGTTCTACCCATGGAACTCGAAAGGGAGAACAGGTTCTAAAACTTCTTGGTACAGATTTATTTTCTACCTTCGAAACTTTAGGGTATAAGTCAAGGTAATAGACGCGGCGCGATTCAACGCAGTTTCCTATTCTAGCGTGCTGCCTTCCCTCTTCTTTGCTATGCAGCTCGGACGACTTATTGATCTCACCCATGTTGACAGTGTTGAGGTGAACGAAAAGCTGGTCCGGTTGCTCATTATAAGCAGGCAGCCTACTCCTCTCATCATCGCATTTGTTTCTAGCAAATCCTACGTGCCCAGGAACACAGCAGAAAATTATCTCAAAATTCCCCCCGAAATCAAGCAGCCGTAGCGTCACGGATACTGAAAACGAAGGAATGCGGAGATACCAATAGCGCAAAAGTAACTCCCTGCGCTTTGTGAGTCATTATGTTTTGCAAAACTACCTCAGAATGTAAAATGGCATACAATCTCCCGGACCGAGCAGTATATTGCAACCAGCTCGGCCATGAAGACGAAAACAGCACCCGGAAGGGCCCCACCATCTTCAAACGGGGAGAGGGTGCATAGAAACTAACTCCCTCTTCAGATTTGGATCCATTACATATATACTCCAGTGTTTCCCAAACTATTTTTATCGTGATCCTGAACACAAATTGATTTTGGCCTGGCGACCCTCAGGGAGGAAATATTATTCCATTATTATTTTATTTTTATTCAATTGAATAAAGTCAACTGAATTTTGCTATAAGTTACTAATTAATAAATATAATATAATATTGATTGAAGATAATGGGAGGCAAACCTTCATACCCATGAAAAGATAAACAAACTTTTGACTGCCACCCATAATACTGTTTCATGAATGAGTCCTTCTGACTATTCAACTACTATTGACTGCTGATAAATATAATATTTTTTTCAGTGTTTCTACATTTAGTTTTATCTCATCTATTTTACGGAAATTCATTTTTATTCAATAAACATTATATTTTTATATTTCTATGTTGATTGAATGATATTAAAAGCACATTTTCATATTAATGTAATTTATTGAAACAAAAAAACGAGCAAAGAAAATAACTTTTGGCTGGCTTCTTATTTTTCATATTACGGACAAGTTTCTACAGATTTGGCTTGATGTTGATGGACAGAGAACAACGCAGATCATTTTGAGGATCCAGACGATTCCTTGCTTTAGTCTTGATCGTCACAAGAGCTGAAAATCTTTGTTCACAGAGGTATGTGATGGGAAATGAAATAACAGCTTTTCATCCTCATCAATCAGAATAGTTGAACCAAGAATTAGAAGTATGAGAGACTTTCAAAAGGTTGCTTCTGCACCTGATTTTCCTGGAGATCTAAAATTCTTCTTGAAATCCTGGGTTATCTTCTCCAATATCACTGACGTTCACACCGAACACACTACTAAACCAGCTGTGTCGACATACATCAACATTTTCTTGGCAAACATTTGTACATTTCCTCGTGAAGCTTTTGCAAATGATCTTGGAAAACAATTTAATGTCAGCAAGCTTTATTTCTGATAAATCTTCCAGTACTGCACTCAGCTCTGGAAAGGCCGGTAGATAAAATTTCTCTTTAAAGTACAAGTATCTTCATGAATAATGTAATTTTTTCACTGATGTCAAACTTAGTTTGATTTCGGTCTTGCATGTCTGAGTTCAATTTATCCAAGTGCCTGAAGATGTAGCCTAAATATGCTAGCTTTGCCACACAAGCAGCATCTTTGAATCAGCCGGACAGTTTATGCTTCTTCTCTTGGAGAAAAAAAATTATTTCAGTTTTAAGTTCAATAACCCGTCCAAAGATGCGCCTCGAGACAGCCAACGGACATCAGAGTGGAAAAGTAAGTCTTGGTGATGTGCTTCCATTTCTTCACACATTTTACGGAAAATGCGTGAGTTCAAAGCTTTGACCTTTATAAAATTCACAATTTGGTTAACATCATTCAGCACAACATTGAGTTCTGGCTGGAGACGTTGAGAGGCCAAGTTTTCCCAATATAAGAAACAGTGAATTATTATGATATCAGGAGTTTGTCCTTTAAGCCGAGTGAGAAAACCTACTCAACTTCCCCTCATCGATGGCAATCCATCACTACACACAGCCAAACAATCCAATCAGTCTAAGTTATGTTTCTTGAAATAACTTTCCACTATAGCAAATATATCTTCTCCTGTGGTGGTTGGTGACATGGCATTAAGGAACATAAATTCTTCCAGAATTCTGTCATCTCCTCTGTACATCACAAAAACCATGAGTTGAGGTTCGCCAGCAAAGTCTACAGACTCATCTGTATGCAATGAAAATTTACCTGCTTTTTTCAGATCTAAATTATCTAATGAAATGAGATCAATTCGACGTTTGATGTTGCTGTTAGAAAGTGGTATAGATTCACTTTTCTTAGCTATATCTGCTCCACAAGTAGTTTTCACCATAGTGACTGCTGCTGGTTTCACCAGCTCCTCTCCAATGTTGTGAGACTTTTTGGATCATGCAATATACCATGCTACTTCAAAGGATAGCAAGGAAGTTTTCTCCAAAGAAAAAGCTGAGCCTGAAGGATCATCCATCTGACTTCTTTTTACCTATTCCTCTTTATCATTCCAGTAACTTAGTGGCTTTTCAATAAAGTTTGGATGAACTGAACACAAGGGTGGTTTCAGTTTGTTTTCCTTCATTGATTCATTGGCAAAAACTTGCAGACACTAAACACACTGATGGGCAGTGTACCCGAAACGTCGTAATGATTAAAATGAGAACTGTTACCCGTCTCATTCTCGGATTCATCCTTAACTTATATATATATATATATATATATATATATATATATATATATATATATATATATATATATATATGCAGCATACTCAATGTTAATTATTTCAGACGTAAAACACACAAGTATAAATTGCTAACCTTATCACACCATTCATAACAATGACCTTATATTTAGCAAGTTTCCTTTACGAGTGAAAATTTCCAACCGTATGCTGTTTCCTCTATATTAGACTATTAAATATTCTACTCCAGAATTATCTTGATAATCACAGTAAATAAAAAAGTAACATGTAAATAAAACTTTCGTGATACGCATGTGTGTCCACCAGAACAGCAACGTCGGAACTGAAGATTCTCAAGAAACAGATCGAGTCAAGCAAGCTCTAGCTGCCTTGGCTTACAGTACAAATATTTAACCTGATCATACTCGTATATGTTTTGCTCTACCTTCATTTATCGTAATTTATTATTCACAGCTACTCCCCTGTCCCAGTTGGAATGACGATTATGTCCCACAATTATTAGGTTAACCAGGCAATGGCTTCGCCACTTTTCCCCTAAGGGGGGGGGGAGCTTGCGCTTTGCTACTAAGATTAAAATTTAAAATCTAAAAAAAAGCAGCCATGGTAAAATTTTATAAATTTTCTGACTTTCGCAAATTATAATAATTTTAAAAAGGAACTCTAAACCACATTTTCCCCCTTTCAAAATATCACGTTGCTAAAATATAGAGTTATAGATAATTACGTTTAAACTATTTTTACTATTAATATTTCCCTCCTTTATTTTTTTTTTGCTATCCTGTGAATTTCGGAAGCACCCATGCGACCCTCATTTGGGTCGCGACCCTAGGTTTGGAAACCACTGATATATACTGACACGGTCCTAGCGTGACGCGATTTATTCTCCAAGAAAAAGAACACAATACCCACAGTGATGTGAATGTTTTGGTAGCATAGGCTTGGCGACAAACCTTGAAAGGGTGGTATGATCCAGGGTGGCGTATCTGACAGAACCATGGGCAGCGGTGGAGCAAGAGTAACATATAATTCTCAAAAGAGTTTCCTAGCTTTAAACCCAAATGGCTCGAGGCTTTGTTGGCGCCTTTCGTTGTCGTTGTTATTATACATAAGCCCCATCAAGATCGGTCACGGACGAACTGAGAACCGTTGTGACCTGAGGAGACGCTGATTAGTGAGTACAAAGATATCATGTACTAAGTACATCGAGTGGCATCTCTCATGTGTCGACAAGTAACCTCTCTATACAAGTATTGAAAAAGTCCTGTTAAACTCGATACGGCACTCTCAACAAAGGACACAATAATATTTTTGATGCAGTTAGTCACGTTATTATTGTTTTAAAATATAAATATGTGCTTAAATTGTAATATTTATCAATGTGGCCGCCCTCAGCGGCGCCCACGTTGAGGACGAAATCCTTCCTCATGCTGGCGACCTACACGCAGTTGACGGATGACTTCAGTTCGTCGACGTTGCTGTGGCGGACGTTTCTGGCCTTGCCCTCGACATGCACCCACACATGTTTATTGTATAACTTCACTGGACTTAAAGGTCATTTATGTAGTTCATTTTTTGAGAATTACTGTTACACGAGGTGAAAAGCATAATTATAATTTCCTATCTAATTACAGTATTTTCACTATGCCTAAAAGGAGCGAATAAATTCAGTGTAACAATAGGAATTAACTCTTAATTGCAATTTCCATTGAAATTAATAATCCCATAGTTTATGTGTTGCGATAATATTTTGCGTGTTCAATTAATATCGTTAAATTAATTATTTACTGTAATAAAACACAAAATCCAATCTTCTTCCTTGAAATCCTCCAGATTAAAGAGTATACATTCAACGTCCTCCAAATTCACTCCGACCAGTCAATAACTTCGTTGGTTTCCGAGGCAAATCAAAACAAAAGCAAATAGCTTCTAAGGGAAATACGGTTTACTGCCATCAGTTCCAGTAATAGCCACAATAAATTCAAGTCTCATCAACTGAACTAAACTACTCGACTGAAGTAGATAGGTCAGTCATTTCTTCAAATGCGGGACATCGTGCTTGCTCCAAGTACCATTTAGTTGGTCTCTAAAGAGGAACTGGCCCAGTAAAAGGGAAGTGATCACTACCATGGAGCTCATTGCACACCTTTCATCCAAAGTCCGCGTGTATATCAAGAGAACACATGTACAGGTCAAGGCAAGAAAATGATGATTTTTGGTGTGTGAACACTTCCACATTAAATACACTGTTGTCTAGTGCTTCCGTGAGCTAATCAAGGATTCGGAAACATAGATTGATCGTGTACTCAGCCCATAGGGCAGTGGTTTTCAACCTTTTTATGTTAGTGGCACCCTAATTGCTATTTAGGAAGATTTTTTCCATGAACTCGCAGTACACCTTCGAATCAGTTTTGACGTCATCATCCACTTTTCAAAGTTGTACTAGCTTATCTTCACCAAGTGCAGCTAAAATCCTCAATCTTCCTTTTCTTCCTTGTCAGGGCTTGGTGAATGCTTACTTGACGTCCAGTGACAACAAAGCCTAACCATCAGTCCCATCTAGAATGACTTTTGCCGTCACTTGGTAAATAATTTACTTGTCCATTGACAACAAATCCTAACTATCTGTCCCATTGAGAATGACTATTGATTCGTCAGTGAAGATAACTTTGCTAAAGTCAGTTTTCATGCACGCCTGGGGCCAAAACAGACGGTAATTTTAATTTTCAGGAAAGGCTTGCGGGTCTTATTCCTAACGGTAGAAAACTTGTAAGAGCCTTAAACGATATTGCCCTTGAGAAGAAAGTAGTCTCAGCATTGTGAAAACTGCATTTGCTGCTAGCATGCGGGTATTTGATTATTTCTCTTTTATTTGAGAAAGATCTCTCGGGATAGGACCTCGAAATTCTTTTTGAGCCCTTTTCCTTTGTGGCTGATTGCCATTCTTTACAATTTTCTTGAAAGTGCGATAGTCGCGCTTCAAATGTTTCCAAATTGGTAAAGAAAACTTTCCTTTACCTAATTCCTTAAGGATAAAATTCTTCTCTTCTTAGGAAGGTTGCTTTTTCCTGGCCTTTTTATCATAAAATGATATTTGTAAAAGATGTCTGGGAGGTGGTTGTAATCAAATTTCAGAAAATAGACTATAAATTATGTAATACCCGAGATGATTAGTGTTGTAAGTATTTAATAAATTGTGCTTATTATATTCCTTAACGGATCGGAAACAAAAAGGTTTCCTGAACCTTTCCGGAAAAAAGGATAGACGCTAAAGAGTTATTTTCCTTCCTATAATCTTGAGACACACTTTAGAGCTTAGGGTCTCACTAATTCTAAAACTGAGTTTTCTCAATTATTTTCCTTCTTCAGAGGGAGTCTTGAAGCCGAACGGACCCCGTTTGGTCTGGCCTTTCGCTGAGATGACAGAGGGCCCATCTGTACTCAGAGCCCTCACCCCCTTCCGGAAGAGGAAGCCCCCTAGTTCTTCTTTTTCTTGAAGAACAATTGGACTTTGTTGTGGCACCCAGCAAGGCCTGATCCACCTCCCAGGGTGGATGCCAGCTTAGTCACGCTGTCGGAGCCCACGATCACCTCGAATGAGAAGTCCAAAGATATATCCCCTATTGGGAGTTTTGAGGTCTTATTTGAGACTCATAGCTGAAGGATTTGTCGCAGGGAGGCGGCCAAGGTTGCTATCCATACAAAATTACCACATGTCATGAGTGCCAGCGCACTGGCCGAAAACGGTAGAAGCCAGAGAACCGGTGCACCGGCCCAGACGACATTCACGAATCCGGTGTTGAATAAGGCCGATAGGTCCAAGACAGTTCTGCCTTTCAGCGTTTAAAAGAGGAGATCCATAAACGCTCCCGGCGTCCTACCTGAGCGTGCGGACCTCCTCCGGCTCATCTGGAAATGCCCATAAGAAAGGACAAGTGGAGCCCAGCTCCGCCCTAAGGTGGTCCCTTTTTTAGGGCGGCTCACTGAAGGAAGAATGTAAAGAGGAAAGCCCTTTACCTTGCGGAAAAGGCAAGAAGGAAACACATGCGCCGCTACAAGAAATCGGTAGGGGCTCCTCATAGAGAGTTAGAGGCGTGGGAGGGGCGTACCTCCGTACACGAGAGAGAACCGTCTGTTGGTGACACGGAAATAGGATTGGCGAAGGAGAACCCCGCTGCTGTAGGCCCTAGTCGTACTTTGTTTTCATCATCACCTTTATTTGTGGAATTTAAGAGGTCCTCATCATGGGGATCCATTATTAAAAGGGGCGCAAACGCCAAGAGGAGGGAGGAAGCCGATTCGGAGCAGGCGCATAGGGTACCAGATGGGCCCGCGGTGCCCCGATCGGGACCGCCTTTTACCGCCCGGTGGCCAAACGTCCTGCGGCATAGTGCGCCACCGGGGCTTGAGCGTACAAGGATAGACTGAGAAAAAAATAGGAAGAAAGGTGTGAGAGTGTAGATTAGGATTTTCATCATCACCTTTATTTGTGGAATTTAAGAGGTCCTCATCATGGGGATCCATTATTAAACGGGGAGCGAACGCCGAGAGGAGGGAGGAAGCCGATTCGGAGCAGGCGCATAGGGTACCAGATGGGCCCGCGGTGCCCCGATCGGGACCGCCTTTTACCGCTCGGCGGCCAAACGTCCCGCGGCATGGTGCGCGCGCCACCAGGGCTTGAGCGTACAAGGATAGACTGAGAAAAAAATAGGAAGAAAGGTGTGAGAGTGTAGATTGGGATTTTCATCATCACCTATATTTGTGGAATTTAAGAGGTCCTCATCATGGGGATCCATTATTAAACGGAGAGCCAACGCCGAGAGGAGGGAGGAAGCCGATTCGGAGCAGGCGCATAGGGTACCAGATTGGCCCGCAGTGCCCCGATCGGGACCGCCTTTTACCGCTCGGTGACCAAACGTCCCGCGGCATGGTGCGTCACTGGGGCCTTGAGCGTACAAGGATAGACTGAAAAAAAAATAGGAAGGAAGGGGGGGGGGGAGTGTAGACTTGAGATAGGGAGGGGGGGTGAATGCATGTCTTAAAAACCACTATCACAAATCGAAGCCAGGAGGCAGGGGTTAATCCCCCTACACTTCAGGCCCCGACCGAGGATGGATAGATGGTAGGTTGTCAAAAAAATGGCGAAAAAAGGGTAAAAGGAAGATGGCTTGAAGGGGTAAAGCCTAAGTAGTCTCAATCTAGTTAAGACTTCGGGGTGCACTGGGGCAGGTAAGCCCCCCCCCCCTCAATATAGGTCAATTGAGGATAAAAATATTATAGTGCAATCTAACGGGGCTGTTACACGGTTCCTCTCGTTTCTCCATTTAATACGTCCCCCTCCTCTCTATACGTACAACGACCGAGCTCATTGGGAAACACCGTTGCAGCTTTAGAAAAACTAAAACACATCGGTTGAAGTTTGTTGTTGGATTCAGTTCCAATATGGATTCACTTGGCTTTGGTTGTTGCCATGGTTCGGACTTGAAGTTGAACTTGGAAAAGACCTCAAAAAGAATGCACATTGCCAGGGTAAAATTCTTACCACTTATATCACAAGCAAAAACGTCAGTCGCTCCTGAAGTCATTTAGATCTCCACTAACATTCATGTGTAAATAAATGCAAACGCACCCAACAAATCGACGTATGTGTCTTATTTCGAAACATTAACGGAGCTCTCCGCTGTAAACCTACTGTGGATTTATTTAGAGGAGTCTAAAATTTCCACATCTAACGAGAACAGAGTCATTAGTATTTAAAGGAGAGTGGACGACAGACAAGAATGGGTAGTTCATTGGTTCAAGAGCATTGTTCAAGAGAGTTGTGAAGTAACGAGGTAAAATTACATAAGTACTGTACTCTAGTAACTTTGGTAAACTTTTTACCTCCTAAAATGTACTTTGTGTTTCGAGTATCTCACTTCTTCTTGCGGGGGAGGTTTTTATGTTACTTTTACTTCATTAAATTTGAAAGGCATAGAAGTATTCGTTACCTCTCAGTTAATTTTGGTCAATCACAGACGTAGAATCAAAGGTTAGACGATGACCAATCACAAGCGTGTACTCTGGTTTGAACCAACTATAAGTTATTGTTTATGTTTGGACCAATCACATGCATCCTTTCATCCTTCCAACTCTGTACCAGTTGTTGACTAAGCTGGAGAAGATCCAGACTTTTGCTGACCTGAGCTTTCCTCTCATCACCGGCTTCTGTCAGCACTAAGACATTGGTTTGCTGAGATGCCGGAGGATCCTGAACTTATTGATGCTGCTATTTTATTGCTAAAATTTAAGAACATTTCAAAATACGATGGCAATATCATCAGCAAAGGTATCATTTTAGGTTAAATTAAGATTTTAAGTAATAATATTGCAGAGGAGAAGGCACTCAACCACACATAATTATTTTGCGAACTAATCCCAGCTTGTTTCAGGTTTCTGTTAAAATGAAACGAGCCTTGTTTGATTGAAACCGCTCTATAAGTAAACCAATTTTTATTCACAATGTTGTTTGGGTTCTTAATTTATTTTCTACCAATTCAGGTTTGGGATACATCAACTGTGTCTGGAGAAGAACTCTAGTGTCACTGAAGAGGTGTTTGATGCCGGTAATAGTAGTTCAGATGATGAAGACTTCTTTTCTTCAATGAAAACAAAATCATAGCTCGGAGTTACGCAAGAAATTGACAGGTACTTCTCATGCCCAGGAAGTGATATAGAAATCCTGAGGTGCTTTTCTGCATTGTGAGATATTTCACTTAAGTTAAATACCGCACTACCTGCATTTGCTGCTTGTGAGCGCCTGTTTAGCTCTGCAGGACTAATTTTCGCCCCAAAACGTTAGCAGTTTAGATAGCCAGAACTTTAAAATTAGTTGCTTGTGAAGCTGAATAAAAAATACTTCAGTAATTAATTCTTTTGTATATTTTTTACCTAATAACTAGCTTAGCTAACCAGACTCCCTTTATTCTGTAATTCTATTAAAATGGATATTTTTTTAGAGGTAATTTTACTTTTCATATATTTACAGCTTGATTGTTAAGTCCAGTTTAACTGAATTCCAATATATAAGGGTCAGTACAGCGGGTAGAGGAGGGTTTACTGTACAGTTTACCGAATACTGTCTGAGGTGATGGGTACTTTATTATTTGCCGTTACCTTTTACTGTAAATACTTGAGTATTTCATGAATAAGATACTTTATTACTTTTACTTAAGTACATTTATGTTTTGGTACTTTTACTTGAAATTTGAGTACAATTTTGTCAGAGTAACAATACTTTTACTTAAGTATCAAAGCACGGTACTTTTAAAACTTTTTTTGTAGTTAGTTTATCCCGGTACGGTCCGGAAATTTACGAACTAGTTTTCTCATTTATTAATGTAATCACTCTACCATCCTTAAAGTGAGTGCATGTCCCTATTGTGAATTGGTTTCAAGTTATTTCATCAGCCAAACTCAATGATATCCGTTTATCTCTGAAGTTTACTCCAAAAACACCGGAAATTTACGCATCGACACGCTTTCTGATCGTCTCCCCGGTATCTCGATCTAGTTGATCTAAATGATCCTCTGATCGGCGAATGCCTGCTTTAATAAGGAAATGCTCTTCCTGAGAGGATCCTTCCGCCTGCCCCAAGAGTGACCAGCTTTGCTTGCCAATTCTGCCTGATCCTAATCTTGAAAAGAAGGAGAAAATAGAATGCCTTCTATAGACAAATTAGAACAAACTAGCAATGCCATTTTTATTCGTGACATCTATTTCAAGTTCAGGAATTATTTTCATTGATGGACGCGTTCCAATATTAGGAATATCCGTTTGCATTTATGGAGACCAGAATTGCACAACATACTACAAGAGAGATCTTAAAAGCACTTTATTTAATGACATAATATAGTTCGATTTAAATACAAAATATCCAGCTGTGCTTTCTAGAAGCCTATTAGCTTCTTGTGAAATTACAGTGTACTGTTTCGAGAATTCGCCACAAGTGTTCATCTGGATTTAAGTCTGGGTTCAGTGGTGGCCACGGCATAGTTTTGACTAAAATTTCTTTAAATTAATTCTTGGTTGGTTCGATGAATGACATGCGGTATTGTGATGTAGTAGAACAGGGGCGAGCAACCTTTTCAGAGTGACAAACGAAATCCCCAAAGGGATCATATATATATATATATATATATATATATGATGAAAATTAATGCAATATCGCAAGAAAACATGAGGAATTAAACCACATTCTCCGAAGACAATTTAATTCAGAACAGTTTCGGTGTATCTCACACCCTTTTTCAACTGACACTGCGTAGAAAATATAAGAGAAGTGCATATAAGCATAACACAAGATCTCCTCTTTTTTTCCCCAATCCCTTACTTGTGGCTAATCTGGGGGGGGGGGGGGTAGGCTTAAACATATTGAAGGGCTGACATTTAACTATTTTGTTTGTATGCTTTCTTATTACAGGATTAAAAGAAAATTGACCCTCAGATAGATTTAAATTAGGAACTGACGATATCAAGCTCGATTCTACGATTCTTCTCTTAACATAGTTAGCCGATTTAAATACCCTTTTACTTCCATTGAAATCGATCGTATGATTCTTGTCTTTAACATGGCAAAATATTCCACTGCTTTCGCTGCCCACTCTAATATCTCTTTTGTGTTCGTACAATCTCTTGTCTAGATGCTTTTAAGCATCTTGCCTGCTCTTCTCGTACGCTATAAGGTGGACGGAGGAAAATAAAACATTACGTATATTCACGTATTCGGGAAGAATATCATGGCGTAGAAGTAAAAGAGAAGACAAGAAATAAAACAAAGCACAAGGATGTCAAGGATTATGTAGGGTAGTTAAATTAAAAAAAACCTGTTATATATGCCATCCAGCCATTTTCACTGATGGACGAAATCTCCGATCGAATAATGAAATTCAAATAAAGATCAGAATGGAACTTGCGAGGGCAGCAAGGAACGTGCTAGCAAACTCGAGGGCAGCAAGGAACGTGCTGGCAAACTTGAGGACAGCAAGGAACTGTCCTCCTTTACTAAAGATGTCCACAGTCAGAAGGAGGAACGTTTAAGACCGTCGGGGGGGGGGGGTAATTATAGCAAAGGAAATATCAAATTCTTTGATTCAAGCAATGGGTAGTCTATTATGGAGACATTGAGATGATTATCATATCCTTTCAGGCCAGCACTAGGTCCACCGAAGGACTGAAGGAGTTTGCTTGAAATAGGTCTTGGTCGGAGCAACTTGGTCCCAAAAAGCATCCTCAGAGAATGAGTTTCATAGTTTAGATGGGTTGACCGCAAAGGCATGCAAGAATAGGAAGCGAGTCCTCATTCAACAAGGTTTTTCTCTCTTTTACCTATTTTGGCGCTTGATTGATTTAAGGTTACCAAGTCCTTCCTACTAGAAGCTGTTCCTTTTGGAAGGCTGTCGCTTGGTTGTACGAGTGAATCATTAGGTGAGTGCCGATTATTCTCTCTCCTTCTTACTGGAGGGTACTCCTTTTGGAAAGCTGTCGCTTGGTTCGTGGAGTGACTCATTGAGTGGAAGGTGGTCATTCCCTCTTCTTCCTACTGGAGTGTACTCCTTTTGAAAAGCTGTCGCTTGGTTCGAGGAGTGACTCATTGGGTGGGAGGCAGTCATTCAGTTTCCTTCTTATGGACGGTATTCCTTTTGTAAAGCTGTCGCTTGGTTCAGGGAGTAACTCATTGGGCGAAAGCCATTAATGCTCTCTTTTTCTTAGTTGAGGGTACTCCTTTTGGTAAGCTGTCTCTTAGTTCGGGGAGTAACTCATTGGGTGGACGCCGGTCATTCTCTCTCCATTGAGAACAGAGACCAAGTAGTTCCCCATTTCTCGGGGTAAAGATAAAGTCTCGCACCGTCTTTTCGAAAACTCTTTGAGCCTCTGTAGACGACTTTTCAAATTCTAATGGCCCGTAACTAAGAACCAAACCCCAGCTAGGTCAATTCCAAACATATTTTGAACGTTTCTGAAGTGTTGCGGTTATGAGAAGTGAATGAAATGAATTTGCGCTACCAAGCACGAACATCTTAAAAAGGTGATTACTTGGCACACTCAACCAGAGAGGACGCGCAAGTCTGTTGAACCTGCTGGACCTCCGCAACGAAGGTCCCCCGATGGCCCTCTTTCTTCTAATCCCATCTAAGTGGTTAAACCTTTTCTTTCCTTTCTTATTTCTTGATAATTTCTTCCGATCTCCCGAAACGTCGTGACTGTAGGCACGATATCCAGATGTCGGAACCATGCGTGAGCACAAGATCCCCCGAGGTCAGTTCAGTAAAGGAAATGAAGGCAGCTAAGATGATCAGAGCTATCGGAAGGGGGAAGCAAAGAGAGAGATAAATCGAGAATCACTTGAACGCAATATTGATTTTAATACTAAGTTTATATTTACACTACCCACCCTGAACACTGCTACCCCTCAAAATTTTCAATAATACTTAATTTAACACATAATATACTTATTAAGATTGTGTTAATTGATTCATTAAAATCGATTATTAAAGAATAGTAAGAATTCGATAGAAAAAGTGAAAGTTTGAGTTTTAATTTCAGTTTTACTTTCCTTAGAATATATATCAATGTTTGTCTACAACATGATCTGATACTTAATTTTAGCAAAATAATTGCTAAAATTTATATTTATAATTCTATCGTTACTATCCTGATCAAGTGGTGATATAATAATTTTTTTACCAAATTTTATTAAGGTTAGTTTTCTTATTTTTTAGTAAACGCGTGATCACAATTTTTGAAAGCCTCTATGCTTCAATCAGATTCAAAATTATATTTATCTGTGATCATTATGGGTCCCAGAGTGCTCAAAATCCATTCAGGAATGGCAGAACATCATAACCTTTTCGCAAGGAAAGAAAGTCATCAAAGATATCCGACAATTTTGAAATAGCGGTCAGAGAGAACTATCAAGAGATTTGAAGGAACACGCAATGATAGACAACGGACACAAACCAGCTCGTTTGTCGCATTTCCTTAATCCCCTGACGAGCCTGGTTTGACCCATATCCTTCACCATCTGACGAGCCTGGTTGGACCCATGCCTCTTACCACCTGACGAGTCTGGTTTGACCTATGCCATCCACCACCTGACGAGCCTGGTTTGATCAATGCCCTTCACCACCTGACGAGTCTGGTTTGACCAATGCCCTTCACCACCTGACGAGTCTGGTTTGACCAATGCCTTTCACCACTTGACGAGCCTAGTTTTACCCATGCTCTTCACCATCTGACGAGTCTGGTTCGACCTATGCCTTTCACCGCATGACGAGCCTGATTTGACCCATGCCATTCACCATCTGACGAGCCTGGTTTGACCTATGTTCTTCACTACCTGACGAGCTTGGTTTGACCTATGACCTTCACTACTTGACGAACCTGGTTTGACCCATATCCTTCACCACCTGACGAACCTGGTTTACTCATGTTCTCCACCACCTGACGAGTCTGGTTTGACCTATGCCATTCACTACCTGACCAGCCTGGTTTGACCCATGTCATTCACCACCTGCCGAGCCTGGTCTGACCCATGTTCTTCACCACCTGACGAGCCTGGTTTGACCTATGCCCTTCATTACCTGACGAGCCTGGTTTGACTTATGCCCTTCACTACCTAATGAGCTTGGTTTGACTCATGACCTTCACCACCTGACGAGCCTGGTTTGACCCATGCCATTCACCACCTGACGAAGATGTTATTCCCGTGCCCTTCAGTATATGCCGAGCCTGGTTTATCACATGCCTTGATCATTTGACGAACCTAGTTTTTCCCATGCCCTTGGCCAAAAAATGAGGCGTGTTTATCGCAATCCTTTGTTAGTTGAAGACTAAGTTTGTTCTCTGTCCCGAATTACCAGATAGATTTGAACTTTACACACATGGATGGAGCACACTTGAGGGCAACTATCAAACCTTTTTACCTACCTTTATGCATTTATGGTTTATGTAATTAATAAACATTTAAATATTTTGTCAATAAAGTTTTAATCACTTGCCTTTTTATTATAATATTTATTTTATAAACACCCTGTACGTTTAACTTCATCTGCCATTTATTGCCCCATTTTACTACAAGTCTATAATTTTACAAAATCACTGCGATATTTTTATATCTTCCCTGATTTTTCACTATGTGCAAATTTCGATCAAGATCGTTATTATATATTATAAACAATAATGATCCAAGAACGGATCCTTGGGGGGCACCACTAGCAATGCCCAATGTTTCCCCAGTAACCATGGCTCTGTCTGCAGTGGGATAAGCTATTTTCGATCCATTTAAGTACAGTATCACCCTGCTTTTCCTTGTGACTTTAGCTTTATCATAAGTCTCTAATGCGAAACATTATGAACGCTATTGGAAAATCGAGATAAAATAGATCGACAGTTTCAAGCTGCTCGACTGTTTAGATCATTTCGGAAAAAAATCTAGCACGTTTTTCCCCAGAGACTGGGCACTATCAAACGGGAGTAGGCACATAAATTCATTTATTCACACAAAGAAACCAAAATTCGTGCCTAAAGTGTCAGTGCTTTTTGTATGAATTTGTTAGTGGAGCTTTTAAATGCACCTTTCCTTCCAGCAGCATTTAAGTGTGAAGAGGTCTCTTACAAGCAATCCTTTCAATTCCTGATTTTTAATATCCTTTATGTTCTTTCTCTTTATTCGTTTTTCCTTCTATCTATTTTTGTTCGTTCTTCTCAGGCTGTGTTCAATCAATTACAAATCATTATGGGTAACTTTGCTGCAGTTGATATCTGGAGTATCGCGTGGCCTCCCGGCCCCCAGCACCGCGGCATTTTGTCATCCCAGCCCCAATGCCTGCAAGATCTGCTGCTACTCGTATGTATCGTTCATTCATTTTCATTATCTCTATCATAACCACTTTCTTTCCAAATCTTATCTTACAAATTGTCTGCGTGGTATGTCCTGGATACCGGTAATGAGCTTTGAATTCGAGAGAAAAAAATAATTGTCATCGCCATTCATTCTTAAAAAAAAAAAAAGAGAGAAGAGAATAACAAAAGATTAAGTCTCCCTTCAAAAGACAGTAGCAGGAAAAGAAAACAAGATTGTAGGCCTAACTATAAATAAATGCCAGCCATCTATTTAAGTGTACTGTTTGTATATATAAAATTATATGGTTATAGTGGATGGATTAAATAATTTTGAAATATGTATTAGATTTCTTTCTCAGTTTAGCCTCTTCCGTTGCGTTTCGTAAGAGCCGACTAAGCATAGATGGTGGACAATGGCCTCGCAAGTCTCCCACCCAAACGTTTTGTTCCGACGAGCGCAACACGCATTGGCGGTAATGAGCGAGGTTATTGTGAATTTCTCCACCATGGCGACAGTTGATACGCGCCAAACCGACCTTGTAGGAAAGAGGTTAATTTTGATAAAGATATTTGTCTTCAATAGAAAAATATCCCAAATTAACCAGAAAAGGTGTGTGGGCAAAACCTGGAAGCCCAACGTGTCGCGATGCAAATGTCCAAAATTAATTCTAATTATTACGATATTATTTTATTGATGTGAAGTAATGATGACATAGCACAACTTTTATCTTGTTATCGACTATACCACACCCCATTCCATACATGAAGACCACAAGATATATCGGGACACCGTTTCTCCCTAGAACAGAATTAAATGCTTCCTGAAGCGCTAAAATCGGTCTGCCGCCAGCCTTTTCTCGCGAACCAAGCGCCACCGAAAGAAAACCCTTAACCTGCTTGTCTCGACCTGGCGCTAGGCCTGGTCTCCTATGAGGGGGCGTTATTCCAAGTTCTTAAAAACTCGTCCGAAGAAGGAATAAAACAACGTTTAGAACAAGGGGGGGGGGGAGTGACAATGAATAAAAATTCTTTAGAAACGATAAAACAAGGAAAATTATCATTAAAAAAACATTTACCAATAATCATTTCGAAAAGAATGGATAGCTTTAACAGTATTTTTTCATACCATCGAATAACTGTAGAGGAATCATCGTACAACAGCGGCAGGACGACAGTTTTGAAGGTAGTCCATGGCATGGTCGATTGAAGATTATGACAGGTTGCATGGGGGGTCTGACCCCAGCGAATAATTGTCACTCCAGCCGTTACCATCCGAAAAATCATCACCATGTCTAACTCCGAAGCGACAATTCTTCAGGTAATACACCTTTTACCTTGTTAAACCTGGCTGCAGTCTTTTTCCTCTTCTTCCTGCTTGTAAGCAAGCCTACATTTCTAATCTATTGTCCTTGCACTAGCAGCTAGAGCCCACCTACCCCCCCCCCCCCGCCACACACACACACAATGCGTAGGACAGGAATATTATAAACGACATAAATAAATAAATCTATGTCACATCATAAGCAATGCATAAAGAGACAATCTTCATCAAGGTGAGAAACAATGATTTCAACATAATAGAGGGCGTTGATATCTTAAGAAATGAATGATGAATTTATTTCGTACACAGGTGATGTTCCCATTTAATTTCAACAGAGAATTGGAGCTGAATGCCAATAAAAGCATGGAAAAGAACAATCAGTGAGAATAATAAATAAAAAAATATTCAATAACATTGAGAACAAATCTTATAGTGAAGCGGAAGGATCCCATAGGATCGAAATGAAAGACGTTTTACCATGAACCTTTAAACTAAGAAGTTCACGAACAGCAGATTCGATTACAGCAATATTGGATGAAAGAGCAAAGATAACTATGAAAAACTCTTGGCACACTTGTTTATTGTCAATGTGCTCTTTTTCATTGCACCAGTTCTAGCACTAGCAACTTTAGTAATAGTTTTTAGCTTTATTACACTATTGGTTATCATTTTTCAACGAATCCAAAGGCATAACCATTTGTTGTATTGCACCAAGTCTTAAGTCATATAATTATCATTTCTTTTGTTCTTTCCTATGCTATTTCTCCTCCTGATCTTTGGAAAAACTTTGGCAGAGTACCTTTCATCATATTTTTCCTCGGTTTCTAAAACAAGAGCAGCATTCTAAATTTTATTCATCTCATCAAGACTTCGTCTATTTTGACCTTTGACCTTTCTTTTGCGACACCTCTAATCTCTTCGATCTTGATTTGGCATCCTCCTTTTCTCTCCTTACAAGAGAGATTTTGGAGGCGTTGACCCTTGACTTGCTATCAGAATAAGAAATGCGTGTTTGCAAATGAATAACCAAAGGAATCTAACCCCCGTTCGACTTTTTTTTGTTAACTACGTCTATATGCAAATGGCGGATCGTAAGAGTATTCGAAATGGTGCTCAAGGACACCTTTCCTTTTAGAAGATAAGGTGTTGGCAAGTCTGAAACAAATTTAAGCATTAAGACCTTTATCAAAATTCCAAATCCTATTTATCCACAAAAAAAAATTTCGTTTTAACTTACCTGCAAAGCCTCTCTTGCATTGACCCTTCGAAGGCAAGAGGACATGACGCTCTTCGGTACTGAAAAGGATAAAAAGAGTCGTCACAAATAAAGTTATTATAAGGAATAGGAAAACTAACACTTTTGAAGCAAGCAAAATAGTGTGATGATAAAAAAGCTGAAATAAATAAATAAAATAAACAACGTAGATGGCAAAGGTTCATAAAACTCGAGAATCGAGAGTGAACAGGGAAGAAAGGATTAAAAATAAAAACAGATTAAAAAATACATAAGGTTTACTAGGGCATATTGCTATGAATTTATATTTGACGTATTGATTTTATTTTTTATTATTGTAAATCCATTATGGTTCGGTGGTTAACGCCGGCGTTTCACACGCGTGAAATCGCTGCTTCGAATCCCGGCTGAGGATAATTTTTCATAGTTCTTGAGCCGCGCTTTTATCCCTTTGACCTCATTAAAGGAACAAAATAAGAAGAATAGAAATTACCCTTTAAAAGGGGAGGAAGCAATCTGTGGAGGGAGTATTTAAGGATTCAATAGAGAAATAAGAAGAGCTCTAGTTAACATAATGCAGCGATTCTCAACCTTTTAACATTGCCGGTCCCTGGAAATAATTTAGGGAAATCCTAAATCATAAAATATCATATCTAGATCTTTTTCTTCCTTATAAACTTCAAGTACATAAGGGAAACACGATGTGTTTTTTTATGATAACAGGTTTAAACAAACTATTTTTTCAAGTTTATCGAGAAAGCAAAGAAACTACCTTAAATCAAGTTGGTTGTGTAAGACACCTCTTCTGGAGGTTTAATACATACATCTCGAATCAATCATAGCTATAAAGATATAAATTAAATTAAAAATGACATTTAAATTAAGTTTTAAATGATATATTGGATTGAAGACTTATATTGATACTCAAGGTTTTACAAGAATGTTGGTGGATAATAAAATAGCTAATATTAATTTAATAAAAAAATATGATTAACCCATTTATCCCTATTTCTCGCTAGCCCCCAGCCACCTTGAGCAGAATCCCGTTTGAGAAACGCTGGCTTAGTGGATAAAGCCTTGGACTTCCAACGCCTAGGCACCAGGTATAACCCTGAGAGAGCTGGCCTCTTATTGGCAAACGCACTTAACCCACCCCTGGGTGCAGGTAGCTCATTGCACACATCACCACGCACATAAACAACCGCCATCTTCACACACACAGAATACCTACTCTTCCGTCCCGAAACCTACCGAAGGCGTATCCATATCCACACACTTCTCACGTGAAACCTCGCCCCCCCCCCCTCCTATTTGGTTACGAAGGGTTCTCTGCTCTTTGGTTGGTAACAAAACAACATTACCCTTCCCCTCCTCTCTTCAACGAGGAACGGCCTCTGGTTGCTTTGAGCTTGCCAGAGAGTATCATTCTGATCTTTATGCGAATTTCATTATCTGATCGAGGAGATCTCTCCCACGACTGAAACGAGATA
Source organism: Ceratothoa steindachneri (assembly GCA_963969495.1). NCBI lineage: Eukaryota > Metazoa > Arthropoda > Malacostraca > Isopoda > Cymothoidae > Ceratothoa > Ceratothoa steindachneri. Next base: position 76,759,353 of record OZ018322.1, on the reverse strand, counting down.
GTTGGCGTAATTGACTAACCCAACCCAACCCAACTTAAACTATCCTAATTATCATGTAAAATAGTAATAAATCTCTTGCGTCCAAATACTCTCGCAGGGGTTCTTCAGGCAAGGTTTTCAAACACACTTTAGAGGGCTCAGTGCCTCGCTTTGAGCGAGAGGGGATGGGGGGGGGACTGCCATGTAAGTTATGTAACTCATTATTTTTCAATCTCATTACATCATCCTGTGACCCCTAAATATTTCAGTTTATTTTGCCTTTTACCCATTGTGCAAAATATGTTTATGAAAATAATAAACATTTTCCATTCCCAATACTTTAAAAGCGGTCGACATTTTTTCCCAAGGGAATCAAGGGAATATTAAAGGCGATTCTTCGCCTTGGAATTGAAATTGATATTTCACTGGAGTTTTTTTTACCATTGAGAAATAACACCATACAAAATATTTGAGCTTGAAAATAATATACGATTTTCTAAAAAAAAACAGCTTACCGGTGAAACTTTCCATCTAAACTCTAAATTATGTCGCATCGATTTAGAATTATTGGTAAATTTCTTTGCTTACGCAACTGCCACAATCAGCACGAAAATCTAAAGTTCTGTAGGAAACCATTAAAAAAAAAAGAAATAAACAAAAAGTCAAATTCACTTCATAAATAACCTTTTGAAAGTAGAAGGCTAAAACACTTATGTGGCAACCTGACTTCCAATAAACTTCAAATCAATTTCACAAAAAGATAAGATAGCTTACGTACAAATAAACTTCACCCTTAAAATAATTCCATTACTTTCCGAACTGCGGTTGCAGCCAAAAGGGGGCAGAATCTCGGTGATTGCAGAACTTCGGGGAAAGAACTTTTGCTGCAGCAAGAACGGGGATTTGAGAGCGGCTTTCAATTCTGTGGTTGCCTAACCACTGCTCCCTGAGGCGAGTAGGGTACAAATTCGCCCTAAACACCACGAAGCTTAAAATTTTCGCCCAAAACCAAAGAACAAGACAGAAAAGTAAAGAAAATGTGAATAAAGGTAAAATAAGTGAAGGAAAATAAGGAGAAACAACAAATAACTAGGTTTATGGTCATCAAACCCATCTTAAGGAAAACTCAAGACGAGATTATGACCAATATCACTTTAAACTAAATTGATAATTCTGATTTGGAAAATAAAGGTAACATGTGTAATACAACGAAGGTATGTTCAAAAAGTGGAAGATTATGGAAAATTATGAAAATCTTGCTAGTTTATTTTTATTATTGTTAATACTTCCGTTGTCGTGGTTAATACAGTTACCATGGTTAATGCCGTTCCCATAGCTTGGTTAAACCACCGATTCGCAAATGCGAAAAAGTTTGCTTAGTGACGTCACTACAACAGGTGCCCATCTGTCAGGAGCAGATAGGCAACTGTTGCAGCAGACATCTGGAGGATCGCGTGCCATCCTGGCCCAAACGCTCGCAATGGAATCTGCCTTTAGTGAAAATGGGCAAGTTATGGAGAGTTGCGCGCTCTTCGTCGCGAGATCTCTAAGTAGTATCCTCTTGAGACTTCTCTGGCTTTATGCCTTCTGCACGCTTTCACGGATATCTCGCTTCCCGTATGGAAACGACATTGGACTTCCAGCGTCAAGGCAGGGGTTCGATCCGAGGATTTTCAGCGGCGTCACGAGCTGGACGCCATTTTTTTTTTTTAATTAAGGGGTTATCTGGCGACTGCCGACTTAGGCATAAGTCGCCGTAAACAAATAGCCTAGTTCTAGGCTACATTAAAAAAATGAACAGGAAACAACAATAACAAAGCAATAACAAAAACAATAACAAAAACAACAATTAAACCTGGTTACATGAAAGGGAGAAGGCCGGCCTCCCCCCAAAAGTCAACAAGTCCACTAATCAAAGTGCACGCACTCGTCCAGAGTACAAGGGACAGGCGGTAGCGACCCCGCCCATCCCGGTACCGGAACAGGTGTCGTGCGCGAAGATCACCCAGACTGGGACATTCGACAAGAATGTGCCGAACAGTCTGGGGGACGACGCAGTCGTCGCAATACGGCGCAGGCGGGCGCTCCATCAAATAGCGATGCGTCACACGAGTGTGCCCGATTCGGAGACGACAGAAAGCAACCTGAAGCCGCCGCGGCATTGGGGAATAGGTCCATGGGAACAGTCGCGGCGCAATGGCACGCAACTTTAAGTTCCCTTCGACCCTCTCCCATCTTCTTTGCCAAGCAGTCCGAAGAGCTGCCCGTATTCCTGCCATGTAGTCAGTGTGAGGAAGAGCGAAACGCTGATCCGGTCGCAGAGTCCTCGCGGACTCTTTGGCGCCCTCATCGGCGCGCTCATTCCCCGCAATTCCTACATGTCCAGGAACCCAGCAGGAGATAATCTCGACATCTGCCCGGCTCGCCAAAACCGTGGCGTCACGGATTTCGCGAACCAGGGGATGCGGAGATTCCAATGCCCCGAGAGCACTCAGGGCACTTTGTGAGTCGCTATAGATCACAATCCGGTCTCCGAACCGGGCACGTCGCGTAATCTCCCGTACCGAGTGGTGTATTGCCACCAGCTCGGCCGTGAAGACAGACGCAGCGCCTGGTAGAGCCTTGCTGACTTCAAACAGAGGGGATACGGCGTGGAAGCCGACCCCCTCTTGGGACTTGGAGCCATCCGTATACACTGGCACGGTACCAGCGTGACACGATGTGTGCTCCAAAAAGGTCGAACGCAATACTCCCGGCGCAGTACAAGCTTTGGGAGCAAAGGCGTGGCGACAAATAGCCAAATGTGGTACCCTCCAAGGTGGCGTCCTGGACAGAACCAGGGGCGCCACCGGCCTGAGAGCTATATCTACCTCTCGAAGGAGTTTCCTGAGAGCTGGACGCCAATTGGGCGGATATGCTGATACTCATTTCCGCAGGCGTAAGTAGTTCCACACGCATTCAGCCATTCACAGCACCGCTACCGTTTCCCTGCCCGCCTTCACAGCACAACATACGCACTCTCTTCTCTGTTCATGAATCCTGCCGATGAAGTACTAGTTCCCCCCCCCCTATGGGGGTAATCATATCCACATACTCCTGACGCGAAACCACGAAGGGTCTTACCCCCCCGTCACCCACCCACCAACTCCCTTCAACGAGGACGGGCCCCTGGTGCCTACGGGTTTGCCATGCGATTGCCATTCTGATCTTTATGTCCATTTCATTATCCATTCGAGGGATCTCGTCCAGGATATGGGGGACGAATGCTGGCGCAGCTTAACTTCTTATTCCTACCCCTCTTCTGAGGGAACTTGCCTCGTTGGTCTTCACTTCTTCGTTTAGTAAAGTCGATTCCAAGCCTCGGTATTTTTAATCATCGAGGACGACCCTCCGCCATAAGGTTTGGGAGGAAAGAGGGGTATGAAAGGAAGGGGGGAACTAAAGGAGGTGGTCAGTTACTCGACACTAAGAAGCGAAAACCATCGAGGGCATCCCCGCCAGATGTTTGTAAGGAGAGGTCAGTAAAGAAAGTGATGAAGTTGGAGGAAGGGAAAATGTGCAGAAGATAGCACCAGATCCTTTGCCATAGGCAGTGTGGCCCTGAGAGCACGAATCGTCCAATGGTCAGCTGCAGTATTGTTCCTTATGCTACACCTGCTATCCCCTTTCGGAGTAAAGGGGGGTGATATTGCGCGAGTAATCACAGGGTAGATGATTACCCGTGGTGCTTGGGACTAGCAGGGGCATGCAGCCCTCCTGAAATAGGTCCCGTTCCGCAACCCTCCCCCGTGTGAGGCTCAGTGCCAGAAGAGTGCTAAGTTTCAATAAGAGTAGGGCGAGTTGGGAAAGCCAGGCTGAGGGACCTTATCTGGCTTATGGAAATATTTAAACTAACCTAACTATTAGGTTGAGGAATAAGTTCTTGCGGGTTTTTTTTTTAATGTTGTGTTGATTTAAGTTTTGTTGACATGATTTGTGCACATATTAAGAAACAATAATAAATAATGAGAGCAAAATTTACAAAGGTTAGGCTACGTCTCTTAACAGCGAAGACTATTAGGCTTTTGCTTAGGCTACGTCTTCAAGTTGAGTAATAAGTCATTGCGGTTTATTGAAAAGTTGTGTTAATTTAGTTTTGGTTTCGTACCCTCAAAATGGAATGTCAAGTTGAAAGAAAGGCGCATTTTCGACACTTGTTGTTATTCATTTTCAATCCAGACGGGTACAATGCAAACGCAGCCAAAGCTCGTCGCGATATTTGTGCTGTGTACGGAGAAAATGCTTTATCAGAAAGGACAGCTCAATGGTGATTTTCACGTTCCAAAATGGGTCATTTCAATCTTAATGACGAAGAACGTTCTGGTCGCCCCATTAAGTTGGATGCAGATCGATTGAACGACCTTCTTCATGAAAATCCTCGTCAATCGACTAGAGAATTGGCTGTACAATTGGTGTGTGATCAGAAAACTGTAGTGAATCACCTTTATTCGATGGGGAAAGTTAAAAAACTCGGTGCATGTGTTCCGCACACTTTGAGCGAAAGCAACAAACTTCAACGATCCCCGATTGCCGCAGGTTTGCTTACTCGTCACAAGGCTACTCGTGGATATAAGGACAAATTTCTTTACCGCATCATCACTGGCGACGAAAAGTGGTGTGTTTATGGCCCCAATAAAAAAAACACTTCCGCGATTAAAGCAAGGACTTCATCCACGAAAGACGATGCTGTGTGTGTGGTGGGATTGTGAATGCATCATCCTTTATGAGGTCCTTGCGAACAATTAGATTGTCAATGCAGAACTCTACGTTCAACAAATGTATCGACTCGCCGAGCTATTCGTGAAAGGCAACCTCATCGACGTTATGGAGTCCTTCTACAACACGACAATGTTCGTCCTCGCATTGCCAATATGACAAAAGACGCCACCCAAACGCTTAATTGGGAAATACTGCCGCATCCTCCATATTCGCCAGACTTGGTTCCATCGGATTTCCATCTTTTCCGATCGCTCTCCAACAATTCACGCGGCGTTTCGTTCAATACTGATGTGGAATTAAAAAACTGGTTAGATGAATTCTTAGAGTCAAAATACATAGATTTTTATTGCAGAAGCATCGAAAAACTAGTTGAACGTTGGGAAGAAGTCGTAAATAACAACGGGGAATACATTATTGATTAAATTGCATATTGTTATCAATTAAAAATGAAGTTTTTCTGAAATTGTTAATGGTAATGAATAAATTTGATGAAACCGCAAGAACTTATTCCTCAACCCATTAATATAAATTATATTTAGTTAGGTTAGGTTAGATAATCAACTGGACAATAGAAATAATAGATTCAAATGTTAATATGAGAATTAACATTGCAATAAAACAGAATTTCTTCTCATATAGATTTACTCATATATGGAATAAATTACCGCCGCAAGTGGTTGAAAGCACCGCAGTCACTTTGTTTAAGAATACAGTTATGCCCCGAAGTTTGAGACTAATATTTATTTTATTTTTTCCATTTGTTTTTAAAATTTACGTGATAGGAATAATTATTCTAATATTTAAATTATTCTAATATTTAAATTATTCTAATATTTAAATTATTTTAATATTTAAATTATTGCAGGTTTATTAAAAAGTCAACATTTCAAAAATAATGATAAAAAAACATTCCTTCGCTGAATCCAAAATCTGGTCCTGTTCCTGTAGGAGGTGAGTTTCAGTCCCTGGAGCTTTGCCTTTTGTTCAAAAGGGTAAAATGATGACAAATATGGGTTAAAGGAATGATGTTGTGTAATTATAATCTGTTTCGTTTTGGGGCTGTTTTTTTTAAATATAAATCTTTGGAACTTTTTCAATTCGAGAAATAGCTCTTTCCGAAGAAAAGCGTGCAACCATTGTTGCTCTGCACCAAAGTGGCCTGAAATACAATGAGAGTATCGTTTCTAAGAGTATTGCATGAAAAGGCACCTTCTTTAGAATCATTAATGACCTTAAAGAAACCCGTTACACTCATATAAAGAGGTCTCCTGGACGCTCAAGAGCTTCAAATGAACGCCAATATCGTCTCTTGGTTAGTCCCAGCTCAATGATCGGGTTCCCTCTAGCTCCAACGGCATTTTTCAGCATGAGAGCACACCTTCACATAAAGCAAAAGGAATAACGAAGTTTGGGGATGAAAGTAATATCGAACTTTTGAGAGCTGAATTCGCCAGATTTGAACCCAATAAAGAATTTGTGAGCGATAATTATCAAACTGTCGGCTGATAAACAGAAGCCATCCAATTATGAGCAGTTGCGGGTTGTTATTGAACAAAATAGGATCAATATCAGTCAAAATATCATCACAAATTTGGTCAAGAGCATCCCAAAATGAATAAAAATGAGTTCTGAAGAACAAGGGACATCATTTGTAAATATTGACTGTAGTATTTATTAATAAAATGGTTCTGGTCTCTAATTTTTTGTAAATTTCACATTCAAATTGTGATACAAACATTTTAAAACAAAATGGAACGTTGGATTATTTCTATTAATTTTCTTATACGAAATAATATAGTAGGCTCAAAACTTTTGACCTTTTGACCACGGCTGTACAATCGATAAATATTCCTTCAACATATAAACCTATTAAAAGTAAAAAACGCGTCTAAATGATACTTTATTTATACTTTTTTTTCATTCACTATGATCCTCTTCTCTCTTTTGGACTAACATCAAGTTGATCATAGGGACTTTGATGGTACGTAATTCTTTAATTAGTCTGTTGTCTGACCCTAATCGTATAATCTCCTATAACTGCCCGCCACGAGGAGCGGAGCTAATGAGGATTCTCAGTGTTATATTGAGTTGGCATCCGCTTTCCTTTTGATCGTCAACCATCCTCGTTTTCCACCCTAGGTTGCCACAAATAATGCTGCGTCGATGTCAAGGTAATGAAATTTAGCGTATTTTGTATGCTGGATTAAGCAGATGGGTGTAGTTTCCAAGCCTTTAAAAGCTGTTTCGTCCTTCTTTGCTACGAAGTGCAATCGCTTTAATTTATAATAGCTTTTTTAATATTAAAATATTCAGATCTCAAGGCAACATTGTGGACTTTACGAGGATTTTTGCATAAGCAATTTTTCCGTCCTTGCTTTAGAATCACAGCTGGCGAGTATCCTGATGTAAGAAGACTAGTTTCCTTGGGAGATGGAAGTTTGAAACTAATCTCCTGATACATTTCCTCCAAGGTTACGACCGTAGTTTACGTCTATTCATCTCTCCTGCTATTAGGACTTCTTAACTATCATTTTCCTGTTCCTGTCTCACAATAGCTTCCTTTACAAATCAGACACGTGAAATAAAACAATGCCAGCCAATTAGCAGCTGCTAAACTGGAGATCACGAAGGAAAATAAACAGGAAAACACCAACAAGCATTGGCACAAGGCAGGAATCTGACTTATCTCTAAATACTGCAATTAAGACACATAATCCACACGGAAAAACCTCCAACATCACCCGCAAGGCTCACACATTTAAGTACCTTGATGAACTATGCCATTGCAATCTCTGTTCCTTCTATTTTTTTCTTCAGATGCCCATCATCATTTTATAGACCATGAAGAACAGGTTTTATGTAAAGGCTTGAAACAATCCTTTTAAGTGACAGGTAAACAATAAAAAATAGAGCGATTCTTAAGCAATGACATATGTCTACTACTTTCGCTCGTTAGTGGGATGCAACCACAAAGGACACGCAAAATTAGGAAGTTGTCAAGGATTTGCTAATGAACTTCCATGTTGAGAGAGTTGAATGTATTATCTAAAAAAAACAACTAATTACTTCCTCTGTTCGCGCATTTAACGAGGCGGAAAACCTCTAAACAGTCATTGGACTCCGGAGTTATAAAATTCAAAGCGATTTAGATGCAGGCCCTAAAGATCTTATAAAGTGTTAATGTTTTCAGGACAATAATAACACCGTTAAAGTTGGGGCAGTTGAATTACACGATTCATTAGACGTCTATCACCAGATGAAGGACAACTGCATAAGAAAACATGATGACAACCAACAGTTATCTATTGTCTTTGATACTTTATAAGACAGGATAGTTCTACTCAATTTGAATTTATTACCACATAAACAAAGGTAATCAAGTAGGTATGGACACTTTGGTTACAAAGGAAATAGGTGATAAATGTATATTTATTTTATTTGTTGAAAAATGGGAAATCCAACGTGGTATCTAGGCCAGGAAGTCTTAACAAAAAGGCCCTAAAGAAAATAAAGTTAGGGAATGTGAAACTGAGAAAATCACAGCTCGAGTACCCAAAGGAGAGAGTACGTGGCGTGCTAAAAGCCGGAGGGTGTTTAATTCTCTTATCATTTGAAGTCCCTACTATAAATAGCTTGCGAGTATACTACGAGTCCATCAAAAGATTAATTTATTTTAGAAAATTATCCCAGATATTAAATTTATTTTCTCATTCTCTCTGACGTTACTTTAGTCGGTATGTTAACGGGCGATTTCGTCCCGAATATATACGGGGACATTAAAAGATATATTTATTTTTGAAGTTTTCAATATTTAAACGCTTATTGTCTTACTCTGACATCACCGCGGTCGTCTTTGCAATGCGCCATTTCGCTCCGAGTACGAATACATCAAAGGATTAAGGTATTTTAGAATTTTGTCCAAGATATTACTTTGGACGTCACCTTAGTCGGTATGGCAACGTGCCATTTGGTCCCGAGTATATACGGGTACATTAAAGGATGGATGTATTTTAAAAATTTCCAGATATATTACATTTTTTGATTCATCGTCAGCACATTTGTTGACTCAAACACATGTGTTGACCCATCGTGTGCACGATTGTCACGCATCAGCCAAAGAGTTATACTATGTCAAATTTTCTGACAATAAAAGGTTCGTTAAATGGCTACGCCCATTTGGCTCTTGACCAAACTAGTTCTTGGAGGTTTCTGAATGCATTCCCGAATTAACGAAAACACACGCGTTCCACCTTCATCCCTACTCTTTTCACTATAGGTCAGGTCAGGTAAGACATTGCAGACATTTGACACCCAATTTAATCATCACTATTCCAACTTTACCCCAATTTTGCCTGGATTGATGATCTTTCATACATTCTCGTTCATTATATTCACTCACCCATCCGATGCCCCCGATGGTTAGGGCTCACTATTTTTTTTCATTTCAAAGGAAGACCTGAAAAATATTTGGAAAACCCAACGAGGTTGGAAATGAAGAAGAAAAGGCGTTTAATGGCGACGAAGAATCAATTTCACGCGGTTGAAGAAAGCGAGAGTGAGGATCGCCCTCAACCTATTCTTTGTAAAATATTTTTTCAATTAAATTTAAAGCGAAAACCAACGAAGGCATCTCCCGCACAATGTTTGCATAGAGAGATATGTAAACAAAGTGATTGAAATGTGTGAGAGAGATATAGCCGTAGATCCTTTACAGGCACTGGGGCCGATAGGGTCTACAATTACCAGAACTGGGGCCGGGAGGGCGTGTCGTTCATCCAGGCTTTGAATTATAGCAAGGCCATTATACCCCTGCTAGCCCCCTCTCCCCGTTGTGAGGCGAGAGAGAAGAAACGATGTGCAAAGAGAGGGAGAGTGAAGAAGAAAAGGCTCGAGAGAGAGTAATTACAAATTGCGTGAAAATTACATGAACCACGCAAGAGGTCACGAGATAAAAAAAACCCCTCTATAATCTACTTATTTTGATCATTATAAATATTATTAAAGAAATAATCTTATTTAAATTACTATTTATTATAAAATTATCTTATTAAAAAAAGTTAAAAAGGACTATCTTGTTTCTGGGCAAATGAGAACAAAAAAAAAGAAAGAATGGAAGTTGGGAGTGTGAAAAAAAGGAGGGAGGGGCAGAATCATTGTAGGCGTCGCTCCCCCCCCCCTCCTCAGGCACAGATCCAGGGAGGCTAGGGGCTGAAGACCCCCTCCCAAATTTTAGACCCCTTTATGTTTCTCTTTTTAAGCCATACTTGTATTCTACTATTCAGAAGTTATGTAATAATATAGAATATATATATATATATATATATATATATATATATATATATATATATATATATATATATATATATATATATATATATATATATATATATATATATATATATATATATATATATATATATATATATATATATATATATATATGTGCTTTTTTAACTGTTGGTGATCGAATGTATCTTATATGATACATGTCTAAAATGGAGGTAAATCTCAAAAAATAATGATTAAATTCAGTATTTTACATTAGCAGACGTCCAGAAAACTACAATAAACCACAATTCATAATTTTATGTGTGGAAAAAAGGAAAAAATTCGGATCTGAGAGAATTAGTGCTCACTTCTGTATAAAATGCTATTATTAGTCGCGTTCACGCGTCTAATAATACTACTATGTCGGTACGTAGGTCTGTCGGACAGGTGGGTGGTAACCATTTTACTTTTCATTAAGTATTTGAAAGTTTAGAAGGTCGTAAGTCAGAATAATTGAGAGCACGCGACTTAGGTCTATTGACCTTCTTTATTAATGACCTTTTCTCAGAGGGAGAAATTCGGGTTAGCCTACCCCCCCGATTTTTAGATTCTTCGATGCCGTTATCAGAGAGAGCCCCCACAAAACGGTGTCTGCTGCACCATGGTCAACCATGCTGCAACTTATATGTTGAGGATTGTCAGCCCACCCAGGCCCAACGCACGTAATTGCGGGCCTTCCAGGCCCCACTACCCGCGAGATGCATCTGCGGTTTTATATACTCCGCATATTCTTATTCTTTCTATCATTACACCTTTCTTTAGAAAGAGGGCAAAGGGGGAGGGGGTATTTGAGGTTAAACACCTTTGTACTCTGGTATTGAGCGTTCGCAACGATACTTCCGCCCCCAGCGGTGGGCGAGTACTCGTCGGCTCCCGAATAGGCCGAGAAAGGGACCAAAATGTTGATCGAAAGAAAACGGGGTTGATGAAGGTGACTGGAAAAGGCCCGCAGTAACCAGCCGCCGTTTGTCCAACCTTTTGCCATTCATTTGAGGGAGAAAGGGGGACAGGGGAAGTGTAGCTACCTGTGTTCAGGGCTTAGGACACTCGACCTCAAGCCGCCCACTCATAGTTTATACCATACTCTTCTCTCTCTCTCTCTCTCTCTCTCTCTCTCTCTCTCTCTCTCTCTCTCTCTCTCTCTCTCTCTCTCTCTCTCTCTCTCTCTCTCTCTTAATGATAATGTTACTCCCCCCAAATATTTTCTGTCCCCCCCCCCCCCCGTCCCAATCAACAGGCATCTGAGAGGGTCTCGCCAACTCGGTGTTGATGATATTTTACAACATGACAGAAGTGGATTCAAGGGGGGCGCATTCTCATTATTTCCGTGCATATCTGGTGTCAGGTTGTGATGGGACCTCCCACTCGAAGCCACATTTTCTGAGAGCGGAATCCCCACCATTTTGTACACTTTTCTCCCTCCCAACACAAAAAAAAACGCAATCTCTTAAGAGTGAAAGAAGAAGAAGGAGAGATTCAACCGGTGAGTTGCCATTTATGAACTCTTCTAAACGCCAAGAATGAATGATGGAAGAACCAGAAAAGAAAAAATGAATAAACGGAAGAATAAAAATAGGAAAAAGGACCTACAGTGCTAAGGAATGTTATGATAGTCCTCTCTTTCGGACAGGTAGTGGAAGAAAATAAATGCCCCAAATATGGCAGTCACGAACTTGGAACCAAGCATTTTTCATTAAAACGATATAGAAAACAGAAGGAATTATTATTATTATTATGGAGTTGGAAATAAGAAGCGAAAACCAACGAGGGCATAAATGCCAAAAAGCTTGAGAAGAGAGAATCGTAAAGAAAGTTATGAAGTTAGGGAGAGTGAAACCCCCGAATAGTCAGGACGGTCGTGATCAAGGAGGAGGGCAACGCTTGCTAACCTATACACCTCAGGGAGATCTCCCTGCAGGCGTTGGGGCCATAAGGCCATGTGGCTACGCCCTTCAGATTTTAGTTGTTGGTTTGGACACCAATACTACACCTCCCTTACCAGTCAGATATAAGAACACATAAGCTAATAAATACAATGATATAAATAAACGCAACCAGAACAGCAAAACTTTAACAATACACCCTAACCAAGCCACCCACCTTCACATATTCGGTTCATATTTTGAAAACCAAACCAAACCAAACAACACAAACGCGGTTGCACCGAGATAAGCAAACCGGTACCAGTTAACGGCGCACCATAACAACCCCGTAAGGAATAAAAAAAAAATAAGAGGCGAGAGCGAAAGAGCGAAAATCCATCGTAAATGCCCAAGGTTAAGCTCCTCCTTGAGGACCCAATACGATGTTGGGGTGGGATGACACATTGAGGACCTTAGGTGCGCCCATTTCGTAGCTTTCTTTGATGGAATTCTTCCAAGAAATGGCAAATGGAACACGCTCAAGTAACCAGATGCTTGGCTTTGTCGAGAAAGAGACGACGCATGCCTAAGGTTGATTAGCGAGAATACAAAGGAAACATGTATAATCCAACGAGCTCCCGTCCACTTTAAGAGAATGAATGAAGTAGAGACAGACATAAGAAGAAAAACAAAGGAATAATTTCCATTACTCACAACTAATAGGCGAAAACCAGCCGGCGCATATCAACCTGAATGTTTATAAGGAGAGAGATGGAAAGAAATTGGTGTAGAGGGAAAGTGAAAATGTATGAAAGAAATCTAGCAGCAGATTTGCCTACAGGCATTGAGGCCGGGAGGAGGGAAAGCACGCACTCCTGAAGTAAACCTTTTCAAGAAAAACAAAGGAATATAAATGAAAATTTAATAGGTCTGCAAAAAACAATCATATCAGGCCTAAAATCTGAACCCCTGAATGGTTCCTCCAAAGCGTCCACGAACATATTCATTCGAAGAGCTTTCGGGGTGATGGGGGATTTAATGCCCTTAGGAGCGGGACCCCCCAAAGAGAGGGGAGACTTGAGTAAAAAATAAAAAGTGAGTACATCAGAGATGAGTGAAAGATAGTACAGTTATGGGAAATAGAGAACAAGAGATAAAGAGAAAGACTGAAAGAGAGAGAGAAAAATGAGATATAAAAAGAGTAGTATGCCACAGAGCAATTCGAGTTCAGATGTCACAAAGTGTGACGTCATGTGTGTACGTGAGCGAAGTCGTGATGACCTCATCACTCGAAGTGTGCTGTACTATACTACTGAATGGGGGAAGGGGGGGGGGGAACGCAGGAATGGACCTCTTGCAAATGTACTCGAGGTCTATGAACGATTGTTATACGTGGTAAATTGGTTAAAACTGTGAAGTAGAAACTAATGAGGGTATTTCCCGCAGAACATTTGCTGTAAAGAAAGCAATACGGCAAGAAGTGAGAATGTAATGTGCGGAAGATATATAGCCTCAGATACACTTGCGGGTGTTAGGGGCCAGTAGGGCACGCAATCTTCCAGATGTAAGCTGTGACATGGTTGCCCTCTCTACACTGAACACCCCTTTACGGGCATGTTTGTAAAGAAGATGTGGGATGGGGGGGGATACATAACACGTGTAATTTGAAGGGTGACCACTAGGGGCGCTGGGGAGTAGGAAGGCGCGCAACTCTCCAAGACGTCCCCAACCTCCATTATAAGGTCGGGTCACCTGAAACCCCCTCGCGGAAAATTCAAAATGAAAGAAAGGGAGGAATAAAAAAACGCGGGTAGCAAATTGATTTCTTCTCTCCAGAGTGATTGAGAAAACAAAATAAAACCGAGTAATCCAACGAGGGGGGGAAATATCCATGCGAATAAAGGAGAAGAGAGCTGCCATGGCAACCATTAGGGTTTCCAGTAGAAGGTCGCATTTCAAGACCAATAAAAACGATAATAAAGATGATAATGCTAATAATAATAAATAAATAATCACAAATACAATAATAATAAATATAATACTAATATAATAATAATAAAAAAAAAAATAATAATAATAATAAAATCATTAATGACTATACTAAAATCCTGCGCGTGTTTGTTATGTATATATGTTTTAAATGAAAATACCCAAAAACGAAAATCTTTCGATTCCCTAACAAAAAACAAAAAAAAACAACCTTGGTAACGACCCTTAATCACCCTTAAAAAAACGGCCTCATCCTTCTTCAAACCAAGGGCGAGGGGGAGCACAAACGGAGACAATTCCTTCACCCTAAACATTTAAATGCCCGTAACTTGAGGCCCCTTTAGGGGCTTAACCGTGGGGCCCAATTGTGTAATACAGGATTTGCGTTTCTTCAATGGACGAAACTTTGTATACAATCCTGTATTCTATATTAGGCAACCAACCCCTTCGCATGGATGACAAAAAAAAAACCAGCAAAAAGACTCTTAGGGAAGGGTTTATTTTTTTATTTAAATCAAAACCCGACAAGAGCATCCCCCACAGATAGTTTGTATCCGTAAAGAAAATTATTATGCATATTAGGTTTGTTTTTTTTTGTTTTTTTAAGGGGCTATCTGGCGACTGCCCAGCTGGGCATAAGTCGCCGCAAACAAACAACCTAGTTCTAGGCTACTTTAAAATAAAAAAATTGAAAAGAAAACCGATAAAAAGAAATAGCACAATTAGGATTTTTTTTTTAATAGAGACCATCTGGCAACTGCCCACTTGGGCATAAGTCGCCGGAAACACGACAGCGTAGAACTAGGCTACTTTAAAATAAAAATATGAGAACATAAAAATGGGAAAAACTTAACAATTAGGAAGCAATCTCCGGCATCAGGGGGAGTTCCCTTCACCCCGGTGCAAGAGCGTGCAACCTACAAAGAAAACAAGAACAAACAAAAAAAATTGCCGGAGACGACAAAAAGCGACCTGAAGCCGTCGTGGCATTGGGGGAAAGGTCCATGGGAACAGTCGCGGCACAATGGCACTCAACTTTAAGTTTCCTTCGACCGTCTCCCATCTTCTTTGCCAAGCAGTCCGAAGAGCTGCCCGTATTCCTGCCATGTAGTTGGTGTGAGGAAGAGCGAAACGCTAGCCTTGTCGCAGAGTCCTCGCGGACTCTTTGGTGCCCTCATCGGCGCGCTCATTCCCCGCAATTCCTACATATCCAAGAACCCAGCAGAAGATAATCTCAACATCTGCCCGGCTCGCCAAAACCGTGGCGTCACGGATATCGCGAACCAGGGGATGCGGAGATTCCAATGCCCCGAGAGCACTCAGGGCGCTTTCTGAGTCGCTATAGATCACAATCCGGTCTCCGAACAGAAAACGTCGCGTAATCTCACGTACCGAGTGGTGTATTGCCACTAGTTCCCCCGTGAAGACAGACGCAGCACCTGGCAGAGCCCCGCTGACTTCAAACAGAGGAGATAAGGCATGGAAGCCAACCCCCTTTTGGGGATAGAGCCATCCGTATGCACTGGCACAGTTCCAGCGTGACACGAGGTGTGCTCCAAAAAGGTCGAAAGCAATACTCCCGGCGCCGTACAAGCTTTGGGAGCAGAGGCGTGGCAACAAATAGCCAAATTTTGTACCCTTTAGGGTGGCGTCCTGGGCAAAACCAGGGGCACCAACGGCTCGAGAGCTATATATAGCTGCTCTTGAAGAAGTTTCCTGGCCCTCAACCCAAAGTGCTTAGGGTATGACTGGCGTCTCTTGGCGGCATAGGCACCGTCGGGATCAGCTGCGGATGCAGTGAAAGCTGTTAGCGACTGAGGGAGGCGCCGGGCTCGCGCGTACAGGCGAGTTATGCACTTTTGGCGACTGAGAGAGGCGTTGGGCTCGCGCGTACATGCGAGTGATGCACTGCACGCGGCGCAGAGCAAGTGGCATCTCCCCAGCATCGACCAACAGGCTCTCAATGGAGAAAGTGCGGAAGGCACCGGTCGCAAGGCGAAGGCTGGTGTGGTGGATAGAATCCACCTTCCGCAATAAACGCTCGGCTGCGGATGCATAAAACTCGCATCCGTAGTCGAGCTTCGAACGAACAAAGGATCGGTAAGAAAGTAAGGCAGTAGCCCTATATGCCCTGCAAGCGCTGAACGTCACGAAACGGAGAATATCAATGGCGCGGGTACAAGAAACATTAGGGCTGCGAATATGAGCCTCCCAGGTGAGGCATAGGTCAAATACAAGACCAAGAAAACGGTGCGATTTAACCACTTCCAGGCGTACCCCATTAAGAAACAAGTCTGGGTCGGGGTGCAGCCGTGGATTGCGGCAGAAGTGCACCACCTTAGTCTTGGTCAAGGAAAACAGAAACCTTTGCGCTTTGGCATAGCAAGAGACGCTGTTCAATGCCTGTTTGAGTCGACGCTCCAGAGTTTGCATCTAGGCCACGCCAAAAGAGATCGAAAGGTCGTCCAAGTAGAGCGTAGCGAGAACATCGTCCGCCAGCACCAAGGTGATGCCGTTGATGCTCAGGGCAAAGAGTGTGACACTGAGAACACTTCCCTGCGGGACACCCTCTTCCTGCTCCTTTGGGCCGGAGAGGGCTCCCCCCCCCCGTACGCGGAATCGACGATCTCGCAAAAATTCAGATATAAACATGGGGATGCGTCCCCTTGCCCCCATCGTGTGGAGTCTCCATTAACCGTATCGCCATGCGGTATCATAGGCCTTCTCCAGATCGAAAAAGACCGTGGCTTAGTGCAGTATACGAAGGAAAGCCTCGCAGACGGCATTTTCCAGTCAGAGCAGAGCATCCGACGTGGAGTGAAACTTGCGGAAGCCGTATTATGCAGAAGACAGATGGCCTCCGCTGTCCAGGAAAAAGGCTAGTCTAACATTTACCCATTTCTCCATCAACTTTCACACGCAAGATGTTAGAGAGATCTGGCGGAAACCAGTCGGATTAGAGTGATCTCTCCCCGGTTTGCAAAAGGCGAGCACAGTAGTGATTTGCCAGGAATCTGGGAGAAGAACCTCCACCCAGATCCTGTTGAACAAATCTAACAGAAAGGCCATGCCTCGCCCACCCAGGTGTCGAAGCATGGCGTACGGAACATCGCCCGGACCATGAGTGGTTTCCGCGCACGAAGCGAGAGCGGAGCGCAACTCACTCACAGTAAACCTGCCGTTGAAGGGTTCTCCGCCTCTGGAGGTAAAGCCCAGCTGGTGGCCTCCCGTGACCTGACAACGTGCATTGAATGTTGGCGGAGCAGCATCCCGGCTAGAGAATGCGGAAAACGCAGGCGCGAAGAATTTCTCCACGGACGCGGGGTCCGAGATTGCGGTCCCATTCTCCTGGATCACTACCATGGAGGTCATCGACCACCCCCCAATACAAATCAGGCTGTGCATCAAAAAAGAGCACAAAGATAGGTCAAGGCAAGAAAATGAAGTGGTTCTCGGACAGTGATGCGTAAACTAATCCACGTTTAAGACACCTATCTCAAGCTCTCCGATCTTATCGGCAAAGACTTGTCCCCTGGGATTTATTGAGTAATCTCTCCAGAGAGGATGCCTGCCGTTCAGATCTTCCAGCAAGAGAAAGGGCCTCGGCAACCGTGCCATGACGCGGCGGAAGTCCCCTGCGTCGAAGTAAGCTGACGGTGGAATGTACAAAGAAATTAAAGTATACCTCCTATCCATGTGAAGCTGCACAGCCACTGCCTGAAAGGAGGTATCTAAAGGGAAAGGAAGAACGGAGACATCATGCCGGGTGTAAACCGCGCATCCCCCAGCCCGGCCATCCCGTGTGGTGGGGTCGCAAGACCCTTATACCGCAGAAGGGAGGGCAGGGAGCACGCACCTAGCATGGTCTCCTGCAAAACGATAGTTAACGGGGAACGGGACAAGACGAGCCTCCGCAGCTCCTCCCTGTTGGCCCGGAGTCCACGGCGATTCCATTGAAGGAATATGCCCTCCAGGCCTAGCTCGGAGGAGACGCGGTGTCCCTCTTTGAGGAGATCACCCTCACGGAAATACTCACAGCTTCCCGAAGGCAGAACCCCGGGCGAAGGCAGAACCCTGGCTGAAGGCGCTGTCGCCTTCGAGGGCTTATTGGGGGAGGTTGGGCTCGCCATGCGAGTCTCTTTCTCCCTCCACCTCGAAACCTTAGGCTGGCGTTGCAGCTTCGGAGGCGGGGGGCCCTCTTTTCGAGGAACCACCGTCTACGAGACACTCGCTCCACCACTAGGCGTGGGCGAAGGAGCCGAAGCTCCTTTGTTGTTGTCCTTCTTTCGGGGGATAGCTTTAGGAACCCCGGAAGATTACCTGGTGACCAACTTCAGTGGTGTTGCCCCCTGTGGTCTAACTAGTCGGTGGAGGCGCGTAGCCGTTTTGCCTTACGGGAAACGGTTACGCTGGGGGAAGAGGGGGAAGCCCTGGTTTTAGCTTGGGCAGGGTATGAACCCTTTTTGCCGCCAGCTTTACCAGGGGAGCGCCCGGGTTGAGTAGCGCCTGCAGAAGGGCTTCGAATGGGACAGAAACAACCTTGCTCGTTGGCCTGGATGGGCCAGGAGCAGAGGGTGCCTTTCTAACTATTGAGGCATATGACGTCATAGGCAGGCCGGGCGCGCCAGGACCAAGTCCTTAGCCTCGCGGAATGAGATTCGATCCTGGGCCTGAACGGCCAGGATTTCCTTCTCGAGGAGATATGCACCAAATTGCTTCGAAGAAGCGGGGTGCGGCTCTCCGCAATTGACACACTTGGCCAAACACGATTTAGACTTATCGTGTGCGGCCTTGGAGCAATTTACACAGATTTCGGGTGATCCCGACTTTGTACGTCTACAAGAACGATTCGTATGGCCGAAGCGGTGACAGTAGTAGCACCGCCGCGGCAGTGGCACAAATGCCTTCACGCGGTAGCGGTACCAACCGGAACGCACTGACTCAGGGAGCTTGTCACAGTCGAACGTGACAAAGAGTGTAGGGGTGGGTCTCGAGGCCCCTCCCTGTTTTCTCATCACACGTTCGACCTTGACCGCCCCATGGTCGGCCAGCTCTAAGGTGATGTCCTCTAAGCAGTAGTCAACGAGTTCCCTCGCATAAACTACTCCTTTCACAAAGTTCATGGTAGAGTGTAGCGTCACACTCACCGGGGTGCCATGAAGTGTCCGAAGAGCACTTATCCTGGCCGCCTCGGCGGGATTCGCCGCATTCGCCAGAAGGCTCCCGTCCGAGAAACGGGTCACCTTCGGCTCTCTACCAATTGCACTAGCTAATTCTCTTCTGGTGGATCATGTTGCCCTTGGACAACATGGTGCCATCGGTGGAGCGAATAACGAGGAAGCGTTTGAAGCCAGCGGGCTCGAAAACGCCAGGTAACCTCTGAATCAGGGGCCCCGATGTCAGCGAGGCTCCGCCCTGTGCACTTTTGGCCTTTGTCATAGTCAGGGGCTCTGCACCCGGCGGGGGGGAGCAGAGAGGCCGGATGTGCCGATCTTGGCATGGTCACTTGCCAAAGTGGCAGCAGACTCAAGCATCCCCGTATCCCCTGTGGATGGAGAGGAGCCCCGAGTCTTCTTTGTCTTTTTAGTCTTTTTCTTTTTCTTTTTTTGAGAGGAGGGCGGGGAATGAACCCGCTTCTCACCTCCGACGGAAGGAGAACCCAGGCCAGATGGACCGGCCTCAGCCAGGTCCTTCTCCAAAATGGAGAAGGTCCTGGTAGTCGCAGGGGCACCGGTCGGAGGAGATTCCTCCCCTCCTTATACTGCCTCGGAAACCCTAACCGTTTGAGAAGGACTTTGCATAGGGGCGGATTCGGCTTCAGTGCTTGGCGCCGCGCCGGGATTCTACCCCATGGAAGGCCCTACCGTCTGAGGCTGGTTTTCCTCAAGGACCATGTCTATCACAGGAGGGGCCTCTAGTTGGCCATCCCCTCCCAGGACATCGCAGGTCCCCTTGGCAGCGTCATAAGTCTTTTGTGGGGAGGCACAGGCCTTGACCCCGGCAAGGTTTAATATTCTTGCCAGCAGGTCTTTTGAGGGAAGTGACCGAAGGGGCCTGGCTTCCCTCTCCTCCCTAAGGGGGTTTGCCCTACCGAGCCGCTTGCACGAGGGGCGGTCGGCAATGGGCTGCCTGCTGGCTTTCTTGGCAGTCCCCTTAGAAAGCAAAGGAGGGACTGCCGCTGGAGATAGGGAGGTGCCCGAAAGCACCTCCAGAGAAGGGGGTGAGGCGGAGTCCCCTTCACCCGTAGGCGTAGGAGAGGAGTAAGCCTGCTCTCCGGTTAGAAAGATATAGAGGGTCCCCTGCGTAATCACAGGGGTGCGGGGACCTCTATTTTTTCGGTGGAGCTTCCCGAGGGCAGCTCCGTTGATGGAACAGGGAAAGTTGAGGGTTGTTTTTTTTTTTAATTTGTTCATCATTGCGCATGGTGACCCTGTATTTTATACGGGAAGCAATAGCTCATCCCCCCTCTCAGTAGACCGCACTGCAAGGGATGCGTACAGGCCTGGCAGAGCCTTCTCTCGTCCTTTCCTTGTACATTGAATCTTTACTTCCTTTTCTTGCCTTTTAAATCATGTTTTCCTTTATTTTCTCTCTCGATATTTTCTTCCTTTACTTCTCCTTTCAACATCTGATTTTTCTTTGTTTCCTTGCTCGATCTTTTTTGCCAATTCTTATCCTTTAAATCATTTTCGCCCTCTTATTTCTTGCTCGATATTTTTTTTCCTTTTCTTGTCCTTTAAATCATTTTATTTTTCCGTTATTTATTATAACTAAACACTATTCCGTGGAATTACACAGGTTTAATTTACCTTTCGACTAATTTGTATAAAATTGAATGTATCCTCTCTATTTCTAAATTCATTATACCTTTACCTCTTTTCTTTGATAAAAACAGCCCTCCATTGGATTACGCCAATATACTACTCTTCCTCCGTATATCAAATTAATAATAATATTTAATTATCTTTTATTATTGCCGCCTCGATTTGTTGCGTTCAGTAAAATATTCATTTTTGTTCATAACTTTCAGTAAACTTGGGGTGGTCATTCTTCCCTTAAATCAAGTAAAAGCGATTGTCAGTGTGCAAACGATGGAAAGAAGACGCAAGCTAAAGTGTAGGTGTGTTGGTAGTTCCCGTCTTGGGCATCCGCGTGTCTGCTTCTCCACGGCACACGACCTACACAGATGTTGTGAAAGTCTTCTGAAAATCCTCTTGGCACTGCACCAAGTATGATATCTTTCGTGGCCTCGATGTTGTACTCTTCTCGCTTGGTAATTCAAAAGCGCCTCGCTTCATTTTCGAATTTATGATAACAGGGCAACGTTTAGCTGCAAAATCAGCCTGAAAATAGATCGGGTTGGGTTAATGCGAGTTGCAAGTGCCTTGACGGAAGTAAAGAAAATATTTTAGGCTTCTAACCCACGCGTCTCACAATGTCTGAGCTGGGGGTCTATACATAGCATTTTCTTTTGCTAAAAGTTAGTCCTCATCAAAGATCATCTTTACAAGGAAAAATGCAATGAACAGAGTGATGGTATGCATCATCGCAATATTAACCGCATACCATCGCTGCGTTTTTTTGTAAGATATAGCGTGCCCCCACTCGTGGGTGAAAAGGATCTTGTGTCTTGCGATGAAAAAGGTGAAAATTAAAGTATCCAATTGATACAGTTCTTTATAGGGCTGTTAGATCGGTCTATTGGATACAATTACTTGATGGTCGTGGCTGAAGAGCGTTCCCCAGGTGTACCCGATGTAATGTAAAAGTGGCTACTCGTTGCTATACCAACCACTTACAAGAATCTTTTAAGGGTGTATATTAGAAATCGCTATGATTCACTAGGTAGCAAATCTATTACAAAATTTTTGTTTCTCTTATCTTTTTGAGTGTTTTTAATACTAAATTTGCGCCGAGTCCAAATATGTCCTTACTTTTTCTCTACCATCGACCGTTTGAAAGATATAACAAATTATGCTAATATAAAGAAATGTATGGGGTACGGGTAAAGCACACTTGCATTTGTCACTAATGTATTTATTTTCTTTTTCAAGTTTATATGATAAAATTGACTTTCTTGATTATGGCTACAAGAGGATGCAGAAATTCACCAGATTCGTTCTGTTTTGTGAGTGGTTTCTATGTTGGACCTTAGCATGTATCACATAAAATTTTGAAAGGTGCAAAGTACTGGATTGCTTATAGACTGTAATTTGGAAGAGTATGGGTGACCAAGAAAAACCATGGGCCCCTCATGTGATATATGGAACTTGTCGATCAAATTTAGATGCATGGGTGAGAGGTGCAAGAAAAGCAATGCCATTTGCTGTGCCGATTGATATTTTTGCATGATTAACATATCAAAGTACAGAAAAGTTAAGGGAAGAAAATCCCTTCCATATCCCAACATTTCATCCTCTATTGCACCTGTGCCACATGATGATACCTTATTGCTTCCACGGGCCCCAGAAAATGTAAGTGAATCCTATCAAATTATAAGCTACGAGTATATTCTTTGTAACAGAATCAATACGGAAATAGTCAAAACATATATCTAAGGTTTCTTGTAATGTGATTACACATGCAATCCATATTTATGCTCCAGCTATTAAATGCATCTCTTATATATATATATATATATATATATATGTGTGTGTGTGTGTGTGTGTGTGTGTGTGTGTGTGTGTTTTCAGGTAGAGGGTATGATGGAGGTCTCATCAGGAGAGTCGAAGGTTGTGACAATGAAGAAATGGATGAAACTTTTGAGCCAAGGATGAGTACCCGCCCACACTTTCCAAATCAACGTGAACTGGATGATCTCATCAGCGACTTGGGTTTCACTAATTCAGGAGCTGAGCTTTTGGCATCCAGACTTAATGAATGGAATCTGTTGGGGGAGGACTGCAGATCAACAGTATACGGGAAGCGCCATGAGGAATTCGAAGTATACTTTGATATAAGTGAAAATCTCTGCTTCTACAAAGATATTAATGGCTTGTTTACAGCTATTGGAATTTATCACAACCCTGAAGAATAGCGACTTTTTATAGATAGTTCTACGAAAAGCCTCAAATCTGTTTTAATACATAATGGGAATCAATATCCATCCCTGCCTATAGCATACTCTGTACAGATGAAGGAAGAATTTGACAATGTAAAAAAGCTTCTCGAGAAGGTAAACTATACTAAGTTTAAATGGAATGTTTGCGGTGATTTTAAAATGCTTGCCTTCTTACTCGGATTGCAGGGTGGGTACACTAAGTATTACTGTTTTCTTTGCCTATGGGACAGTAGGGCTGATCATGAACATTACCTGAAGGTTAAGTGGCCCCCTCGAGATGACTTGCGGCCAGGAAAACTAAAATGTTATTAGATAGCCTCTTGTAGAGCCTGCCAAAGTTTTGCTACATCCACTTTATATAAAGCTTGGTTTAGGCAAACAGTTTGTAAAAGCATTATATCATGGTGGAGAAGCATTTCAAGAGATTTGTCTACTCTTTCCAAAGCTATCAGAGGCCAAAGTTAAGGGTGGTATATTTAGTGGACCGCAAGTAAGGAAAATGTTGAAGTCAATACAACTAGAGAATGCAATGAGTGATGTCGAAAGTGAGGCGTGGTGTGCATTTCGAAATATAGTTAATGGATTCCTTGGTAAAAATAAAGACCCAAACTACAAACAGCTGGTAGCAAAACTTTTAGAAAGTCATAAGAATTTAGGATGTAGAATGTCACTAAAGTTGCACTTTTCGCATTCACATTTGGAGTTTTTTCGGAAAAATTTGGGAGAAGTGAGTGAGAAGCATGGTTAGTAGTTCCATCAGGATATTGCTGTAATGGAGAAAAGATACCAAGGAAGATGGGACACTGCTATGATGTGGGACTATATATGGTCACTAGTGCGTAAAGATCAAGGAGCTCACAGTAAGAAAGCACGTTCTTCAGTGTACTTTTAGTAGGTTATCTCTTATAATCACATTTTATCATTAGTTTAAAAAGAAATACAAAGATAAAATATTATAAGCTATTATTCATGGATAATGTGAATATGCTAAATAAAGTGAACTGTCGCAGCTATTTATGGTTAGTTTTATATACAAAATTCCAATTATCTCCAAAATTATCGATGTTATGCAATTTCCAATGGTATTTTTGGAATCAGGAGGTAAAACTACTTTAGAAACACAAAAAAAAACAAAAAAACAAACAAACTAGTGTTACCCAGTGATTATTGGCACGTAATTGTTCATAGAAATGTGTACATGCCCTTTTGAACTGAGGGTTGTTCTAGCAATACCCCTCAACATTCATCTTTGACTCTACAATTGCCTCTCCCACTCATTCGTCCCCCAAGGTCACTTCCCCACCTGCTTCCATGGCAGGGGGAAAGCAAATTCAGGAGTGCCGCGTACTGCCTGCCATATAGTCAACTTGCAACCGAATTTACCATACATTAACTGCACTGAGTTGTGTACTTGACACAAAATATCAACCCCTAATAACTGCATCATTTTCTTCCCAATCTTCCACTCGTTAGTTTTCGTTTTGTTTTATATCAATGTAAATCCTATCATTCCTTTTCTTCTAGTTGGTCGAGGCCTTTCCTTTTCTTAATCCATGGCAGCAATGATTAAAACCTTCTGGTTTCATTGAAAACGTAGCATTTGATCAATAATTAGCATATTTGCATATTTATCTAATCATATTTTTTACCTTGCAAAGATTTTTCCCGACATTTAGGTATCGTTAACGCACAACCTTTTCTAACAAGACTTAATAGTTCCAAATAACCTGTGGTAACGATTACTACTGGTAATTGAGCGATTCTCAGTTATAATTATCAATTGCGCAATGCCTATTGTGACCGAGCGGAAAGGAAAATTATTGGTACGGTTAAAATGACTACGGTTGATTGAAAATACAAGAAAAAGGAAAGATCAACAAAGCGTTGAGGGAAAATAACACAACAATCATACGAACCAAATTGATTAATTAATTCAATTAAAATTGAATACAAGAGTAAATTGATTAAAATTATGAATTTTCATGTGGTATAATATCCAAGCAATTCTTCATCTACGATGTAGAAATTACAGTTTCCATTCCAGGCTTACGCAATCAAAACTTCCAAGCCGCATGCAAAACTCACTTGGAGGTCTATTAAAAAAGTAAGAAGCGAACAATTTCGGATTTAAGGTCGGAGTAGGATGATGATAATAATAATAACGGCATAAATCGCGTTGAACTATGGGTCTATGTAATTTATCAATCCATTTCATTAACATACAGCCGTCTCATTCAGTTGGGGGCTCTTCCCGTTTTGAGGTACGGGGACACGTTCGGAGCGTTGCGTACCCTCTGGGATCCTGGCGTCTGAAGCAATTTCATATGTTTAGCAACTCCCTCTGTGCACCCCCTAATTTTCACTTCACCTAATTTCACCACTCACAAGAAGCACTTGCTAAAAAAGTTCCCGTGATAATACCCTCTTCATTTCGTTTGTAATAGTAATAATGAAACTAATAATTTCCGTATTACGAGGGGCGGTCAATAAGTTTTGCGAATCGGTAGGGCAAAATAGAGGAAGGGGGATGGCTGTTTGTGGGGGTGTTAGGACAAGTTATGAAAAGTCAGGACCTGCAGCCGCACGCTCCTGCTGCGTCTATTTAAGAAGCATTAGATGATCGCAGATCGTCAGTCACAAGTTTTTCAACAATGGAGAAGGTTGAGCACCGCGCAGTGATCAAACTTTTGAGAAAAGAAGTCAAGAATGCAAAAGAGATCCATGAACGCATGGTTGCAGTGCACACCGACACCGCCCCTTCCTATGCAACCATTGCTCGCTGGAATAGGAAGTTCCGCCATGGTCGTGAGTCCCAGGAAGATGACCCCCGTCCAGGACGCCCGTCAGACGTGACCAACGAGGACAATGTGGCCCGTGGGTAGAGGATGATCCTCGAAAATCGACCGGTGAAGGTCGCAGAAATCGAGCGAGAACTTGGAATATCACATGGAAGTGTTATCAACATCATCCACGACAATTTGGTTTATGACCAAGGTCTCTGCCCGTTGGGTCCCTAGAAACTTCACGCCCCATGATCGACTTCAACGTCGTCAAAGTCCACAAGGCCAGAGTTGCACAAGCTGCCCTGCGCGAGTGCAGATTCGAGGAGCTCAACCATCCCCCCTACAGTCCAGATCTGGCCCCTAGCGACTACTTTTTATTCCGCCAGCTCAAGGCTGCACCGCGTGGACGCCGGTTTGGGGACGATGAAGATGTCCAGCTCGCCGCCCAGGAGTGGTTTGAACAGCAGTCGGGAGATTTCTGGTTGTCGGGAATTCGAAGCCTCATGGACAAGTGGCGCAAGTGCATTGCAGTCGAGGGTAGTTATATTGAAAAATAATAAAACACTTTTCCTCATATCTCGTTTCCTTATATCCGAATTGCAAAACTTATTGACCGCCCCTCGTACTTCTGGTAAAAAGGTGAAAGTTCGTAAAAGTAGTGAAGTTAGAGAAAGAGAAAATGCGTAGGCGGTTTGATTCCTAGCCCGAGTCGCCTACCTGGAGTGCACTGGCTCCAGTGAAGCATAACTGTCTCTGTTTAATATGGAAAGACAACTTGGGGCAAAGGGCCCGTATTTACCTTCGTGCCAAACGTCCCATAGCTGCACAATGTCCTTCGCATAGGACACTAGGTTTTTCCATATCATTGAAGCATTTTTTCCAAAATTAGTTTTTAAATAATTTTAATGCAAATTTTGACATAAAATTATAAAATGAATGATAAAAAGGGGGCCTTAATTGACGGTATTTAAGGTGGGGTTGGAACACAGCCCGGAAGTTTTAAGGGCGCTTGAATTCACCCGGGGTTTATAAGAGTCTCGGTCCTGGTTGTTTGGAGTGACAAGTTTGTTATTGTATTCTTTGTCATTCCTAGCCATTTACTCTATTACTTTCTTCTGAATTATTCACTTCCTCTCTTTAACTTACCATTCCCTCCTTTATTATTATTTTTTTTTTATTTAAGGGGTCCCCAGGTGGCATTCATTAAAAAAGTATCTCACTATTTCTCGGAAAGGGTTCGTGCTACCCAAATGCGGAATGGTCGAGTTTTCAGAAGAGGCGAGCTTCCTCCTCTATTATGACGGGGCGAGTGGGGCGCATGTTCTGGCCCCGGAGGAAGCCAGCCTACCTCCGGCACCTAATCGTACATTTCACTTTCGGGGGCGGGGGGTAGTCTTGCTTCTTTAGGAGGGGATTAAGTTGGTTGGTTGCTTGTAATTTATTCATCATTTTTAATCTTTAAAAAGAAATAATAATTTCGTAATTTTGGCAGTTGAGGCTCTTACTGGCAGCTAGTCGCCAGACCAGAGCTGAAATAATAACAACTTCATTTTCCCCCACCAATAAAAGTGTCCTCGTCATTACCCATTTCTTCTCTCGGTTATCCTCCCGAAAGGTCAATGAATGGAATGAGTTTTATTCGTCCTAGTAATCAAACGATTAATCGGATCTAAATATATTACAGACTTAGAGACTATCAAAGCCTCTTAGATCCTCTCAATTCCAGTGCAAATTAGGTAGGACAAAGGAGAAGGAAGAATAAGGGACAAGGAAAAAGAAGGGAGAAGGAATAAGAAAGGAGAAAAAAGAGTGGGCGAATAGGAAAAAGGAAAAAGGGGATTACAGAAATAGGGTCCAGCGAAAACACTGAAATCGATGCAAGCACAAGAAAGGAACAGAAAAGATCAGAATTAACGAAAGGAGAAAATAAAGGAATATGAATCGAGTATCAGTTAGATGTCATATTGCTTTTAATCGTAAGTTTATAAGCAATACTTATCAATTATATCCTTAAAACATATTGATTGAAGTGCTTTCAACGACTTGCGAGGGTAAAGCATTCCATATATGAGTAATTTTAAACTAGAAAAAGTTTTGCGCTCTCGTAGTGTTAAATCTGTTGTCAACAAGCGTTCAATTTGAACGGGCGCTCATTTATCTAACACAAAATAGAAGTATGTATGAGTTTAATTTATCAGGAATAAGAAATACTAGATACAAATAAAATACCCCATAGTGAAGAACTTAAGTGAATGTTACAGAACAGGAATCAATTCTAGATAATGACCCCTGAGAACACCATTCCTAATTAATGACTCCCAAGAAATTTCAATCCTAGAAGATGACCTTCACAAAATATCAATCATAGTTGATAACCCCCAAGAAACTTAGTGTGGTATATTTAAACAATAATCGGTAAAATAACTTTGATTAAAGAACCAAAAATTACAAAAATAAATTAAACGAACACAATTAAACTAACAAAAAATTAAAATATTAATCCAATGAGTAAAAAAAAGAAATATGATGGCCGAGAATTTCAAATCCACTCAAACCGAATCGATCCTGCCGCATAGGTTAAGTTGGATCAGGTTACTTGAACCTAACCTAACCTAACAGGTTTCAATATTATGTTAACCAAATTCAATCCTAAGTAGCATTTTTACTTTATCTTTTTATCTTAAACTTATTATTAATTATTATTACTTATTTAAAAAATTCAATCCTAAGGAATGACACCAAAAAAAATCTCAAACCTAGATAATGACCCCTAACATAGGCTGGGGGGGGGGATGTCGTTGTCTAGGATTGATCTGAGAATAGCGATGCAAAAGTTATAGTTAATTTTCAAAATACATAAAAAAGTAATATGCGATGAAGTTTGTATCTAAAAGTTTGTATCTAAAAATAGTTGAAATGGTTTTAGATATTTCTGTAATGATGTCGATAAGGTTAAAAGTTTAATTTTCATAAGTGTTGATTACTAATTAAGGGTAAAAGTTTTCTCGTGTGAAAAAAGATGAAACCGTGAGTGTTGTTGTCGAAAAGACGATGTTGAATGACCCTCACGAGGGAGAGGGAGGGGCGGCACACAAAGTAGGGATTACCCGAAGATCCCTCGAGTTCACCCGACGAAAGGCTTCCTTCTTCTTAACTCATGATGTACGAGTAGGCTTTCGCAATTTCAAGTACTTTTGTTTTATTTAGAACAATAAGCGAAAACCAACGAAGACATTTCCACATTTTTTAAAGACTTCTAAACTTTGATTTTAAGAACGGTTTCTCTAAAAAAGCACGAAACTCTTCTTAACCTATCTCCGTTTCACAACGAAGAGATCCCCTTAAGAGAGAGGATCTTAGACTTAAATAATCGCTGAGGTTTTCCTTACCCCTTTCCTTATTTGGTCTTTTCACTCTCGCACACACGACTTTCTTTTACCTGTTTTTTCATTTTTCCTTATTACTAGCGGCCAATGGATGACGCCCTCAAAGACTGGCCTCCGCCCTTGGGTCCTTAGAAGCACATTTATCATAGGACAAAAGCTTGTACCCCTAATTGACCACTCCCTCGCTGGCTACACGGCTCTCCATTGCGCAGTCACGGGCTGTTTTTAACTTCCTCGTCTCGATTTCCACGCATTGCGCGAAATGCAAAAAAAAAAAATTCACCATTATTATTTCAGCCTAAATCACACTGAATCGCAATGATAGCACACAAATTTTGCCAACTCGTGTTTGATAGGTTCATTTTCGATAAGGAAACTACAAAAGATGAACTTTTATTTCATTTGAGGTTAGTTTTTAGGGCGGTCCGCGTCAAGCATTGATTCGTTCAGTGAACTTAACCGACTCAAACACAGAAACATCTCGCTTCCAGTCACACACCTTATGTTGACCTTCGAGAAGGAAAAGATGCACCCCAAAACAGTGAAGAGTTATGACATGACTCGAAGATGTCTCATTCGTAACAGTATCTTAGGAAATAAGTTCTTTTCATGTGGCACTTTCATCACTAGGAATCATACCATAGCTAGGTAAGATGGGGTTAATTGAGACTCGTATTAGACTGTCCTCCTGTGTTTGCACTTCTGGTTTCCAATTATGGATATTTCCAACTTTTAATTAATTTTATTTAATCTTGGGTTATTTTGTCCATATCTTCAACATGGTTTCAAAAACAGTCGTCATTAACCTTAGGGAGACGAGGCAACTACTGCCATTGTACTGTACTTGACCGACTAACTTTTGAGCTTCGCGATTAAATAGCGGAAGTATTTTCGAAAATAAGCAAAGATAAGATACGTTTTATGCAGGCTTGGCAAGATTGTGGTCTTCACCTTTGCAAAATATCACGTGTTTAAAAACCAAAGGTGAGATATCGCAATGGACTTGAGAAACATGAAAATCGCTTGCGATTATAAGAGATCGAAAGGGAGTGAACTAACACGAAACTACAATGAATTCATACGAAAGAGGGTGCAACAATACAAACCACAACGTTTATCGAAAATGATAAACGGTCTGATAAAGTTGAGGTTTTGCTGAAGTCTTCGAGTTAATTCAAAAAGTTTGTATTTCACGAGAACAAACATGAGCAATCAGAATTGGTATCGACAGCAGTTGATTGATATCCACAGTTTAGTGTCCTCTAAATACTTCAAAACGGATCGTCGACCTTTACTTATGTCTACACCCAAGAAAAAACGGGCATGATTATCCCCATTAAGCCTCTGAGTATTAGCTTGCATCAAATAATATAGTTTAACGTGAAAACTAATCTATTATTATCGTCGCATGGAATGCCTCGTCGGAGACTCGAATATTAATGTACGATTGCTTCGAAAGTAATTAAGACTAATTTTTCTCACTATCGGATATCGACAATCGAAACGATAGTGATAACACTGGAGAACAAAGTTCAACTTTTTTTATCGACTTAAATTTGAGAGTTAATTATACGTAATTTGGGTGAGCTAAGCACGAATATTTACTCCGTTTTGCTCTATCAGGTCCTGATTTTGTTCCATACACTTCCTCTTTCATCATATTCATAAAAAGGATATTTTCCCAATAATTGATAAGTCTTTTTTCAGTTGCACATTATAATTATAATTATCTATTAGTACCTATTTAAACTAATGTTTGTTTTTATATTTCAGATTTGGAAAATAAGGAATTCAAATACCTTTACAAATTGATAAAACAATCAAATAATATATCCTCAAGCACTAGAAAATTCATATGCAAAAACTCTTCTGATTCATTTTGCTACATATGTGGAATTTTACATTTCCACATCAACCAAGAAATATAACGGACTTCGTGAAAATAGTTTACTTAGCTTATTTTGGCATACAACTGGGAGATCAAGATAAATCATGGGTTCCACATAAAGCCTGCACTGTATGCATTGAAGACTGCGACATTGGACGAAGGGTACGGAGTCAAAAATACCTTTTAGAGTTCCGATGGTAAGTTTATGATTTAATAAAACTACGTAACTTAGTAATTTGTGTACTGCCAATTACCTAAGTGTAATTGTCACTTAGGTACATAAACAACTTCTGATAAAATTCGCTTTTGTTAATGCTTCATAATATTTTTCCCATTTCAGCTGTGGCGAAAGCCTACTAAACATGAGACGGATTGCTACTTCTGCTTTGTCAAGACTTCGGACTTTACTTAAAAAAATAAACATTGTATCGGGTACTAAAATTTCTACACTGCACTACGACCTTTGCTACATTCAAATGGAATTCCCATTCCAAAATTTAAGAGTCTGCCATCTCAGGAATTAGTTGAAGATGTTTCTGAAAATATTGTTATGTACTCTGAGGAGTGCATAACTTAAAAATGGTCATTTTTTTTTGTTAGGGCAACAAGCAGGGTATACTAAATATCCATGCTTCCTTTGCTTATGGGACAGCAGAGCTAAGAAAGAACATTATTCCAAACAAATCTGGCCAACACGAACATCACTTACTGTCGGAGGAAAAGATTTAACTAATCCGGATACGTTTACTCAGCAGAGATAAAATCCTATTTCCTCCTCTGCATATCAAACTAGGTCTCATGAAACAATATGTAAAAGCTTTAGATACAAATGGCGAGTGTTTCCAACACATAATTTAAGTTATGAAAAAATCAAAGCTGGAATTTTCGAAGGTCCACAAATAAGAACATTAATTATTGACAGCAGTTTTCCTAATGTCATGAATGAACGCGAAAGAAATGCCTGATTCTCATTCGTGGACCTTATAAAAAGCTTTTTAGGAAATTATAGGGTAGATAACAACGAAGAAGTCGTTAGAAAACTTTTAAGGGATTACAAAGAGCTAGGTTGCAATATGAGTATAAAAATGCATTTTTTTGTATAGTCATCTTGACCAATTTCCAATTCATTTATAGGCTGTTTACAGGAATCAGGCCTGATAGAGCCAAACTAAGGTTTAATTTGTTTTTAGGGCACAAAAATGACTTACAATCAAGTGTCAGATATTATTCAATAAAATACGTGTTGAAAAGTGTAATTAAATAGAACGAATGTTTTATTTGATCAAATTCACATGGAAAAGACGATGTTGAAATAAGTGCTTCAAATTAGAGCTTTGTTGAGAAGTATCGCATCAGCGAACTAACCAATCCTCATACTGATCGTGTTGAGAGATCATTTTGCGTACGATTAATTAAAATCCGATTGTCGGGCAAACGGAGAAGGAGATAATAAAGAGATGCAGAGAAGGAAAAGTGATCGAAGAGGAAGAAGGATTGAGAAATTTATTATACTATTCATGAATCTTGATTTTCCGAAAAACAGTGGAACACCCATACGATTAATTCTGGCTTTATTAATAATTAATGGAACTACCAATTAGAGATGGAACAGATGAACAAAATATAAAGATCGAACGAAGGATAACAAAACCAACAAGGAACAACAAGAAAAGCTGCAGCGAGCCCTCTTTTGTGCATTAGTGTGATAAACAATGAACAAAGTTGAAAATAACAAGGGGTATTATTAGAACCATGTTCAATCTTCCTTCAATGAAGACAAACTCATCGTTACAAACTTAAAACCATTTGCGAGAGAACTACAGCACTCGAACTCAGAAGAGTGAGTCGGTAGTTCTATACCATTTACATAGTCGGAACTAATTAAACTCTTTTTGTGGTAAAAAGGAACGGATTTAGGACATTTCATACCTGGAAAACTCATAACCTGGCAATGCATCTAGGACAGCTTATATCTAAAACCTCTCATACTCGTACTATTGCTAAAGATAATTAATCTTATCTAACCTAATCAGACACACAAAAAAGCCTTGATTTATTCTATATATATATGTTTTTTTCTATAATGGTATGAGATGTACTGCGAATGTATTGCCCGGGTATGAGTTGTGCGAGTTAGCATGGAGGGGGACAAGTTGTGCGAGTTAGCATGGTAGGGGATGAGTTGTCCGAATATGCGTTGCCCGGTCACCAAAAAGAACGGGGACTCAGCACATAGGCGTACGGAAGGAGATGGAAATATGCCTCCCATTATTCCCTGGCGCTGGACTCAATTAACAATTATTAGGGTAATTTCTTCCCATTCTCAATTCGACTTCAGCTCATTCTTGGTTAAATTCATTTCCATCCCTTTCTGCCCAGCTTTACAGAACCATTTACAACCAAGGACGTCATTTTTTAAGAATAAAAACTTAGTTTCTTGGCATTTCTAAAGTCCTGCTCAGCAGATCGTCGGCTGAAAAGGGTTGAAGATCACAGAATTGCATGGTACGTGCATGTATTAGTAGTGCCTCACGTATGTTGTGTTTACTTATGTTTATGTGTGTGAGTGATTCAATTCTGAAAGAGCGAAGGAGGCTTTTCAAGTTAATTTAATCTCGAATTATTGTTGAAGCCTAGGTCTTCCCTTTCACCTCTCCCTTCTTCCAATGAAGCCTTCCATTCCTGGGCCTCTTGACAAAAGCGCTGACACCCGTGTTCTTCATCCCCACAGGCGGGACTCCACTGGGAGTTTCACGTTCTAGTGTCCCTGTTATACCTACCTGTTATCTGAGTTTTTAGATGAGAGTCCCAAGTCAAGTAAACGACTCCCCTGATCCCCTTTTCGACATTTTCAATCTGTTCAATTATGTTTATCTTTCCTTGCAAGGAGGACTAAATTCATTGTGAGACACTCGGGGGGGGGGGATTGGGGGATGTCCGGAGAATTGCGCATCCTTTCGGTCCTTCATCCACTCCAACTATTCGGTTAGCGAGCCAATGAATCAACAGTGATTATATCGTCCGTTTCCTTTAAAGACACTACCACTCCGACCTTGTCTACTTTAAGTATCAAGACTCGGGTACAGGTTTGATCGCCTACCTTATTCAAAGGTTTCAGGTTCCTTGATTCTATCTTGGCCGACGTTCCTTATATTGACAGCTTTGGCCTTGATTGTGTTGTTTTCTTTGCCGTTACATTCTGGTCTTGGTACTAACAAAAATAAAATCCCCGCTCCCACCTTTTATGGACCATCCAATTTGCAAACCAAATTTCAACCATCAGAGGGCACCTTCCATCTTCAGGTTCTCCGCACAAATTAAATTCAACCGGTAATAATTATAACCCAAGGACGCTTCGAGATTCCTTTACGAACTAGGAAATAGCAAACCATCTTTAATATGCAGCAATGCATCATAGAATTTCCAATGCCTCTCTTGCATACCCACAAAGCGAACTAAATGTCTTGGAATCTATGAGTTCTTTAGTTCGTAATTTTTTTTTTAGAAATAACTGCATTTAATATCGAAAGACCAGGAATAAGTCAACAGCGATTTCTTAATGTCGTCTACCGTCCTAATTCATTCGTTATTTCATCTCTTCTTTTCTTTCCTCACTGCTATACTCCTCCGTCAAAGAATTTCTATCTTTTGTTTTTGTCCAATAAATTCGAGAATCCGTCTTTTTTAGGCTTTTATTATTGAGCGAGTTACGGAGGATAAAGGAGACATAAAGATCGATCTATTCCTGGGAATTTTGATGAGAAGATTGTACTTATCACACGAAGGGACGTGCGAAGTGACTGGATAGACTTAGATGATAAGGGATCTAATCAACCGATCGTACTGACGAGAAAAAGAAAGGCAATGACTTACTAATACAATAAGGAATACTACAAACATGTATTCAAACAAACTTAAATAACTGAAAATAAGAAAACTTAACGACAAAAAAAGAGTGAACGTAACTTACTGAAATGAAGTTTTTTTTATCAAGGAATGAAAGTTAGACGTTGAATAGGAAGGGTACAAATGAGCGATCAGGTTAGCAGCAAACACTACAAGTTCAACATCAAACCCCTCCTTCGCTCACATAGATGATCGAGAGATTGGAAGGAGGACCAACCGCCCCTCCAGGATCAATCAAATGAATGCAAGAAATCAAGTGCAACTTGAATAAATTTTAGCTTCCAGTGAAATCCAATTCTGAATTTGTATGGCTTTGCTTTAATCTCTTCTCCAAAAGAACCCTGGATTTATCAGGATAATTTTAATATACATATGTAAGTCTGTGCAGATAAGCCTTAATGCCATAGGGTGACACCTATTTATACCAAACTTAACTCCACACACGAGTGAAAATATATATTTTAGGATTCCTTGTGATTTTAACATTTATTTCCTTGATCTCAGACAGAAACAAATAGAAAACTTAATTTCCCCCAATGATTCATAGAGTCAATATCCTGGTTTCTTAGGTCAGTCGGTATATAGGGCAAGGAGAATACCCATATTGTCCTCCGAGGGAAATGTGAGAGGTATATGTGATGGGTCAACTCGTGCTTAATAGGATATAAAGAGGGTGATAGAGTCTGGTTAGCGAGGCTCAAGCGCGCTGACCTTAATTTGTGAGGAACTGGTAGATGCGAAAGTCTTGAAACAAGGTATAATGACCAAGGTATACGACCTTCAAAACTTTCAATAATTCCAGGACTAACCTTGGGAGGACCTTGGCAATTCTATCATTCGAAAGAGAATGTAAAACAACATAATGGTTTCAAATTTCGTTAGAATCGACTGAATTGTTACAATGTTATTACCAAAACAAAAAAAAAGGAAAACGGAGAACGACATAGTGAGATATAGAGCCGCAAGAATTGGACCAAACTAAAAATGAAGAAATCAAAGGAGGTGTTATCTATCGGGTCCACTGACGATAAGACCATCCAAAATGAGACGAATCAGGTGAAGATATTAATGAATGAGAAAAAAGAGTGGCAAATCGAAAATCAGGGTGGCGCACTGTGAGCACCTAAACTCACTGTGGGGATGTCTGAACAAGAGTACCGGAGTGGAACGCATTCGAAAAACTCTCGGAAAAGCCACTTGTAAGTCAGATCCAAGTCTCAATTAAAAACCTAGGTAAAATGGTAACCTGTTGACGTACAGGTAGTCATGAGGTATGTTACCATGTGCTGTAGACGAATAAGCTCGTCAAATCTGCAGGTACATCCCAATCAGCTTCTCCTCTACGATAACTGTATAAGTGTTAACCCTTTCTTTGTTTACCAAATTCGGAAAATTATTTCGACATTGGGATAAACGATCCATTAATATTTCTAATACATTCATTTATTCCATTATCTGACCAATTTACGATCACTTAGAAAATCGTTATGATGAAGAGAAGGACTGAATAGATTTGGCGTTGGATGTAAATCCGGACGTTAATTCTGGATCACTTATTCATTTTCTGATTCTTACTGGAAAGAAAATCTCAAAGTTAGTGACGGATTTCAGGGATAATTGAGGTAGTAGGGGTTGCCCCCCCTTAAAAAATTTAGGAGATTTTCGGAGGCAATCTAGATCTAGGTCCCGATCACTTATTCAATTTCTTTAACGTTGCAAGTTTGGGCATTTCCTGGCTGTGGTGGAGGTATGCGCTCTCCGAGAGCTTTATAGTTTAGCTTGCAATATATCCATCCCGGAACATGTCTGGATTACAAATAAATTTCTTTTTTCAAAAGAGGATTTCTTGCTCTAGGTGACGACAATAATTTCAATAGCGTACATTCCCTACCAAGATCCACATTCATTTAAAGAAGGGTTGAATTATAGAAGGTTAAGTTGTAGGTATAGGCAGAGTGGAATGGATAACTGGAAATGAGATTAGGAAAGTGTTGACTTTTCATGGGTTCTGACTGTCGGTACCTGGCGAACGTCGGGCACTTATCGAAGTCAAGTGCTCGTGTCTTTAAATACCGTGGTTGGTGCAGACGAGCAGTTGAAATCGGACGTCGAGACTGGCGCTTACTTTGGATCGCGATAAATAATCCGATGGGAACGAGTTTGAGTGAGTTACTTGGTTTGTTTGCTTGAGTGGGAAATCAAATTGTTTGAGGAAGTTCTAGAGTTGAGTGACTTGCATTCTAAAGTTGAGTCGGAGGGGGGGGGGGAGGCTTTCGGGTTAAGTGGGAAAATGATTCGGTGCGTGAGAGTAAGTCAATATAGGGGCGTACTTGTAAGAATAAATCAGCACTTAGATAAAAGTCGCAGAGGGGAATGGACAGGTAATTTACTCCTGACCGAGGTGAGATTAAGTTGCTAGCCCCGGTAAATTGCGACCCAGAGGCATGGGACGCTGAGATGCAGCGTAAGGGCGCATCGGAGTGTGGCGGAACAGCGTGATATTTAGTGTTTATTGGTGTTTATAGGGGCGAGCGACTACGCCATCTTCGTGAGGATATTTGCATAGCGTTCACTCCCCCAACTATGGAGTAAATAGGCAATGAAATGCGCGTGCTTCGCTTTCAAGGTAGCTTATGTCAGCACAGATGTTTGGCATATCCGAGCGTCTTTGTGCAGCTAAGTTATCTAGTGCAGTTCCGAGCACATGACATTTCATATACACGAATAGTTACAGACTATTGTGCACTCCAATTGAGGACTGTACCAGGGACAAATGTCCTTTACTCCCGAAGGACCCTCTCTAGTCAACACTCGTGGGTATAATTTCAGTTGAGAACAACTCTAGTTTAAATGCTTCATACGAGTAAGTGGAAGAAAAGGTCAAAATTATCCTAGGGGGAGCAGTTAGTTATCTCTATTAGCCTTGTTATTAAGGACGGGAAACTACGATGAATCCCACTTTAAAAATAATACACTAATAAAATAAATGAATGCACTAACGACAGGAGTGACAAATTATTCTTTGCGACGCAGCATATAATTTTTTTATGTTAAATATTTTTCATACAATAGACACTTATACGTCTGTACATTACCCTCCCAAGAGAAGAAGAGGTTACAATTAAGAGCCAAATATGGTAGCGTGTTCTTTTATAATTTGGGAAACTTTCCTGAATAATCTGATATGGTTCAATGCTTTGGCGGCCTCAATTAAACAAAAATCATTTTTATCCTTAAAGGTGAATAGAATCATTATTCTTATATGATAAAATTGAAAAGCCAGATATTTGCCCATGTAAAAGAGAGCAAACAATGTGCAGCCTAGTGGCAAAGGCCAAAGCAGTCAGCTTATAAACCCCGCTTGGACGCAGTTTTCTAAGCTGCTGGATAACCGAGTGGTCTAGGTATATGCACATGTCAATAGCATCTCAACGATGCCAATTCTGTTTGTTCGCATATCGACACCGCTCCCAAGTTTCATTCTTTTCTTACAGGCCATTTTCCTTCCTGCCCCTTCCCACTTTAAATGAGAGGATCATAATGATATGAAACACTTCAGTCAGTCCTCTGATACAAACCCCGTTGTACAGGTCTGGGTGATATTAGATTCAACGTAAAATTGTCCTTAATGTATGTCGTAGAATGGACTCTCGACGATATACCATATATAACTATTCGTTGAGGGAACTTCTTGAATTATCTTTAGAGTGCGTGGATATCTGGCGGGCCGATATTATGCATCTTCGATATGCTTAAGAAGTGGAACTGAGCTCAAGGATAATAATATTGCTATCATTAATAAAATAGAGTTTAATTAATAATAACTACCAAAAATACACAAAACGGAAAATATTGACATAAACAGAGAATGGAAAGGGTCGTGGGGGCTCGGGCTAATCCGAGGATTAAAAGATTTAAAAAGGTAAAACAAATATAAAGTTAAAGAGATGGGATGGTTCGCTAAACCATTTAAAGCACAGGATAGAATTGACAAAAGGGTTAAATACTCAAAGGTAACGTTCGGCTTACGTAATTTTATACTAGTGGTGCAGAGGAAGTTGACGTGAAGGAATTTTCGGTCCGCTAGCGAGTTCTAGCCGAAGGGGGGAATAAAAGGATCCTGACGTGGCGTCTTGGGAATGTGAACCGTTTCTCGACGAACGGCTTGAAGAACAATGGCTGTTCTACATTGTTCTCTTCTGAACAACAGGGGGGGGGGTGAGAACCGTCTCTTTTCTACGGGCTGAAGAACAATGGCTGTTCTAATGTTGTTCTCTTCTGAACAACAGGGAAGGGGTGAGAACCGTTTCTTGTCAACGGGCTCGAACGAACAATGGCTGTTCTAATGTTGTTCTCTTCTGAACAACAAGGGGGAAGGGTGAGAACCGTTTCTTGGCGAACGGGCTCAAAATAACAATGGCTGTTCTACGTTGTTCTCTTCTGAACAACAGGGGAAGGGGTGAGAACCGTTTCTTGACAACGGGCTCGAACGAACAATGGCTGTTCTAACGTTGTTCTCTTTCTGAACAACAAGGGGGAAGGGTGAGAACCGTTTCTTGTCAACGGGCTCGAACGAACAATGGCTGTTCTAATGTTGGTCTCTTCTGAACAACAAGGGGGGAAGCCTTGTAGACTTGGCGTCACGAAAGGCTCGAACTTTGGCACTCAAGGGATATTGTCCTTCTTCTGGACAAGTGATGGTGAATCTCGAGGTCGAGGTCCCTTGGCGCACAAAGTGAGAGAGGGTCGTGGTGATGTTTCGCAACGAAAATCTGGATCTCCACTCTGCTCTTAGTGGTAAAGTTTCCATCTAAATAGTCAAGACAGTCCCTTGGCGTGGGGGACAATGGAGTGGAAGCTTCGAGGGAATGCACAGCCGACCCTGGGAACAATGCCTTATCTGCCCATAAGACTAACTCAATCTGGTGAGGTCGGCGTATGGGGGCGAACGGGGGGAAGATAAACCTCCTTGTTTAAACATTGACTCAGGTGGCTGCGATAAGGCGCCCAGCTTCAAAGCGAAGATGCACGTGGGAAGCATCGTAGTTTTAAATAACCTGTGATAGGGGTTGAAATTAACGCGGCCTCAACCCGTTCTATCACAATGTAAAAATACGCTGAGATATATTGATTCTTTATGCCCCAAAATGGCAAAAAACAACAA
Organism: Ceratothoa steindachneri; assembly: GCA_963969495.1. NCBI lineage: Eukaryota > Metazoa > Arthropoda > Malacostraca > Isopoda > Cymothoidae > Ceratothoa > Ceratothoa steindachneri. The sequence continues at coordinate 76,719,249 of OZ018322.1, read as the reverse complement.
CAACAACTCAAGCTACAATCCCAACTTATTAATGTATGCCAAAGCCATTTGCTGCCATTAAACAAGAGAACAATCAACAAATTATTAATAAGTAAACATTACTTAAGCAAAAAAAATATATATTTTTACTTTTAAAGGTGCTATAGAAAATTTGAAATATCTATTTGTCAAGTTTGTGTTGCATGGGTGACCGTTCCTTCTCACTCCACCTTTTGTAGACGTGGAAGGCACTGCCTGCCACTATACAAACGTCTCCCTCACTTGCTTCATTCCAGAGCCCCCTGAAGACCCATCTATTCCGTCATACTTTCTCTAATGCTAGAAAAGCATTCTTCGAAAACTCAGGGTTCTGAAGACGCCAAACAAATTAATTATTATTATTTATTATTATTATATACCGGGTGGGCACAATAACAGAAGCGCTTTTCCCACTTTACTTAACTTAGCCCTTCTCGGTGCTTGTATTTTTTCCTTGCCAATGGTCACTTCGCTCTTTTAATTCACAAGTATCGAATGCCAATAACTTACCAAAGGGTCCTGACATTCAATCACCTCCCAATAAAATCTTGAAACACTGTCGTACAACGATCTCAGGACCCTTTCCTACACATACTTCATTGGGGAGGTTGCAATAGGGGTGAGGATGAGTTTTTAGAGCCAATGATTCGCTAGAGAATATTCGAGAAAGTGAATTCACGGAAGGCCTTGCTACACCTACGCAACAGGACGACCGCCGCACCCAAATAGCGACGGCCAGTCTTCTTTCGAAGATATCCCCAACATATACACACGCACATCAGCGTACACAGCCATGAGTGTAAGCACGCAAATAAGGTTGTACTTGTTAGCCTTGGGTCGCGAGAGAGTGCCCAAATGAAGTAGGGAAGTGGACAGTGTAAACAAATTAGGGATTTTTTTTTTTTAAAGGACACAGTCGATAACTGATTCCCCACAACTCAAGGTGATTTAAGGAGAGAAACGAATGATAAAAAATCCTTTTTAAAATTATGGAGAAACTTAATTTCTTTTGTGACCGGAAATGAAATACCTCAAATAAAGAAAGAAAAAAAAACTGAAGATAATTAAGACAAATAGTAAAAAAGGACGAAAAGCACCCAGCCCACGAGCGCCGAGTCCGAGAAGGTAAACCTGGACAACTGGACCGAGCGTGTGGAGTAAAAAAAGAACAGAAATTTCAGGCTTAGGACCTTCAATGTGGTCAGAAAAGACTTGAAGGAAACGCGGATTAGTCGTCTGCGGAGGAAGATAAAAATGAAGCGTCTTTTTGCCGAGGTGATAACAGCTTTTTGTTATGGATTCAACAGTCCTTCTCCCCCGTATATGCATCATCTTTCCATTCTCGTCACACCACGAAAGGAAGCGAAATCGGTGCTCCATCAAACGCCATCCATGTTTGCGAACAAAGCGACCAAATCAGCCACACTTGATACCACAGTTATTCTAGGGGTAATTAAATAGAGTACCACACCGATAAATGAGGTCATGAGCCACCTTTGAATTTGAGCTTAATTTGAGAAAAAGCTTCGGATAGCAAATTGCTACTCCTAGATTTCTTATCTACTGGTTATTTAGATTGCAGGGGGAGTGTCTATCCACGTTCGCCTGATAAATAAGTTAAAAGCATTATCCGTAAATCATTATTATACATCATCATCATTTCCACCCACAAGGGGCGCGGTGCTTTTTTAATTAGTGATGCCATTAAACACAAATCCCTATCTTTAGATTGAATATTTTTACCAAGAGTCAACTTAATAAATGAATGCTCCGAAGATTTATTCATCCATTTGACCAAAAGGTAAATCTTCAGGTCTGTTAGTAACAGTAACAGTAACAACAGTATCATGAATTCTATAAAGTGTGAGGGTTAGGGCCTAATGTTCTGAAGCTGTTGAGGCGTAAAGTAGTTGGGTGAGGAGAGATGCACACATCTAAATAGCACAGGATTCCTTTTCCATACGTGCCGATTCGCAAAGGCTTCCTTTTCCGCTTTCGCGTCTCAAGTAACCGTGAATATGGAAGGTATTATTACTTCCGTCAAGTTGTTTCATCATGGGTATTTAAACCGGCGGGCTTACTCATTAAGTTTGTTTCATTAATGGGGATTTAAACTGGAGAACAGAAGACCGCAAGTGCACCTTTTCTTTTTCTTTGTTTTTTTCAGACAGTTCTTTTTCTTTGTTTTTATTCAAGTCCTTTCTTTTATTTATTCTTGCCATATATTTTATTATTTTCTTTCCATTCTCTTTCTTTGTTTTTATTTTCTCTGTTGTCACTTTCTTTACCCCACAGCTGAGAAGGAGGGGTATGTATCCGATGGTGGCATTTTTTTATTTCATTCCAAACGCGCCGTCCCCGGTTTTATCCAAAGAGGTTACCCCTCTCCAGCCCCAGCAAACACCCATAGTCCAGCCACCCCGACACACTTATACCCTTGGTTGGTGGTCGTCAGTCTCGTAAAGGGGTAAAGTCCCCGTTCCCTCTGAAACCTGAAGGAATAGCGTTCCCTCCCGACCCCAGTGTATACCAAGCAATGGATGTCATGTGTAGCATCGGCAACCTTGCTGCGGTTGACATCTGAAAAATGGTGTTCCCTCGCAACCCCCACAGTTTGCCCTCCCGGCCACAATGCCTACAGGAGGATCTGCGCCAATATATCTCCCACACACCTTCACTTTCTATATCCTGGCCGCTTTCTTTACAGATCTCTCCTTACAAACTATCTGCGGGCGATGCCCTCGTTGGTTGTCACTATTTTTATTGTGTTATTTAGAGGTGGAAGTTATTTAGCTACTTAAAAAGAAATACCAGGGATCAAAGTGTTCTAAATGCTGAGGCAGGGCCTGGAGGGAACTCATTAGAACTCCCCTTTCCAAGAGGACTCAGGCACAGCCACATAAAGTACGAATCTCCTGCCCCTCTGGGTTCCTCGCTCAACTACGCCAACGCCTCCATCTTGGTACCTCTTTTTTTCCGTGCTTCGTCTCTTAATGGATTTATTGATATTTGAGGATCCTCGTTCTCTTCGCTCAGAAATTACGATGACCCTCAAGAGCCCTCTTGGAGGGGGGAGTGGCTGAAATGCCCCAACTTTCTCATTTAACAGGGTGTACCTTTAACCGGAAGAGAAATTGCCACACCAGTTCTGCTAGAATAAATGCCCCAAGGAGCAGCTTGGGTCGTTCAACCGGTACTCGAGAAATGGCCAAAGGGAATTTAAGGCCTATAATTTGAGAGGTACTCGAATAATGATAATCCCGTGAGACGGCTCGTGCCGGGATGACACACGATTTTAACTCGGGCCAATGACACCACGCACGGAAATGCTTCGAGTGGGGCCACTCCGACGTCGGCCATGCCCTTCCCTGGGCGCAAGAGGCCACCGCTGAAAGGATTCCTTCCTCCTCGCATTTGACATAAGACTACCTCCCTCTCTCAGGCGCCAGGCCTACTCGTGAGACCTGAAACAGGGCGTGTTTCGTGCCAAAAAATATATGCGTACCTTGACCCCCCCCCCTCCCATCCCCGAATCTATCCGCCCCCAACACGAATCGCCTCAGGCCTGGGGTACAGTTATATTCCCTCCTTCCCACCCCTGTCTTTGCTGCACTCTCGATGATCGCGCTTGATTTAATACATTTACACCATACATAGCACGCGCGTAGATGTACGTATATGCATATACACATACCAATTTGGCTATTAAAGGTGCAAAAGATACAGATGACCAGATGGGGCGAGAGAGACTTAGCCTTAACAAAAAGGATACATAAGAAAATAAAACAAAAGGGCCACATAACGAAAGATCTAAAAAATGACAAATGCTACATAGGAAAAGATCATTTATAGGCACCGTTGTCATAATGAAAGAAAGAAAGGTGAAATTCAACAAATCAGCAGAGAAAGAATGAGGAGGGAGGAACTAAACAAATAAAGCAAGATGGATAAAAATAAAGAGCGGGAATGATAGAAATGATAAGAATGACAGAGGTCCATCCCTGAGAACGGAATTCATCAGCAAACAGTTAGCTCGAACGCATCTGCAGAAACAAAGACTGCCTGATAAGGAAGCAGCTGCATTCTATATGAGTTCTAGTTATTGCGCTATCCGCGATGAGAAGGGCGTTGATTAAACATATTCAGTGTGGTAAACAAGTTATCTGCACCATATGCAATTGGGTTTCGATTCATTACCGCATGACGCTACAGGAGAAAGAAGAGAATAGAATGCCGGATCAGGATCCTTCTCTGACTGAGCGATTAAAACATAATTTAAACTAAGAAGCAAAAACCAACGAGAGGAACTCCGAAAGAATGTTTCCAAGGGAAGATCTGTAAAGAAAGGGGTGAAAAATAGAGGCAGTGAGAATGTGTAGAAGATAAATAGCCAGAGAGCCACTTGGGGGCATTGAATCGGTAGATGCAAGCAATGCTCCAGATGTCAGCTGTAGCATTGGTTGTACATACTTCTCTTAGAGGAAATAAACACCCTGCCCCTCGTGGTTCGCTGCACGACATAAACAACAGCCTTTTCCAAATCGCGAGTCAAGGCAGACTCCAAGAAACGGGTCCTTAAGATCTCCCGACAAACGGTGGGGCCGGGAAGGCACGCAAGGCAGACTCTAAGTATTTTACCCTCAAAATTCAGAAACGACACAAACTACCCCAGTTTCACTGTCTGCTCTAGGCGTCAATGCTCTGACGCAGCTCCTCGTGGCAGAATATCTTGAAATTTGGATTCATTCGCCATTTGAGGGCATTGCATTCATTCCTATCCATTCGCTGTCTATTTTGATTATTAATTATCTTTTTTATCACTGCGTTCATTTATCTTGTTCCTTTCAGCAGCGAGTTTTATTGGATGTCCTTTGAACTTTTCTGTTTATTCTTTGTGCTGCTTAATTTCTTTCATTCGCTTATGCGTATCCCCATTTTGTTGTAAATAAAGGGAAATTTCGACGTTCTGTTTTTCCCTCTAACGCAGATTGCAATAATAAACTTCCTTAATCCTAAATACTTGGATCGGAAAAGCGTATGTTAGAGCACCAGAAATAAGTTCGTACAAAAAGCATATGTACTTAAAACTACGAACAGAAACTTTTTGGCGAAGCTCAACTAAGTGTGGGGCACAAATCAAAAAATTCTTGAAAACAGCAAAAGGATTAGAAAAGAAATTGAATAGAAAAAGAAACATTAAAAAATAGCAATTTAATGAAACAAGTTATTATAATCATTGCTCGAAATTGCATAAACAAAAACAAGAATAGTGACTGAATAATCCTAGCAAGAGTATTTTCTTGACCATGTTTTCACTCCCCTTGTTATGAAAGAGAGATAAAAATAATGAGAGAGCTTCCAAATTCTCCCTTTTAAACACTTGTGTCAGAAGGAGAGGATACGCATCCACCTCACCCCACCCCTTAAGTTAGATATTTGCTATTTTCTCTATCATATCTCCTTTATATCAATTCCTTCTTTTTAATTCTCTCATCCTTTCTTTCCCTCATTTTTCCTGAATACCATGCTGCTGATTATTCAGTAAGTGTGGTAGATTCAATCCCCCAACCACTGCAGGGAGTCTCTAGTCTTCTTTTCGCGTCTCCAACCGGACTCATCATTCAATCGGCGTCTAAACATCCACCCCTTCCTAACTTCCATGTATTCTACTACACTTTGAATTCCGTCGTTAATTAAATAAAGACTTGATTTATTTCGATCGCATCAATCAAAATTCAAACACACAATAAACATCATCCCGTCATCACCATGACCCAGATGGAACCAAAGCCCAGACAACATCTTACACCTGCTCAAAGACTGTCCTAACTTCACGCAGGCACGCACTACACACTTCATCCACTCCCTAGGTGACCCGTGCCCCCCTCCCCCCATCCACAGGGATCGTGATGGTCATTCTAGGAGCCACCTACCTCGCAGAAGAGGCCGGGGGGGGGCGCAAGTAAAGTAAGTAAAGCAGGAATCCAAAAGGGAATTAGAGCTAAGAAGAGGCTAGTCGCATCGCGTGGGAGGCAGGGGGGATGGGGGCGAATTGCGGAGTCGAGCGACATTCGACGGATACGATAATTAATTACCCGAGTGTCCCGGGGACGTTTTTAATCGCGTGCGACTCTATATCTCACTATGTCGGTCGGTCGGTCCCAGTTTTGCTTTTTTTGAGGGGGGCGGGTAATAACATTGTAACTATTCGGCCGATTTTAACGAAATTTAAAACTCTTATGTTCTTTTACATTCTCTTTTGAATGATATAATTGTCAAAGTCCTCCCAAGGTTAGTCCGAAGATTAGTAAAAGTTTTGAAGGTCGTAAGGTCATAACTCAGAATAAGTGAGAGCACGCGACTTTGGTCAGCAGACCTAACCTAACCGACTTTGGGGACGCATATCTTAACTTGGAATTTTATGGGTACGCTTTTCTTAACCCTAAAGGTTTGGTGGACGCTCAACAGTACTTGCGTACTTTGGGGATGCTTCCCTTTACTGCTTATCATATATATATATGGATATATGGTAAAGTTGAATCAGGGGATCCATAAACCCCCCATTAAAAAACTATACTGTGAGCGTAAAGAAAGGCGAAGTTTTTCTAATATTCAATTTTGATCTATGATTGCCATGATGTATGAATGCTTATGTGGGCGCGAACGGTATGTTGACCTTAGAATCGCATACCTTGAATCAGTCCCCCATCTCCATGTAGGGGACCAGAGGAGTATGTACTTAAGCAATCGCGGAACATAAATAGTAAATAATAGCGGAGAGCGATCGATAAAACGGTAAGGGAAGGTTGGGTTCAAAAGAATCGAGAATAATCTCTCTTTTTAAAAAAAAAAAAATAGTGATTAAGACCTTTAGTAAGGGCCGGGGCCACTGACCGGATGAAACCAACATATAGATAAGAAAGACTGATTTACGTCACCCATCTCCTTAGTAAGGGCGGGGTCCATCGACTGGATGAAACCAACATATAGATCAGAAAGACTGATTTACGTCACCCATTTCCTTAGTAAGGGTGGGTTCCACCGACCAGATGAAACTAGCATATATATCAGAAAGACAATCACTAGTAAGCCTAAGACGCTAGAAACCTGTCCTCGTTGAAGGAGGTCCTGGGGAGGACGGTAATACTGTATTTACCCCCACCCAGTGAACGTTTGGAACAGTTCTGTGGCTCATGGGAGAGCTACCCTTTCCACGTCTGGGGAGTATGGATATAAAGCCCTTTCGGTGGAGTCCGTAGACGGAAGAGTAATGTGCTTTCTAAAACCCTGTCTCAAGTTGAAGTTTCCGCCTTCCATCCTCCCTCATGCTTTTAGTGGACATCCTCATCCTCCCAATCTCCTGGTAGGGCGCTATTATCCCCCCCTTCCTAAAATTAAGAATAAAAAAACAACGAAGGCATCACCCGTAAGTTTCTAAAGAGCTGTAAGAAAGTGTCGAAGATACAAGGGGACTATATGTGTAGGGCCCGGAGGGCACGTAAAACTCAGGTTACAGCATGGTTGCCCCTGTTTAACCTAGCAATGGGATACAAGAGGAGCATCGTTACCATAAAATTGAGAAATACACTCAAATTGGTGAAGTTGGGAGAGTGGAAGTGTCTAGAATGTGCATACGCCAATTATCCAACAGAGGAGCCGAGCCTACTTGAGACCTTAGAAACTGGAAGGGGTCAAGCAACTCCGCAAGCGAGTTCCCCTACTCCATCAAAACCCCGCCCCATTTCGGGAAACACACCTTATTTTGAATGCATAGAAAATATTGAAAGTTAACGAGGTCTCGCAACTTTCCTGAACTAACCTAACCTCCTTCTGGAGGTGCCTCCAGATAAAATACAAAAGGCTGCGACCCTCACCCCCTACCTCCCACCCCATGGATGCTGCATCCGACGGCGAACTTTTCACTCGAAATGCAAGTCATTCTGAGGATGCGCTTCGGACAGAGCTTCAAACTGTTCCTACGAACGGCAAATATATTTGCAGTGAACTGAAACCAAACATTCCATTTCCTATAAATAGACAGCTGAATTGATAAGGAAGAGACGGCCACTAAATGGAGAATTTAAATTAAATCAATCCGATATTTTCTCTTGAAGGAAAACAGAATCCTAACGCAGACGTATAACGGTCAAAAAGAATATAATGATACAGATAAAACGAGCGACGTGACAAACCATCTGCTTTGGGCTCAAGCAGACAAGTAGAAAATAGAGAGAAGATAAAGAAACAAAAAAAACAAACGAGAGTGCTGATAAAAGAATGGGACGTACACCTCTCTCACACAAAGTTGTATAACTAATGCGAGCATCAAAAATCGCTTAATGCCGCGGAACCACAAATTAGTGACATGCTAGCATTTCCTTTTCCTTCAACCTTAAACATAAAACAAAAGATAAATTCAGAGTTTCTTGCCCTTGAAAAACAAATCCGCTTTGTCTGCGTCAAGAAGGCAACCGGCTTATTATCTCCCCCGAAGAAACTAAGCAGCGAGATGTATCTTGCAATTAACTTATGGCTAAAATTTGACTTTGCCAAAATGGGTCTGAATGTAGCGTTTTTGGTCAAATTGTAAGTTTTTTGAGGTATAATTGAGGATCATATCAGAGACAAAATCTAGCCATGCGGAGAACGATTTGTGGAAGGCAACATCGTACTGCGTCGATCTCCTGCCACAAAGTATCGAGAAAGTAGCGCCGGAATGGAAGATAATGAATGAATAAAAAGGAATGGAAAATAATGAATGAATAAAAAATGAATATGGATTATTGTTATCATTATTATTATTGCTGGAAACTTAGCCCTATGGTAGGGAAATAAGGAAGAGGGATATAGCGGATATCAGATCGCTATGTAGCCCTATTTTTTATCATCAAATTTTTGGCTCTCTGCTATCCGGTATTTCTTAAAATATCTGTCCTGATACCGGGTATCCCTTCAATATCCCACAGGATAGCCGGATATCGCTCTAAATTCTTAAATTAAAAATAATTGACAAACTGGATTAGTGTGCATATTTGCAGTTACATAGAGTAGAAATACAAAGTTGAGTGAACTCTTGAACATTAGCAACGCTATAGAATCTAATTTATTTAAATTGTTCACTCTGAATATATTGTACATATAGTCATGATATGAAAAATCAAAGCACAACAGCCGATTTTGGGATCAGGATCTGGTTTGGGTTTTGGGTGTTGTTGTTTTTTTTTTATCAAAGAAATTTGTACTAATAATTGAAAGCACGTTTTAGCTTCTTTTAATATATTTGTAATATTTAATTTTCAAATATTAATTAGATAAAAATTGAAGTCTCCAAGGGATCCTAATAGAGAAGGGCCTAATAGCTCAGTCTTCTCGGACGGTGGTTAAGAGGGGCCAACTGACTTTTGCTGGAGATTTATTGGTTGAGCTTTCATTGTATAACTTCAGAACGCGCGAAATTTCATTTACCTAATCATCATATTTTTAAAAATAATTAATGCAGAAAAATCGTATTCTATTTTGCTCAGTAGTGAAGAAATATAGGAAATATGAGAGATAATAATATGCCTGAAACGAGGAAAATCATGGGTCAAATGGAGTGGTAAAAACACTGTTTTTTGTTTATCAGCTCAACGAATTCAACAGATCTTGAGTTAAAAACCTTAAAAAGAGTATCTCCTTCTGCATTAGACGATGAAATCAAAGAACGACGGTTGACAAGATACAAGAGACTTTCGGCTCAATTTAAATGAGAAAGTAAAGAAAATTCAGTTTTCAGTCGGAAAAAGTATATGTTTGAACCTACCCACCCACCAAAATGGACCACGTCCTAGGTACATAGTAAAAAAATGAATTTCCTGACTTTTGCGCAGTAGAACATATCTCGAATTCCTATACGGGTTTTTTTTTAGGAAAAACCTCTTGTCATTCTCAATCGCGAAAAAAAAAATCAATTCAAAATACTATTGAGATGCAATGGTAGCGGAGTACGTATTATGGCGCACATGATGCTACTAAAGAAACATTGAATTAAAAAGAAATCTCTATTTTCATTAAACCAATGGACCATAGTGCCGTTTACCCTTAAATACTATGGTGTATTTTGTATTGACTGCGCCATGAAAAAACTTTATCGCATAATAAACTCCATTATAGAAAAATTTTCCTCAAGATTTAATTGTCAAAGCAATAATAAGAAGAACAAGTTAAGGTCGTCATTAATCACCATTGAAGCTATATTGAAACAGTCATTAACAAAATAATGAAAAGAAATTACTAATTGGTAATTATAACTTGCAATCTTTTCACTCTTTATTTACTTAATTCTAATATTATGAAGACAATGCTTTAAAAAAAAGTTAGATACAAATTTAAAGGAAATAAAAAGTTCCATTTGGGGGGATTTTAGACTCGACGTTTATTAAAACCCAGCACCTAAATTAAAGATCAACTAAATTTGCAATCTTCCATTAATAACACATCAGCCAACCAACTCGTAAAGCTGTCCCTTGTCTATCATTTTTTCGGATGTTGATTATATGGGTCTCTGATTTCTTAGCCACATTTCGTTTTATTGAGCTTAATCATAATTTAAGGTTAATTTTATGATACATTTTTAAATTCAACCCTAATAATTATGAAAGGCTGTTGTACCTTCTATTCATTAGATTTTGAGGGGCCTTTCGTGTTTTGAGCAACTAATATTAGGTTTGTATTTTAAGGGCAGCAGTGATTCGCTTGTTTTACTTTTCTTTTTTTCGTCTACAGGGTGGAGAGACGAAGTGTAGACTGCTTTTTACAAATCATCTTATATATGTTTATATACCATTAATTAATTTCCTTCTTGCCGGTTCTTTCGGTATTTATTGAATTTTGTAAATCAAATTGTAAATTCAAAAGCACCCGTTTGCAGATATGACAGGAAAATGTGAAGCACTCATCTATCTGTATAGAAGTGAGAAGACAGCGGGCGATATTTTCAAAATGTTGAATCCTACAGTGAGAAGATCTGGGTCTTTTGAAGCTATCATACGACTTAAACAGACAAGTCAGTTGTCTTTCAATAATAATGATAATCCTGCCCCGATCAGTGAGAACCCCAACCTCCATCAAGAACACAATAGATAAGATAGGCGAAATCCAAAGAGTAGTACCAGACAACTTGCTTTGAAGGCCAAAATGAGCCACGTAACCATTTAAAATTGCTGATGGATCATCTGAAACTTCGTCACTCAAGGTAACTAAAATACATTTTTTCAACTCCACCAAAACGAAGCGAGTCGAAAGAGCAAGCTGCTCCACTAACGGCTGCTTGATGACTCGCAGCCTCCAGTTATGTTGACAGATGAGAAGTTGTTCACTGTTCAGGCCACCCACAACACCGAAAGATCGTGTTTGGGCACAAAATAAAAATGAAATTCTCGTTGAACAGCAGATATTTTTCAAGAGATAGAAATCAGCTCCGGTAATGGTGTGGACAAAATACACCTCTCATTTTCATTGAAGGGGGGGAGGATCAAGATATCTTCCATCTCGTATTCAATATATTCTTCTATATCTCGGTTGTTGGGAATGCGATTTGGTGTTCCGCGAGGATCGGTTCATAGTCCGCTTTTGTTTCGCATTTATTTTCTTTTTCCTTAGTATGTTTATGTCATCTTAGTCTATCATTTCATTTCTATGTTGATGACTCTCAAATATATATCTTTATTTCCCCAGCGTCGTTTGCTGAGAATCTTAGAAACCTCTCTACTTATAACATCATTACTGAATGGCTCTCAGACAACTTCATGAAACTCAACCATGACAGAGGAGAATTACGGTTGGGCACACATGCGGATGTGACTCGCTACAAAATCATTGCTGCATATCTTAACCTTGGCGCTTCGAGTGCCCCCTTTCCCGGTACAGTTAACAATCTGGGTGTCATATCTGATAGTATGTTCTCGCAAAATTCATGCTGCTAACGTCACTTTTGGCCTTGACTACTGCAACTCTCTTCTCGAAGGATCACAGGCTTCCACACTTGGAACTCTCCTACTCGTTCAAAACTTTGCAGTCCGTGTTATACTCCGCCGAGCACGTTTCTCTCGTGTAACTTTCCTACTTCACGAGCTGCACTGGCTGTCCATTCGATACTGAACCATCTTTAAGATCCTTCTTCTTACATATAACTTTAAATAACGTAGCTCTTTCTTACCTGTCCTCCTTATTGACCTCATACGCTCTGGCTCTGCTTCCTTACTGATTGTATAATTGTTCCGATAATGTTGAATGGTATATTGGCTGCATTTCACTCACGCACTCTTTTGGTACTTTCAAGAGTGCCCTGAAGACCCAGCTCTTCTCTGTAGTTTTTCCTTATTTAATAGATGGGCGCTGTGCAGGCCCATGGCCTTGAAGAATGCCATAACAAAATCCATATTATAGATTATTATTGTTTTACCCGTTTAGCCTGAGATGGATTAGGGAATGCAAATGAGAGCGATAGAGATGAGGTATATACAGAGACAGACATGCACAGACAGACACAGACAGACACACATACGCACGCAGATACATATGCACACTTATATAAAGAAAAAAAACATAGACAAAGACAAAGAGACAGATACACAGGAAGAGAAAACAGAGACACACAGAGACAGCCACAGATACAAAGATAGACAGAGAGACACACAAATACATAACTTAGAGACACATACGGAGACATATATCCATAGGCACAGAGATAGACACAGACGACAGACAGGATACAGACAGACAGACAGGACACAGACTGACAAAGAGCGAGATAGGGCATGAAAGAGAATATGAGAAAATGAGAAGGAGGGAGAAGTGTTACACAGGGTATTTTCGGATTAAAACTTACATACTATCCGAACTTTAACGGGGGACATGTAAAAGACGTAATTCCCTGAGTCGTTTCATTTTAGTCAATAGTGGCTAAGTGGTAACGCCTACGTTTCTCAGCGAGAGGTCGCCGGTCGAATCACGATAAGGTGAAAGTGGCTGACATATGAGGTCATATGATACCATATTTAGTTGTTATTAGCCATCGGATTAAAGCGGTAACAGCACTTAGATAAGTTGAAGTTTGTAGTGGTGTCAGAGCACGGAATCTTTTCTAATAAATTGTATGTTTTTTTTAATTCTGTTGAGTTTGTATGTTGTGCTTGTATGTTGTGCTTGTATGCTGTGATTATATGTTGTGCTTGGGGCATATCCATTCCACTTTCATGCGCGTGTCAAGAAGGTGACAAAGTCGGGTGGGGTCGGGTACGTTTAACCTGGGATTCGAATGCGGGTCGTTACACCGTATAACAACCACCGTAAAATTGATCCGAATTGTGATTCCATCCGGTAACTGACCACACCCTATGTGGCTTAACTTTTCTAAGCCTGGAGGAGGGGGGTTCACTCGCTAAACCCCATTCGGGAACGTGGATCTGGGATGCCACGTCCAGGGAACGCGACAATGTGCGGGGTAATGGGCGGGGTTGTCGCGGACAACGCCCATCAGTTAGGCTAATTAGTATAAATAAGGAGTTAGAATGGAAGTGTAGAGAGGCTGTATGAGATTGTGTGGTCCTTTCTGGTATGCGAAGGGTTCAAGGACTGCATAGAAGATGAGTGACTGACAGAAGAGGACCCCTCCCCTCAGAAATTTAAAGCGCAATAGCACCGAGGCAGCTTCACGAAGAAAGATAGTAGAGGGAGATGGGTAGAGAAAGTAGCGAAGGAAGACGAAGTGAAAACGAGTGGAAGATATATAGCCGCATGTCCTCTTGCGGGGGTTGGAGCCGGGAGGGTGCACAACTGCGAGCATTGGAGTCGGAAGGGCGTTCCATCCAGGCCTCCATTGTAGCAGGGGCATTATACCCCTGCTATACCCTACACCCCCTTACGGGAGGTAGCATAAGAGGTGGGGAGAATGAAAAGAAGAGTGGGAGATTCATAGAGGTACAAAGGATGGCAGCAGAGAACACCAGTTTCTTTTGAGGTACTGGGGTCGGTAGGGCATGCCACTCCTCCAGGTACCAGATGTAACAGTCTACACAGTGCTACACCCTTGCGGATGCCGTAGGGGGGGGGTGATATCGTGTATGAGCGGTGTGCATGGAAGGAGGTTTGGGGAGGGAGGGAAGGGGCGTCCTAAGGACCTCCTCCTGCTCAGGGAAGAAGACCGAGCGCACGAGATGCTACGCCGCCTATGACCCCATCGCGACATAACGCGTGGATAGATGCGTGTTCTCGAGTTTGATGGGGCACAATGTGATGGGAAAGATGGGTATTTTCATTCGGGGTTAATGCCTGCCTACCCTTTGTGGAAAAAAGGTTACAGGTGAAGCTAGGCCCTCCCTCCTTGAGGGTGGGAATTCGATGGAATCCCTGTAAGGGGTTTTATCTCTTTTGAAGTCGGGGGTTTCTGCTACATAATTTTTAGAGTAACCCGATTTGCCATGGCAGTCCTCATCTTCCTATTTTTCTTTCTTTTCTATTCCTCTCCTTTCCTTTTTATTTTAATTCTCCGCCTCTCTGATTGAGTAAAAATGCACTCGTTGGATTACACAGCCACCTCACACACAAAACACAGGGATTAAAGAAAATATAAAAACATGGAAGCTGAAAACTAACGAGATGGGGGCGGGGCGGGAGTGAAATAGCCGCTGTACTGCTTCTCCGTTTGGAGGCCCAATTTATCTTCAAATATGAATACAGTTCATTCGGTTCATTCCATTGTTGGTCATGGCCACAGTGATGCAACGGGCACCCCCTCTCCCCGAATTGATGCTTCGTTAACTGCAGCCGATGTAAAAAATAAAATCAAACGTTGGTAAGTGAAGCGGAAAAAAGAGAGATGCCAGGTAATGCCATTTTTGGCACACGAAAAAACATAAAAATGTATATCAATTTTTTTACAAAAAATAATTTTCCAAATTTCAATTTGACAAAACCCAAAACCTGAGTTAAAGAAAGCTATGAAATCACCCAACCATTTGGCAAACCTGGTGGTCAATGTTGCAATGGTGAGCGCTCCGAATTCTTAGTCCGAACTGTAAATGTCACTGCCATCTTCATCGGGGCTTGAACGAATGCCGTGACTCTGAAGCCGGGGTGGGGGTGCAAGTGGTAGGTGGAGTGAGGGAAGTTAGGAAGAAAAGCTGGTAACCACAAAATAATCTTTCCCCACTGATTAAAGAGGTGTGGGGAGGGGGGAAGAGGCAGACATAAGAAGAAAATGTCCCTTAAGAGAAAGGAGGTGCATCGTGTGCTCGTCAAAAAACGATCAATCTTAAATGCCCGAAGGAAAGACAGGGGGCAGGAATATTACCCTGACCACCCACCTACAGACGCAATGAAGTACCTACAATGGGAGTTTAGAGTTAAATGGGACTCACCGACCACCGCCAAACCGTGGGGCAATAGGCAATAAGAACGTGGCTTTCGAGTTTGATTTTAAAGCGAAAACCAACGAGGTGCGTCCAGCGGGGAACGTTGGTAATAAGGGATCTATAAAGAAAGTGGAAGGGGACATGTGTGGAAGATAATATGATATATCATCTTGCAAGCATTGGGCTGGGAGGGTACGCAATCCTCTAGATGTCAAATGCCACAAGGCTTACATGCGACACCTGATATCCTTTTGCATGGCTTCCGAAAAATGGAAGCCATGTGCCCCCCTCCTATTTTTTATAGCACCCGAAGGTGGGCGTGGATAGCCCAAAACGAAGCGTCTTATCACAATATATATATATATATATATATATATATATATATATATATATATATATATATATATATATATATATAAGAACAAATGGAAGTAAGTTCTGCGGGTGGTAGCAGCCACCACAGAGCATTTGCCCATTTTTAATTTCTACCTTTCGAAAACCTTTTGAAGGGAGAAAGAAAGCACCTTTTATCCTGGAGAGATATTTGTTAGGGTGATGATTTTGTTGCCAGGGCCTCTATTAACCTTTCTTTTGTCTACTCGAATTGCCTACTTACATACTACTCATTCTCACATACCCTAACTTCACCAATTTCTTTGTAAAGCCTGATTTCAGAATATTGACATTGATGTAAACGCTTAGTTTCGTTTATTTTTTTTAACAAGTTTCACTAAAATATTACCATACATTTTTTCTTTACTCTTTGCAATTCGAGGGGCTCCCCTAATGGACTTCCAATGCCTAGGCCCTGGAATCAATCCCAGTGAGGCCTGAAATAAAACTCCAGCATACACGAGAGAGCTGGTTGCTTATTGTCAGACGCCCTGGTAGCTGGTAGCTCATTAAACACATCATGGCGCATATCATCAATCACAACACCACTGTGTTTCCTCCCCAGTCTTCAGGCACAACATATCCAATCTTCCACCCCGGAACCTACCGAATTGGAATCCATATCCATACATACACCCCTGACGAGGAATGGATCATCTCCCCCCAGCATCCTCTGCTTGCTGATTGGTACTAAAACAGTACTACCCTGCACCTCCTATCCCTCCACTACGAAGCCACCCCTGGGTTTTCCAGCGATTATCATTCTGATTTTTATGTAGATTTCATTATCCATTTGGGGGATCTCGTCCATGATTGAAAAATGATTAATGCAAATTATTCATTTAATCTCCCCTATTTCATTTATTTCGATAAATATCATGTTTCTGAGGAGCTTAATGGCAAAATTCATGGCGTCCTTAACCTATGCAAGATTTTTAAAGTTGCTAATCGTCCTTAATCGAAATATATTAACAATATTAATACTTTGTTCTGGAATCTTTTTAGTTTTACTGTTTTATTCCTCCCCAAAACATCTCCTCTTATATAACAAACTGATACTCAATTCTTCTTGCTACACCTATCGTTGTCTAAATCCCGTAAGAGCCTGTTAAAACTATAAGAACGTGAATTACTACTTGTTTTATTCATGATAAATTTCTTGCTAACTGCTAATTATGAAGAATTATCAAAATATCTTCAGTGATTTTAAATACCTTGGCTATTTTAGCCTGGAAAGTGCATACAATTTATTCCACTTAAATTCAAGGATAGGCCATAAAAATAATTCCTTCAAGGTTTCAAATTCCATCTAAAAAAATAATTATTTTCCGCAACTCCTATTCACTTAAAACATCTTGTGTAATGTATAAATATGCAATGATTTAGCATTTCCCAAAGGTCTTACATCATTCTCTTAAATTACATCCATGTATTCATGCATTTTTATATACGCGAATTACACGCTCTTTTAGAGATGATTTGTAGGGGACAATGAAAGGTAGTCGTCTCTATGATAAAATTTAAAACAAAAATCTTTCAGAATTCGTTTCCGTACATAGCTCTTATTAATTATATAAAAGCCCCTTTAATATTACAGATATTGACTATTCAATGAACATAAATAACCATATGTTCTTTGAAAATAGTATTTACGTTTCAAATCCTTGTCAAGATACCGTAAGAGCTTGTTAAAACCATAAGAACGTGAATTACCACTTGCTTTATTCATGATAAATTTCTTCAAACCAGAAAAAGGTTAGTCGCGTAGAATCTAAAGCTTATCCTAATGATTTTCAAACCAAGGTCACCACTGCTGGGACCTTTATCTTCAAAACTACAATTAAGACTTAATTTTGAGAATAACTTAGCTGCCTCTCTTTCGGAGGGAATATACTTTTCTTCTATGTGTAGTAATGTTCAAACCATTCTCATTATTTTACCTGACAATAAGACATTTATATTTACAACAGTTGAGAGCATCGGTCATTAGGAAGACCCCAAAAGTTGCTTTGTACTCGCCTGAGACCTTCAAGATTCTAAAAATGGAAACTTCTCTGTCACTGACTAATTATTTCGCGAAGATTCAAATATCTAAAATGAAGAAACAAACGGCGTGCTTCAGCGGGCATACGAGAATCAACAACAAAAATGAAGATGGAGGTACTGGTTTGACTGGGTTTTTTTTTTATATAAATAGGCCTCAAGGACATAACCTGTTAAGAGCATCGATTAATGGGGCGCTTTTTTTGCGGGTACAGATCAGATTAATACCGGATTCTACTTGTTGACTCATCAGCCATCTTTGGCGCTTAGTTGGTTTATTGTTTCGATGCGTGTTGGTACTACACAAACTCGTTGATGTGAAGAGTCGTGTAAATTATGAATATCTAATTATGATACTTCGCATCTGTTCGAAGTTGTTCTTTAATTTGAAATGGATTGCAAACGAGGATTTGGGGTTTGTAGTTAGATTGGGGGGAGATGAGTTTGGTGGATGATTTATGACAGGCTTTTTACCAACCGAAATTTGTTATGTGTTTGAGAAAGAAGTGCCTAAGGAATTAGTGCGTGATGTTGCGTATGTAGGTATGAATGGAGGGGTATTTTAACATACGTACTTGGAGGCCTTCTACCCAGGAATCAACCATGGCTAGACGAGATGCTAGAACACATAGCATGGCCAAATGTATGGCCAATAGCGCAGGGGAAAAGATGGGTAGCCATTCGCTAGACAGGGCATAAATAGGAGAAAGGGAGGGGGAGTCTGTTCAAGAAAAACTCCAAAATAAATTCGTCCATAATGTGATTAGGAACAATAAGAATGGAAAGAAGAGGTACATTTTGAGAGGACAAAAGAGACGACCACTTGGCGCGCTAGTAGGGTGGGGGTGGGGGGGTATGCAACTCTCCCCAGCATGAAGAGTAGTAAGCCTTGAATGATTTAGCTTGGCTCTCATTCAGCACATCCATTTCATTCCCCCGTTGCTTGCAGTTGGGGATTTCTCATAACCTCCCTACCCGGCTCTCGTTTCAACACTCCTCCTCCTCAGTCGTCCGATGCACCCCATTCCGCCATCGGGCCCCACCTGCGGGAATGACAGGATATACTAAACCACCTCTTTCCCTCATTGGTTTCTTCCCCTCTTCGCTTATCGTCAATTTATATTTTGATTCTTGATTTTTTTCAGTTTTCTTCTATTTTGTCATTTTCCCATTCTTTTGCGCCACATAATTTTCAAAACAAAAAAGAATTGCTTTTTTGGTAAATATAATTTGCCCCCAAATGACTTAATGTTTCTTTTGGGTCTCAGGTTTGTCTTTTATTTAGAGCGCAATAGCAACGAGGCCGAATCACGCAGAATGTTACTAAGGAGAGATTTGTAAGAAAAGTGATGAAGCAAGAAGTGAAAATGTGTGAATGATATATAACCCCAGATCCTCCTACAGGCAGGGTGCACGACTGCGGGTACTGGGGCCAAGGGAACATTATCTCCTCACACCAACCCCCCCCTCCTTACAGGGCTAATATAATCTCAAGGGGGCTTCTACAAGTGCTCCCCAAATGTATTTTTTAAGGGGGGACTGTTGAATAATACCTTCCCCATCTGGAGTTCCCGCTAGCCTAACGGATAAGGCGCTGGATTTTCAACGTCAAGGCACGGGTTCGATCATCGCGGAAGGACACAAATCTTTCAGCGTTGTCATGAGTTGACCGTCCATCAGGCGAGGCGAATACGCTACCCCCTTCCCCCGCCATCATTACGCGCATATCCGATCACAGCTCCGCTATCATTTCCCTCCCCATTTTCACAGCACAACATATCCATTCTCTGTTCCTGAACCCTGCCAATAGAGTATTCGTGTCTCCTACGGGGAACTCATAAATGACCCGGAACTCTGTGATCAACGCTCGATCCCTGACCATGAGCATTTTTGCGAGAGGCCAACCATTCTAGGCGTAATCTTTTAATCTTCCATCGAATTGTGAAATCATCTTCTCTGGCGTGGTCCTTTCTGACCCATTAGCACATCTGGGTTGCATGATTTTTTTTTTCCTGTACGGATCATTTAGTCATATAGGGTTTTATTTTACATAAAATGAATACCACATACTTGGTAACCTTCCTACAACCAATATATAAATAAAGTTCTTCAAAATTCTGAGCTTTGTGAGTGTGTTTGTATTTCTTTTGCACACTATAAGTACCAAATTCTAGTCCCTCCTCTAGGGAAAAAAGTATAAAAAAACACGAATATTTTTGCTATGAAACAAGAGTTAAAAAATATCCTTGCTTTGTTTTGAAATCATTCTAACCCATCAAACCGACTACGTCTTATCCTTCCGACGTATGTGAGTGCGCACGCACAAAGAAAACAGACTCAGGCATTCACTTAAACAAACATCGATCGGACACATCTTGCTTCATCATCTAGAAAGTTTATAATGTCCCTTACGACATGCCATTGACCTATATTATCGACTGAAATCAACCATAAAATTTAATAAAGATATTGGTGTTAAAATTATAAACTAGCCGTGAGCTAGTCTACTCAGCTTTGTAAATACATTGTGAACGCAATAGGCCTAATTTAATTTGGGCTACGTTCATAAAATGGAGTATTCTAGAATCTGTCAACATGAAGGTTGTTGAATATTATTCGCCCCTTAACAATCATTTACAAAAAAATGGTAAAAGAAGAATACGAGCTTCCAAAATATAAAACGATAGAAAATAGCAAAAGTGAAGGACAAACGTGAAAGCAAAGAAAAAAACGAAAAAGAAAACTTTAAAAAACGTCTTCTGATGAAATTTCTAAAAGTCGGGAAATTGTAATTATTTTTCGTGTCCATAAGCTGTTGTTAGCTAACAATGGTTGTTCGAGTTTTCACTAATTTTCGGGTGATTTTCATGTCTCCTCTTTGCCCAAGACATAAAGATTGATAAGATGCCCGACAGGGATTGTGGATCTCTATTTTCTTCTAGACCTTGTTTACTATAGTCAGAGTTTTTTTTTGCTTTCGGCAGTTGCTAACAGATCTTTACTTCATACTCTTGAGAAATAATGAGCTTTTAAATGCCATGTTAGACAAACAAGGTTTGTTCTGGCAAAAGTCACAGTTTTATATCAATATGGAGGGACTTCCAGAGAATAAAGGTGAATGGAGACGTTTTGACCTCGATCAATCGTGCTTCTTCTCCAAACAAGCCTCCAATAAATGACCCCCTGTGGAACATTTCATCAGTTTATTTATTTATTGTTCACTGACAAGGTGCAATCTTCCTTCGATCAGTCGTGATAGGGCGATTAGAGTTTGATATATTTTAAGAGGAGCTGGAAAATGGCCAGAAAGGAGCATTTATAAAAACAAATGAAAAAGGTAGAAGGTACCGGGATCTGAATCAATAAAGAAACAGTAAATACCTAAAAAATGTCACAACAATAGTTACATGGAGACATTTATCCTTTGAATGTTTTATGCATTTAAAAATGAGCCTTTATCAGTATCGTTCTTTTAAGGTTATGCATATAAAACAGAACCGATTACAAACATTCACAAAGAACAAAAGGCCTTAAAAGACCTTGTAATTATTATAGGAGAAACCTGATGAGGCAGTGAATAAATAAGATGAATCATTAAAAAACTAAACACAAAAATACAAAGGTTAAAGGAAACGTGGGATAATAGTACAGTCAGGGGGTGATGACAGATATTCTATCCTAGTGGATGGATAATAAAGGTGGGTGAACTGAAATATAGTAGTGATTTACTTACAAAGTTGGGCAAGGAAACAAATAAGATGTAACAAGAATATTGATGTGACACCTCAATTTAGGTCATATATACTTAATAGGGAAGAAGTTTAATAAGAAAAGGTGTTATATTGAATAGGTCACGGACAAAGCAATAAAAGTTGTGAGGAGAAGAAAGAAAACTGGGAGTAATGAACACTGCTATGTTAAGCTTAATGAACCGTGGATGTAAAAGCCTAGAAGCAATGATTAAAACTTGGAATTCTGTGAAATTATTATTTTTTTTAATAAATCAGGATTTCAACATTGTGTGCGTGTATTTAATAGAGGAATCTTTGACATTTCAACTCTCCAAAGAAATGTGAGACTTCATGCGACGTGACCTTGGTCACACCCTATTAGGCTCGAGCCCAGCCGAAATTTCGCTGATTCTATTTGCCAATAATATATTGCTCTCGAAGGGGCCGTAATTCATGTCGGCCATTTTAAGGTAAATCCATTCTTCAGGCTTTACATTTTTTTTCCAAGAGGCTTCTCATGAACATCAACTAAGGCAAGCTTTCATTGCGGAATGGTTTAATTGTTTTTTCATTGTGGTAGCCTATCTGGCGACACTCTACTTGGGCATAAGTTTGCCGTACACCACACGGCCTACTACTAGGCTATATTAGAAAACAAATAGCAGAACAAATAATAGGTAACTAACAAATAACAACAATAAAAAATAACGAGAAAAAGCAAGAGGACAAGAAGGAAGCATGCTCTGGCGTTGGGGATAGGCCCGCCTCCCCTCGGCGCAGGAACATGCGACCTACAAAAGGAACCACGGAAAAAAGGTCAAATAAAGGGAAAAGGTTGGCCCCCTCCAATAAGTCATAGAGTCCATAAGTCAATATGCACGAACCAGTGCCGAGTACAAGGGATAAGCGGTAGCGACCCCGCTCGTACCAGTACCGGAAAAGGTAGCGTGCGCGAAGATCGCCCAGACTGGGACATTAAACAAGAATGTGCCGAACAGTCTGGGGGACAACGCAATCTTCACAGTAGGGCGCAGGCAAATGCTCCATCAAATGGAGGTGCGTCCCGCAAGTGTGTCCAATTCGGAGACGAGAGAAAGTAACCTGAAGCCGTAGCGGCATTGGGGGTAGGTCCATGGGAACAGTCGCGGCGAAATGGCACGCAACTTTAAGTTGCCTTCGACCGTCTCTCATCTTCTTTGCCAATCAGCCCGGAGAGCTGCACAGATTCCTACCATGTAGTCGGTGTGAGGAAGAGCAGAACGATGGTCCGGTCGCCTAGTCCTCCTGGATTCTTTGGCGCCCTCATCGGCGCGCTCATTCCCAGCAATTCTAAAATACATGTCTAGAACCCAGCAGAAGATAATCTCAACATCCGCCCGGCTCGCAAAAACCGTGGCGTCACGGATATCGCGAACCAGGGGATGCGGAGATTCCAATGCCCCGAGAGCACTCAGGGTGCTTTGTGAGTCGCTATAGATCACAATCCAGTCCCTTAAGCGGGCACGTTGCGTAAGCTCCCGTACCGAATGGTGAATTGCGACCAAATCGGCGTGGAAAGCGACCCACTCTTAGGAACCTGGAGCCATCCGTATACACTAGCACGATTACAGCGTGACAGGAAGTGTGCTCAAAAAAGGTCGAACGCAATACTCCCGGCGCTGTACAAGCTTTGGGAGCAGAAGCATGGCGACAAATAGCCAAATGTGGTACCCTCCAAGGTGGCGTCCTGGGCAGAACCAGGAGCGCCACCGGCCCGAGAGCTCTCAAAGGAGTTTCCTGACCCTAAACCCAAAGGGCTTAGGGTATAACTGGCGTCTCTCGGCGGCATAGGCACCGTCGAAATCAGCTGCGGGTGCAGTGAGAGCTGTTGGCGACTGAGGGAGGCGCCGGGCTCGCGCATACAGGTAAATAATGCACTGTGCACGGCGTAGAGCGAGTAGCATCTCCCCAGCATCGAGAAGTAGGCTGTTAATGGAGGAAATGCCAAAGGCACCGGTCACCAGGCCAAGGCTGGTGTGGTGGATCAAGTCCACCTTCCGCAATACACGCTCGGCTGCGGATGCATAAAACTCGCATCCGTATTCGAGCTTCGAGCGAATAAAGGATGAATACAAAAGTTAGGCAGTAGCCCTATCAGCGCCCCCAAGCGCTAAAGGAAGAATATCCATGGCGCGGGTACAAGAGACTCTAAGTTTGCGAATATGAGCCTCCCAGGCGCGGCGGCGGTCAAATACAAGACCAAGGAAACGGTGCAAGTCCACAACTTCCAGGCGCACTCCATTGAAAAATAAGTCTGGGTCAGGGTGGAGCCGTGGATGGCGGCAGAAGTGTACTACCTTAGTCTTGGCCAAAGAAAAACGAAACCTGTGCGCTTCGACATAGCGAGAGATGCGGTTCAATGCCTGTTGGAGTCGACGCTCCAGAGTTGGCATCTGGGCCGCGCCAAAAGAGATCGAAAGGTCGTCCACGTAGAGCGTAGCGAGAACATCTTCCAGCAGCACCGAGGTGATGCCGTTGATGCTCAGGGCAAAGAGTGTGACACTGAAGACACTTTCCTGTGGGATACCCTCTTCCTGCTACATTGGTATGGAGAAGGCTCCCCTTTCCCTCACCTGTACGCGGAATCGACGATCTCACAAAAAATTCAGATATAAACATTGGGAGGCGTCCCCTCACCCCCCTTGTGTGGAGAGTCTCTATGATACCGCATTGCCATGCGGTATCATAGGCCTTCTCCAGGTGCAAAAACACCGTGGGATAGTGCTGTCTTTGAGGGAAGTTCTCCCAGGTAGCATTTTCCAGTCAGAGTAGAGCATCCGACATGGAGTGGAACTTGCGGAAGCAGCACTGTGATGCAGAAGACATATGTCCTCCGCTGTCCAAAAAAAAGGTTAATCTAACATTTACTAATTTCTCCATCAACTTGTAGACGCAAGAGGTTAGAATGAGACATGGAGTGGAACTTGCGGAAGCAGCACTGTGATGCAGAAGACAGATGTCCTCCGCTGTCCAAAAAAAAAGGTTAATCTAACATTTACTAATTTCTCAATCAACTTGTAGACGCAAGAGGTTAGAAGGAGAATAGAGTGATATCTCCCGGATTTTGTTGACCAAATCTAAGAAAAATGCCATGCCTCACTCTCCCAGGTGTCGAAGCATGGCGTACGGGACATCGTCCGGACCATGGGCGTTGTCCGCGCACGAAGCAAGAGCGGAACGAAACTCACTCAGAATAAACCTGTCGTTGAAGGGTTATCTGCCTCTGGAGGTAAAGTCCAGCTGGCGACCTTCCGCGTCATCACGACGTGCATTGAATGCTGGCGGAGCAGCGTTCCGGCTAGAGAAAGCGATCGTGAAGGATTCCGCCACGGATGCGGGGTCCGAGATTGCGGTCACATTCTCCTGGAGAACGCGAAGGGGGTCCTGCGAGAACTTTCCAACGGTCCTTTGGACTCGCTTCCATACCTCTGCTAGAGGGATCTTCCCGTTAAGTGAAGACACGTATGCACGCCTCGAAATATACCGGAACCTAGCCCTAGCTCGACAGTGAAGTCGTTCGGACGGCGCATATAGGCATAACGCTTTTGCTTGAGGGCCGTCTCACACTCGGTTGACCGCCACGGGAGTGGTTGGCGGGCAAAAATGGCCAGACCTTCTAGAAATAGTAGTTAGGCCCGCGGCGATTAAGTTGCCGGAAAATAACTCAACGGCCTCATCTACCGCCCTAAACTCCTCGACTGAGATAGAGAATTCGGTCATTTCCTGAAATGTAGACCACCGCGCTCTCGGGCGGCAGCGGCCTAGAAAATGATATTTGAATGGGAAAGTGATCACTAGCATGAAGGTCATCGACCTCCGCCCCCAATCAAAATCAGGCTGTGCATCCTTTAGTGCTGTGATCTGTTCGGGGGGAACTTTAGGAACCCGGGAAGATGGCTTGGCGACCAACTTCAGGGGATGTTGACTCCTGTGAGTCTAATGACTCGGTGGAGGCGCGTGGCTGTATCGCCTTACGGGAAACGGTCACGCTGAGCGAAAGGGGGGGGGCTGGTTTTAGCCAGGGCTGGGTGTGGACCCTTTGTGTCGCCATATTTACCAGGGAAGCGCTCGAGGTGGGTAGGACCCGCAGAAGGGTTCCAAATGGTCAGAGGGTGTCTTTTTCAATATTGAGTCATAGGACGTCCCGAGCAGCGCTGGGCGTGCCAGGACCAAGTCCTTAGCCTCCCGAAATAAGAGACGATCCTGAGGCTGAACGGCCAGGATTTCCTTGTAAAGGAGATACGCACCACATTGCTTCGAAGAAGCGGGATGCGGATCTCCGCAATTGACACACGATTTGGACTTATCCTGTGTGGCATTGGAGCTACTTACACAGAGTTCGGGTAACTCCGACTTTGCACGTCGAGAGGAGAGATTAGTATGGCCGAGTTGGTGGCAGTAATAGCAGCTCCCAGGCATTGGCACGAAGGTCTTCACGCCGTAGCGATACTAACCAGCGCGCACCTACTCAGGGAGCTTGTCACAGTCGAACGTGACGAAGAGTGTAGAGGTGGGTCTCGATGCCCCTCCCTGTTTTCACATCACACGTTTGACCTTAACCGCCCCATGGTCAGCTAGCTATAAGGTTATGTAATCTATGGAGTAGTCCACGAGTTCCCTCGCATAAACTACTCCTTTAACGAAGTTCATGGTAGAGTGAGGCGGCACAATGCGAACGGCACTAATCATGGCTCTCACATTAGCGAAAGCTCTCTTCTGATGTATCATGTTGCCCTTAGCCAACATGTTGCTATCAGTGGGAGGGAGGGCAGCGGGGCCGAACGTGCTAATCTTTGCTTGGTAGTTCACGAAGTAGCAGACCCATCCGTCCCCGCTACCCCGCAGATGGAGAGGAGCCCCGAGTCTTTTTCGTCTTTTTTTTTGTTGTTTCTGGTCATTTTAGGAGATTAGGGCGGGGAATGAACCCATTTCTTCTCTCATTTGCAGGAGCCCCCAGGCCAGATGGACAGGCCTCAGCAAGGTCCTTCTCCACGATCGAGAAGGTTCTGGCGGTCGCAGGGGCACCGGCTGGAGGAGGAGATCTCTCCTCCCCTTGTACTGCCTTGGAGACCCGTGCCTGTTGAGGAGTACCTTGCATAGGGGCAGACTCGGGTTCGGTGCTTGGCGCCGAGCCCGGATTCGCCCCCTTGGAAGGTCCTACCGCCTGAGGCTGGGTTGCCTCAAGGACTATGTCTATTTCGGGGGGATGCTCCATTTGGCCATCCCCCCAGGACATCACAGGTCCCATTGGCAGCGGTGTCACAAGTAGAGTATGGGGAGGCACAGGCCTTGATCCCCGCTAAAGTTAGTATACAAGCCAGCAGGTCTCTGGAGGGAAGCGGCTGATTGGCCCTGTCTTCTCTCTCTCCCCTAAGGGGATTTGCCCTACCAAGCTGCTTCAATGGGGAACGGTCGGTTATGGGTGGCCTGCTGGCTTTCCTGGCAGTTCCCTTGGAAAGTAAAGGGAGGACTGCCGCTGGAAAGAGGGAGGCACCCGAGGGCACCTCCAGACAAGGGGGTGAGGGGGAGTCCCCTACACCTGTAGGCAAAGGAGAGGAGTAAGCCTCCTCTCCAGTTTAAGAGATTAGGAGGATCCCCTGCCAGAGAGAGGGGGGGGGGGGCTCCATTTTTCCAGTGGAGTTGTCCAAAAGCGGCTCCGTCGATGGTGGGGGGGAAAGGGGAAGAGTTTTATTTGGGGGTTTTACATCATCGAGTATGGGGACCCTATTCTTTCTGCGGGAAGCAAACGCTAATTATCTCTCGCAGCAGCCCGCTCTGCAAGGAGTGCGTACGGGGCTGGCTGTGGCAGCTTCCGCCATTTTAGGCCACCCTTCCCGCCTGGTGAACTGGCAACCCTTCGGCATGGTTGCTCCACCTTGGGCACGGCGTAAAATGATAGATAGTGAAGTGAGAAGGCAAGGGGATGTGAGGACTGTATGGGTGGGGATGAAGCAGGTTGTTGATAACCCACCATCCCAAACCGGAGCTCAGGGGTTAGGGAACATTGTCCCCTCCCCCCTCAACCCCGACCCGAGATAGTTGGCTGAGAAGAAGGTCAGCATCTACCCTGTGAAAATAGAGGCCGACCAAAGAAAGTTGTGGGAGAGGTTGTAGGGGAAGTGAGGAAGTAGGGGAGAAACAGGCTGACTGAAGGAAGGAGAAGAGGCTAAGCTGGGGCCGGACGGGGCGTTGAGTCCCGTCAGCACGGCGGCCAGGAAGGTAAATCGCCGCGCCCCTTACGGGGAGAATGGGTTAAGGTTGTCGAGAGTTACGTTCCCTTTTTCAAAACCTTTTTAGTGGAGATTGCAGGGAATGCCAGACTTAGAGAGGCGACGAGACGCGTAGGCTAGAAGGAGACGAGATGAGGAATGCCAGGAGGAGACGAGTGCATAGGATAGAGGGAAGATGCGAGTCGCGTAGACTAGAAGGAGGATACGAGGCGCGTAGACTAGAAGGAGGATACGAGGCGCGTAGACTAGAAGGAGGATACGAGGCGCGTAGACTAGAAGGGGCATACGAGGCGCGTAGACTAGAAGGGAGTACCAAGCGCGTATGCTTGAAAGAGGAAACGAGGTGCGTAGGCTAGAAGGAGGAAACAAAGGCGCGTATGCTAGAAGGGGGATACGAAGCGCGTAGGATCGAAAGAGGAGACGACGCGTGTCGGCTAATAAGTAAGCGACTAGACGTGTAGGTTGGAAAGAGACGAGGCACATAGGCTAGAAGTAGGCAACGAGGCGAGTAGGCTAGAAAGAGAAGTCGAGGCTCTCAATTGAGCATTGGAGGGCTCTTAGCTGCAGGGTCAGGTGCAGATGCTCCGAATGGGAATAGAAATGCAAGGGAGGAAAATGGGAACAACAGGAGGGAGAATACAATGGAGGCACGAGTCCTATTTTAAGGGTTGAACGCCTTCTTTCATCCGTGGGTGTGGGAAGGAAAGAGGGAGATCAGATACAGATATAAAGTGGCTGAAATTAGCAATATTAATAAAAAATAGGCATGATAAGGAACTTTGAGAGAAACCTTACCACCCTAAGTGCTGGGGCCAGGAAAAGGGATTAGGAAACTCAAGGAACAAATTTGCCCCAGGACACCCATAAGTGAAAATTCGAACCCAATTGTAGGGACGCGAGGAAATTTTTGAAAATAATTTCCTAAGAAAATGAGTAAAGTGAGGAAAAGTAAAAATATTTGGAAAGTTACACATAGTACGAGTAAACAACTTGGTTTAGTAGGGCACCAATAGGGTGCGCAACTCTCGTGAACCTTCTCCGTTCCACAACAAAATAATAAACTCGTACAATGACCAATAGGGTCTCAAGAGTTTTAATTTGAATCCCCTTACGGGGATGGGTAAGGGAGAAAGTTCTAAAGTTTTAACTCATTTGTGTGAGTATTCGCAGTACTGGTGTGTGTGCGCATGTGTGTGTGGATACACGTTGCGTTGCTGGTATGAGGGGAGGGGGAGCGTAGATTATAGGGGCTGTACTGTTACGGAAGTATTTGATCCAGAAGACTCAAAAGAGTGACCTGTGTTCATGAAATGTTGGAGCCCCAGTCATGGTCGCAACATCCCTGATCACAAGTGTTCTCTCACCTGGTCTTTGTTTCTCTTCTCCTCTCCCAAACACCTTTTACCTTTTCTAACAAGACACAAAAAACTAAAGAGCCAAAAAGGAAACAAAGTTTTTTGAAAGGCAGAAATTAAATACCGCGAAAGCCCTGTAGTGATTGTATCTCCTAGCGTAGGGAGGTACTGTGTTTGATAGCGTAAAGATTTAGATGGAATCGAGTCACTGTGCCTAGTAGCTCAACGGTAGAGCAACTGACTGGCAATCAGCAGATTCGGGTTCGAGTCCTAGCCAGGATTATTCAAACTTTTCCCCCCTGGCGTTATTTCCTATTTTCTTAGTATGGATTGCCTTCATTGTGCCGGCTTATGCTCTCTTTGATCCTTGTGTTCTTCCATTGCCCCTTTCTCTTGCCTTAATAAAACCTCTCCTGTTTCTTGTCTCATTGCTCATTCACGTCAAGTTTTTCATTCTATCTTATATATATATATATATATATATATATATATATATATATATATATATATATATATATATATATATATATATCTATAGTCGACCCTCGGCTATTCGCGGTTCGTCATCCGCGCCTTCAACTTGAAAATCAGTGCGTGATAAGGTTTTTGTTAGGATGGAGTCTGCTTTAATTATTTGGATTTCTGACGCTGGTAAAAAAGGTGTTCCTTTGGATACTAATATCATTCGTGAAAAGGCAAGGAATCGAATCTTGAAGATGGTGACAATCCCCCAATCATCAATGTCTGAAGGCCATCGCTCATGTGAATTTCAAACCAGTAAGGGCTGGTTTGATAGATTCCAAAATAGGTTTCAACTGAGGTCTGTATCGTTGCATGGCGAAGCTGCATCTGCAGACCATAAGGCAGCTTCATCATACCCCGAACAACTGCGGGAAATGATTAGGGAGAAGGGCTATAAGCCAGAACAAGTGTTTAACATGGACGAAACTGGTCTTTTTTAGAAAAAAATGCCCAAAAGAACTTACTTGATGATTGAGGAGGCCAAGGCATCCGGATTTAAAGCAATGAAGGATCGATTAACTCTTATTATGTGTGCCACTGCTGTTGGCTTTATGATAAAACCAGGCCTAATTTACAGGTCCAACAACCCAGGGCCCTCAAAAATAAGAGCAAAAATATGTTGCCAGTTTATTAGATGGCAAATAAAAAGGCCTGGATCACAAAAGTTCTCACTGAAGACTCGCTTTACCATTGTTTTATTCCTGTAGCTAAAAGATATTTGCTTAACAATGGCCTTCCCTTCAAAGTTCTTTTAATGGGCAATGCTGGTGGGCATCAATTTGATTTTCATTGTGAAAGTCTCCAAATAGAATTTTTACCACCTAATACAACGTCCCTAATTCAACCAATGGACCAAGGCGTCATAAGGGCATTCAAGGCCATCTGCAACAACTGGTGATGTCAATAAATAGAGATGAAAAATTCAACTTGAAGGATTACTGGCGCGATTTTACCATCGCTAATTGCATTCATATAATAAAACTAGCCGTAGAAGAAGTGAAACCCCAGACCATTAATGCTTGTTGGAAGAAGCTGTGGCCTGAGGTTGCAAGCAATCACAAGGGTTTATCTCCTGAAGAGATCAGAACTGCGGCAGTTACCACCTCTGTTAAATTGGCTAAACTCCTTGGTGGCGAAGGTTTCGATGATGTAACAAAGGATAAGTTTGAAACCCTCATAGATGAACACTCTGCCCCATTAAATGATGATGACTTGGTTGAATTAACCAGGATAAATACGGAAGAATATTTCAAAGAAGAGGAATATGAGGAAATTCAAGCTGAAGTTGGTCTTACGTTAGAGAGGCTAGCCGATCTTCAGAGAAGAATTAAAAGTGTTCAGGCAGATTTGGAATCATGGGACCCTCACATGGTTCGTTTCATGAATGCACAAAATAGCCTCGATCCTGCTATGGGCCCTTACTGGGACATGCTAAAGAACATGAAAAAACAACGATCTTAATTGCCCATTACAGTGTTCTTCACTCCAAGTCAAAAGCCTGAACCCCTAACCACACCCGAAACTATGCCCTCCACCTCTGGAGAAACATTTCCTCCTCCTCCTTCTTCTCCGGTCTTTACTGAGCAGGAGTCTGAGGATAATTAGAATCTCCTCAGCTTCCCTGTGCAGTTATATCATCATCATTGTCATCGTCATCATTGAACTGCACAGGCAACATCATCTACAATCATCAGTCATCAATCATCATTCTTCAATCAAAACAAAACTATCTCCAGGTGAGTAAACATTATACAATAAAATAATTCAATGTGTTCTGATACTTTATTTCGTACTGTATGTGTTCATGAACATGACAAAACATAACTTCTTGAATTAATATGGGGCGAGTGTATTATGATGTTTGGGAAGGGTTGGGGGTGTTTTGGGGGTAGCGTCAACTATCCGCGGTCTTTCAATATTCGCGGGGGTTCGTGGTCCCTATCCCCCGCGAATATGGGGAGTCGACTGTGTGTGTGTGTATATATATATATATATATATATATATATATATATATATATATAGTACAAGAGAAAATAAGAATTGGACGCGAATGAGCAAGTGACTGAATTCCTGGCCGGGAATTCAAATCTTTTTTTCCCTGGCGTTATTTCTGTCTTCTCGGTAAAGGATCGCCTTCACTGTGCCGCCCTCTGCTCCCTTTGATTCTGGATTCTTCTAATGTCCCTCTCTCTTGCCTTAAAAAACAACTCCGGTTTCTTGTCTCATTTGCTCATTCGCGTCCAATTCTTATTTTCTCTTGCACTATATGTATTTATAGTCAGCTACACCAGGTTTCTGCATCTTTATTTCTGTCTTCAAATTTTATTTGAAAGACAGAAAATAAAAATGGCATAGCCCTGTGGTGGTTGTATTATCACCCGCAGATCCTGTAGTTGCTTTCTTTGTATATATATATATATATATATATATATATATATATATATATATATATATATATATATATATATATTAAGTCGTCCCATAAGTGATGTGGTATTTTTTCATGTTTATCACTATTTTAAAGATACAACTAATCGAGAGCAGGTTTTCTTTTCTACTAGCCTATTCTACGTTAGTGGTCATTTTGTATTATTATTGTCAATTTATTATGGCTTATCGTTAAAAGATTAATATTATGGAAATGTCAAAAAAGGCGCATTCGCAATACTATGCTAACACTAATAGTTAGCAACAGAAAGTTTGTGTCAAGTATACGGTAAAGTAACAATTATTGTGGGCCAGTGCCAAAGATGATTTGAGAATTTTCGCTCGGGAAGTGTGTCTCAAAGAACAACCCTTACTCAGGTCGACCAGTGTAATTTGATCAAGATCTGTTAATAATAATAGTGCAAGAAAATCCGATTGTACCTGTTAAACAATTGGCTGAAAATATGCATTCAACTCATTTCACTGTGCATCGTCATATAAAAGAGATAGTCAATATTTCATGATTGGGGCAAAATTTCAAGAAATCTTAAATAAAAACACAAATTTGAAGCAATTACATATTGTTCAGGGCAGTTTCATTCTTGCTGACTACACTTCTCAGGATGGTGTTTCCATCTATTTGACCCCTCTCTTACGCATCCAGTTTCCTTCGTTTGCAACCAGTCTGTAACAGCAGTCAGTTTTAGGCTTCATTGTTTTCCGATCGGGTTTCTGTCCAGTCCTTCTTTAAGATTTGGAAACAAAAAGAACTAGATTGGTGCCAGATCATGGCTAATGGGTATATGGGGTAGAATTTCCCATCGAAACTCTCCTAGAACATCCCTGGCTGCCCTCGAACTTGAGCTTGGGGATTATAGTGGTGGTAAAACAGAACTCTACGATGTAACTTTCTCGTCGTTTTACAACCAATGCCACTTAAATCGGATTAAAAGTCTCACGTACTACGTTCCAGTGGCAGTCATTTGTCCTTTATGAAAGTCTATCAATACCCTTCATTCCTCGTTCTCCCTAATAGGAATTTAACAGGTGAAAAAGATCCATGTTGTAACCACTCTTTGGACTGCGCCTTACTTTCACGATCGTATTGGTAAATCTTTGTATCATCGCCAGTAACAATTCGAAATACAAAAATGAGTTCGTCAGCTTCGACTTTGTTCAAAATGACCATTGAAAGATCAACTCGTTGGACCATCTGATCTGGAAACAACGCTTTCAGAATCTATCGCGCGGGAAGCCGAGACCAAGCTATCAATGCAAATAAAAAATGTCAAGCTATGTGAGATATCAATTGCAATAGCCACCTTATCGAATGTTTCTTTACGATATACTTTCAAAAAGTAACTGACAGTAACCACCATTTCCTCGTCCCTTGAGATTTACGGTCTTACTTCCTTTGGACCATTTTGCAAGTCTTCTCTGTCATCTTGAAAATATTTAAACCATTTGTAGACTACTTTTTTGTTTCTAAAATTACCTTCATCAACTTTTTACAAAGCTTCAATTACTTTCGTTGCTCTCGAATAAGGTTTCATCAAGAATTTGATGCTTGCTCTTGTCTCAAAGTTGCTGCTTTCCACGACTCAAAAAAGGATGCGTTTTTTAAGCTAATCTTCACAACACAATTACAATGGAATAAATGAACACGCCTTAAAATAATGGTTTAAAGTCACATTTAAACTTGTTGTGGCGTTTAAAAACTCTAAATTTTATAACATTGGCCAGTCTCTCGTGAACCTTCTTCGCCGAGGCCAAAGAAAGCAAGACAGTCGAAGTCCAAAGTTAAACTCGTTGATCGAATCTTTCAATGTGAAGGGCATCGTCCATATTGAGTTCTTGCCACAAGTCCAGACGATCAACCAGCATGTCTACAAAGAGATCCTACGGTGTTTTCTTCGCTCGTTGCGCAAGAAGTGGCCAAAGTTGTGGCAAAACTACTCATGGCTGCTTCACCCCAATGCGCCGGCTCACAACGCCCAGATCATACGACACTTTCTGGCTGCTAAAAACACCCCCGTGCTAGAGCAACCTGCCCACTCACCTCATCTGACTCCATAGATTTTTCTTATTTTCCTACAGCTCGAAGCGGCCATCGAGGAGTCACGTTTCCCGGACTTCAAAGCCATCAAGAGGACCGTGACGACCAGCTGCGGAGAACCCTGGGAGAATCCTTCCAGAAGTGCAAAGAGGCGTGGCGAAGAAGGATGGGAAAGTGCTTTAGACACACCTCGTATACATATAACACCCACTCATAAACTACTTAAACCTCACACAATCACGCACTACATGCAATATCTCCTGTCTTAGGGAGCTGTGGACCCACCAAGGGAGCGTGGTGGCCTTCCTAGCTCCTTTAGTTATTCCTGTCATCTTTTTTTACAAGACACAAAAGGTTGTCGCTATTTTTTCAATTTCATTATCTCTTTATTTTCTTAACTACCTCAAAAAGCAGAGAACTTCATTAAACTATTTTTTTTATTATCATAATTAAATTTAAAGCGAAAACTAACTAAGTCATCCCCCGCAGAAAGTTTATATGGATACATCTGTAAAGAAAGTTGTAAAATTAGAGGAACTGAAAATGTGGGGAAGATAGATAGCCGCTAATCCACCTGCATGTATTGGAGACGGGAGGCAATGCAACTGCGGGCATTGGTGACACGAGGGCACCTAACAGCGGGTGTTGGGGATAGAAGGGTATGTAGATGCGGTGGTGTGGACATGAGCGCACGACACTCACTCCGCCTCATTAGAGTAAAGAGGAAAATGCCAAGCATGGGCAAAGAGCTGTGATGAAAGGGAGTTAAAGCTAAATTTCGAATACTGAGAGAACGGGGATACACAAGAAGCCTTGCCCTTAAGAGAACAACGAGGAATATACAAGAGGCCAGGCCCCTAAGAGAACAACGGGAATACAAAAGAGGCATTGCCCGTGGGAGAACAACTGGGAATACACAAGAGGCCAGGTCCCTAAGAGAGCAACGAAGAATATACAATAGGCCATGACCCTAAGAAAACAACGGGTAATACATAAGATGTCTGGCTCCTATGAGAACGGGGAATATACAAGAGGCCTTGCCCTTAACAGAGCAACTGGGAATACACAAGAGGCCTGGCTCCTAAGAGAACAACGAGGAATATACACGAGTCCAGGCCCATAAGAGAACAACGGGAATACAAAAGAGGCCTTGCCCCTAAGAGAAGAACGGGAAATAAATCAGATAGTTGGCTTCTAAGAGAACGAGGAATACATAAGAGGCCTGGACCATGACTGATCTTGCTTAGGAGGTTAATGAGAACGAATGAAAACCAAAGATTGAGAGTGAAAGTTCGGGGTTGTTCTTGGAGCAATAAGCAATCCCCGAGTGAACTGATCAATGTTTTATTTTTTAAATATACAACAAGCAGAGAATAATGAGCGCATTGCCCTTAAGCTAGGAAAATACATGAGGGGAATAAAAACACCGAAAGAACGGAAAAGACAAATATTAATAAAAGTGAAAAAGAATGACAAAAATACAAAAGGGCCCTGGAACTAAAATGTCTGGACTTGGACCTCTCCTTAAATACCTTGAATATACGAGCAAACGGATTTAATCGTAATCCGACAAGGAAAAGCTTAAGATGAAAAACCGCTATTGAAAGGAATCGTGCCAAGGCAGCGATCGAAGGTATGACAATAGATGTGCGTCGGTCGGTGCGTCCGTTATTCTTTGAAAGTAAATCTCGCAGAAGGTCAGCGGTGATAGGAACGCAAAGGCTGACCTTCTTCATTCAAGGGATTGCAGAGTTCACGCTTCCCTAACCCCCTTTCTACCGGCTGCTGGGTGAATGCAATGGCGTTCCCCTTATCCCGTTGAAATTTGGCAGCATTGCGTTCAGTATTTAAAAAAAAAGGGTCAATCCATTTCACTAAAATAAATCGTGGAAGATATTGAAAGCCATTATTTATAATATACATGGCATTTTGTAACCGTTTGTCATCCTTGATTTATTAAAAAAGAAATAAGGAGAAAGTAACGAGAAATATGGCTTGCTAGAATACAATCAGGGAGATGAAACATAATGGAAATAGAATCACCCGGAGAAGGCCAGAGCGTATGAAACTCCGCAAACTACACACTGAGACGAAGTCAAATTTGTACTTTCAATTACCTGCAGTTGGGTGTACAAAATTGTTTAGAAAGGTTCGGAATAATATTTGTGATTGGTACTGTTTGCCAGCACTGTTCATCATCCCCAATCCATTTTTACCCGTCCTTTTTCTTAATTTGATATTTCTTCTTACATCTTTGAGTGTAAAAGTCCCCAATGGATTGCAACGATTTCCTTTTATTTCTCATTTATATAAAAAAAAAAGATGCAGGAAGCGAGTCTACAACGCAGCCATTTGATTTCTAATTAAAAAAAGCAAGTCCTGCTATATTTAATTCCTTAATAATGCAGAAGGGAGTGGGCAAGCATGATAGAGTATTAGAATCAAAGCCCCCCAATAGAGAAGGTGGGATTTTTTGCATCTATTGCTCTACTCAAGCGCTACTTTGTGAGTTATATATATATATATATATATATATATATATATATATATATATATATATATATATATATATATATATATATAAACAAAACATACATAAACAAATAAATTGATAAAAAGTAATTAAAAAACCGAAAGAAATAACATAAGTACTAAAATGAATCAAAAGAGTAATAACCTATTTTATGAAAACACTAAAAAGGCAATTAAAAATATAAATTAATAAATTAATTCAAATAAACTAAGAAAACAGTGAGTAAAAATAAAAAAAATAAAAACAATGTATAAACTAAAATAAATACATTTATACATTTATTTTTTATTTTTTATTTTTACTCACTGTTTTCTTAGTTTATTTGAATTGATTTATTAATTTATATTTTTAATTGCCTTTTTTGCCTTTTTAGTTTTTTCATAAAATAGGTTATTACTCTTTTGATTCATTTTAGTACTTATGTTATTTCTTTCGGTTTTTTAATTACTTTTTATCAATTTATTTGTTTATGTCTTTTTGTGTATCTATTAATCTATTTAGTTGCATACTCTCAATATTTTTATAGGAAAAATAGCACAACTTTCTTATTCCATTTAAACCGTTAGTTTCAAATTCTTCTTTTTTACAACTTTAATGACTTTATAATTATTTTTTTTTACAATTTTAATCTTAGAACCTGAAGATGGGCATGTTACCCGAAACGTTGTTCCCAAAGTTGAAATAAATATATGTGCTTGAGCATCTTCTGCGCCTTTGCCTTCGCTGTGAAATTAAAAATCAGCCTGATTAGCAGCAATACTTACGAATATATATATATATATATATATATATATATATATATATATATATATATATATATATATATATATATATATATATATATATATATATATATATATATATATATATATATATATATATATATATATATATATATAAATTGAAAATCACATGAAAAATACATATATATATATATATATATATATATATATATATATATATATATATATGTATAGTGTACTAACGGCATACTTTTAACTGTGATCAAAGCGGTGCTCGCTGCCTCAGTGTGCCTGGTTCGAATCGCTTCCCTGCACGGATTTTTTCGAAAAAAGGTAATAAAAATATTACTGCAAGGAAAAATTATTCCGTTTCCTCTTTCAATGTGGTTTAATGGATTCATTTTCATCATTCTCTCGCAGGTTTACTCATATATATATATATATATATATATATATATATATATATATATATATATATATATATATATATATATATATATATATATATATATATATATATGAGTAAACCTGCAAAACTAACTTCTTGTCACGGAGGATCCGTCCGCAGGATAAACCTCATCTCCTGGTATTATATACGATTTCCCCGTACGCATCTTAAGGTAAACAAATGTTACTTTATATCTACCATTTACACTTGTTTATCTGCTCTCTTAAATTGTGAGAGAGATTTAGTAGCAAAGCCTGAATGTTAGGAGGTGGAATAAAGTGTCGAGAGGTTAAGTTGGTATCACTCACCAAGAAGAAACACACGCACAATAGAGAGGAGGTTTCGGGTTTAGATATCATTGCATCGTAGGCCCATTTGGGCCGGGGGGGGGGGTAATTTACAAACTACTTTGCAGCTGAAGACATTTTAATCCACCGTATTGTTATATTTTTGCATATATGAGTCTTATACACCCACAGAGCAAAACCCATAAAAATTGGTTGGTATAAATTTGCTGGTTGTTGGTGGTCGTGGTTATGTAACTGTAGTTACAGAACAAAGAATTTTCAACCGCAAAACCGAGGCAGGGAGAAAGTAATGGGTAGAACCTCTTGATTTTTACTCCAGTGGTTCCTCATTCATTTTTCCGATATAACTTTCTAAATCGGTTTCCCCGTGGCTTCCAAATTCGCAGAGAGCGAAGATGGCTGTGTTGGTGACCGAATCTGAGCAAATTACGTGATATTGTAGTGTATGGGCGTCATTACAATGAGCTGGATTGCTAACAGGATTGTCCGGAGTGAACGTTGGTGACTGGCAACTGGAAGAAGTGGGATCACAACCCTTTCATGATTTTCAGCTCCAGGGCAACAGCAAAACTTTCTCAATAAAGCAAAAAAATGACCTCATCGTGTGGGAAATGGCAAAATAACAAAGCTATTGTTGCTATGGAGACCAACGAACGCCGAGGAAGGGAGTAAATCGGCACCTGATTTGTTGGCACCGCTTCCGAATACCATAAAAATTCTTCTGTTACACCCATATCCCCCTCCTTCTCCTTTCTTAATTGAATGAAAGGGTCGCTGGATTACACATTCTTTTCTAAGTAATAAAAATAAGGGAGGGGGGGCGAGTCTGTTACACAAACGTTCGATGTGTAATTAAAATTAGTAAACCCATTTACCTTGGTATAATTGGTTAATCACAAGAAAATGGAGGCGTACACACAAGAGGTTATTAGAACCAAGGACTTCTCGCAGGATAGTCCCGTATATTGATCACTACTTATTATATGCATTAGGTCATCCGAAAAGTTTGTAACTCTTTGGAAAGATAAATTAAAAATATTTTTTAGTACATTTTATTGAGTATACAGTTATCATTTTTTTTTTACAATCTTTTCCTATTTTATTGAAAAAAACAAAAATAAACGAAACAAAATTATTTAACAATAAGAATTCTTATGGCCACATATTTTGAGTAAACAACGTATCTAATCCTATTGGACGACAAATGACTCATCGGACCACGCCACATGTTGCCAGTCCTTCAGGGTCCAATTAGCGACGTCAATAGCCCAGGTAACCTAGTGTTAACAGGGAAACTGTGGTGGGTCTTCTGCTCCTATATCCCACAGAAGGTAAAGAAAGCTGCAATGACCTGATGGATATGCGTCTGGTACCTCCTTTATTGAATGCAGATGCGATATGAGCCACTATTGCTAACCTGTTGCTTTGCACAATTCTAACTAGACGCTTCTGGTCACGATCATTTAGCACCCGCGGTCGGTCACGGTGCTGTCCACGGTGGGCGGTAATGCATTCCATGAGGTATTTTGGGTACACACGTGACACCGTAGATCGGGGGATGTTGAATGTCTACAGACT
This sequence comes from Ceratothoa steindachneri, assembly GCA_963969495.1. Lineage (NCBI taxonomy): Eukaryota > Metazoa > Arthropoda > Malacostraca > Isopoda > Cymothoidae > Ceratothoa > Ceratothoa steindachneri. The sequence continues at coordinate 76,679,432 of OZ018322.1, read as the reverse complement.
CTCAGAAATGGAATGTCCCATTCATCTGACACCCACTATTATGCTCCGTTCGAACTGCGTTATAGTTGACGTAGTCTGGGAATTTCTATGATGTTACGGCATGATGGCGCTACCAACCATTGCCTTTATATACTGCCATCACATAACTTTTCGTATTTCAGTGTACATATAAGAACAAAAAGTACAATATTAAAATTACCGTTGGTTTTATGACTTGTCACAATGAGAAGAGGACTACTTTCTTCATCACTGTCCTAGTAATCAATTCTTCGACTGGAATCTTCTGGGTTCAGATTTGAGCATTGAGTGTGAAAGAGCTTGAAGTAAGTACAGTGGCGCGAAGTGTGTCAAGCTTCTGAGTACGTGGGAATTTTATACGAATTCAGTGCCAAGCGCCTCTTCTGGGGAGTCAAAGAAGACAGACAGAGTTGGACAAGAGAAAGAGTCTACTACCACAGAAAGATTTTGGTGGCATACTTATTGAATACATGTAGATCCTCTATTCCTTTATACATGTTTTGATGAATAAGTATATTCTGCATTATTGTTCGTTGTTTTTCACCCAACCTCTAGCAAAAGAATATATGCGGCCATTTACGCCAGCGTGGACAAATGCTAATAAATATCTGCATTCTTAATGCTTTTAATTTTGAATTTTTAGAATGTCTCAATTTCTTTCACCAGTGAATTTGACTTGATTCAAAGTTATTTGAAATATATTGACATTTGATGGCAGGAGCTATTGCATAAACATGGTGATAGGTCGGTTTATGCCCCAGAGTTATTATTATTCGAAAAGCTCCACAGAGTTATATCACGATTTCAAAATTATGCCATATATATAAATATATATTGAATGAGTCATACCGCAAAGAAGCAAGAAAAACGGAATCATTATTCTTAGGAAAATGTTATTTCCTAATTGCGAAAAAATCCGTGTTAGCGGTGGGATCGAACCAAACACACTGAGGCAGCAAACACCGCTTTGATCTCAGTTCTCATGTGGAGCCAAGTGCTCTAAGGTGTTGCTTTAACTGACATCAAAGTGATACTCGCTGCTTCAGTGTGTTTGGTTTAATCCGACCACTAGCAAGGATTTTTTCGCAATTAGGAAATAGCATTTTCCGAAGAAAAATTATTCCGTTCAACTTACTTTTTTGCTGTATGACTCATTATATATATATATATATATATATATATATATATATATATATATATATATATATATATATATATATATATATATATATATATGTATATATATATATATATATATATATATATATATATATATATATATATATATATATATATATATATATATATATATATATATATATATATATATATATATTTGTGTACACCACGTAAGGAAAAATTAAAGACTAGTTGGAGTTAGTACTTTCGACGAAAGTACTATATATAATCGAGCTGATGGGCCGATTCCTCAGGAAGCGAAATACGAAGAATAAAGCTAACACGACAAATTGGAACATTTAATAGAGATATCTGAACGTTTGGTACATCGACTGTGTACAATCATCAACAGAGTTCTCTGTTAATTTTACAAAAAAATAAAATAAATATTAAAAACTCTGTTTGCCTTTGTTTTTTGTAGCTTTTCCTCTTCTTTTTGTTTAATTAACTATGTTATATTTTAAGTCTGGTTTTTAATATTTATTTTAATTTTTTGTAAAATTAACAGAAAACTCTGTTGATGATTGTACACAGTCTATGTACCAAACGTTCAGATATCTCTATTAAATGTTCCAATTTGTCGTGTTAGCTTTATTCTTCGTATTTCGCTTCCTGAGGAATCGGCCCATCAGCTCGATTATATATAGTACTTTCGTCGAAAGTACTAACTTCAACTAGTCTTTAATTGGTTTACCAGGCAGAGGTCCCTGTATAGGATGGTGTTCCTGTGTTATTGTGGGGGAAATTAGACTTAAATAATTATTTGTGGCATGTTGGTTGGTTGTGTAGGAAGGAAATAGTTGGTTGGATTTCAAATAATTGATAAGGTAGTTGAAGACTGATCACAAATATTAGGACACGAGTCCAAAAAGAGAATTCAATGGGTGAAATGGGTGTGTTGCAATACATGGAATGGTTTTGAATAAAAGAAAATTTAGGCGTAGTTAATGGTATGTTAGTATAGTGGGAGGAACTTCGATCCTTACTTATCCTCAATTGGAGTTTTTCTGTGTGCAGGTATGGCAGCCTGCACACAAGAATTGGTAAACTAATGAGGACCGAAGCATTTTGGAGAGTTTTTCTTTATGGTTGCGAAAGGTTTTAATGGTTAGATTGTTGATGGGAATAAAATGAAATTGATATATATATATATATATATATATATATATATATATATATATATATATATATATATATATATATATATATATATATATATATAGATTAGGAATAGAAAGACTCATGTGATAATTTCAAACATTATAATTTCCGGATGTTTCGGTCATTAACAACGAACATCTTCAGCGAATTAGCATCTAAGAGGAATATCAGCAAGTTGAAAGGTTTACCATGACATAAAATTGTAAAAGGACGGCAAACATATCAGTTAAAAAAATGAAAAATTATAAGTCAAAATCAATTAAATTACAAGGGGTAAAGATGATTTAAAGCGATCGATAAATATGAGTTTGACCAAGAAAGGCAAATGCAAAACTTAATTAAACAATAGGTGAGTTACTAATATGAATGATAGACATGAAACTAAGGGGGGGATCTAAATGTAAAATAATTTGGATTCAAAGGGTGACAAATATTTAAAAATAATGACACAAAAAATCCAAATTTGTTGATTCTTAGTGATTTATTTATTTTGAGGTCGTCAATGATAAACGGTCAGTTAATGCAGCCGTAACTGTTCTACAATTGCAACCTTGAAATGTTCAAGAATTGCAACGTTTAAGTGAAGCTATTGAACAAAGTCGTTCTTCATTGGTCAACTAAAAGGATAACCTCCTAATTCATGGCAATGAGCGCCCATACGTGTAACCTTTGACCCAAGAGAAAATGAATGCGTTAGGTTGAGAAGTTTCTTCCTCATCTTCCATATTCGCCAGACTTTGCACCATGTGGTTACTATTTATTAGTGCAGCTAAAAAAAAAGAATATCATTAAAAGTGCATTTATTTTCCTAATTAAATTTTAAAAAGTAACTTTTGATCTATTTTATATTAATTACACGTAAGGTAAACAATTTTAAGCTGTTTTTATGTTTTAATGTTGATGAAAATCATATATCCAAGACTTCAAATTATCAAAACGTTTCGTAAGATCAATCAGAAAAGGATGGTCAGTACAGAAATGCCCAACCTCTGAAACGTAGATTCATTTTTACACTCAATACTTGGTTTGGACCCATTTAACCCGAATTAATGCATCAATACGAGGTAAATGGAGGCGACCAACTTATGACACTATTAAGGTGTTAGCGAGGCTAAGGTTACTTTAATTGTGGCCTTCAGCTCTTCTGTAGTTTGGGGTCTGGTGTTTCTCATCTTCCTTTTGACAATATCTCATAGATTCTTTATGAGACTCAGGTAAGCAGAGTTGGATAGCCAATCAAAACCAGTAATATAATGGTCAGAGACCATTAAGAAGTAATTTTGTACTGTGGACAAGTGCTAAGTCATCCTGGAAAAGAAAATTGTCATCTCCATAAATCTTGTCAGCAGGTGGAAGCATGAAGTGCTTTATAATCTCACGGTTGACTTTGGGGATGTTAAAAAAGTGGCCCAATATCAGCAGATGACATAGTATCCCCAATCATCAAAGACTACAGAAACTTCACAATGGACTTCAAGCGCCTTGGATTCTGTGCCTCTTCCCTCTCGCTCCACTCTCTAAGACCTTAATTTCCAAATGACATACAAAATTTACTTTAATCTGAAAAGAGAACTTTAGACCACTGAACAACAGTCCAGTTCTTTTTTCTCATTAGCACAGGTAAGACGCTTCTGACGTCTATGATTCAGGGGTGGCTTGATAGTAATATCAGTGGCAATCGTGGCCCTTTCCTAAAGACGTATGTGTGTGGTGGCTCTTGATGCACTTACACCAGCCTCACTCTACTCCATGTGAATATAAGAAAAGAAGGAAACCACGAAAGGCTAATCGATAACCTATAAGAGGCAGCTTTCTCAAGGTCTTGAATCGACATTTCTTGACAATCTTCTCAAGGCTGCGGTCATCCATGTTGCTCGTGTACTTTTTCTTACCATACTTTTCCCTTCCAGTCAACTGTCAGGTGATCAGTCTTCCCAATGATAGTGGTCACTTATATTGAAATAGACCGAGGAATACACTTTATTTATAGTTTCAATAGTGATTTACTCTAACTCGAAATGAAATAGTTTGAGATACTGGAAAGGCTTGAAATATTTCACTCTATCTTCATGAATATAGAATATATGTATATAAACTTTTACTTTTTAAATTAATTACGAAAATAAATTAACTTTTTCACGTTAGTTATTCGAATTTTTCGAGCTGCAGTATGATGGAGGTGGAATAGGATATCACATCATATATTTCATGAAACCAAATGAATTAATTCTTCAAGAACGATATCCACTGATTAGTAAAACAAAGAAAGACCATGGTTACCCACTAATTGGCACTACTTTGCCGAATAAATGATATTTTTGTATAATAAAATGATTTTGCTTCCCTTTTAAAAAAAGGATATTATTTTTTTTACAACCTGATATTAAGCCAAGGCTACTACACTTCGAAGTGATATCGAGTGATTTTCTTCTGCTGGGCCCTTGGATGTGTTGGAGACGGTTGTTGAAGTTGAAGTTGATGTAAGAAGTAGGAAAATGTGTAGTAGGTATATAAAGATAAAAAAGAGAATTAGTTTTGCCCTGGTGTAGAGGGCTCCTCACAGGTTTTTCTTGTTTTTGTCTCTTATTTTTCTTCCCTTTGTTTGTTATTATTATTTCTATTTATCAATTTATATATATATATTTTATTTTATTATATTTGTTTGTTTTTTTGTTTTTTTTTATTATTTTTTTTAACTAACTTTAAGTAAATAAATATATTTGATACTTCCTCCATCGTGGCTTTCAAGCCTTTCAAGTTTCTTACTTGCTATATGTTTCTTATTTTATATTTCTATTTTATAGTTACTATATGTTTTGCCGGGGTTTAGGTTTTAATTTTCGATTGTCTAGATTGGTTTTATAATGAGGCCAACGCCTCTTTAACTCTTCGCTATTATCTCTTCATTCTTTGGATTTTTGTTGTTCTTAAATCTTGCGGTTAGGTATATATACCAACTTGTTGTTCTCGGGAGCAGTTCCTTCCACTCGGGAAGAGGGATTTTCTGGTGACACGACCCCTGACTGCTCTCGGTATGTCTAGGTTGTGGTTGGTATTCCGGAGTATATCTTCCTCTATTCTGTCCCAGATCTTTCTCCCTAGCCTTTGGAGTTCTATATTCAGAGGGGTTAGTCCTGCTCTTGCGTGCAGGACTATCTGCTGATTATAGTCTGTCCTTTTCGATCCAGCTATAAGCAGGGCTGCTTTGTTCTGCACTCTCTGCATTTGTCTGAGAGAGGTGGAACTCGCAGCCTGCATGACCACTGCCGGGTACACTAATGTTGAGCGTACCAGAGCAGTGTACAGCTTTTTTAGGTTCTTGGAGCTGAGGATTTTAAACCTATAAAGTTTACCAAGCTGTATTTGGCTAGGGAGATTCTGTCACTAATGTGAACTTTGTACCCTTTGGAGGTAAATTGTAGACCTAGGACTTTTCCTTTGTTACCATATGGGTAAACATCTCCATTTACTGTGACATCCACACGTCTTTGGCGGTTAATTGGTAGGATTTGGAACTTTTGGCGGTTGGTCTTGATTTTCCACTTTTGTTCATATCGATTGATGTTGTCGATTTCGATGGCTGTCTGCCTTGCATGATATCCGTCATGCTTGTAATAGCTGGGGACAATTTGCGTGATGTCATCTGCAAACTGCAGGTACATCACTTCCTCCCCTACCGGATCAGGTAAGTCCAGTGTGTACAGAAGGTACAGCAGCGGACTCAGACAGCCACCTTGTGGAACACCCGCCTCAAGCTCAAACTCGGGTCCTCTGTAGCCCTCGATCAAAATTCGGGCTTTTCTGCGCATGATATAATCGCAGAGGACCCTTTCCAGGGTAAGGTTCAGCTGGAGGCCTAATATCTTGTGTTGTAAGCCTCTTAGGAGACGGCACGCGGGGATTTAAACTCGTGCCATTGCACCCTGACTTTCCCCATCGACCTATCCCCCACAACGTTTCGACGGTATCAGGTCATTTTCTATCGTCTCTGAATCAGACACACATGTTGGACGCAGCGACATCGGATAAAGCGCGCCACTGAACCTTTCTACGAAGACTGCTTGGTTCCCCAGACTGCACGACACATTTTTTTTTGGTTGAATATCCTAGTTTAGGCGGGGAGTGACATTTTACTTTGAAGTTTATTCAATGGATCTGGTTGATAGTATGTAGGAGGTTAATCGTTGAGAAGCCTTTTCTGAATCCACTTTGTTCTTTCGTTTGTTGGTCATCTCGCTGATTTTACAATCTGTTGGGAATGACTTTTGTAAGGTGCGTTTGATCGCCTTTTTTGTGTAAGCGAATTATTATGGTATTGTGCCTTGTTTGAGCCCTTTAATGAAGAGCCAAACTCGTTTGTCCACATTGACATCACCAGCATCTTTTAGCAAGACCAAAATGATGTTCTCCAGACCTTGTGCTTTGTGGCTCTTCAGTTGTTTGATTAGAATTTTAATTTCTAATTTGTGAACGCCTGGGACATATTAGATATTGGGAGTTGGTTGTGGTTCTGGATGGTGTTGTTGGTCGAGTGCAACTTTTCATAGAAATCATTTGTTTGATTATTCTTTCTCGATCCTTGGTGATCGTACCGTCTTTCTATTTCATAGCAACTATGTGATATTTTACTTTTAAAAGTCTGTTTTTAGCCATTTTATACTCATTTCCTACTTTGATGGTATCTTCAACAATAGTTATATTTTCTTATCTCTGATTTTTAATGAGTTTGTTTAATTATTCTAATTCAACTTGTTGGTTGGTGTTTGTTACTTTCAAGTCTTTTTAATTCATGAAGATGGCACTAAAATTCTGGAACGAGGTTTTCTGGATCTTAATGAACTTATTTTTTTTATGAAATAGATTTATTTTCTCTTTCGGGGTGTTATTTTTTATCCTAAATCGGATCATCTTGTGGTCACTGATTTTGATTTTATTGATGACTTAGAAATTATTGACAGTTATGCTTTTGCCGACTAGAGTATAATCAATTTAATTGTATATCTCTTTGTTTGGGCTTCTCCAAGTCGATCTTTTCTGATTATATATATATATGGGAAATATCACCAAAGTTAGCGCGTGATAGCTATAAATATGAATATGTACCACGGAAGAAAACTGAATAAAAGATGGATTGGAGTTAGTACTTTTATTCAGTTTCCTTCCGTGGTACATATATATATATATATATATATATATATATATATATATATATATATATATATTTAAATATTTATATATATATTTATATATATTTATATATATATATATTTATATATATTTATATATATATATATATATATATATATATATATATATATATATATATATATATATATATATATATATATATATATATATATATATATGAATATGTGTGTAGTGATCATGTACACAAAAGTTGGTAACATTCTTTCTTACACTTAGGCATCGCCTAGCGACTATGTGAGCTTCATTCATCTCCACTTAAATCTCCGTCAGCACAAGCCCTATAACCAGTATTTATTGGCCCTTGACCGATGACACCAATAATTCTGTTTTTCAATTCCCCTCGAGAGTCTATGTTAGGTTCACAAGACCACGCTCCCTCCCCCCCCCCTCTATTTCTCTCTCCCATAGTCGCGCTCACCTTCTATAACACAAGAGAGATTATGCTCAGGAACCCAGAACAACCTTAGAGACAATCAAGGACACTTCTTCATCGTTGTGATCCATTCGATGGATGGATTCTCCAAGCTCCAGCCATTCATTATAAGAACCTCAAAATCCGAAATAAAGTTATATTTTCATCAAGTTGTTTATAAAAATCCAAGTACGAATTTATTTGGTCAGACATCTACAAGATTTTTTTTATTATTTAAGAGGCTATCTGGCGACTGCCGACTTAGGCATAAGTCGCCCGACATCCACAAGAAGGAAAAGACCCCTCTCATGGCGTGAGACAAGACGCTAAGGCTGGTAATAAAGGCCTCCCAGGTGGGGCGTCGATCAAATACAAGACCAAGGATATGGTGCGAGTCCACCACTTCCAGGCGGACCCTATTAAGAAACAAGTCTTGGTAGGGGTGGAGCCGTGGATGGCGGCAGAATTGTACTACCGTAGTCTTGGCCAAGGAAAACCAAAACCTGTGCGCTTGGGCATAGCGAGTGACGCGGTTCAATGCCTGTTGGAGTCGACGCTCACGAGCTGAAATCTAGGCCACGCTAAAAGAGATCGAAAGGTCGTCCATGCAGAGCGTAGCGAGAACATCTTCCGGCAGCACCGAGGTGATGCCGCTGATGCTCATGGCAAAGAGTATAAGACTGAGGACACTTCCTTGCGGAACACCCTTTTCCTGCTCCATTAGGCCGGAGAGGGCTCTCCCCACCTGAACGCGGAATCCACGATCTCGTAACAATTCATATATAAAGATTGGGAGGCGTCCCCTCGCCCCCATCGTGTGGAGAGTCTCCATGATACCGCATCCCTATTCAGTATCATGAGCCTTCTCCAGATCGAAAAACACCGTGGCGTAGTACTGTCTACAAAGGAAGGCCTCGCAGACGTCATTTTCCAGTCGAAGCAGAGCATCCGACGTGGAGGGGAACTTGCGGAAGCCGCACTGTGCAGAAGACAGATGGCCTCCGCTGTCGAGGAAAAAGGCTAATCTAACATTTACCAATTTCTCCATCAACTTGCACACGCAAGAGTTTAGATAGATTGGGCGGGAACCGGCCTGAATAGAGTGATCTCTTCCCGGTTTGCGAAAGGCAAGCACAGTAGAGATTCGCCAGGAATCTGAGAGAAGACCCTCTACCAAGATCCTGTTGAACAAATTTAAAAGAAAAGCCATGCCTCGCTCCCCCAAGTGTTAAAGCATGCCGTACGGGACATCGTCCGGACCATAGGCGGTTTCCGCGAAAAGCAGCAAGAGTGAAGTGCAACTCACTTACAGTAAACATGTCGTTGAAGGGTTCTCCGCCTCTGGAGGTAAAGTCCAGTCCGCGGCCTTCCGCGACATCACGGGGTGCATTAAATGCTGGGGAAGCAGCATCCCGGCTAAAGAATGCGGAGAAAGCGGTGGCGAAGGATTCCGCCACGGACGCGGGGTCCGAGATTGCGGTCCTATTCTCCTGGAGAGCGGGAGGGGGGTGCTGCGAGAACTTGCCACGAATCCTTTTGACTCGCTTCCACACCTCTGCTAGAGGGGTCTTCGCGTTAAGTAAAGACACGTATGCGCGCCAAGAAGAGCGGCGGGCGTGCTTCGAAAAAAAACGGAACCTAGCCCTAGCTAGGTTGAGGGCCGTCTCACACTCGGCCGACCACCACGGGAGTAGTCAGCGTGCAAAATGGCTAAACTTTCTGGGAATAGTAGTCAAGCCCGCAGCGATAAGGTTGCCGGAGAAGAACTCAACGGCCTAATCTACCGACTTAAACTCTTCGACTGAGATAGAAAATTCAGTCATTTCCTGAAATTCAGGCTACCACGCCCGCGCCAAGCACCACCGAGGTGGGCCCTAAGGCAGCAGTTGCCCTGAAAATGATATTTGAATGGGAAAGTGATCACTACCATGGAGGACCTTGACCACCCCCCAATCAAAATCAGGCTATGCATCCGAAGATCACAAGGATAGAGCAAGACAAGAAAATGAAGCGGTTTTCTGGCAGTGATGCGTAAACTCGTCCACATTTAGGACACCAATCTCAAGCTCTTCGATCAGATTGGTCAAGGACCTGTGCCCTGGGATTTATTGAGTAATCTCTTCAGAGAGGATGCCTGCCGTTCAGATCTCCAAGCAAGAGAAAGGGCCTCAGCAACCGTGCCACAACGCGGCGGAAGTCCCCCTCGTCGAAGTCAGCTGACGGTGGAATGTACGCAGAAATAATAGTATACCTCTTATCCGGATGAAGGGGCACAGCCTCTGCCTGAAAGGAGTGAAAAGAAGAACGGAAACATCATGCCGGGTGTAAACGCGCATCCCCCAGCCCGGCAATCTTTTGTTGGTAGGGCCGTAAAACCTTTATACCCTGGGAGGGTGGGCAGGGGGCACGCGCTTAGCATGGTCTCCGGCATAAAAATAGCTAACGGGGAATGGGATGAGACGAGCCTCCGCAGCTCCTCTAGGTTGTCATAGAGTCCACGACAATTGCATTGAAGGAATATGCCCTCCAGGCCTAGCTCGAAGGAGACGCGGGGGCCCCTCTTCGAACAGAAAACCCTTACGGGAATGGCCGTACGCTTCCCGGAGGCAGAACCCCGGGCGCTGTCGTCTTTAACGACTTATTGGGGGAAGTTACGCTAGCTATGCGAGTCTTTTCCTCCCTCCGTCTCGACGGCTTAGGCGGGAGTTGCAACTTTGGGGGCGGGGGGCCTTCTTTTCGAGGATCCACCGTCTCCGAGACACTCAGCCCACCACTAGGCGTGGGCGAAGGAGCCGAATCTCCTTTGTTGCTGTCCTCCTTTCGGGAAGCAGCTTTAGGAACGCCAAAAGGTGGCCTGGTGACCAACTTCAGGGGTGTTGCCTCCTGTGAGTTTAACGACTCGGTGGAGGCGCGTGGCCGTTTCGACTTTCGGGAAACGGTCACGCTGGGGAAAGGGGGCAGCCCTGGTTTTAGCCGGGGCTGGATGTGAACCCTTTGTGCCGCCAGTTTTACCAGGGGAGCGCCCGGGTTGTGTCGAACCAGCAAAAGGTCTCCGAATGTGCACTGAGACAACCGTGCTCGTTGACCTTAATGGGCCAGGAGAAGAGGGTGTCTTTCTACCCATTGATGCATAAGACGTCCCATGCAGAGCGGGATGCGCCAGGACCAAGTCCTTAGCCTCGCGGAATGAGAGTCGATCCTGGGCCTAAACGGCCAGGATTTCTTTTTCAAGGAGTTACGCACCATATTGCTTCGATGAAGCAGGGTGCGGCTCTCCGCAATTGACACACTTGGCCACACACGATTTAGACTTATCGTGTGCGGCCTTGGAGCAATTTACAAGTAATTCGGGTGACCCCGACTTTGCACGTCTACATGAGCGATTCGTATGGCCGAAGCGGTGACAGTAATAGCACCTCCGCGGCAGTGGCACGAATGCCCTCACGCCGTAGCGGTACCAACCGGCACGCAACGACTCAGGGACCTTGTCACAGTCGAACGTGACGAAGATTGTAGAGGTGGGTCTTGAGTCCCCTCCCTGTTTTCTCATCACACGTTCGAACCTGACCGCCCCATGGTCGGCCAGCTCTAAGGTGATGTCCTCAATGGAGTATTCAACGAGTTCCCTCGCATAAACTACTCCTTTCACAAAGGTCATGGTAGAGTGCGGCGTCACACTCACCGGGGTGCCATGAAGTGTCCGAAGAGCACTTATCTTGCCCGCCCCGGAGGGCATCGCCGCATTCGCCAGATGGCTCCTGTCCTAGAAACAGGTTACCTTTAGCTCTCTACCAATTGCACTAGCTAATCCTCTCCTCTGATGGATCATGTTGCCCTTGGCCAACATGGTGCCATAAGTGGAGCGAATAACGAGGAAGCGTTTGAAGCCAGCGGGCTCGAAAACGCCAGGTAACCTCTGAATGAGGGTCCCGATGTTATCGAGGCTCCGCCCTGTGCACCTTTGGTCTTAGTCATAGGCATGGGCTCCGCACCCGGAAGTGGGGCAGAAGGGCCAGATGTGCCGATCTTGGCTTGGTCGCTTACCAGGCCAGATGGACCGGCCTCAGCCAGGTCCTTCTCCGAAATGGAGAAGGTCTTTGCAGTGGCATATACACTGGTCAGAGGAGATCCCTCCCCTCCTTGTACTGACTCTGAAACCCTAGCGGTTTGAAGAGCACCTTGCATAGGGGTGAATTCGGGTTCGGTGCTTGGCGCCAAGCCTGAATTCCCAACCGTCTGAGGTTGGTCTGCCTCAAGGACCTTGTTTATCTCAGAAGGGCATCCAGTTGGCCTTCTTTCCCCTCCGGATATCGCAGGTCCCGTTGGGGGCGTTGTCACAAGTCATGTTTGGGGAGGCACAGGCATTGACCCTGGCAAGGTTCAATATTCTTGCCAGTAGGTCTTTTGAGGAAAGCGACCGAAGGGGCCTGGCTTTCCTCTCCCCCCTAAGAGACTTTGCTCTACCGAGCCGCTTCAATGGGAAGTGATCGGCTATGGACTGCCTGCTGGCTTTCTTGGCAGTCCCCTTGGAAAGAAAAGGGGGGACTGCAGCTGGAGAGAGCGAGGTGCCCGAAAGCACCTCTAGATAAGGGGGTGAGGGGGAGTCGCCTACACCCTAGGCGTGGAAGAGGAGTAAGCCTCCTCTCCAGTTAGAGAAGTTTGGAGGGTCCCCTGCGCAAGCACAGGCGGGGAAGACCTCCATTTTTTCAGTGGAGCTGCCTGAGAGCGGCTCCGTCGATGAACAAGGGGAAATGGGGAGAGATTTTTTTTGGGGGGGGTTTGCATTTATGGGCATAGTGCTCCTATTTTTTTCCACTGGAAGCAATCGCTCATCACCCCACGTAGTAGCCCACCCTACAAGTGGTGCGTACAGGCCTGGTAGAGCCAGGTGCCGCCATTCAGGACCACCCCTCCCGCCTGGTGGCCTGGCAGTCCATCGGCATGGCGGCTCCACCTTAGACACGGCGTAAAAACAAAGATAGATGGTTAAGTGAAAAGAAAAGAGGATGTGAATACTGTATGAGTGGGGATAAAGCAGGTTGTTAGAAACCCACCATCCCAAACCGGAGCTGAGGGCTTAGGGAACATTGTCCCCTCCCCCCTCAGCCCCGATCAGGAAGAGTCGGCTGAGAAGGTCAGCATCTACCCTGTGAAATTAGAGGCTGACCAGAGAAAGTTGTGGGAGAGGTTGTATGAAAGGCAAGGAAATAGGGGGAAAACACAAATGTTTTGAAGGAAGGAAAAGAGTCTGAGCTTGGGTTGGACTAAAACCGGGCAAACAGACCTTGAATGCGTAGGAGATGCAGACACCCCAGTATCAGCTAAAGAGCGTCGAAACGAACACCAACTCATTAGGAATCTTCGAAACACTGCAACTTCGATTAAACCATTGAAATCGGACAAGGTTTTTCGATACCAATTCAAAAAGGATAAATTCGCTGTAATTTTGACATTCTGGTATCTATTCTTTAATGGACACGAGTAAATTTTATATCACTGTTCGGCGGAACATAGATTCACTAGGTTGTCTTCCCGCAACAACCAATCACGTACGCACGCAAGCATGAACAGGGAAGGAGAGCAGACACGCAAGCAAGAAACCCCGACACGCACGGTTTGAGTGAAAATTTGCTTTATTGAACAAGGATATTTTAAAAAGACGTCAATAAATGGGGGGAAGCGATTTGGAGCTTCAATCCTCAGCGTCACCAGGCCGATCTAGGAGTGGGTAAGAATCAAATGGAATAAACCATGGATAAAAGAACCTAAAAAAGGTAGTAATGATAAAGATTGGTGATGGAAGGGATGATTGTAGCAAATCTTATCAACTCTAACTACAGGGTCTGAGAGAACATGCTCGCAGCCTTCAGAAATCAAGTTGCTCAAAGACCACAGACACTCAAAACTAAAGCTCAGGCCTCATGTTCTATCGTAGTTTCGAACTCAGTAGCATATATAAGAAAACATGAATTTCTCCATTAATTGCACATGCAATGTCTTTAGAGCGGTTCATTTCACTTAATCGCCAGGAGGAAAGAGCAGGCTCATCTCCGCCTCTTAACTGGGGTGTTAGGCCAGAAAATTAAATCCCTGCAGATGCAGAATCACGAAAGGGGCTTAAGGTCAGAAGTAATGATCGAAAATTATGTCTGGGTCCTTGGACGTAGGCGAAAGTTTTAATGTCTTAAAGGGTATATCGTGACTGTGACAGTAAAAGTAGCCAAATATTGCCTAAGCGATTGATACAAGGCATCCAAACACTAGGTTCTCATTAAGAGATTCATGGAGTGAATTGGGAGGGGAAAAAAACTGGTTTAGAAATCCCCCAAATATCAGGTTTTCTTCTGAGTCAGAGGATGAAGTTGGGTATCGCCTTACTCCTTGCGTCATACGAGGCCTCTTCGGGATACCTTTGCTCCTACTTGTCTCATGCCCCCGAAGGGCAAATATCCGCCCCTATTTGCTCCAAGCTCTTTATTGAGGAAACTAAAGTGTTTTAGTCACTCAAACAAAGAAGAGTAAAGGGAAAAAGAGTTCTGGGCAAAGGATTCCTGAACACCCAGTGAGAAAAGGAGAGAGCTAAGATCAAACAAACAGAAATGATGTTTGTAACACACAATCAAGCATTAACAAACACTGGTCAAATTATCTCTGAGTAAGGTAAGATGGCGCATTTCAAATTCGAAAACTCCGCCTCTGCGATAGAAAAAGTTTTTGAAAAGTTCTTAAAGGACGTAGTGAAATTCTGAAAGTGAAAATGTGAGGAAGGTATGTATATGATCCAAGAAGACAACATGAGACGCTAGGGATCCGAAAGGTACGTTGGTTTAATAATGAAGGCATGTACTCTAGCAAGGGTATGGGCTATATGAACTATAAAATAGTTCAGAGGATAATCTGAACTGAAAATATTTTTCCTAAATACAAATCCATCATCGCCCTACATGCCAGTTGAAGAACTAATTCCATCCATCTTTCTCCTCGACTTGAACGTCAATCTTCGTAATGCACAGCACCTAGGTAGAAGAGTTAATCAGCTGGCAAGAACGTTTATTAACTACCTCAGATATAAGCCAAAACATTATATTAATTGAGGCGCTATCTACCACCGTAGGGGTGGGGGCAGGAGATTTACATGCCATCCCTGTGTGGATATTTTATTTTGTTTACTCAAGCTACGTCCTTCTCATGCACAATTACACCATCCCATACACTATTTACAATATTCCACTCAAACAACTGGTTTCTTTTAAAGTTTAAGCAATGTTAAATTAAACTAACATTCTTGTGCACGTGAACAAATATTTGTTCGACTTATATCGTGAGTTCAAATTTAAAGCAATAAGTTCCACTCGGAATAAAAATATAACGAAAATCCTAGTGGTTTTATCGCTCAGGCTAAACATATGTAGAGAAGGTAGCAGGCTAGAAATTCTCGATTCACACTAGGCCAAGGTTCACTACCCTATAAGTATATTGAATTATTCGAATACTGGTTGTAATTTAGACTTTATAATCGGAGGAAAAGCAATCACATTCAAATTTATTGTCTTGTGTTCTCATTATACTCGTAAATTTGCTATTCTAATACACGATTGTATCATGTAATTAGATGTATTCTTATTAACGCGTTTACTTTCTTTAACTAGCATTCACGATCCAATGGTAGAATAGATTATTATATGCAATTTCGACATTAATACACACGTAGTTGATTAAGAGAGATTTCATGTCAAGAGATTCTCGGCTTTAGTTT
The DNA here is from genome assembly GCA_963969495.1 of Ceratothoa steindachneri. Classification (NCBI taxonomy): domain Eukaryota; kingdom Metazoa; phylum Arthropoda; class Malacostraca; order Isopoda; family Cymothoidae; genus Ceratothoa; species Ceratothoa steindachneri. Next base: position 76,663,698 of record OZ018322.1, on the reverse strand, counting down.
GCATGCATGATATGAGAGGAAGAGATGTTGTCCAGCTCAAGAAGAAGCGAGGACCTTCTTTGTTAGACTTCTTGCATTGCATCCTTGACCGGCATCAAGTGTATTTAAAATGTGCTGCTATAAGGCAATGATTTTGTTGATACAAAATATAATGTCACAAGGCCAGGCGGGGTGAGGATCTAAGACGAATTCTTTTGAATTTCATGATTCTTCATGGAGGGTTTCGAAACAGTCGCTCCAACTTCAGGGTTGATACTAATGTTATCAGTCCTCTTTCTCAGTCTGTGTTTACTCCTGCCCTCTCTCTCAATATTAGTTTTGCAGTCTTTATTTGCTGATTTACTCTTAAATGATAATTCCTTTTCCTTGCAATGATTATTTTATCCCAATCTAAAGGTCAGTTATCCCACGTTGGTGGCGAATCGCCCTTAGCCGAATTGTCGCTGCTCTAATCTTCTTGCGTCTGGGCACAATTTATACGTTCCAGAACTTATCTACCCCCACCATCTCCATTCCCAATTTCATTGGGTATACTGCAAAGAATTATGTTTCTTGTTCTAACTAAGATAGGAGTTCTCGCGGGATTTACTGTCCGTACACAAGAAAAAAGCTGGGCTGGAAGGTGAGCATACTCTTGACAGACAAAGGGCAAAAGACAAGAAAAAAAAGAAATCACATCCGAAATTCACGGCGGTGCGTTAAACATGTTGCGCAGAGCAAATAATCTGAAAATGAAAAAGGCAATCCATATTTTTTACTCTCCATATTTTACTTGTTTGGGAACCCACTAAGTGTTTTTACGAGTTTATTTAATTTGCCCAAAATATGATATTTACAGTCCACGAAGAATTTTTTAAAGTAATATTGGGGTAAATGTGCACAGAAATTTATCAACTCATACATAGAACACAATTAACAAAGAAGTACAAATAAATGGAAATGTATCAGAAAATACGAAAAGAAAATCCATATATTCAAATTTAGAACGTGAATATGCGCGTTAATGAATAATCAAACCTGATTTAACAGCATTTCACACCTGACTCATCTTTCCTTGTGCTCACTCACCTAGGTGTGAAAATACAGATACACCTTAGGTCTTGAATTTTGAATATTCTTTACCCATACGCCAAATGGATGCCTCAACACTGCCTGAATATTTACACTCGTTTTTAAATAATCCTTAAAACTACACAAGCAACAGACATACATAATCCTAAGAGGGTCAAGGACCTGTGTTTCGTTTGTGTGGGAGACTAACCAAATTTAAATATAAAATACGTACAAAATAACAAAAATAAAAAGGAAAAATACCTCTCACTGCGCATCTCTCGAAAGTAAAGAAAAGCCATATTTGGACATCTGATTAGACGGGGCCAGGCGGCAAGCGAAAAAAACGATGGGTAATGGAGGAAAAAACGTCTTCGAGGGCGAAACGGTAAATGCAAAATATATGCGGTATATAAGTTGTTTGTGCTCGCTTTTATAGCTACTTATTTGCACTGGTACAGATAAACATCTCAGAAAGAACCGATTTTAATGACTTGAAATCCACAGACCATAGGCATAAAGGTTTTAATTTCATATTGTCTTCCAAGATGGCTAAAAAAAATCTCATGCCTTTCAAAGATTCCATGTAATCCTCACAAGGATCAGCATTTTTTTAAATCTTCGTTATACTTTGTGTTACCACTATTTCCTACAACGCCTTTATTTTTCTTTCTTTCACTCATCACCTTTCATAACCATCCTCATAAGTAAAAAGCGGTGGCCTCCGTTTTTTCCTTAATAAACTTCATCGTGTATTAACAGAATAAATCACAAAGACGGAAACTTTATATAAAGCTGCTTTTACCACTAATCAATTATTGAAAATAGAAAATACTGGTCACGTAACAACCATGATACCAGAGGCTTTCATGGAACGAAAGTTAACAACTTTTTCAAATTATTTGAGATGATTGCACCGGTTTCAACGGTTTCTTGAAAATAGAACACTGATTTACGTATCTTTTGAACTGTATCTGATTGCAGCTAAGTAGAATGAGTAATGATAATAATTATATGATTATTAAACGTGGTAGTCGCGATTCTGGAATAAAAAGATGGGTCACGATCAATGGGGGCAGTCAGTCCCAGGATTTTGTTTCAACGCGTAAATACGCAAAACTTGTTCCTCGACAGGGTTTTATAGTTCGTACTTTGAGTTCTTGTGATTCGAGTAAGAACTGTTCCCTAAGATTTCCACTACGGACCCTCTTGTCCCCATTTTTTAAGGTTAAAGTAAGTTTGCGCAGGCATTCTTTTTCATCTCTATTCACTATTCGTGTTTCTTTTCTTTTTTTACTTACCTTTTCCTTTCATTTCCTCTCCATGTTTAATCGTGAAAATTCCATCGTTTGTTAGGGTTGTTTTCTTCTATCTTTCAAACAAAAAACAACAAAATTGTTTTATCAAACGACGCAGACACCGAGCTGGCATCTAGAGGCTCGACTTCAGTGGTCGATGGACGTTCGAAGAACGTCTGTTCTTGGAGGTTGCGGCGAACTGTTCTCTCTTACACTATGTCACGACCTGCTGTGGTAGTGACTAAGGTAAAACCAGGGTAGTACTACTGTAAGCATAGTCTTGTCCCTGGTACATAAAGCTTGGATTCGTATCCTAGCACCATTCCTTTCTGTTCCCTTGTTTTTCTTCAGTCATTTTCTCAATTCAACCCGGGATTCCAAGTTCACAAAAAGACGTGCCGTTTTATCTGTTGGTACACATTTTAGAATTTGGGAGTTAATTGAACCTGATGTGTATACGAGAAACAGACAGAAGTCCTGAATAAAACAATGTCGTATCATTATTCGTGTATGGGTATGGAACTTTGTGTCGATGAATGAAATAATACACCAGAAATTGAGTCTCACGAATTTACCATAAATTTTCTTAGCCACGAAGGAAAAGGAAAGTGATGTAAATGAACGAAGGCTTGTGCACTGAATAAAGGAGAGGAAGAAACAAAAGAAATACAAGTGATAACAATGATCCCCCACCCCTGTCCTCGAGTTACCAAGACTAGTATTTCAACATTTGTCAACCCTTTCGGCTTAATGGGGCGCATTTCAAAATTCCCAGCAGTACAAAAAATTCGGGCAAGTAGAAGCATAAACTTGCCACCCTTTTATAGCAGCCAGGACAGAGGAAGAAAAGGCGGGTGATGATGTGAAAATGAAGGTTGAAAAAAAATAGGACGAGCTATGGTTAAACAGAACTCATTGGAAATTAGAGGGGCTGATTAGGAATGAGAGCAGACGCGAGAAGGGAGGAAGATCGCCTTAGGCAATTACCGGAGGGTAATTATTGTATATAAAAAAAAGATATCACAAACGCGCGAGTTTAGAATAGCATTTTCGGGGTCACTTTCTACGATCTTGCCGAGGCCGCAGATGGCGTGAGAGCGTCGACCTTTCTACATATCTCACCCGAGGCTAAAAATCAAGTTAAGAAGCGACCTCTCCTTCAATTGCAGCTAAATGTAAGCTACTGTTGAAATATATAAAAATATCTTAAACTAAATGGAAAATTGAAGAAACCTAATTTTACTAAGCAGTGATACACTTATTTAACTTTTCAAAATAATTGTAGAGATGGTAAGTAATAAAAAAACAGAAACTAAAGATACGCGTAGTTTGATAGTAAATACAAAAACAATAAGAGGAAAGCAGCCGCTTGGGACCACTTAGTTCCTATATCCATTCGAAATAGGTCAAACTAATCTAAACAATTATATATGACCAATCTATCTTTAAAATCAAGGAGTTCTAGTACTATTTAACCATAACTGGCTTTATGCATTAACAATTACATTACTGAAAACATTTCTCATAACAGTTTAAAAACTTAATCTTTAACTGGTGCCTAGTGGTAATACAACCCTGATCTCTTTTACAAAACATATACTGGACTGGTGCCATCAATACTTGAATTAAGTCAGAAAACCTTTTCATTTTTTTTTAATTGAAATCGCAGAAACTTCTCTCCATAGTTATTCCAAGAATGAGTTTTGTAGCTCATCTGTGGACGGCGACCGACACATCTACGTCCTGACACTACTGAGAAAGCCAATACCTAAATTACGAACTGTTACCGAGTTCGATTGTAATCACCAAAAGACGACGGACATATTAAGATCATTCCTCTTTTTGTCTTCCCCCGTAATTAAGCCATGTTTAGGGCTCTTAGAGGCAGTCCATCCTACGATTCGCCCCGATTTAATTAAAACAAGGAGTCGACTTTCTCCTCCCCAGTTAAGCCTAAAACACAATATTGGGTCACTGCTCTGAAAGCCAAACCAAAATATTATTTCTTGCTCGCATTTACCGAATAAGCGCAATTTTATTTTTTCCTTACGCACATACTTCGTACCCTAGTTCGTGCGAATTTACTCCAATGCGAGGGTGTGTATACGTGTATGCGCGTCGTACCTAAATGTAGGTCGACTGCCGCAAGCGTTGAGCGTGAGGAGGGAGCGACTCCGGGGACTGGCGCACAGCGACCCTGCATTAGAAGGCGACGTGCCTGGAACTAGTCAGCTTTGCCCCTCGGCTACCTTAAGGCGAATGTGACGGCGCTATAACGAAGTCCGAAGAACCGCGCAATATCAGAAAGAGGGACAGAAAGGAATCAAAAGAGCACAAATTGCTCGCCAATTTTCCCCCAAAGCTTTTATGTTTTCCTTCACGATATTAACAACCATCAAGAACAAACTGTAGATATCACCAACGGATTCCACCTCTAGACCTTGCTTTACATTATAATAGATTTTAACAAAAAAAATTGTTTGACTCACTACTACCAATTCCTGCAAGCTCTAAATTCATATTTAGGCAAAAGATGAAAAAATAAAGACCCCCGCCCCCCTAAAGGTCGTTCTTAAGTAACCGACCATTTTTTCATTTCAAGCCGGCTCCGTTAATATATAACTCGGGTTTTGAATTTGGGAGGACTTTTGCATGTGTCACTAATGGGGTCACACTTCTACGTAGTCTACTCTTCTTTTCAAATAATAGCATAGGGGAAAGACGCGTTACAACCACCCAATAAACCTTCTCATGTTACCAGGTGTTGACTAGTTTCGAATCCCAACGTTGTGCGTTCTTCAGCCTTCCTCACCTCAATAATTAGTGCCAAACCTTCCACTGTTTATTTCATATTTATTCACTTCTGTTCAACTGTCGGTTGTATATATCTCCATTTATTTATTTTATTCATTCATTTATTCACTTCTGTTCAACTGTCTCTATCTGTCCTCCTTCATTTATTCACTTCTGTTTAACTGTCACTATCTGTTCCCATTCATTTATTCAGTTATGTTCAACTGTCTCTATCTGTTCTCATTCATTTATTCACTTCTGTTCAACTGTCTTTATCTGTTCTCATTCATTTATTTAGTTCTGTTCAATTGCCTGCATCTATCCCCAGTCATACTCCATCAAGTCATAGCATCCATACATTTCTTACCCTGTTTCTCGTTTCCACCTTTTTTAAACGACACCTACATTGCTATGGCCACATTTTACATCCATAACCTGAAATTAATAAACCTCTACACAGTCTTAACTCCATTTAGATCATATATATATATATATAATGTCGAGGGTGGAAGGGAGGACTCACTAGCCTAGTGGGTACTAGTAGATAAGGCGTTGAATTTCCAACACTGGATACCAGGTTCGATTGCCAACGAGGGCCGGAACAAAAATTTCGGCGCTTGTAGGAAGCTGCCGCGACTCGCTCGGAAAATTGAGTCTGGGGCGAACAGCTCTGACCACGTACACCATCACAAACATAGTCCTTTTCATCACTGTTGTATCTTTCTCCCTGTTCTATTTGTACACCCAATACATCTTCAGTCACGGCCTCTGCAAAGGTGGTTTCATATCCACATACCCCTGACGTAGAACAGCTGCCTGCATCTACCCCCCTTAGGTTACGTACGGTTTCCTGTTCGCTCGTTGGTGGTAAAACACAGCACTACTCCTCTTAACCAACCTTATCTTCCAACGAGTACAGGTTCCTGGTGCCAAAAGGCTTTCCTCCATTGTCATTCTGATTTTCATGTGAATGTCATCATCAGGTGGGAAAACCTCGTCCACGATTGAAAAGTCCATTACTTTTGTTCTCCTAACTTGAAATCCTATCGTCGCACCCAACACACATCTGGTCTCATTAACTAACACTGACCGCCCCTCTCCCCTATCCCCAATAAATTCATTCAATTCTTCCACTTCAATTCACTTCTTAGGCGGAAGTGCCAAAGCATCGGCACTTCCTTTGAAATGAAAGGAATATGTAAATATTCGTCAATGATAGGTCTTACACATGTATACAATGTTGCTGTGCACAAACGTTATGCGTACGTTATTTGTTCATTCTTTTTTATCCAAATGAAATACAGTTTTTACGCACTTACAATAAATTGCTAATGAAATTACGTATATATTTTATTTTGTTTTACTGTGCACGTATTCGCAACTAGTTTTATCGTGTACTAGTACCCATTAAAAGCTGGTGTTTTTTAATGCCTACACACAACCATTATGAAAGTTCACACAACTTGCATTAGTCTCAGTCAAGAAACTCCCTACATTATCTCTTAGTCACTCAATCCTTGCAAAAAATAACCATTAGCATATAACACGTTTCATCCAAGTGTCCCCATCCTTATATTCACACGTTCCTCTCTCAGAGTTCTTGTTTTTATGTCAGTCCATCGACCTTTGCAATGACCACCATTTGCATTACATGAATCAACGCCGGTATCGAACTATCACTCCTTTAATTCCCCTTTCACGTTTAGGTATGGTCTATTTTTAGCGTGGATGTTCTTTACTGGATTCCCAGCTTAGCTCATACACAACGCATCCGCAGAAAATTCAAGTGCATCGCTGTTTAACGTGTGAAAGGCTTTTTCAGATCCGGAAGCCCCATGCGATATCTTGCATTTCGGACACGTCTATTCAATCCTCTGCCAAACAAATATCCTACCCACACAATCCAGCAAAATGTTCACATTGGTATTTTTAAATGGAGCTGCACTTTTTTTATGAACCCCTTCTCAGGAGGTTAAAATATACTTTTCACGCATTTGTATTTAAGGTTGGTATGTTTGCAATAACGCTCTATCTATGTCACTTAATTCTCTTATTATGTGTGCACTTTCAATTTTTTTTATTCTTCTGGTAAATTGGACCCTTTTCCTTTCCAAAATAATAAAATACCATATGGCCCGATGGGGTTAAACAGGTTTCAAATTATTTTGTTTTTTTTCAGAATCATAATCCAGCATACAATCGGAACCACTCCCAAAATAACAGGTTTGCCACTCACAAAAAAGTGACGTCTTTCACCATTCTATCAAATCCTACTCCAAAACCTCTGGCAAACTGATTCCTCTTATTTTTTACAGGTAACCCCCCAAAAAACTTCAGAAAAATTCGCCTTAAAATGTAGTGTAATGGAGTGTCGTGGTATGACATTATATTATATCAATACCATATTATATCTATGGAGGAGGGACCAATAACTTAAAGGCGAACCGACAAAGGGACGGAACACCACGAGTTTAGACGGGAGAAAATGCGAGATAACGAGTGCAACGAGGTCGAGTAAAATATGGGCAATGGCAAAGCTCAAGGTTATTTAAAGAGGCATATACAAACATATATTTTTATTTACATAAAAATAATGAGAGAATTGATGGGCAAAATTACACCAGTAAACGAGGAGGAGAATTGTAGTTAAGAATCAGACTATGAAGTTAAAATTAATGTATTACGGGAGGAGACAATTCAAATGGGAGGAATTAACTCAAATGGGTTACTGAGGGGGGAGAGGGGTTGGCTTACGGAGGATTCCGTATGAGACGTCAGGGTAGGGCTTCATGGATGTCTTCTGCACGTGAGGCGAGGACGCTTGGAGTTTCTGAGCGGGATGTTAAAGTGATGACGGTTTTTCAAAAAGGGAAGAGGAGGGGGGGGGGGTAACGTCTGGTCCAGGGGAAAGTATTTCGGCCACGCGAACGAAGGGCGGACGAGGAGGGCTTCGACCGGAGCTCATGAGTGAAGTCGGAAAAATCGCTCGGTAGCGATCGTTAAATGGAATTACCTCACTGGCTGGGGCTAATTCCAATACACAAATAGTTCGGCCGTCACTTTGCTTTGTTGTTAGCACCTGACTTGGAACTAGGGGAATCTTCTTGGGTCCGGGCGAGACTTCTCAACTCTGTGTCTGTCTCATAGGAAACGAGCACTATATATTTCTGAGGCTCCCCCCGTGAAGGGGAGGGGGGGTAGTTGGAAACAGCTCTACTCTCGAATGGCCTCGAATCTTCTTGCCGTGGTTATTCTAACCCGTGTAAAGGTAAATCGGGGTGGACGCGGTTCCAGGCTACCGCTTGTGGAAGGGGGGGGGGGTTAGGCTTACCAATTTAAGCCTAACAGAACCTTCTACAGCGCATGGAAGCTCCGTGCTGGACAAGAAATTCCACGTGGAATTCCCTCACATGGAGTAATAAAAGTATCCTACGTTTCATTTTGACTCTGCTATTTAGGCTTATCAAAACATGCGAAATATTGCTTTGTTTTATTATCTTAATTATGAGATTATGATGTAATAGTAATTATGTTTAGGGGATCGAGACATTCGCTTTACTTGATTTGAACTTGTATAGCGTTAATTAATATTTAATAGAACTGAATCCAAGGAAGATGTTTATTCATTGTCCGCAATCTCACTAAATATTCTCTTTAAATCATATTTACGTTTTCTGGAGAAAGCATCACCCGCACCCGGGTAGATAGGGTATCAAAGGCTAGAGTTGTTTTTTTTTTTAGGTATTGCTTTCCAATTATGAAAATCAAATATAACCTTGAAATTAAAAGAAAATAAAAAATCGACAAAATCGTGAAAAAAATTGTCTTGAAAAATAACCTTCAGCCCCCCTCCCCATCTGCCTCAGGGTATACAGCTCTACACAAAGGAGTTATATGAAGAAATCCGATTCATCTAACCTCATTTTTTATCGGAATTTTCCCTCTCTGCAAGAGTATCTGCCGCTCGACCTTTGCTCAAGTATGACCTTCGGCATTTCTGTTTAAAAAGCAACCCACACAAGCCATGGAGTTCCCTTTATGCTCATCAATTGGAGACGTGAAGAAGTAAATAACTTTGGCCGAAGATCAAACAATTATTCTTACTTTTAAAAGTATGAAACATAGAAAAGACTCAATATTAACTAGACAATAAAAGCCCACAAAATAGTTCGTAAATCCCCCCAAAAGAGAAAGAAGCACAAAAAAAAAAAAAAAAAAAATTTCAAGGCGTTACCTGCTAAGGTCTTAGATGATAAACTCACTCGAAGTACATGAAATTATGTCATCAATTTCTTGCAGTTGTTCTACTTATCTGGACAACTTAGAAAACCAAAATAACTAGAGTTGACAACCTTACGGCACTTAATTTTCAGTGGCTTTTTCCGACAAAATCTTTTGCTCAAATTTGATCAATAGCATTGTTAAAATGAAACTCCAATATTAACAATGATAAGACGATATCCACGGATATGTGTGGATATGACGGTGTACTATGCGTATATAGACTAGTCTTTGTCCTTGACAGAAACATAATTGGCAATGCAATGATTTTGAAACTCAATGAATACCACGCTATTTGCAAACGCAGATAATGACGAGCGAAACAAGATAAAACTATAGGGCATTGAGAGAGAAGTAAAAAATGCAAGAAATACAATAGAGTTAAAATAACAAAATTCCCGCCGAGATGAATTGGAAAACCGACCAGTAGAATAAAATAGGTATACCACCCTATTCATCTGGAATGCTGTTTCGTAACGTGGATGACTCATGTCTAGCTCATTTTAAACCCAGTTTTTTCATGTGAAATTTGTATAAATATTTTAAAAGGGTTCGATTAATGTTTGCAATCCCCTTAAGGGAGTTCAAATATATTCATGGAAGGATTTGTTGCTAGAAGCATCAATCGTGCCCTCGCTATCATATCATTTTGCTTCCATTTTAAAACCATTTTCCTTATTGTGATTTTATTTTATTTTTTTATTGTAAGTGTGCCCTCGTTGAATCAACTTGGAATATTTTTCTTCCTTTTGGTGGGCTAAAGATTTCCCATTGACTGATTCCTTGAGTTCTATCCTTAGTTAATCCCTGAGCCCCATCCCCAAGTAATGGAAATAAAAAGGTTGATAGAAGAAGAGTTAGAAACCCTCTGACCAAACAGAACTTTTAAGGCTCCTGCATTTTCGCACCCATCAGCTGCTCCCTAGAAGCAGGTCGTTATGCCGTATCGTCATTTTGTTAGGTCAATCTTCTGAAAGTGACCAATGAAGGCGGCAAGATTCCACCTACTCCAAGGAAATCATCCGTCAAAAACGGAAGAGGAAAGATAGGCCTAGATGGAATATAAAGAAGACGTTGGATCAGTGTCGAGATGAGAACAGCGAACTCCTCGTTGCTGATTACTTATTATAGTTACCAACGGACGGGTGCGCCTACCTACTTGGCCTCTCTTGAATCTAGAAATACTAGATTCAAGCTGAAGTCTCGAAGTCGCTAGCGTTTTCTCTCTCGTCACCCACCACTAAAAGTTTCTTTCTCTCCTCGTACTGAGGCCGTCGAGATAAAGGTACACCGGAGTCTCCCACTTGTCACTTCAGGGTAGACCACAAACGAAAGGAAAAGAAATGAAAACGGATTTTTTTTTTTTAAGGGGCTATTTATTAGGCGACTGCCCACTTAACATTAGGCCGCCGCAAACAAACAGCCTAGTTCTAGGCTACTTTAAAATACAAATTTGAAAAGAAAACAACAATCAAAAGAGATGACAATGAGGAAGCAAGCTCCGGCGTCGGGGGGAGGTCCTCCTCCACCCGGCGTAGCAGCGTGCGACCTAAAAATAAAAACTATAACAAAAAACAACAACAAAAAAACCTAGTTAAATTAAAGGGAGAAGGCCGGCCACCCCCAAAAAGTCTATCAGTCCACCAGACATAGTGCACGCACTCGTCCCGAGTACAAGGGACAGGCGGTAGTGACCCCGCCCATCACGGTCCGGGACAGGTAACGTGCGCGAAGATCACCCAGACTGGGACATTCGACAAGAATGTGCCGAACAGTCTGGGGGAAGACGCAGTCGTCGCAATAGGGCGCAGGCAAGCGCTCCATCAAATAGCGATGCGTCACATGAGTGTGTCCGATTTTGAGACGAGAGAAAGAGACCTGAAGCCGTCGGGGAATTGGGGGATAGGACAATGGGAACAGTCGAGGCGCAATGGCACGCAACTTTAAGTTCCCTTCGACCCTCTGCCATTTTCTTGGCCAAGCAGTCCGAAGAGCTGCCCGTATTCCTGCCATGTAGTCGGCGTGAGGAAGAGCGAAGCGCTGGTCTGGTCGCAGAGTCCTAACGGACTCTTTGGCACCCTCATCGGCGTGCTCATTCCCCGCAATTCCTACATGTCCAGGAACCCAGCAGAAGATAATATCGACATCCGCCTGGCTCGCCAAAACCGTGGCGTCACGGATATCGCGAACCAGGGGATGCGGAGATTACAATGCCCCGAGAGCACTCAGGGCGCTTTGTGAGTTGCTATAGATCACAATCCGGTCTCCGAACCGGGCACGTCGCGTAATCTCCCGTTCCGAGTGGTGTATTGCTACCAGTTAGGCCGTGAAGACAGACGCAGCGCCAAGGCAGAGCCCCGCTGACTTCAAACAGAGAGGATACGGCGTCGAAGCAAACCCCCTCTCGGGGCTTGGAGCCAGCCGTATACACTGGTACGGTTCCAGCGTGACATGAGGTGTGCTTCAAAAAGGTCGAATGCAATACTCCCAGCGCTGTACAAGCTTTGGGAGCAGAGGCGTGGTGACAAATAGCCAAATGTGGTACCCTCCAGGGTGGCGTCCTGGGCAGAACCACGGGCGCCACCGGCCCGAGAGCTATATCTACCTATCGAAGAAGTTTCCTGGCCCTAAAACAAAAGGGCCTCGCCTATGACTGGCGTCTCTAGGCGGCATAGGCTCCGACGAGATCAGCTACGGATGCGGTGAGAGCTGTTGGTGACTGAGGGTGGGGCCATGCTCGCGCGTACAGGCGAGTGATGCACTGCACGCGGCGCAGAGCGAGTGGCATCTCCCCAGCATCGACCAACAGGCTCTCAATGGGGGAAGTGCGGAAGGCACCGGTCGCAAGGCGAAGGCCAGTGTGGTGGATCGAGTCCACCTTCCGCAATAAACGCTCGGCTGCGGATGCATATAACTCGCATCCGTAGTCGAGCTTCGAACGAACAAAGGATCGATAAAAAAGTAAGGCGGTAGCCCTATCAGTGCTCCAAGCGCTGAACGTCACGGAACGGAGAATATCCATGGCGCGGGTAAAAGAGACCCTAAGGCTGCGAATATGAGCCTCCCAGGTGAGGCGTCGGCCGAATTCAAAACCAAGGCACCGGTGCAATTCAACCACATCCAGGGGCACCCCATTAAGAAACAAATCTAAGTCAGGGTGGAGCCGTGGATGGCGGCAGAAGTGCACCACCTTAGACTTGGCCAAAGAAAACCGAAACCTGTGCGCTTTGGCATAGCGAGAGACGCGGTTCAATGTCTGTTAGAGTCGACGCTCCAGAGTTAGCATCTGGGCCACGCTAAAAGAGATCAAAAGGTCGTCAGCGATGAGCGTAGCGAGAAAATCTTCCGGCAGCACCGAGGTGATGCCATTGATGCTCAAAGCAAAGAGTGTGACACTGAGGACACTTCCCTGCGGGACACCCTCTTCCTGCTCCTTTGGGCAGGAGAGGGCTCCCCCACCCGTACGCGGAATCGACGATCTCGCAAAAATTCCAAAATAAACATTTAGATGCGTCCCCTCGCTTTCATCGTGTGGAGACTCTCCATGACACTGTATTGCCATGCAGTATCATAGGCCTTCTCCAGATCAAAAAACACCGTGGCGTAGTGCTGTCTACGAAGTAAGAACGCGGATACGGCATTTTCCAGTCGGAGCAGAGCATCCGACGTGGAGTGGAACTTGCGGAAGCCGCACTGTGCAGAAGACAGATGGCCTCCGCTGTCGATGAAAAACGCTAATCTAACATTTACCAAATTCTCCATTAACTTGCACACGCAAGAGGATAGAGACATTAGGCGGAAATCAGCCGAAGAAGAGTGATCTCTCCCCGGTTTGCGAAAGGCGAGCACAGTAGCGATTCGCCAGGAGCCTGGGAGAAGACCTTCCACCCAGATCCTGTTGAACAAATCTAACAGAAAGGCCATGCCTCGCTCACCCAGGTGTCGAAGCATGGCGTACGAGACATCGTCCGGGCCATGGGCGGTGTCCGCGCACGAAGCAACAGCGGAGCGCCACTTACTCACAGTAAACCTGTCGTTGAAGGGTACTCCGCCTCTAGAGGTAAAGTCCAGCAGGCGGCCTTCCGGGACATCACAACGTGCATTGAATGCTGGCAGAGCAGTATCCCGGCTAGAGAATGCGGAGAAAGCGGTGGCGAAGGATTCCGCCAAGGACGCGGGGTCCGAGAGTGCGGGCCCATTCTCCTGGAGAACGGGTTGGGGGTGCTGCGAGAACTTGCCCTGAATCCTTTTGACTTGCTTCCACACCTCTGCTAAAGGGGCCTTCCCGTTAAGTGAAGACACGTATGCCCTCCAAGAAGAACGGCAGGCGTGCTTCGAAATATACCGGAACCTAGCCCTAGCCCGACGAAATAAACCGACAGTGAAATCGTTCGGGCGGCGCTTATAACGCATGTAGGATTCATGCTTCTGTTTGAGGGCCGTCTCACACTCGGCCGACCACCATAGGAGTGGTCAGCGTGAAAAACGGCCAGACGTTCTAGGAATAGTAGTCAGGCACGTGGCGATGAGGTTGCCGGAGAACTCAACGGCCTCATCTACCGACGTAAACTCCTCGACTGAGATTGAGAATTCAGAAATTTCCCTAAATGCAGGCAACCGCGCCAGCGCCAACCACCATTGAGGTGGGCTCTCAGGCGGCAGTTGCCCTGAAAATGATATTTGAATGGGAAAGTGATCACTACCATTGAGGTCATCAACCAACCCCCAATCAAAATCAGGCTGTGCATCCGAAGAGCACAAAGATAGGTCAAGGCAAGAAAATGAAGCGGTTCTCGGACAGTGATGCGTAAACTCATCCACGCTTAGGACAGCTATCTGAAGCTCTTCGATCAGATTGGTCAAGGACCTGTCCCCTGGGATTTATTGAGTAATCATTAGAGAGGATGCCTGCCGTTCAGATCTCCAAGCAAGAGATAGGGCCTCGGCAACCGTGCCACGACGCGGTGGAAGTCCCCCGCGTCAAAGTTAGCTGACGGTGGAATGTACGCATAAATTAAAGTATACCTCCTATCCAGGTGAAGCTGCACAGCCACTGCCTGAAAGGAGGTATTTAAAGTGAAAGGAAGAACGGAGACATCATGCTGGGTGTAAATCGCGCATCCCCTAGCCCGGCTAGCCCAGCCATCCCGCGGTGGTGGGGTCGCAAGACCCTTATACCCCGGGTGGGCGGGCAGGGGGCATGCGCCTAGTATGGTCTCCTGCAAAACGATAGCTAACGGGGAACGGGACTAGACGAGCCTCCGCAGCTCCCCCCAGTTGGCTCGGAGTCATCCGCATTTCCATTGAAGGAATATGCCCCCCTGGTTTAGCTCGGAGTAGACGCGGGGGCCTTCTTCGAACAAAAGACCCTCATGGGAATGGCCGTAAGCTTCCCGGAGGCAGAACCCCAGGCGCTGTTGGCAGAACAAAGCGCTGAAGGCGCTGTCGCCTTTGAGGACTTATTGGGGGAGTTTGGGCTCGCCATGCGAGTCTTTTCCTCCCTCCGCCTCAAAACTTTAGGCGGGCGTTGCGGCTTCGGAGGCTGGTGGCCCTCTTTTCGAGGAACTACCGTCTCCAAGACGCTCAGTCCACCATTAGACGTGGGCGAAGGATCCGAAGCTCCTTTCTTGCTGTCCTCCTTTCGGGGGACAGCTTTAGAAACCCCGGAAGATGGCCTGGCAACCAACTTCAGGGGTGTTGCCTCCTGTGAGTCTAACGACTCGGTAGAGACGCGTGGCCGTTTCGCCTTACGGGAAACGGTCACGCTGTGGTAAGAGGGGAAAGCCTTGGTTTTAGCCGGGACTGGCAATAAACCTTTTTCCCCCAGCTTTACCAGGGGAGCACCCGGGTTGAGTAGAGCCTACAGAAGGGCTCAGAATGGGCGCTGAAACAACCGTGCTCGTTGGCCTGTATGGATCAGGAGCACAGGGTGCCTTTCTAACAATTGAGAGATAAGACGTCCGAGTCAGAGCCGGGCGCGCCAGGACCAAGTCTTTAGCCTTGCGGAATGAGAGTCAATTCTTGGCCTGAAAGGCCAGGATTTCTTCCTCAAGGAGATATGCTCCACATTGCCTGGAAGAAGTGGGTTGCGGCTCTCCGCAATTGACACATTTGGCCACACACTATTTAGACTGATCGTGTGCGGCCCTGGAGCAATTTATACAGACATCGGGTGACCCTCACTTTGCACGTCTACAAGAACGATTCGTATGACCGCAGCGGTGAGAGTAATAGCCCCGCCGCGGCAGTGACACGAATGCCTTCACGCGGTAGCGGCACCAACCGGCACGCACCGACTCACGGAGTTTGTCACAGTCGAACGTGACGAAGAGTGTAGGGGTGGGTCTCGAGGCCCCTCCCTGTTTTCTCATCACACGTTTGAACTTGACCGCCCCATGGTCGGCTAGCTCTAAGGTGATGTCCTCTATGGAGTAGTCAACGAGTTCCCTTGCATAAACTACTCTTTTTACAAAGTTCATGGTAGAGTGCGGCGTCACACTCTCCGGGGTGCCATGAAGTGTCCGAAGAGCACTTATTTTGGCCACCTCGGCGGGATTCGCCGTATTCGCCAAAGGGCTCCCGTCCGTGAAACGGATCACCTTCTGCTCTCTACCAATTGCACTAGCTAATGCTTCCTCTAATGGATCATGTTTCCATTGGCCAACATGGTGCCATCAGTGGAGCGAATAACGAGGAAGCGTTTGAAGCCAGTGGGCTTGAAAACGCCAGGTAACCTCTGAATGAGGGGCCCCGATGTTATCGAGGCTCAGTTCTGTGCACTTTGTGTCTTAGTCATAATAAAGGGCTCCGCACACGGGAGGGGGGAGATTGAGAGGAGCCCGGAGTCTTCTTCGTCTTTTCCTGTTCTTTTTCTTTTTAGGAGAGGATGGCAGGGAATGAACCCGCTTCTCCCCTCCGCCGGCAGTAGAGGCCCCAGTCCAAATGGACCGGCCTCAGCCAGGTCCTTCTCTGAAATGGAGAAGGTCCTGGCAGTTGTAGGTACATCGGTCGGAGGAGATCCCTTCTCTCTTTGTACTGCCTCGGAAACCCTAGCCGTTTGAGGAGGACCTTGCATAGGGGCGGGTTCGGGTTCGGTGCTTGGCGCCGAGCCCGGATTTCCCCCCATGGAAAGCCCTACCGTCTGAGGCTGGATTGCCTTAAGGACCATGTCTAACACAGGATGGGCCTCCATTTGGCCATTCCCTCCCAGGACATCGCAGGTCCCGTTGGCAGCGTCACCAGTCATGTGTGGGGAAGCACAGGCCTTAACCCCGGCAAGGTTGAGTATTCTTGCCAGCAGGTCTTTTGAGGGAAGCGGCCGAAGTGGCCTGGCTTCTTTCTCCCGCCTAAGGGGGTCTGCCCTACCGAGCCGCTTCAATGACGGGCGGTCTGCATGGGCTGCTTGCTGGCAGTCCCCTTAGAAAGAAAAGGAGTGACTGCCGCTGGAAATATGGAGGTGCCCGAAAGCACCTCGTAGGAAAGGATTAAGACTCCTTTCCGGTTAGAGAAGTGTGGAGGGTCCCATGCGCAAGCACAGTGGGGGGGAGGCCTCCATTTTTTCAGTGGAGCTGCCTGAGGGCGGCTCGGTCGTTGTTACAGGGGGAATTAAGTGGAGATGTTTATTTTTTTTCAGCAGTGGGCATGGTGACCCTAAATTTTCTACGGGACGCAATAGCTCATTACCCCTCGCAGTAGCTCGCACTGCAAGGGGTGCGTACAGGCCTGGCAGAGCCAGGTGCCGCCATTCGGGACCACCCCTCCCGCCTAGTGGCCTGGCAGTCCATCGGCATGGCGGCTCCACCTTGAACACTGCGTAAAATTGATAGAGTGTGAAGACGAAAGAAAAAGGGATTTGAGGAAGGTATGGGTGCGGATGAAGCAGGTTGTTAAATACCAACCACCCCAGACCGGAGCTCAGGGGTTAGAGAACATTTTCCCCTCCCCCTTCAGCACTGATCCGGACGGTTGGCTGAGAAGAAGGTCAGCATCTACCTTGTAAAATTAGAGGCTGACCAGAGAAAGTTGTGGGAGAGGTTGTATGAAAGGCAAGGGAATAGGGAGAAAACACATGTTTTGAAGGAAGGAAAAGAGGCTAAGCCTAGGTCGGACGGGGTGCTGAATCCCGTCAGCACAGCGGCCAGGATGGCAAATCGCCGCGCCCCTTACGGGGTAAAAACGGGAGATGGCAAGTGGTAAGTGGGAGAGGTATGAGTCCCTGTAGGAGCTGCTGAAGAGGAACTGCAATGAACGGAATTGACGAATATCACAAACCGAAGGCATTTTGGTGAAGAGTGAAACCCCGAGACCCCACTGCTATGATACCGTGGTCTGATTCAATGCAGACTAAGACTGACGCAAGGATTCGATCTATGACAAACTTTTGTCTAGTGTTTCTAAATTGTTCCTGGAAGCATTTCACGTTTCGCTTAGTATTGAGGACTGATACAGTTTGCTACAGCAGGCCTTTGTAGCCTTGCTCTTTTTACCAAATCCCATGTTATTAATTTTCTTCCGTAAGTTCGATGCCTTCTTTTGTGACCACAAACCCTAATACCATAGGAAAGGAACCTGCTGTCGTAGGTAAAGGGTGGATCGGTTCAAGAGAGTTGTGTGACCTCCAATCCATAGTAATCCAAATAGTGTTATTGGGCTATATATCTTTCTCATACCTTATCTTCTTTCAAATTTCCGACTTCCTTAACGAACTTTTTTTTTAACTTTAATGGGAATATGCCTTCATTGGATTATGCAGGAGGTTTTTCTATTTTTTAGGAGGAGGGCATAAAACTAAGGTTTGGACACGACGCTCCGCCGCCATTCATTGCAGCTCTTAAGGTTGAAAGCCGCAGCGAGCGTCAGGAAATTGTTGCTTCCGATCCCTTTTATCCTTCCTACGACCTCTTACGAGTATCCTCCCTACGACCTCTTATCCTCCTGCATCCTTTTATCTTTCTTACGGCCGCACATCTTCCTGCATCCTTCCTACAGCCTCTTATCCTCCTACATCCTTTTATCCTTCCTACGACCTCGTATCCTCCTGCATCCGCTTATCCTTCCCAAGTTATCCTAGCCTCCCTACATCATCCTGCCGACGTCTTCTTATCCTTCCTACTTCCTCTTTTCAGTCTTTGCTCCTCTTAACCCCTATGTGTCCTTTATCATTCCTTCTTTTTCATGCTAAGTTCTCTTATCCTCCCTGTATGATTTTATCTTCCTTGTGTCCTTTTATCATTCCTAGACTCCCAAATCCTTCTTGTGTACTTTTATCCTTCCCAATTTATCTTAGCCTCCCTGCATTCTCATCCTTCCTACGCCTTCTGATCCTTGCTATTTTCCCTCCTGTATCCTATTATCTTTCATGCTTCATTTTCTTTTCCTGAGTCCTCTTACCTTCCTGCCTCTTTTCATCCTTGGTGCGTTCTTTGATCCTACCCTCCCCCCCCCCTCCATCTAAAGTAGGGCAGGGAAACCCAGTAAAAAAAAAAGGCTCCAGCAAAGGCTCAGATCGTTGTGTGGCTTTCTGCAATCGCTCAAAATTAACGGGTTGACGCACAATTAAAACAAACAAACAAACAAAAACAGAAGATGGCGGAGGAAATAACAAGGCAAACAAAAATGAAGTGTAAAACCGAGAACTCCATATACCGGACTTCTCCAGCCTGAGGACGAGAGATCGGAATTCAAGAAGGCGAGGACAGGTTTGGTAAGCAGAGCGCAAGATTCGAGTCTTGTTCCAGATTAATAGAGAATTTAGGTTCAGGGGAACACCATTAGAACCCCTGAGTTATCTGTGGGCAATTATTTTTTTATAAGTAAATAAACCTAATCTGACCGAACTTGGGTTAAGGCACGCCTTCATTAAGTAATATAACAAGAGCAGTAGCCAGATCAACAAGTACTTTCGTTTTATGATTCGGTACAACATAAACAATTTCAATGTATTTTGACTCAGCTTTTGTATGGAAGTCTGAACGATTGGATTGAAGAAACACTCGTTCAAAGAGACCATTTAAATGTCAGACATTAAAATGTGCAGCTTGGAAATCTAAGAAAAAACATCTGGACTTAAGTATTTAAAGATACACATACAGTAGATGCATATACATACTAACACCTAAGATGAATTGCCTCATACAGAGCATAATATGAATATTGTTTATAATTAAAATCTGACCTTGAAATATTATTCATCATAACACTAAAATACACCATAAAAACCTAGATCATATAATTTTGTCTTTATTTTATAAAGTTCAACTTAATCTTTACTTTCATGTATTCAGTTTTTATCAATAATCTGATTTTTTTTATGTTGCATACCATTCTGCATTTTTACTTTAATATTAATAACCAGTTTTGCAGAGTTAGATTATAATAATTTTGCCTCGCACGTCATTATATCTCAACATGGCTTCAAGATTTTTTTACTAAAATTCTCCTACCTTCGAAATTTGATACTTTTTATTAATAACATTAGGCAATTTACAATATTTACAAAATGAAAACTCGTAAGATTAGGAGTGTTTGGACATGTTTTCTAAGGGGTCTGAAGTAGGTATATAGAAAGGTAGTATAATTTCTAGATTCTTTCTTTTACCTCCTTTTGCATCATCTGACAACGATGCGCGCAATACACAAATAATCCCTGCGCATTGAGTTCTTGATGGGCGATTAAGAGGGTGACAAATGCATATGGAGTCAGTAATGATAGTGCTCATCAACGAAAACAAGAGATAGGGCGGAAGTAGAAAAAACAACTGACAGTAAAATCGAGTAAATGAGTCTAGAATACGTTGGAAACTTGGGCACGACAAATAAAACCCCATCAAACTCTCAATAGATGGAACGATGAGGATACGTCAATCAAAACCTCCTGCAAGAGCAATATATTCACAATGATAAGCTCAAAAGTATTCATCTCTACACGGTCTCCTTATGAGATTGGTATGAATAGATAGGTACCATAATTACTAATGCTTTTTCATACTGCCAAAATTCCCATATAAGGACAAAATTACGATTCCGTTTAAGTCGCTCCATGTCTTGTGGCGAGTGACCTTTTAAAATTACAATAACTAAATGAGATAATTCCTGTTTCAAAAGTTAAAGGTTAAGGGAGGTTCCGTCCATCTGGAGCGAACCAAATCAAATGCAATTACCTTCCTAATCAAATCACTGACCAAACATCACAAAGAATCAATTATTTCTTTATACACCACAATCTTATAAAACTAGATTTTCTCTTTTTATTCCTTTAATGCTTGAAGGTGTTGCGCAAGTCCGACTGAATGACTAATTGGTCATTAGGAGTAATTATCGCAACTTCATTTCGAAATCGGAAGGAAGCAGTGATTAGACTCAGATAATCCGAAAATGCATGATGGAACGAGAGATATTCTTGGTGTATCCGACCCCCCTCCGCCCACCTGATTGAACACCCGATTGTGCTTTCCTTTCACTTGCCTCGAAGTGTAAAAGAATGTTCCCCGTTTCATGGTTTTATAATCCAGGTACAATTATGGCTTCGTCCTGTTCATAAAATATGTCAAATATTAATCTGACTTCATTTCACTCCGACCCAATTAGGGCTCTAGCGTACTAGGCGGATAGGCCTGGTGGAAAACTGTAAAAATTATTGAATTTTAAGGAGGAAAAGGAAACTGGTGTAATCGAGTGTGGATAAACGCGCTCGGAATGTAAAGATGAGAGTGACCGAATGTAAAAGGCGAAGGGAAAATAAGGAGAAAGTGTTAATAGTAAAAAAGATCAAGGATGGATTTGTTTTTAAGAGCTCATCTGGCAACTGCTTACTTGGGCATTAGTCGCCGTATTAAAACTGGCCTAGTTCTAGGCTACTTTAAAAAAAAATTAGAGATAAAAAAAAACCAAAAAGGGGAAAAGGAAGCAAGCTGGTGCGTTGGGGAGAGGTCCCCCCGAAGCAGGAGCGTGAAACCAAAGGAAAGAAAAACGAAAAAAACAAAAAAAACAAAATGCAAAAAAACAAAAAACAAACCTCGCTTAAATAATAGGGAGAAGGTCGGCCTTCCCCAAGAAGTCAACAAGTCAATGTGCACGAATCTGTCCCGAGTATAAGGGACAGGCGGTAGCGACCCCACCCATCCCGGTACCGGGACAGGTATCGTGCGCAGGGATCACCCAGACTGGGACATTCGACAAGAATGTGCCAAAAAGTCTAAGGGACAACGCAGTCGTTGCAATAGGGCGCAGGCGAGCGCTCCATCAAATAGCAAAGCGTCACACGAGTGTGTCCGATTCGGAGACGACAGAAAGCAACCTGAAGCCGCCGCGGCATTGGGGGATAGGTCCATGGGAACAGTCGCGGCGCAATGGCACGCAACTTTAAGTTCCCTTCGACCGTCTCCCATTTTCTTGGCCAAGCAGTCCGAAGAGCTGCCCGTATTCCTGCCATGAAGTCGGTGTAAGGAAGAGCGAAACGCTGGTCCGGTCGCAGAGTCCTCACGGACTCTTTGGTGCCCTCATCGGCGCACTCATTCCCCGCAATTCCTACATGTTCAGAAACCCAGCAGAAGATAATCTCGACATCTGCCTGGCTCGCCGAAACCGTGGCGTCACGGATATCGCGAACCAGGGGATGCGCAGTTCCATTGCCCCGAGAGCACTCAGGGCGCTTTGTGAGTCGCTATAGATCACAATCCGGTCTCTGAACCGGGCACGTCGCGTAATCTCACGTACCGAGTAGTGTATTGCTACCAGCTCGGCCGTGAAGACAGACGCAGCGCCTGGTAGAGCCCCGCTGACTTCAAACAGATGGGATACGGCGTGGAAGCCGACCCCCTCTTGGGACTTGGAGCCATCCGTATACACTGGCACGGTTCCAGCGTGACACGATGTGTGCTCAAAAAAGGTAAAACGCAATACTCCCGGCGCAGTACAAGCTTTGGGAGCAGAAGCGTGGCGACAAATAGCCAAATGTGGTACCCTCCAGGGTGGCGTCCTGGGCAGAACCACGGGCGCCAACCGCCCGAGAGCTATATCTACCTCTTGAAGGAGTTTCCTAGCCCTAAACCCAAAGGGCTTAGGGTATGACTGGCGTCTCTAGGCGGCATAGGCACCATCGATATCAGCTGCGGATGCAGTGAGAGCTGTTGGCGACTGAGGGAGACGCCGGGCTCGCGTGTACAGGCGAGTGATGCACTGCACGCGGCGCAGAGCGAGTGGCATCTCCCCAGCATCGACCAACAGGCTCTCAATATGGGAAGTGCGGAAGGCACCGGTTGCAAGGCGAAGGCCGGTGTGGTGGATCGAATCCACCTTCCGCAATATATGCTCGGCTGCGGATGCATAAAACTCGTATCCGTAGTCGTGCTTCGAACGAACAAAGGATCGATAAAAAAGTAGAGCAGTAGCTCTATCAGCGCTCCAAGCGCTGAACGTCACGAAACGGAGAATATCCATGGCGCAGGTACAAGAGACCTTAAGGCTGCGAATATGAGCCTCCTAGGGGAGGCGTCGGTCGAATACAAGACCAAGGAAACGGTGCGACTCAACCACATCCAGGCGCACCCCATTAAGAAACAAATCTGGTTCGGGGTGAAGCCGTGGATGGCGGCAGAAGTGCACCACCTTAGTCTTGGCCAAAGAAAACCGAAACCTGTGCGCTTCGGCATAGCGAGAGACGCGGTTCAATGCCTGTTGGAGTCGACGCTCCAGAGTTGGCATCTGGGCCGCGCCAAAAGAGATCGAAAGGTCGTCCACGTAGAGCGTAGCGAGAACATCTTCCGGCAGCACCGAGGTGATGCCGTTGATGCTCATGGCAAAGAGTGTGACACTGAGGACACTTCCCTGCGGGACACCCTCTTCCTGCTCCTTTGGGCCGGAGAGGGCTCCCCCCACCCGTACGCGGAATCGACGATCTCGCAAAAATTCAGATATAAACATTGGGAGGCGTCCCCTCGCCCCCATCGTGTGGAGAGTCTCCATGATACCGTATCGCCATGCGGTATCATAGGCCTTCTCCAGATCAAAAAACACCGTGGCGTAGTGCTGTCTACGAAGGAAAGCCTCGCAGACGGCATTTTCCAGTCGGAGCAGAGCATCCGACGTGGAGTGGAACTTACGGAAGCCGCACTGTGCAGAAGACAGATGGCCTCCGCTGTCCAGGAAATAGGCTAATCTAACATTTACCAATTTCTATATCAACTTGCACACGCAAGAGGTTAGAGAGATTGGGCGGAAACCGGTCGGAGTAGAGTAATCTCTCCCCGGCTTGCGAAAGGCGAGCACAGTAGCGATTAGCCAGGAGTCTGGGAGAAGACCCTCCACCCAGATCCTGTTGAACAAATCTAACAGAAAGGCCATGCCTCGCTCACCCAGGTGTCGAAGCATGGCGTACGGGACATTATCCGGACAATGGGCGGTGTCCGCGCACGAAGTGAGAGCGGAACGCAACTCACTCACAGTAAACTTGTCGTTGAAGGGTTCTCCGCCTCTGGAGGTAAAGTCCAGCCGGCGGCCTTCCGCGACATCACGACGTGCATTGAATGCTGGCGGAGCAGCATCACGGCTAGAGAATGCGGAAAAAGCGGTCGCTAAGGATTCCGCCACGGACGCGGGGTCCGAGATTGCGGTCCCATTCTCCTGGAGAACGGGAGGGGGGTCCTGCGGGAACTTGCCCCGAATTCTTTTGACTCGCTTCCACACCTCAGCTAAAGGGGTCTTCCCGTTAAGTGAAGACACGTATGCCCGCCAAGAAGAGCGGCGGGCGTGCTTCGAAATATACCGGAACCTAGCCCTAGCCCGACGAAATTCAGCGATAGTGAAATCGTTCAGGCGGCGCTTATAGCGCATGTAGGCATAACGCTTCTGTTTGAGGGCCGTCTCACACTCGGCCGACCACCATGGGAGTGGTCGGCGTGCAAAACGGCCAGACGTCCTAGGAATAGTAGTCAGGCCCACGGCGATGAGGTTGCCGGAGAAGAACTCAACGGCCTCATCTAAAAGTATGCCGTCAGTACACTACGCTACGCTACGTAGTGTACTGACGGCATACTTTTAACTGAGATCAAAGCGGTGCTCCCTGCCTCAGTATGCCTGGTTCGAATCGCTTCCCTGCACGGATTTTTTCGAAAAAAGGTAATAAAAATACTACTGCAAGGAAAAATTATCCCGTTTTCTCTTTCAATGTGGTTTAATGGATTTATTTTCATCATTCTCTCGTGCTACTTTGAGAGAAATTTATATATATATATATATATATATATATATATATATATATATATATATATATATTAAATCACAACCTACCAAAATTCATTGTTCAAAGAGTCATTCATCATTTAGGATATTTCATCGCTTAATGTTAAAGTGTTAGTGTTATTCACTCTAGTTATCAAAACCTTTGCATATCACCTATGTAATAATTATATATGTTAAATGTTCAATTATTTCAATATATATATTTATATATATATATATATATGTATATATATATATATATATATATATATATATATATATATATATATATATATATTGATTCCGATATCCTAAGTGTCGTCGGACATTTATTGATAGCTATGATTTTAAAGTTTTCTATGGTCGACGATGTCTTACAATTTATTATATGATTCATCATGGCCGAAAGAGAATGTAAAAAAACATAAGGGTTTCAAATTTCGTTAGAATCCGCCGAATAGTTATGATATTATTGCCAAATAATTCCCCTGCTGACCTTGAAAGGACTTTAGCAATTATATCATTCAGAAGAGAATGTAATACACCATAAAGGTTTCAAACTTCGTTAGAATCAGCCGAATAGTTATGATTTTATTGCCAAAACAATATAATTCACGTGATAACCTTGGGAGGACATTGTCAATTATATCATTCGAAAGAAAATGTAAAACAACATAAGGGTTTCGCATTTTCTTAGATTTGGCTAATAGTTACAATGTTATTACCAAAAAAAAAAAGCAAACGGGTACCGACATAGGGATATAGAGTCGCACGCAGCTAAAAACCAATTAAGTTCCGATGGGAGAGATACCAAATTTAAGGCGATAGGTGACTGGAGCGAATCCTGAATTATTAATTATTACTATTATTATTTAAAAATAGCCTACTCACTGGAAAAGTCAAAAGACAACCAACCTAAAGGCATGTGAAAAAAGAAAAAAGTGGATGAGGAAAAGACTAAAAACACAATGTTCATGCAACAATTTAACATGAGAAGCTGAATCTATTTGCAATAGCTACCTGCTTAGCAGTAAGCGCAGGACAGTACAAAATAGTGGAGAAAGGGGTGAAGTGGGTGTGATGCTGTAGATTGAGGACTTCAATTTTATACCGCAGAATTTACACCAGGTAAAATTCTTTCAAAATATTTCTTGAGAGATTGAGGAGCTGAAATCCTGTCATTTAGAACTGGAGAGATCGATATCGCATCATAAACATATGAGCAACCTTATTTTTTGCCTCTTGCCACCAATTGTAAAGATTATAAATTAAGGCGAGCAAGAACACTACACTGAGGTACACTCAAAATTACATTTCTTAAAATAATTGCAACGTTAATGGGCAATCTTAACCAGGCGAGTTTTTTGACTCAAATCTATTGGGTTTTTTTTTTTTGTAAATCAGCCAAAATTAACAGCATGGAATCATCGCATTTACCTGAACGAAAAACAAATTCTAAGTCAGAAATAGAAAGATTCCTCCACATATTTACTCAAACGTTGATTTAATAAGCGTTGATAAACTTCCGATAATAATGGTGTAATTATAATTAGACAGTATTCAGTAGGGTTTGATAAAGCGGTTACTGCCTTAGAAAATAGGACAAGATTCCCGATCCCATAGAATTACAAAACTAGTGTTAGAGTTAGTAAACATTGCTATATAAACGAATTATTTATAAGACTAATTAGTACCATGCTTGTAATCATCTTGAGTTTTTGAAGATAACATTAAAGTTTGCTATTTAATCAGAACAAAAATCCAATGCTTGAGAGCATTAGTTCCTCTACTGACAGCATTTAAAGGATCAACATATTCCAAATA
Organism: Ceratothoa steindachneri; assembly: GCA_963969495.1. Lineage (NCBI taxonomy): Eukaryota > Metazoa > Arthropoda > Malacostraca > Isopoda > Cymothoidae > Ceratothoa > Ceratothoa steindachneri. The sequence continues at coordinate 76,637,236 of OZ018322.1, read as the reverse complement.
TGAATCTATCTTCCAAAAGGAAGATAAATAAATCAAGGAATAGAAACGGCTGAAAAACGTTCATTATAAAATCCTGGTATCATTTGCTTCCTATTTACTTAGTAGAAAGTGTCCGGTAATACATCAGCCGAAAAATAAAGATAGTTGTGAAAAATAATACTCAACAAAAGTGTATAGTATATATTTTTGTCGATTTGGTTTATTTGAATGAAAAATTCTATGTTTATTAATATGGCATGCAATATGATAATGCACTATGGCATATCAATATATATATATATATATATATATATATATATATATATATATATATATATATATATATATATATAGTACAAGAGGAATAAGAATTGGGTGCGAATGAGCAAATGAGATAAGAAACAGGAGTTTTTTTAAAGGCAAGAGAGAGGGACATTAGAAGAATCCAGAATCAAAGGGAGCAGAGGGCGGCACAGTGAAGGCGATCCTTTACCGAGAAGACAGAAATAACGCCAGGCAAAAAAAGATTTGAATTCCTGCCTGGGACTCGAACCCGGGTCTGCTGATGTGGTATAAAAATTCCTTGAAAGTTCCTAGCTTAGGGCGATACTGGGTTTGATGAGGTAAGGCTTTGGGCGAAATATGGTTATTGTGCCTGGTAGCTTAGCGGTTAAACATATATATATATATATATATATATATATATATATATATATATTAGATTGTGGAATTTAAATGTTGAGCCAGCCCTATTCTAAAGTATGTTGCATTAACAAGATTGATAATATCATCTTTCACATCATGTTTAGGGTGTCGAATATCAAGATTAATACAGACACTCAGTGCCATATGGTAACTTGACTCGACCTAGAGAATAAAATTAATGATTTTCTAATGTATTCAGGGATGCGAACAGGATTTCAAAAGAGAATATTTAAAAGCCTCTTGATGCGTCCAAATTAAAACGTATTCTAACAAACGGGGACAAAATAGTAATCAATTATCCTTGATTAACATTGCAAATATATTTAAAGCGAAAGGGAAAATAAGACTTGTAGATGACCACATTTATGGTCACTTGACAACGGATCTTGCATAAATTTCTCTGTTTAATCCCACACCAGACTTTCACCTCTTGGATTCCCGACCTCAAGACCTACCGTAAATATCACAGTGAATTTGGAAATGAACTTTTCCTTCTTAACATATGGAAAAAACACCGTAACTACGATTCGAGAAGATTAAACAAGTAATCATCAAATTCTATCGCTTTTTAAAGGTACACATAGATTTTCTCCGTTAAGACAATGGGTATCCAGAAGAAACGAAAACTCGGCGATAAGAGGCAAGTATCAAGACCCGAACAACGAGCAAAAAAGCTGAGACAAATGTCAAAGCCTCTTTATCATAAAAAGTAAAGGGTGCATCTCGGGAATGAAGGAACAACCCATGTAAGAATACAAATGACAACCATTAACCGAAGGCCACTCAATTTCACAATCATTCCAACTAGAGTTATTTAGGCATAGTGGTTTATAGATGAAGACATATAAGATAGGTTTGCATAGATAATTTTGTTCGGTGACTAAACGCAGATATCCTTGAAAGTATGAGGTCTCCATGGCAACGCAAATCCAGCTGACGCCATGCGTTAGACACTGCAAATAAAGGCCATTATTTTGAGCATCATTCTACCACTGAAGATTAATTGTTTTTCTTGAATAAAAGTTATTTAGCGGATAAAACTTTGTATGCAATCACGTATATATTAATTGGTATACTCAACACATTTACAAACATTATAATCTCTTAATCTAAGGATGACACCAAAGTACGTGCGATGACAATGCTTCGTGACATAACTCCTGAAGAAAACCTGCTTTTGTTGCGCGATGCGGCAGATTCAGGAGAGTCATTTTTTTTTTTTTAATTAAGGGGCTATCTGGCGACTGCCGACTTAGGCATTAGTCGCCGTAAACAAACAGCCTAGTTCTAGGCTACTTTAAAAATTAAACAGGAAACAATAAAAAGAAAAAACAATAACAATAAAAAAGCAATAACAAAAACAACAACAACAACAATTAAACCGGGTTAAAAGAAAGGGAGAAGGCCAGCCTCCCCCAAAAAGTCAATAAGTCCACTAGTCATGGTGCACGCACTCGTCCCGAGTACAAGGGACAGGCAGTAGCGACCCCGCTCATCCCGGTACCGGGACAGGTATCGTGCGCGAAGATCACCCAGACTGGGACATTCGACAAGAATGTGCCGAACAGTCTAGGGGACTACGCAGTCGTTGCAATAGGGCGCAGGCGAGCGCTCCATCAAATAGCAATGCGTCACACGAGTGTGTCCGATTCGAAGACGACAGAAAGCAGCCTGAAGCCGCCGCGGCATTGGGGGATAGGTCCATGGGAACAGTCGCGGCGCAATGGCACGCAACTTTAAGTTCCCCTCGACCGTCTCCCATCTTATTTGCCAAGCAGTCCGAAGAGCTGCCCGTATTCCTGCCATGTAGTCAGTGTGAGGAAGAGCGAAACGCTGGTCCGGTCGCAGAGTCCTCGCGGACTCTTTGGCGCCCTCATCGGCGCGCTCATTCCCCGCAATTCCTACATGTCCAGGAACCCAGCAGAAGATAATCTCGACATCTACCCGGCTCGCCAAAACCGTGGCGTCACAGATTTCGCGAACCAGGGGATGCGGAGAATCCAATGCCCCGAGAGCACTCAGGGCGCTTTGTGAGTCGCTATAGATCACAATCCGGTCTCCGAACCGGGCACGTCGCGTAATCTCACGTACCGAGTGGTGTATTGCCACCAGCTCGGCCGTGAAGACAGACGCAGCGCCTGGTAGAGCCCCGCTGACTTCAAACAGAGGGGAAACGGCGTGGAAGCCGACCCCCTCTTGGGACTTGGAGCCATCCGTATACACTGGCACGGTACCAGCGTGACACGATGTGTGCTCCAAAAAGGTGGAACGCAATACTCCCGGCGCAGTACAAGCTTTGGGAGCAGAGGCGTGGCGACAAATAGGCAAATGTGGTACCCTCCAGGGTGGCGTCCTGGGCAGAACCAGGGGCGCCACCGGCCCGAGAGCTATATCTACCTCTCGAAGGAGTTTCCTGGCCCTAAACCCAAAAGGCTTAGGGTATGACTGGCGTCTCTCGGCGGCATAGGCACCATCGAGATAAGTGCGGATGCAGTGAGAGCTGTTGGAGACAGGGATTTTTTTTTTTTTTTTTAAGAGCTCATCTGGCGATTGCCTACTTGGGCATTAGTCGCCGTATTAAAACTGGCCTAGTTCTAGGCTACTTCAAAATAAAATTAAAGAAAAAAAACAACAAAACACCCCAAAATGGGGAAAGGAAGCAAGCTGGTGCGTCGGAGAGAGGTCCCCCCGGCGCAGGAGCGTGCAACCAAAGGAAAAAAAAAAAAAAAAAAAAAAAAAAACGAAACACAAACCTTGCTTAAATAATAGGGAGAAGGCCGGCCTCCCCCCAAAAGTCAGCAAGTCCACCAGTCAAAGTGCACGCACTCGTCCCGAGTACAAGGGACAGGCGGTAGCGACCCCGCCCATCCGGTACCGGGACAGGTGTCGTGCGCGAAGATCACCCAGACTGGGACATTCGACAAGAATGATAGGGCGCAGGCGAGCGCTCCACCAGATAGCGATGCGTCACACGAGTGTGTCCGATTCGGAGACGACAGAAAGCAACCTGAAGCCGCCGCGGCATTGGGGGATAGGTCCATGGGAACAGTCGCGGCGCAATGGCACGCAACTTTAAGTTCCCTTCGACCGTCTCCCATCTTCTTTGCCAAGCAGTCCGAAGAGCTGCCCGTATTCCTGCCATGTAGTCGGTGTGAGGAAGAGCGAAACGCTGGTCCGGGCGCAGAGTCCTCGCGGACTCTTTGGCGCCCTCATCGGCACGCTCATTCCCCGCAATTCCTACATGTCCAGGAACCCAGCAGAAGATAATCTCGACATCTGCCCGGCTCGCCAAAACCGTGGCGTCACGGATTTCGCGAACCAGGGGATGCGGAGATTCCAATGCCCGGAGAGCACTCAGGGTGCTTTGTGAGTCGCTATAGATCACAATTCTGTCTCCGAACCGGACACGTCGCGTAATCTCCCGTACCGAGTGGTGTATTGCCACCAGCTCGGCCGTGAAGACAGACGCAGCTCCTGGTAGAGCCCCGCTGACTTCAAACAGAGGGGAAACGGCGTGGAAGCCGACCCCCTCTTGGGACTTGGAGCCATCCGTATACACTGGCACGGTACCAGCGTGACGCGATGTGTGCTCCAAAAAGGTCGAACGCAATACTCCCGGCGCAGTACAAGCTTTGGGAGCAGAGGCGTGGCGACAAATAGGCAAATGTGGTACCCTCCAGGGTGGCGTCCTGGGCAGAACCAGGGGTGCCACCGGCCCGAGAGCTATATCTACCTCTCGAAGGAGTTTCCTGGCCCTAAACCCAAAGGGCTTAGGGTATGACTGGCGTCTCTCGGCGGCATAGGCACCATCGAGATCAGCTGCGGATGCAGTGAGAGCTGTTGGCGACTGAGGGAGGCGCCGGGCTCGCGCGTACAGGCGAGTGATGCACTGCACGCGGCGCAGAGCGAGTGGCATCTCCCCAGCATCGACCAACAGGCTCTCAATGGGGAAAGTGCGGAAGGCACCGGTCGCAAGGCGAAGGCCGGTGTGGTGGATCGAATCCACCTTCCGCAATAAACGCTCGGCAGCGGATGCATAAAACTCGCATAAAACCTGTGCGCTTCAGCATAGCGAGAGACGCGTTTCAATGCCCGTTGGAGTCGACGCTCCAGAGTTGGCATCTGGGCCGCGCCAAAAGAGATCGAAAGGTCGTCCACGTAGAGCGTAGCGAGAACATCTTCTGGCAGCACCGAGGTTATGCCGTTGATGCTCAGGGCAAAGAGTGTGACACTGAGGACACTTCCCTGCAGGAGACCCTCTTCCTGCTCCTTTGGGCCGGAGAGGGCTCCCCCCATTCGTACGCGGAATCGACGATCTCGCAAAAATTCAGATATAAACATTGGGAGGCGTCCCCTCGCCCCCATCGTGTGAAGAGTCTCCATAATACCGTATCGCCACGCGGTATCATAGGCCTTCTCCAGATCAAAAAACACCGTGGCGTAGTGCTGTCTACGAAGGAAAGCCTCGCAGACGGCACTTTCCAGGCGGAGCAGAGCATCCGACGTGGAGTGGAACTTACGGAAGCAGCACTGTGCAGAAGACAGATGGCCTCCGCTGTCCAGGAAATAGGCTAATCTAACATTTACCAATTTCTCCATCAACTTGCACACGCAAAAGGTTAGAGAGATTGGGCGGAAACCGGTCGGAGTAGAGTGATCTCTCCCCGACTTGTGAAAGGCGAGCACAGTAGCGATTCGCCAGGAGTCTGGGAGAAGACCTTCCACCCAGATCCTGTTGAACAAATCTAACAGAAACGCCATGCCTCGCTCACCTAGGTGTCGAAGCATGGCGTACGGGACATCGTCCGGATCATGGGCGGTGTCCGCGCACGAAGCGAGATTTTTTTTTTTTTTTTTTAATTAAGGGGCTATCTGGCGTCTGCCGACTAAGGCATAAGTTGCCGTAAACAAACAGCCTAATTTAGGCTACGCTAAAAAATTAAACAGAAAACAATAAAAAGGAATAACAATAACAATAACAAAGCAATAACAAAACAATTACAAAAACAACAACAACAATTAAATCGCGTTAAATAAAAGGGAGAAGGCCGGCCTCCCCCAAAAAGTCAATAAGTCCACCAGTCAAAGTACACGCACTCATCCCGAGAACAAGGGACAGGCGGTAGCGACCCCGCCCATCCCGGTACCGGGACAGGTGTCGTGCGCGAAGATCACCCAGACTGGGACATTCGACAAGAATGTGCCGAACAGTCTGGGGGACGACGCAGTCGTTGCAATAGGGCGCAGGCGAGCGCTCCATCAGATAGCGATGCGTCACACGAGTGTGTCCGATTCGGAGACGACAGAAAGCAACCTGAAGCCGCCGCGGCATTGGGGGATAGGTCCATGGGAACAGTCGCGGCGCAATAGCACGCAACTTTAAGTTCCCTTCGACCGTCTCCCATCTTCTTTGCCAAGCAGTCCGAAGAGCTGCCCGTATTCCTGCCATGTAGTCGGTGTGAGGAAGAGCGAAACGCTGGTCCGGTCGCAGAGTCCTCGCGGACTCTTTGGCGCCCTCATCGGCGCGCTCATTCCCCGCAATTCCTACATGTCCAGGAACCCAGCAGAAGATAATCTCGACATCTGCCCGGCTCGCCAAAACCGTGGCGTCACGGATATCGCGAACCAGGGGATGCGGAGATTCCAATGCCCCGAGAGCACTCAGGGCGCTTTGTGAGTCGCTATAGATCACAATCCGGTCTCCGAACCGGGCACGTCGCGTAATCTCCCGTACCGAGTGGTGTATTGCCACCAGCTCGGCCGTGAAGACAGACGCAGCGCCTGGTAGAGCCCCGCTGACTAAAAACAGAGGGGATACGGCGTGGAAGCCGACCCCCTCTTGGGACTTGGAGCCATCCGTATACACTGGCACGGTACCAGCGTGACACGATGTGTGCTCCAAAAAGGTGGAACGCAATACTCCCGGCGCAGTACAAGCTTTGGGAGCAGAGGCGTGGCGACAAATAGCCAAATGTGGTACCCTCCAGGGTGGCGTCCTGGGCAGAACCAGGGGCGCCACCGGCCCGAGAGCTATATCTACCTCTCGAAGGAGTTACCTGGCCCTAAACCCAAAGGGCTTAGGGTATGACTGGCGTCTCTCGGCGGCATAGGCACCATCGAGATCAGCTGCGGATGCAGTGAGAGCTGTTGGCGACTGAGGGAGGCGCCGGGCTCGCGCGTACAGGCGAGTGATGCACTGCACGCGGCGCAGAGCGAGTGGCATCTCCCCAGCATCGACCAACAGGCTCTCAATGGGGGAAGTGCGGAAGGCACCGGTCGCAAGGCGAAGGCCGGTGTGGTGGATCGAATCCACCTTCCGCAATAAACGCTCGGCTGCGGATGCATAAAACTCGCATCCGTAGTCGAGCTTCGAGCGAACAAAGGATCGATAAAAAAGTAAGGCGGTAGCCCTATCAGCGCCCCAAGCGCTGAACGTCACGGAACGGAGAATGTCCATGGCGCGGGTACAAGAGACCCTAAGGCTGCGAATATGAGCCTCCCAGGTGAGGCGTCGGTCGAATACAAGACCAAGGAAACGGTGCGACTCAACCACATCCAGGCGCACCCCATTAAGAAACAAATCTGGTTCGGGGTGAAGCCGTGGATGGCGGCAGAAGTGCACCACCTTAGTCTTGGCCAAAGAAAACCGAAACCTGTGCGCTTCGGCATAGTGAGAGACGCGGTTCAATGCCTGTTGGAGTCGACGCTCCAGAGTTGGAATCTGGGCCGCGCCAAAAGAGATCGAAAGGTCGTCCACGTAGAGCGTAGCGAGAACATCTTCCGGCAGCACCGAGGTGATGCCGTTGATGCTCAGGGCAAAGAGTGTGACACTGAGGACACTTCCCTGCGGGACACCCTCTTTCTGCTCCTTTGGGCCGGAGAGGGCTCCCCCCACCCGTACGCGGAATCGACGATCTCGCAAAAATTCAGATATAAAAATTGGGAGGCGTCCCCGCGCCCCCATCGTGTGGAGAGTCTCCATGATACCGTATCGCCATGCGGTATCTTAGGCCTTCTCCAGATCAAAAAACACCGTGGCGTAGTGATGTCTACGAAGGAAAGCCTCGCAGACGGCACTTTCCAGTCGGAGCAGAGCATCCGACGTGGAGTAGAACTTACGGAAGCCGCACTGTGCAGAAGACAGATGGCCTCCGCTGTCCAGGAAATAGGCTAATCTAACATTTACCAATTTCTCCATCAACTTGCACACGCAAGAGGTTAGAGAGATTGGGCGGAAACCGGTCGGAGTAGAGTGATCTCTCCCCGGCTTGCGAAAGGCGAGCACAGTAGCGATTCGCCAGGAGTCTGGGAGAAGACCTTCCACCCAGATCCTGTTGAACAAATCTAACAGAAAGGCCATGCCTCGCTCACCCAGGTGTCGAAGCATGGCGTACGGGACATCGTCCGGACCATGGGCGGTGTCCGCGCACGAAGCGAGAGCGGAACGCAACTCACTCACAGTAAACTTGTCGTTGAAGGGTTCTCCGCCTCTGGAGGTAAAGTCCAGCCGGCGGCCTTCCGCGACATCACGACGTGCATTGAATGCTGGCGGAGCAGCATCACGGCTAGAGAATGCGGAAAAAGCGGTCGCTAAGGATTCCGCAACGGACGTGGGGTCCGAGATTGCGGTCCCATTCTCCTGAAGAACGGGAGGGGGGTCCTGCGAGAACTTGCCCCGAATCATTTTGACTCGCTTCCACACCTCAGCTAAAGGGGTCTTCGCGTTAAGTGAAGACACGTATGCCCGCCAAGAAGAGCGGCGGACGTGCTTCGAAATATACCGGAACCTAGCCCTAGCCCGACCAAATTCAGCGACAGTGAAATCGTTCGGGCGGCGCTTATAGCGCATGTAGGCATAACGCTTCTGTTTGAGGGCCGTCTCACACTCGGCCGACCACCATGGGAGTGGTCGGCGTGCAAAACGGCCAGACGTCCTAGGAATAGTAGTCAGGCCCACGGCGATGAGGTTGCCGGAGAAGAACTCAACGGCGTCATCTACCGACCTAAACTCCTCGACTGAGATAGAGAATTCAGTCATTTCCTGAAATGCAGGCCACCGCGCCCGCGCCAAGCACCACCGAGGTGGTCTCTCAGGCGGCAGTTGCCCTGAAAATGATATTTGAATGGGAAAGTGATCACTACCATGGAGGTCATCGACCACCCCCCCAAATCAAAATCAGGCTGTGCATCCGAAGAGCACAAAGATAGGTCAAGGAAAGAAAATGAAGCGGTTCTCGGACAGTGATGCGTAAACTCATCCACGTTTAGGACACCCATCTCAAGCTCTTCGATCAGATCGGCAAGGACTTGTCCCCTGGGATTTATAAAGTAATCTCCCCAGAGAGGATGCCTGCCGTTCAGATCTCCAAGCAAGAGATAGGGCCTCGGCAACCGTGCAAAGACGCGGCGGAAGTCCCCCGCGTCGAAGTCAGCTGACGGTGGAATGTACGCAGAAATGATAGTATACCTCCTATCCAGGTGCAGCTGCACAGCCACTGCCTGAAAGGAGGTATCTAAAGAAAAAGTAAGAACGGAGACATCATGCCGGGTGTAAACCGCGCATCCCCCAGCCCGGCCATCCCGCGGTGGTGGGGTCGCAAGACCCTTATACCCCGGGAGGGCAGGCAGGAGGCACGCGCCTAGCATGGTCTCCTGCAAAAAAATAGCTAACGGGGAACGGGACGAGGCGAGCCTCCGCAGCTCCTCCCAATTGGCCCGGAGTCCACGGATATTCCATTGAAGGAATATGCCCTCCAGGCATAGCTCGGAGGAGATGCAGAAGCCCTCCTCGAATTGAAGACCCTCACGGGAATAGCCGTACGCTTCCCGGGGGCAGAACCCCGGGCGCTGTTGGCCGGACAAAGCGCTGGAGGCGCTGTTCGCCTTCGAGGACTTATTGGGGGAGGTTGGGCTCGCCATGCGAGTCTTTTCCTCCCTCCGCCTCGAAACCTTAGGCGGGCGCTGCGGCTTCGGAGGCGGGGGGGCCTCTTTTCGAGGAACCACCGTCTCCGAGCCACTCGCTCCACCTCGGGGCGTGGGCGAAGGAGCCGAAGCTACTTTGTTGCTGTCCTCCTTTCGGGGGACAGCTTTAGGAACCCCTGAAGATGTCCTAGCGACCATCTTCAGGGGTGTTGCCCCTTGTGAGTCTACGACTCGGTGGAGGCGCGTGGCCGTTTCGCCTTGCGGGAAACGGTCACGCTGGGGTAAGAGGGGGGAGCCCTGGTTTTAGCCGGGGCTGGGTATGATCTTTTTGCCGCCAGCTTTACCAAGGGAGCGCCCGGGTGTAGTAGAGCCCGCAGAAGGGCTCCGAATGGGCGCGGAAACAACCGTGCTCGTTGGCCTGGATGGGCCAGGAGCAGAGGGTGCCTTTCGAACTACTGAGGCATATGACGTCCCAGGCAGAGCTGGGCGCGCCAGGACCAAGTCCTTAGCCTCGCGGAATGAGAGTCTATCCTGGGCCTGAACGGCCAGGATTTCTTTCTCCAGGAGATATGCACCACATTGCTTCGAAGAAGCAGGGTGCGGCTCTCCGCAATTGACACACTTGGCCACACACGATTTGGACTTATCGTGTGCGACCTTGGAGCAATTTACACAGACTTCGGGTGACCCCGATTTTGCACGTCTACATGAGCGATTCGTATGGCCGAAGTGGTGACAGTAATAGCACCGCCGCGGCAGTGGCACGAATGCCTTCACGCGGTAGCGGTACCAACCGGCACGCACCGACTCAGGGAGCTTGTCACAGTCGAACGTGACGAAGAGTGTAGGGGTGGGTCTCAAAGCCCCTCCCTATTTTCTCATCACACGTTCGACCTTGACCGCCCCATGGTCGGCTAGCTCTAGGGTGATGTCCTCAATGGAGTAGTCAACGAGTTCCCTCGCATAAACTATTCCTTTCACAAAGTTCATGGTAGAGTGCGGCGTCACACTCACCGGGGTGCCATGAAGTGTCCGAAGAGCACTTATCTTGGCCGCCTCGGCGGGATTCGCCGCATTCGCCATAAGGCTGCCGTCCGAGAAACGGGTCACCTTCGGCTCTCTACCAATTGCACTAGCTAATCCTCTCCTCTGATGGATCATGTTGCCCTCGGACAACATGGTGCCATCAGTGGAGCGAATAACGAGGAAGCGTTTGAAGCCAGCGGGCTCGAAAACGCCAGGTAACCTCTGAATGAGGGGCCCCGATGTCATCGAGGCTCCGCCTTGTGCACTCTTGGTGTTAGTTTTGGTCAGGGGCTCCGCACACGAGGGGGTAGAGGGGCCGGATGTGCCGATCTTGGCTTGGTCGCCTACCAAAGTGGTAGCAGACCCATCCGCCCTGCAGCCTCCGCGGATTGAGAGGAGCCCCGAGTCTTCTTCGTCCTTTTTTTTGGAGAGGAGGGCGGGGAATGAACTCGCTTCTCACCCCCGCCGGTAGAAGCCCCCAGGCCAGATGGACCAGCCTCAGCCAGGTCCTTCTCCGAAATGGAGAAGGTCCTGGTGGTCGCAGGGGCATCATCCGGAGGAGATCCCTCCCCTCCTTGTACTGCCTGAGAATCCACAGCCGTTTGATGAGGACCTTGCATAGGGGCGGATTCGGGTTCGGTGCTTGGCGCCGAGCCCGGATTCCCCCCCATGAAAGGCCCTACCTTCTGAGGCTGGTTTTCCTCAAGGACCATGTTTATCACAGGAGGGGCCTCCAGTTGGCCATCCCCCCCAGGACATAGCAGGTCCCCTTGGCAGCGTCATAAGTCTTTAGTGGGGAGGCACAGGCCTTGACCCCGGCAAGGTTTAATATTTTTGCCAGCAGGTCTTTTGAGGGAAGCGAACGAAGGGGCTTGGCTTCCCTCTCCCCCTTAAGGGGGTTTGCCCTACCGAGCCGCTTGTACGAGGGGCGGTCGGCAATGGGCTGCCTGCTGGCTTTCTTGGCAGTCCCCTTAGAAAGCAAAGGAGGGACTGCCGCTGGAGATAGGGAGGTGCCCGAAAGCACCTCCAGAGAAGGGGGTGAAGGGGAGTCCCCTACACCCGTAGGCGTAGGAGAGGAGTAAGCCTCCTCTTCGGTTAAAGAGGTATGGAGGGTCCCCTGCGCAAGCACAGGGGGGGGGGGGGACCTCCATCTTTTCTGTGGAGCTGCACGAGGGCGGCTCCGTTGTTTTAGGGGGAATTAAGGAAAGATGTTTTTTTTTCATCATTGGGCATGGTGACCCTCTTTGTTTTACGGGACGCAATCGCTCACCACCTCTTGCAGTAGCCCGCACTGCAAGAGGTGCTTACAGGCCCGGCAGAGCCAGGCGCCGCCATTTCGGAACACCCCTCCCGCCTGGTGGCCTGTTAGTCCTTCGGCATGGCGGCTCCACCTTAGACACGGCGTAAAACAGATAGAATGTGAAGAGGAGAGGAAAAGGGATGTGAGGAAGGTATGGGTGGGGATGAAGCAGGTTGTTAAAAAACCCCCATCCCGAACCGGAGCTGAGGGGTTAGGGAACAATGTCCCCTCCCCCCTAAGCCCCCATCCGGGGTGGTTGGCTTGAGAAGAAGGTCAGCATTCTACCCTGTGAAATTAGAGGCTGACCAGAGAAAGTTGTGGGAGAGGTTGTATGAAAAGCGACGAGGTAGGGGAGAAATCGGGCTATCTGAATGAAGGAAGAGAGGCTAAGCTGGGGCCGGACGGAGCGCTGGATCCCGTCAGCACTGCGGCCAGGATGGCAAATCGCCGCGCCCCTTACGGGGTTCAGGAGAGTCATACCCCGGTCACTCTCGCCCCAATTAATTCAATTTAGCCATGTACCTCAGATATATTTTTACTTTCCTTAATTTCACAACTTAAAAAAAAAACCCTCTGGCGGAAATGACTTGCTGGTTCCGGGCTTTGTATAAATAACTAAAATAGTTAAATTAATGGCAAAATATTATACTTTATTTTATCATATGCTTGAGATCTTGTATGGATTCATACATTACTTTGTTAATCGTAGATGACCACAAATCTTAGTTTACTGTCAAGACCTGCCAAGAACCAATACCTCATCCTACACCAGCGCCTCCATTTAATTGACCCGTACTAGCGTATAGGAGGTTATAAAATCAAATTCTCTGACGATGTCCTAAATTTATGAGGACATCGCCATTCCCTAATAAAACCCAGAATCTTAATACAAAAACTGCAAGTTTAAAAGAAAAGAATAATTATCATAATAACTTTTACCCTTGGTAATCAAAACTCGCATTTAACGTCAGGTGGGAAGCGTTGTAAAATGACTTTATTATTATAATTATAATTGAAGCCTCTTAGCCGCCATTTATCTTTTTTCGCAACAGCAAAAAGACAAAATCCTATCTGGTATTAAATGAATTTTTGATACCATTTTATTAAGACTATATGATTATTGGCTGTTGATAAATTTGATATTTTAAATCAGTTATTCAAAATTTACTTTTTTCGTAATTTTTTAAGATAAATTAAGCTCAAATTTAAAGTGTGCTTTTATTAAATAAATAAACTTGTGACAAATTTGGCTTTGAAACTAACCCTCCCCTAACTTGGTTACTATGCAAAATCCATTCTTATATAAGAGCAACCAAAGGATGATATCAGATGTGGCCTCAATAAAATCAATTTTAGCCCATTTAAAGGTGATTCAGGTAAAAAAAATGCATATTTTACCATTGACGTCCCAAGCAGTTCGAACCTCAAAGAAAATGCCAGGCCTTGCAGCAAGTAATTAGGCTACGGATACAGTCAACGCCTAAAATCGCTCTGAATTTGTTTCTTTACTTGGATCATTTTGTCTTTTTTTCTGTCCCAAGAAACACGAATGATTCCCAGTTTTAGAGATAGCTCCTCACTCGCCTGTTGCTTAAATGAAATTAGTTTCTATACACCATGCCCTTTAAATTAATCGCTTTTATAGATAGCTTCATTAATGTCGATGATATATAATAATTTGCTTAAAAAATGTTTTTAGTTTGTGTTTTAGTGCAATAACATAAGAATATTGAGGACTTGCCAGCATCGGCACTAAATGCTAAAGCGAAAGACTCATTCACAGGATAAAATACTAAAATATTAAGAAATCAATATCGTTTTGTATATGGCCTATAAGATAACTTTTATCTTACTTTAAACATCCAATAGGATATAGGTTTGGAGGTTCTCCCATAACCTTCGTATCACCGGATCTTACACCCTATAATTATCTTTCCTTTCCATCACTGCAACATCATCTCGATGGAGTTGCTACGAAATAAAGGAAGTGGACAATGACCTCAATGCTCATAAGCCATCAAAACCAGATGACATTTTTTAAAGTCACTACCTAAATGGGCGATAAGAATAATGGTAAGTAGTTAGTAGATCAACATTTATATTTAACACATTTAATGACGCTTTCTTCTCCGTTCTTTTAGAAAAAAACAATAATTTCTTACTTAATCTGAATTTAAAATCATCCTTTTGTCTAACTCCTTCATAACTCCAGTCTCGGGGAGATATTGGGATTTAGGATTATTGATAAGGTAATAAATAACGGTAAAAGAAATTCACAGTTCCATTAAATATTTAAGTCCTTTGAAGATATGCGTTGGGTTGACTTCCTCCAAATACTTTTAATTAGCTACAAATTTAAATGACTCCAAACTTTTCTTTGAAGCTCACATTTGGAATGATCGCTTCATTGCCATGCTGAATACATGCGGCGACCCTGACGTGTTATTTTTATTATGACCCCTACAATCGGACTGAATGCCCCCAGGCAAATCTTCCTCGTTCAAACATTAATTTAACAAAAAAAAATCGAACAAAAGATTTTAAAATTTTTATTTAATTGCAACTCTGATGTCATATGGTGGCAAAGTTCGTTTTTTCTTGACATATGAATCAATCATTTATTACACGATTGAATGAAATACACATTTGCCGCTGTTCCGAATAAATTATTTCCCTTTAAAAAAAAACGGGATAAAAGTATAGCATATGGGGAAGAATTTTTTAAGTTAGGGGGAAATGATTATGGGTGGAAAATCGTTAGCCCGAATCGGCAGAAGACTATATATTGTTCTGCTATCATTTACGAGTATATGACATTTGGAACATTTACTATAATTTTCATATTTTGCAGGTGTATATTGCATTCTAGTTTGTTGGGAACATATTTGAAGGGGAACATTCATTACATAAAGCGCTTATAATTTGCTAGATGTTGTAATCTAATAGTTGTTTTTGAAGTTATTTTTTCCTAGTTTTTTTTGGAGGGGGGGGGAATAAAAAATCCGATTAATTTTATCTAAATAATTTTGTATTAGTTTAATGTTCTACCTGAAATCTAAATGTTATAGAGTATAGTTAAGCATATTTATAACTATAAAGAGATAAAGTAGGTGAATTTAAAACGGCACTGCATCGTCCTTTGTAAGCCTGCTTCATCCCGTTGAATCCTGTTCAGGGCGGTACCAGTGATCCTGATGTACAGAATACGGTATCCAATATTGGGCTAAAACGCTCTCCTGATGAACTTTAGCCTCGATTGCAGGCAATAATTAAAGCCTTATCTAGATCAGGTACAGAATGGCAAATGCACCACTGCCTAAGGAGTTGAGATTTGGAAGGAATTATGGGGACACTTCACAAACACTCAGCAAGTGAAAAAATTAGTGAAGAAAAGGTATTAGCAGTTTATCACCAATGCCCACCTGCTTGCCAACATACTCTATCCTTCACTTCAGGACAGAGCGCTAAATGATGCAGAGATAAATATTGCAGTGGAATTTGGCAATGTTAAATATTCTTTCCAGTCATTCAAGCTTACAGTGACAAAAACCCTGTTAGCTACTAAATAGGGGGAGTCTCATTTTTTTGAGTGATATCTCTTTACCAGTGCATCAACTTATGGCTGTCGTAGCGTCATCCTCTGGGGTAGAACAAGCCTTCTTCTACTCTTATGGAATAGAAAATTAAAAACTGAGGAATCTCCCTAGTACAGAGAAGCCATCATAACTTGTTTTACTTCTTTGTTAAATCAATGAATAAACACTCCTCATGTTCATCATCATTCTCACTAATTCTATAATTATATAACGGGATTTTTGAAGATGGGTGAAAAGTTAATGTTTTTTCCTTAGTGGATAAATGACTTATGTTTTTTTATCAAAGTTATTACTAATAATTCTTTTAGAATATCAAAAAACAAAGTGGTGATGTTCATAAATAAATATAAGTATCGAAATTTTGTGAATTTCTTAAAACCCAAAGAATTACAAATGGTGAAGTTCAGAAAAAATTTATATATGTTCTTCTATAACTATATTTTAGCAATGTCATATTTTGAAAGGGAGGAAATATAGTTTAGAGTTCCTTTTAAAAATTATTATAATTGGTGAAGTTCAGAAAATTTATAAAAATTTAACCATGGCTGTTTTTTTTTTAGATTTTAAATTTTAATCTTAGTAGCGAAGCGCAAGCTTCCCCGTAGGGGGGAGTGGCGAAGCCATTGCCTGGTGCTTAAATTATTCATTTTGCTTAACTAGTTAAATTCAAGTGGAATTTGTTTATCATATTGTTTCAAGGTACGGTTTTCTTTTTCAATCTCTGAAAAATTGACATTATTAAAGAGAAAATTATGGAGGAACAGCAAGGCCTTAGACAAATTAGTTTCCATTAAGCCCATTTGCTTAATTTCCTCTCTTGTCCTCCATAATATAATTAATATCATCATCATCATCACTTCATCATCACTAACTATAATTTAAGATGGGGATTTTTTCTAGTATTTGGATAATAATTTCATCTTCGTTTTGTAATGACATGTTTTTTTATCAAAGTTATTTCTAATAATTCTTTTATAATATTAAAATACAAAATGGTGAAGTTCAGAAATAAATATAAGTATCGAAATTTTGTGATTTTTTTAAAACCCAAAGAATTACAAATGGTGAAGTTCAGAAAATTTATTTTTATATATCTTCTTCTATAACTATTTTAACAACATGATATTTTGAAAGGGGGAGAATTTAGTTTGGAGTTCCCTTTTAAAATTATTATAGTTGGTGAGATTCAGAAAATTTATACAAATTTAACCATGGCTGTTTTTTTGAAGGTTTGAATAAGATTTTTTCTTTTAGTTCGGTTGTCACCAAAGTATATTTAAATTTTTTATCAAAGTTATTTCTAATAATTCCTTTATAATATGAAAAAAATAAAATAGTGAACTATCAAATTTTTGTGAATTTTTTAAGACTAAAAGAATTAAAAAATGGTGAAGTTCAGAAAATTTATTAAAATTTTGGCATGGAAATTATTAGAGAAAATTTAGATCGAAACAAAAAAAAGAAAGAAACATGATAGGCCGTAGACCAGAGACCGAAAGTCTGCCAGCGAAGCGCAAGCTCCTTTTGTAAGGAGGAGTGGCGAAGCTGCTCCTCTTGTATTCAAATAATGATAAAGTTATGATTTGAATCATTGATTAAAAAATCTTTAGATTTATATCATGATTTAAATGACTGATTAGAAGCAACATTATTTAAATCAAATAACCCTGTTCTTTCACTAACCTTAGCATTCTAATGTATACCACATTTGCTGGTTACCCTCAAATTGCTTCACTAACATATGTACTTAACAACCATGTTAACATAAAAAATGATTGTTAGGTTATACCAAATGTCTTTTTACAAGAACTAGAAAAAGAAATTATGCTGGGAAAATTAACGAAATTGCTGCTATTTAAAAAGTGACAAGAAAAAGGAACAAATATTTTCGCAGCCTCGAGAATGCTGGCTCGGAACCATTCGCATTCAAGTTAAAATTTTAATGTATCTTTATATATAAATATTTATAAAAACGCATTCAAAGCATTTCTTCCACACCCATTTGCACATTCGCTTAAATGAATCATAGATGCAGTTGTAAACAGTCCACAGTTACATCTTCGTTTCCCTGTGATATAGTTTAGTCTCATATAAACGTTACCAAATTTACCGTACTTTTGAAATGTCGCAAAAAGATAATACCTCCTTTAAGCCTTAACTATTCATGTGGGGTCATGACCCCAGACGATCAGTGAAGTGTAAAAATACTGTGAACATCTTTTTCACAATTTTAATATTTTGTGTCTTTCGCTTTGATGAAAAAGGTCAAAATAGCTTAAATTTTGAAGGGAAATTTATTATTGGAAGCCATGAAATGGTTGGGAAAATAAGGCTTTAAGAGATGAGGAAACCTTATTATCCATCATTATTCAAAGCCAAGGAACCACAACGAAATTATTTGATGATAAAGCGTATACACAAATAAGTAGAAACGACAACAATTAAAAATATCCAGTTCCAACCTTTTATAATTTTCAAAACGTGAAGGAGCGTTCACGTATTGATTACTATCTGATACGCGTCGAAATTTCTTCTGATTATTTTTTTCGAATGTCAAAATAATTTCTCCAAATATCACTTGACTATGTCGATTATACACAGGGTCAATTTGTCGTGTGGTTAAAATATTTTGATTTTTAGTTACATCCACACACATCGTTCACAAAACTATTCAAATAACAACTCCAGAAATTGTCCCTAAAAAGTTAGAATTTACCGAAAGGACAGAGAGATCCATTCTAAGGGTGTCTCATCATTCAACAAAAGGAACCAGCTTACATTTTTCTGCCTGCTACTATCATCTGGCCGTGAAAATACAGTAAGGAATAATGAATAAATACATAACGGACATAATGGGTGGTCCTTTTAACTCTAATGGTTTTATTGGCCCTATATTTTTTGTTTTGTTTTCTAAAGAAATCAAATAAACTTTAGAAAGAATATATGTAGG
Source organism: Ceratothoa steindachneri (assembly GCA_963969495.1). Taxonomy (NCBI): domain Eukaryota; kingdom Metazoa; phylum Arthropoda; class Malacostraca; order Isopoda; family Cymothoidae; genus Ceratothoa; species Ceratothoa steindachneri. Next base: position 76,618,758 of record OZ018322.1, on the reverse strand, counting down.
TACATACATCGTTTTTATAGATGAATTTAATTACTTTTATAATGTGTATGGCTAGTTATAAACATATGTATTTTCCATCATTTTCAATCAGAAACTTAAGGAATGGAAGCTTACACAAAGGCGTAGGCTTAAGTAACTGGCGTAGACTATGCGCAAATGAGACAATATTAGGCTTTCTTAGACTAGGAATTTTTCCAATTAATTTGGCCTATTTTATTCTATATTTCATTGTCATTTAGTTTAGCTTATTTCCTAAGTTTTTCTTCGCCATTTCTTTAATTATAAACATAGGTATAAAAGGTTTAACCAAATCAAACTTCATATATGTCCCGATGTCTCAAACAAATATAATTGGCTCATTCGTTATAGTCTTTCATATGGAAAACTCATCAACCTGGAAAATCAGACTCGAGAGTTCTAACCAGCATTAGAATACTGCTATCGTGCTTTCAACTCCGCGTCGTGCAAGGTACAGATAAATGTAATCGAAACCATGTGTGATAGGGCGAAGATACTGAGTTGGAAACACCCTTTGCTATAAAATAATCTCATGAATGGTGCTAAATGACTTTGGATCAGATTAGGGGACTCGCTGGTCTCGATCCACGTAAAGAGGGTTATTCTCTTTATTTCCTCTGATACCATTCTTGATTCAAGGCGGTGAAGGTAAAAAAGTCTGCATCACCCAGCCTGTATAAATAACCCATTTAAATATGCACGAGTGGTAAGCGAAACGAGATGCCGCCATCACCTGCTTTCCCACAAAGTGAGGGTGGCTCGCATCAATGCCAAAATAACTTCCCTTGTCCCATTATGCTCTATCAAACACGCAGCCACCCATTATCCTGTCCAGGAAAAATTAGCCTTCTATAGTTTAAGTAACAGTTATATGGCGTGGCCCCACGAGGGGGACAACCCCTCGTATCCTGTGATGGCAAGAGTAATTATCAAAATATCCAAGTGAAAATGAGGCGGGGTGGTTATTAGATTGTTCCTCCACTTGCTTGGCGTGGGTGAGGAGCGTCCCACAAGCGCTCTCGACGCGGTCTCGAGGAGGCTTTACCGTTGCTATGGCAACCACCGCATCAACTGAGATATCCAGAGACACCTTATTTTCTCTGTGGATTTTGAAGGAGCGTGCGGAAAGGGAGATGACGTGACAGGAGGAATAAATGCAGCGGGGAGAATGAGAAAAGTTCGAGACTGCACTGACGAACTCCATTAATTTTAGCAACCTCCGAGTGTGAGTTGATGAATGAATGAATGATTGATGATGAATGAGTGAACCATTGACTACATTTTCAATAGGATTCACCGTGAGTCAGCTAAAATTTGGTGTACACCAATTGCGACGATCCCAAGCGAAAAACCTTTAAAGTTGGCACCATTTTTTAGATTTGGGAGTCGCCACCCACATCCAGAGAATATTTAAGTGGCAAAACCTAGGACGGGGGTGTTCAATAGCGAAAATAGGGATGGGGGAGTGGCGGCAATCGGAGCGGAAATGTTCAAGTTATTCAGAGGTAAAGTTGAAGAAGTCAAAATGTTGGAAGTTATGCAGTCCGAGTAGTCTAAAGAGGAGACTACTTAAAGATCGCTGGATGAGGCGACGCGCAATTCTCTAGCATCTCTATGGTTAGGAACTGAGTTTGACCTTGAATTACCGCAATACTACAAGAAGGGAACGTGCCTTCTTTCGAGATGGGTCAATGTTCAGGAGAGTTGCGAACCCTTTCGGTTCCTAGCACCCCAAGTAGTCTCCGCTTTTGGGTACGCGTGCTATGGTACCGTCGTACTAATTTCGCTTCACCTAACTTCACCGCACTTTTACAAAAATTTTCATCGCAGCTCTCGTTCCCTTAATTCCCGCCTCTAATTTATATTGTTACCACTATTATTATTAATAATAGGAAATAAAACTTGGTTTTCACCATTATTTGGTTCTTTGATAATAACAAAACCTATTTTTAACATTCTTTTCAATGCGTCTTTGTGATATCTTTCAAAACTCTGCCTGAGAGCGGCATTGCAGCCTTTATGGTCGTAAAAGCTCTCTATATTCCATCTTCTGTTCTACCCTTATTTTGCCTTTACTCAGTCCCACTTTCACCAGTTCTGCCTTCTCCAGAAGGGATAGCAAAAATGGGCCATGACTTCATTCCTAGAAGTTTCTCTTCCTTCCCAAAAGGCGACGCTTGCCTCACAAATGCGCACAAATCTCGCCTCTCAATAATCCCGAGGCCGTATGGAACACCGAAATACAAACGTATTTTTTTCAGGCGAGATACAATTATTTCCTTCACTTACTTTATATTTGTAGTTAATTCTGCATCTTCGTGGGGTTCCTTTGTGGCTGGAAGGAACAGGGGTCATGGGGGTGTAGTATGTGGTAGGTTCCGGCATTTTGATTTTATTAACAGGTCACAAGTTGTTTACTCAGGTACGAAGCCATTTGAGTAAGTCACTGGTTTGCCACACACAAACACCTTTGCGTGGTTGTATTTTCCTGATTCGATTATGTTTGATTCACAAACATCATGAACGTCTTGGTAGGTTCCTTCGAACAAACTTTGGCTCAGGACATCAATAAACATTTGCGACCTTCTGTAATTTCAGAAGTTCCAGGAGTCTTTAAAAGGAGACTAATGCACAAGGAGCAAGACAATATCGCTTGGTTCACCCATTACTCTATCACCAGACTTCCTGACATTAATTCTTGAAAAACTGTATATATTAAGAGAAGAATCATCCATATCTAGACAATGTTAATAAACAAGGTTAAATTAAATTAAATATTTGTTCTGAACATATTCTATTTATAAGGTTCACTTCTAGTTATATATATTAGGTAAATAAACTATCTACATCAAATTTATGAACAATTATAGTCATAATTTTAGCTAATAAAATTGCAGTCACAAATACACATGTATACTTAAATCATATACATGAATAAATAGCGAATATACCAAATGAAATTCGTGAGACTTACAAAAATAATGATACCTTGCTAAGGCTTGACCCCTCCAAAGAAAACTTAAGTTAGATTTGTCGTAAGGCGTAGAGAGTGAATTAAAATTAAGTTGTTGGAAAGAAAGACACATAAGTTTGTTAACTCCAAATCTAAACAGTTTATTCAGAGTCCTCTTTTAACTTAAAGGAAAAGCGATCAATTTCGCTTAACTCCAATAAAACAGGAAATAAGCAAACGATATTAACACACCTTCACTCTACGAAAGCTATTCAGTGACTGAAGTTTTGATCTTTCAGGATTCAATCGTTCCCAATCCACAATTCACAGTCCAAGTACGCATTCAGATAGAGCTGGTCAGCTGAAGAGAGACATACATATATTAATTTCAGATATGGCAAATCCCACTTTTGTTTAGTTGGTGGTGGTGCTATGTGTGTAATATTTTCTTGTATTTATTTGTTCATCGCATACAAAAAAATTGAGATACGAGTAATTAATCTACGAGGTATATCTATTTCTACTGATCCTTAATAAATTAATAATCACCCATCAGTGTCATAAGAGAAACAATAACAATAAAATATATAAGTCAAATTCCAAATAATGAAGAATAATATGAAAAATAGTCTTAATAAGACTCATTTCAGTAATAATTTGATCTAAACACTACAACCTTGATTAAAATCTTAAACTTTTGGGGAGATCAGCAAATCTTTACTTCTCTTTACAATGTATGTCCCTCTTGTAATCTTCTCAACATCTTCATTTAGGAAAACTTCTCAATGTAGTAGGGAAAACATATTTCTCTGTTGCCCATCTTTTTGAAATCCATATAATAAAGAACTTTACAAACTAATTTTAACTCTATATACCTTAATGTGAGCACTTTTGGGGTGGGGTACGTTATTAGTACTGCAAGTTTAGTGAAATCCTTTTGGATAAGTTTTGGCAGTGCTGTTAAGAAATTCATTTACGATTTTTCTTTGCATTTAAAATTATGAAATTTTTTCACTCGCTTTCATGCGCCCGTGGCGAGGAGTGAACTTGTTTTCCCCCTCCCCCTCCCAGCTCTTCATCGAGTCTCTTTGGTCGGACAACAACCTGTATGCATTCGAAAAGCGCCCTACACGGAAGGTAAAGTGCCATTTGAAAAGCTATATTTTTTTGAACTTGGACACCTTTCTTGGAAACTCTTTTCTCTAAAACCTATTGAGAAAGTCTCTCCCGATTCCCTCTGTAGACTTTCTTCCGAAACGTTGTATTGCTCCACACTTTCCAAATCTTGTTTGATATAAGTGATTAATCGTTAAGTACCTTAGTGAGAATTTTGCTTAACCTAGGTTATCTCCTTATATCTACTGCCTTAATAACCTAAGACCTTTTCTTTAACGAAAGTCGCCCGTGCCCTAGGGCACGGGGGCATTCTTCTCTCGAGATGTCTCAAAAGGACCTAATTCTAATACTGATCTCGAATCATCTAACGTTTATCCTACTCTAAAACAACTACACAAAGTGATCAAAGAGACTGACCAAGCTGTCTCTCGTTTCTCTTCACAGTCATCAACTCTTGGGTTAGAGAAATCGAACAAGTACCCGAATTACCTTGCTATATATCATAGTTCAACGCACAGTAATAAAGCTCCTGTAACATCACAAAGTAAGATCAATGATACAGGTAGTATAAATGTGACTTCCATAAACAAAAATGACCCCAAATTGAATATTGATCCCAAATTTGTTTCTTGGGTATATTTAAGTTCTCCAACAGTTAATTTGACAAAATTAAGTCCATTAACAATTAAAACAGTTGTTGAATCCATTTATCATGGCCCTGTCATCGAGGTTAAATATTGCAGAACAGGATCCCTCTTAATACATACAAAATCCTCAGATCAGACAACAGCCCTTTTAAATACAAAAACCATTATCAATGGACAATATGATGTAGAGTGCTCAGTTGCACAAAATTTAAACACTATTCAAGGTATCATATATGCACCTGATCTACTATACTTTGAGGAAGAATTATTACTTAATGAATTTAAAATTCAAAATGAGTCCGTTATGAAAATTAGACGCCTCAATAAAGGCCCTTCCCGAATCCCTACCTCCTTGTTAGTATTAACCTTTGCTGGAAATGTCTTGCCTTCTAAATTATATTATGGATACCTTACGTTCAGTATTGATAACTACTACCCTAATCCCTTGATGTGCTTTAATTGCTGGCATTTTGGACATGGAAGTAGGACCTGTACAAATAAATCTAGATGTCTTTATTGTAGTGAGCAACATAATTCTCAGGATTGTATCGCTCCAAGGAAAGCTCCTAAATGTATTCATTGCTCTTCTTCCAACCATTTAGGAAATTCTAAGGAATGTCCTGTGTGGATCAGGGAGAAAGAAATTATTCATTTAAAAATTGATAAAAAATTATCCTTCTTGGAAGCTCGACAGGTATATTTCAAAAATCATCCTATAAATGCAAGTGACATATATACAAATAACAAGAAAAAAAATATAACTGAAAAAGCTACAAAATAAACACAATGCGACCTACCCATTACTAGACCACAATCTCTACCTGCGAAAAGTATTAATAATGAAGATAAACAAAACTCTCATAATGTTGATAATGTTGATGACTCAAATAAATACCTATGGTCTATCCTTAAAGAATATAAAAAAATCATGGAAGCAAATATTGCCCCTAAACAGGCAGTTAACAAAATGGCTATAGTGTTTAATAAAATGTGCTTTACAAAAAAAAATTGATTCAAGGGATGGTTACAGAATATTATTTGGTGATTAATAGTTTAAATTATATATAGATAATGAACTTTAGAATATGTCAGTGGAATATACGCAGTTATACAACTAGGTTACCATTCTTGCAGATGATCTTAAATGAGTATTCCCCATCAATTGTAATGCTACAAGAAACAAGGTTAGGAATAGAGCAAAACATTTCTTTAAAAGGATATTCCATCTTAAGAAAAGATAGAAGCCGTAATGGAGGAGGAGTTCTACTTGCCATAGCCTCCTAGGTACCATTTGAAACTTTAAATATCACCTCTAATCTGGAAGCTATAGCAGCTAGAATTAATTTACCATCTTTAAAATTCACAATTTGTTCAATCTATATACCTCCGAGATTTCCTTTAACTACACAAGACTTAATGAATCTTTATAACCAACTTCCTCCACCAGTATTAATATCTGGAGATTTGAATGGACATCATCACTACCTGTGGGGCTCATCAGAATGCTGTCAGAGAGGAAATAAAATAACAGATTTTATTGAAGAAGCAAATTTATACATCCTAAACTCAAAGGTCCCAACTCATTGCAATGAATTTAGAGGACACTTTTCTCATATAGATATATCTCTATGCTCCCATTCTTTAAAACAAACTAAACTTTGAGTGGAAAGTACTACCAGATCTTTATGATAGTGACCACTTCCCCATAATTATGGAAACGATGTATGAAATGAAGTATAATACCAGGCCCAAATGGCTATATAAAGGTAATTTAAAAAAATTTCATCAAGAGCTACAAATTCCAAAAGTCAATATTTCACTTAATGCAAATGATACTTGCCTTCTAGTAACCTCTGCTATCACCAAATGTGCAACCAAAACCATACCAAAGTCATCATCAAGAATATTCCCTAAATATAACAATCCCTGGTGGAATAATAGTTGTGCCTATGCAATAAAAGTTAAAAAAAAGCCTATAAACTATTCAAGAAGTACATGAATCCAGAGTCTTTACTGTTATATCATAAAGCTAAAGCCTTAGCCAGAAGATAATTAGATTATCGGAACGTCTCTCTTGGAGAAGGTTCGTACAAACTATTGATCATAACACTCATACAGCATAAGTTTGGGATAAGATAAGGAGACTTACAAAAGGACATAAACCCCATCCACTCGTCACATTAAAATCTGGCAGTAACTTTACTTCTGACCCATTTGTGACTGCCCAAATATTAGCTGGCCACTTTGCTACTATTAGCAGTATTCACTCCTACATAGAACCCTTTGTATACACTATGGTGGAGGCTGAATTTAATGAAATTTCATTCGGGGTATCTAACGATGAGGAATATAACTGCCCAATTACATTATCTGAATTAGAAAAAGTTATTTCTCAAAACAAACCAAGCTCTCCTGGCATGGATGACATAATATATCCCTTCCTAGCAAATCTTAGTAACCTAAATAAACATAATCTCTTAAATTTCTACAATCACCTATTTTTAAATAATACCTATCCAGATACATGGAAAGAGAGTTTACTCATTCCTATTTTAAAGCCAGGGAAACCAAGTCAGGAACCATCTTCTTACCGCCCTATAGCCTTGACAAGCTGCTTATGCAAGACATTAGAGAGAATATTGACCATTAGATTACAGAAATACCTTAATGAAAAAAAGTACTTATCATACTACCAAAGTGGATTCAGAAAGCACTTCTCAACTATGGATAGTTTGGTACGCTTAGAATGTGACATAAGGGAAGCGTTCCTCTGCAATAAATATGTAATGGCAATCTTTCTGGACATTGAAAAAGCATATGAGACCATTTGGCACCATGGTCTTTATAAAAAACTATACAAGATGGGTTTACGTGGCCACCTCCCCAACTTTATTAAAAATTTCATTTCCTCTAGAACTATAAGAGTTTCTATAGCTAATCTCCCTTCAGAAAAATTTGCTGTACAAATCGGCTTACCACAGGGCAGCGTTATAAGTCCACTCCTATTTTCAATCATGTTAAATGATTTATTCAAAAATTTAGACATAAACCATGCCTTGTACGCTGATGATATTGCAGTGTGGCTATCTGGTGAAAACTTGGATCAAATGCCCAACCAGATGCAAAAAATCATGGATTCTATATCTGACTGGTCACAAAAATGGGGCACCACCTTTTCTCCTACTAAAACTAAGTGTATAATTTTTAAAAAACGCCCTAGGAAACATAACTTGCCAGAGCTGATAATATTAAATTACCCTATTAATTACATGCAAACTCATAAATACTTGGGCATGGTATTAGATCAGGGACTAACTTGGACAGCTCATATTACGTCATTAATAGAGAAATGTAAATCTAGCATTTTGCTCCTAAAATATCTTGCAAATATAAACTGGGGGTCAAATAGAATGCATCTATTACATATATATAAATCCCTTGTTAGAAGCAAAATAGACTATGGCTCTTTCCTATACCATACATCATCAGAAAGCAACCTATTAAAACTTGATAGAATACAATTTAAGTGTATTAGATTAGCTATAGGTGCATTAAATTGTGCCAGAGTTGATTTTTTAGAGGCAGAAGCTAATATAATGCCTCTTAAATTTCGTAGAATATTGCTAGGGCTAATATATGGTATTAAAGTACTCAGTATTGCAAATCACCCCACACGTATATGTATTTTACAATTCTTTTGGTATAATTTCTATGACCTTCGGCCTCATCCAAAACCTTTTTGTGGTTGGATTAAAAAATATATAATGAACTTAGGATATGACCCCATTGATTTAAACACCATAAAAATATCTAACTGCTATATAACACTAACTAAAGTTCACTTTAACCTCTCATTAACTGCATACCCTAAGAACAACACTCCTTCATGTATTTATCAAACATTGTCCTTAGAATTAATTGAGTTATATAAATCCTCAGGTTTTAATGTAACTTTCACAGATGGTTCCAAAAGTAATGAAGGAGTAGCATGTGCTTTTAGCTGGAGGGAAACCATAAAGACCTTCAAACTGCCCCATCACTGCTCTATATTTGATGCTGAGTTATATGCAATATTGAGTTCACTCAAGTACATAAATCAAAAGCTAGACAACTGTAAACTACTCATAGTTTCAGACTTCCTATCAGGTTTGCTAGCTGTGAAAGAACAAAAAAGTCACTACTTAATCCACCGTATAATTAACTATATACATAAAATCAACCTGGAAGCTGTTTTTTTATGGGTTCCTAGTCATGCAGGTATAAAAGATAATGAAGTGGTTGACACAGCAGCTAAAGCAGCAATACACAATGCTAATACGACACACCTGGGGTTCTTAGTATCAGAAATGATAGGCATGCTGCAGCCCTCAGTCTTCAACCTCTGGCAAAATGAATGGTCCCAAAATATTGGCATTCTCCCCCAAATCATTCCTAATTTAAACAATAACAGACCTTATAGAATGTCACGTCGTGACAGTATCGTACTAACTAGACTAAGATTAGGTTGCAGTAGACTATCCCATGGCTACTTCTTTGATCGATCACTTTTCCACTTTTGTGGAAAATGCAATACACAACTTACCCCAGAACATGCTATAACTCAATGCCCTGAATATGCTTTAAGTCGTAACCCCTTATTAAAATCTGCTTGGAAAACAACTTAAGATTTTCATATGCTACTGTCCTAAATTCCTCAGTCCCATTTGAACTAGTACTAAAGTTTCTAAGAGATACATCATTATATAGACACATTTAATTTATTTAATTTTTTTTATTATTATTATTATTATTTTTTTTTCAGTTTGTATATCCATTTATGTACATATATAGATATGAGTATTTGTATACATAATTGTGTAACTGTTGGCACCGTCTAGTTTAGCTTATCTTCTCATACTAACAGACTCCACCTTTCTCTTTATTCTTGAGTGTCTAGGAGTGGAGTCCCTAGACTGAAGAGGTGATGGTGACTATCTTGACTGTAATTTCACGGTGCCAATAATCCTTATAAGGTTTCAGCACCCATAAAACAGATTAAATCAATCAATCAATCAGAAAGTCTCTCTCAAACTGCAAACACATACAATTACTCCGGGGAAATTTCCGTTGAAGTTTATTTTTTCCAATCCTCGCATATGAGGATATGGAAGGATAAATGATGGAGACCCGGTGGATACCGCTGAAGACCCTCTCCGATGGCCCCAAGCCTGATCGGGGGAGGGTTTTCGCTAAAGTTATGGGAATCTAGGAATTGCGCTCGTGAGACTAATGGATACTCCTAATGGATACGCGGCTATTTGCTCAAAGGAGAGTGATTGCGAATCACTCACCTCTCCTAAAGCAGCAGAATGCCTAAAGACACTTAACCTAAAACCTCACACACCACCGCAAATTAAGACACACAGAAGCATTATCCTTCGCCGCCTCGATCCATGGGTTCGGGGGCACACCATTGAAGAGATTCATGAGGAAGTGGAAAAAAAACACACCTGGGCGGAGGTAGCTGAAATTATAAAATTTAAAGAGTACACACACGTATTCAAAATTGTATTTTGTGATACAGCAATGGCGGTTAAGGCTACGGATAGGGGTATGTTCCTCTTTAACGTCCTTGTCTGCGCTGAGCAGATCGAACGCGAGGAGTTTATCGAACTCTAGATGTGTTTCAAGTGCTATAAGTACGAGGAGCACACCACGGCTACCCACCCCAGGAGGAACGTTCTTTTGTGCTCTCTTTGCTCGTCAGATGCACATTCTTGGATAAGCTGTAATAGCACCTCCTATGAAGTGCCTGAACTGCGCATGAGAACATAAGACGCTCTACATGGCTCACCCCGTCAAAAAAGAACATTTGAAGAGAAAAGCTAGTCAAAAGAAACATGAAGTGGAAAACAAGGTGAAAAGTACCTACGCCAAGGTTGCTAAAGCTGCTGTTCCTGAGTCTTGGGGAAATCAAACATACTTCCACCTCAAGAACGAAAACCGACAAAAATTATAAGTTGCATCTATTATGCTCACATCGCAAATCTCTCCTCCCCGGGGTGCTTTGCGGATGAACTAAATAGAATGCTGGCGCATAACGGAATAGAGAAGATGTGTTTTTTACAAACCTACAGTCGGAGGAGATTTTTAAGGTTACTCCCAAACCCCAGTGCGAGACTAATTGCCAGAAGTTCCCCATCCCCAGCAGCGCCCCAGCTCTCTCCAGGGATTCTAGAATCTAGGCTCAGGCAGCAAACTAGGCAAAAACACGCACTGAGAGGCAGAACGAGACACAGACTACACAAAAAACAAACTCAATCACACACACAGAAGGATAATGAGGTTACAATTACTAAGACAGCGAGACCTGAGGGGGGGGGGGGTAACGCTTGCCTTGCTCACGGAAAACCTCACAGCCTCAGAGACATCTGAGATCGTCCTCTTCTTGTAAGAGGGAATCTAGGCACGCTTACCATTCGACAAAAATTAACTTGAAGGTATTCGCTGCCCAAAGGTCCCCCTCTCCCTAAGGAGATGGATGTTCTTGATGTATGAAAAGGAGTAATATATAGAAGATACAAATGAGAATTCAGCTTAGACGACTGCAGCCAAAAACAAGTCGAGGAGGATTTACTCCAAAGCTTAATCAAACTGGCACCCGAAACCTTTATTATTCTAATTCAGAAAAAAGCGTACAGGAAAAACAATCACTCCACCAAGCACTTCACAAGGGCCTAAGCTCGAAAGAGAATAAGTCCAAAAATAACCCGACCACACACAGGAATCTTTAGTGAACAAGACAATGGAGACATTAAAAATATTAGATTTTAACTCAGACGGTTGGATGACCAAAAAAATACTATACGGTAACGTAATATGACAATGTGACCTAGAACATGAGATGAATGACACAGACAGCATAAAAAATATTCCACTACGAAGTCTTAACCAAAAATCACAGCGGAGAACGATTCGACGGATGCGTGATAGCTGTGAAAAGAGGTCTTGACCTCAGATCAATAAGTGGACTCGATGAGTCATACCTCGCTGTTGAGGTCCGTACGGCAGTGGGCCCCGTGGCAACATGGTACCAGCCCCCAAGGAGAGGGTACTTGCCCCTTTACAACTTCCTGCAACTTTGTGATCACGGCAGAACCGTTCTTTTTGCCGGCGACCTCAATGCGAAGAGTGCTGCCTCAGATTACACGTCGACCAACCCAGCAGGCAGGAATCTTGAGACACTTATTGAAAGGCAAGAGCTACGCTCGAGCAAACTGAGATACTTATAAACGACTCCTCGAAAATTACAACTCCGACCCCTAAATTAATGCCACTCTAGAAGAGATTGACGAGGAGTTGGATAAAATTAATAATAATTTATTAAAAGCCAATAAGGAAGCCATTCCCTTAGTTAAACGAGTTAAATATAAAAATTTTCCTGCCTTTTCTTGGACCCCTAGAATGAAATCCCTCGCGAGAGAATACGGGGAACATATCAATGAAGTAAACCTCACTGGCCCCAACATCACTACACAGACGAACACGACAGATACACGATAAATTATTGACTCTTATTAGGGACCACCAGAATGTACTTTGGGATAATTTGATAGAGGGACTAAATATAGAAAACGACTTACGTACATTCTGGCAGACAGTAAAAAGACTAAGAGGCGGACAGACACAACAGACCATAAAACGTTTTACACCTTGAAAATACCGAAATTACGGACGCGGAAGAAATCGGAGAGGAATTCAGACTATTCTGGGTATCTATATTTAAGATATCCCCGGAAAAGAATGATAACTTTGATTTAGACTTCAAAGACAGAATAATAAACGGTTTAGACGACCAAATACACAGAACCCATCCTCACTATTATGTATCGCAGGAAAGGTACATGGATGGACTCGACAGTAGAATTACTGCCGAAGAACTCTCGAAAACCTTAAAATCCTTTCGTCAACGAGCACTAGGCCGTACAGAACTGAAAAGGGAGAATTTTATTCGAGCCCCCTTCTAACATCCTTTTGGGGCTAATGAATATCATGAATACGTGCTCGAACGTGGGTTACTTCAGTGACCACTGGAAGGTAGCAAAAATTATATTCATTCCTAAAGCCGCTAAGCCACCAGATAGTCCAGCTAACTTCAGGCCTATATCTTTCTTAGAATTTGCAGGGAAAGTCTTGGCCAACAGAGTGAATACGTTCCTCGAGTAAAATAATTCTCACAAAAACCAACAACAAAAGAAGCAAAGAATGGACACGGCGCTAGCCGTGATCACCGAGTAGTTGACAAAGATAAAAGCTGAAAGACGCCACGCAAATCTGGTACTATGCGACGTCAAAAAAGCCTTTAACAAAGTATGGAGGAGAAGCCTGCAATACAAAATCTTACAACTGGGCCTCAATCCCATACTTAAAAGGATTCTATGCGACTACGTAATGGAGAGGAGTTCGAGCTTGAGGCGGGGAGCCACAAGGTGGGTGTATAAGCCCCTTGCTATACAACATATACACCATCAACCTTCCCCAACCTCTGACAGAAGGCTCGTTATACGTCCAATTTGCGGACGATATAACGATGATCTGTACGACACCTTACCGGAATGTGAATTACATGGCACATAGTAAGGCGGTAGAAATCGAAAACATCAACTCTTTCGAGAGAAGATGGAAGATATCTACCAATTCCAAAATGTTCCGTGTAATTCCACTATTCCGACGGACCCTCACAGACATCCGTGGGGAGGGGGGTTGCATGCATCCCATACCGTACGGAGGGTACGGTTCTGGCACTCTGCATTACGACTCTTAGATATGGGAGTCATGTAGCTAAAACTACATCGAATGCACGGAGGGACTTGGGGGAACTTTTTAAGTTCCTAAACCTGAGTATCTCCAACAAACTAAAGATCTATAATGCATGCATTCGATCAAAACTTCTGTATCCGCCGGTTTCTATAAATGCGATTCCCAAGACACAAGTCCTTAAACTGCAAAAAGTCCAAAATAAGGCTGTCTATATTATAACGAGAACCCGAAGGAAAAAGCGAAAAAGGCAGAGTGAGCTCCATGGTGAACTGGGGATAACCCCCATAAACGTGGAACTTCACTTGAGAGCAAGCAAGATCTGGGACAAAGTACACCGGCACCTCCCTCCCGACTTTGTACTCGAGCACATGGACTTTGTTGACATACAACACGCAAATCTTTTAAAAGCAGCAGACTACTCATTGACGACGACGTAGACCCAATCTTCACTTAGATTTTCACAATACCCAACTAACTCAAAGCCAAACAAAATCCCTTTTCACTAAATTAGTCAAGTGCTAATTTTCTAATTTTCCCCCAAATTTTAGCGCGATTAACTCGCCAGAAATATAAAAAAACAACAAAAAGTAAAAAATAAACAAAATAATAAAAAACCCCCTCAAAATCAGGGTGTAAACAACCCAGATAAAAATATAAAAATTATTCACCTAAAGCATTTGGGATAAAAAAACCCCTCTGCTACAAAGGCTTAAATGCCTTTTATATATTTATATATATAACAAAAATATATAACCCAAAACGCAAAGAAAGCCAGAGATGGCATATAACCAGGAACCTGTCTTTCATTCTACTTTTTATTTTCACTTTTCTACCAATTTTTCCATTTTCCCCCACTATTTCTCCTACTAAAACCCCCTACTACTATATTTTTCACTTTATATGTACAATGTCCAATGGGGTGGTTTTAGGATGTGCACGCAGGTACACGATATTATTAAATAACACCTGCAACCAAGCGCAAAATGCTACATGATCTGTCTCTTCATTAGCTTTAAATCAAAGGTTCGACTTGTCTTTATATAACAAACAGCATTCTTAAGATTAAATCTATCAATAATGTATTCAGCTTAAATATATGTCAATCTCTCAAGACGCTTAATTTGCAATGTAACTTAGAAATGCAAAGGTCCAACGCTCGATGTAAATGATGGGGATTTTCTATTTGATGAACCACTAAATTTCAATTAATTTTGTAGTAGTACGAGTGAAAAATTAAAAGTTGAACGAAAATCAATGCAAATAAATGACGTTCAAAGAACCGATTGGTGTGATTTCACTTTTGTTCTCTTTATAAGCTCGTAAAGTGTAGCTTTTTCAGGATTAGGCTAGTCTAAGTCACAACTATTTTAATGTTCATATATATATATATATATATATATATATATATATATATATATATATATATATATATATATATATATATATATATATATATATATATATATATATATATATCATTATTCCAATTGCTGAGAGAGGCCTTTTCTCATTCTTCTAAGTTTTTAACAGTTTGGGTCAATTTTCTTTCCAATTTTTAGCATATTTCCGAAGATCCTCCCCTCACCCTGTTTTGGCCTTCTTTTTAGTCGTTTTTTTTTATCAAGTCAAGTCCAATTTGGAATTTTTATGGGTCATCTATCGGCTTGGAATCTTGCCACATGGCCTGCCCAGCTTCACTTCAGGATTCTTATAGCTTCCACTATCCTGAAGTTTGGTTTGTTCACGTATCTAAGTTATTTTGTCAAGTTTAAAGTTTCTGGTCCATAGGTTATTGTTGGAATTATTCATTGGTCGAATGTTTTTCTTTTTAGGAACATTTGAATTTAGCTTTTGAAGATGGTGCTTGCCTTTACAAATACCTTCCAGCCCAGAGCTATTCTGCATTGGATTTATTGATCTTTTCATCTTTTCTCTTTGACATTGTGATATGTTGGCCAAGATATATATATTCGTTTACCATTTCAATTTAATTGTTGTCAATAATATATATATATATATATATATATATATATTAATGATAATTGCATAAGTATTTTGAGTTTTGTATTTTGTATATGCGATTTTTTTAATTAAATACTTATTTATAAATGTTAAAATTTTAATCAACTTTACTTTAATAATGGTGAAGCTGCATTGATGTTAAAGAAGCTAGCCAAAATTATGTTTGCGTAAGGTTAGGGAATTAATGAAATAGTTGTACCTAATACTCGATTAGTTTGTTACATTTATTATCTATTTTATGGGTAATCAAGATACGAAGTTTTGCAACATAAAGGATTAAAATCTACTCCCATCAAGAGGCAGCTGTGCTGGCCGGACTGAGAATTGGCCATGTAGGAAATAATTCACATTTGTATAGATTTGGTCTACATAATATCCATTGTGTGAGTTTGGAGAGTTAGAGACTGTTGAACATATGATGGTGTAGTGTGGAGCGCTGCAGGATAGTCGAAGAATTTTGCTCCAATACTTAAATGAGAAAAATGGTGACCTCAGGCTGAAAAATTTGTTAGGTGGCGGTGACCAGTCTGATAATATCGAAAGAGGCGTACTAAATAAGGTGGTACAGTTTTTACATAATTGTGGGAGATTTGGAGATCTGTTAGTGGGAGATAAACAAAGTAGAATAATAAGTAACACCTGGAGATAAGAGCCACATAAGGTATACCATAAGGCCCTAATAAACATAATCAATCAAACAAACAAACAAACAAGAATCCACCGTGTAGTTAACGAAAGAAAAACGAATATTCGTGGTCACAAGTTGGATGGAATCGAAAAGCACTAAACAGGTAGGTACAGGATTTGTTTCGGTTACGTTTTCATAATAGGCAGTGTCCAATTAAATCCACCATTTGGACCAATGTTCAGAAGGACAAAGCTGAAGGTACGACTCGAAACAAAGGTCATTCTGACCCACGCATGACAGTAAAGACAGAAGAAATTATTGTGTTAGAAGATAACTTTTTGAAGATACAAATATATCTAGCAGAAAGAATGGAATGCAAATGTCAAAAGCATCATTTAATCTTACTATTAAACTCAAGTTGAAATCACATCCTTATGGACCTCCGGTATCAGCTCCTCGAACCTGATTTTCCTCGGCGAAAAAGATTTGAATTATTATTATACCAGACAATGGCTTCGCCACGGGGAGCTTGCGCTTCGCTACTAAGATTAAAATTTAAAATCTAAAAAAAAGCAGCCATGGTTAAATTGTTATAAATTTTCTGAACTTCCTAAATTATAATAATTTTGAAAAGGAACTCTTAACTAAATTTTCCCCTTTCAAAATATCACGCTGCACAAATATAGAGTTATAGAAGATATATAAAAATAAATTTTCTAAACTTCATAATTTGTAATTCTTTGGGTTTTAAAAAATTCACAAAATTTCGATACTTATATATATTTCTGAACTTCACCATTTTGTTTTTTGATATTATAAAAGAATTATTAGAAATAACTTTGATAAAAAAACATGTCGTTTGTCCACTAAGGAAAAAAAACTTTTATTGATTTTTCACCCATCTTCAAAAATCTCTTTATGCAATTATAGAGTTAGTGATAAGTCACTTAAGCTCTCAAACAAGGTGAAGGTCACACATGGCAACCCCACAAAAGTCACTGTAGAGGAGCATCAGTAGCATAAGAAATGACTAGAATACACAAAGTTAAGACACAAAAATTCACTAAAATATAATAAAAACAATTATTTAAAAGTAAACTAAAAATATAAATAACAATGTGTCTGCCAGTCCCAGTGAATCCCTAAGACAAACATATAAATCATGAAAAAAACATTGACAGGAGATTTAAAACCATTCAGATCAGCACAATGAACAATTTTATTTGGAAGATCTTTCCGTAATTTGCAATAATATGGAACAAAACATTTGGAAAATTGATTATTGCTGAAGTTAATATTGTAAAATATATAGTCATTCAGAGCTAAGGTACGCCTAGTACGTCTAACGTGGATAATAGGAGCAGGTAGTTTCAAGTACAAGCGATGGTTAACATTATGGAAAATCTTGTACAAGAGAGACAAACCATCAATTTTTCTACGTTTCTCCAAATCGATTGTTAAATCTGATAGAATGAAACGAATACAATTTAAAGCTAGCTCTAATAATTTAAGATGACACAACTGTAGAAAGCCATATAGGCATGTAATACTCAAAACATGGTAGGATGAATGCGTAAAAGGATTTTAAAACAGCGTCATCATTACCTAGTTCCCTGAAGCACTTACAAAGAAGTCCAGTCTGTGTGCAATAGAGGAAGCCAAAGATCTTGGATACTTCTCAAAAGTAAGCTTATCATCTATCTAAACACCCAAGCATTTAAGGAAGCAAGAGACCATCAAAGAAGACCCACAGTGAAACAATGGTGGATGGGGAGGGTCATGAGTCATCGATCTACTAACAATTATAGATTGTTTCTTGCTTGGGTTTAGCTTCATGCCCCATTTAAGACACCACGTCTGTATTCTAAAAAGGTCTCTATTCAGGAAATCAGCAACAGAAGCAAGGTCACTAAGAGAGTTAACTGAGGCATACAAAGTTCTATCATCAACATAAGCAATTAATTGATTTCTAAATTTAACTACATTTCGGCAGTGTACAATATAAAAGGGCCCAAAACAGACCCTGTGGAACGCCAGATAAAACCGGTTTAAAAGAGTTAGAACTTTCATCAACTAAAACACGCTGCTGACGGCCAGACAAAAATTCTCTGAATACATTGATAAATGTCCACCAATACCCATCAATTGTAACTTATACAACAAAGCCTTATGATTCACTAAATCAAAAGCAGAGCTAAAATCGAGGAAGATGACCCCAGCCTCAGAGTGAGCATCCAAAGAGGATTGCAGATCATGGGTTAATACCAATAAGGCATCAGTTGTGCTAAGACCTTTTCTGAGATCAAATTGCATAGCAGGCAAAAGATTTTTAGAATTCACAAACTTGTATAGTCTTTTTGCTAATAAATTTTGATAAACTTTTGAAAAAATCGGAGTAATAGAAATTGGTCTATATTCCAAGGAAAATTGTATAGGAGAGGCTCCCTTAGAAATTGGAGAAACATTGGCAGTTCTCCAGGACACTGAAAAACTACCAGAGGCCAAAAGACTTTTGAATATATTGATAAGTTAAGGAGCCAGTTGCTTAGATAAAGTTTTCAGAAAAAGTGGAAATATTTAATTTGGATCCGTACCACCGAATGAATCCAAATCATCTAAATAATATTTTAATTCTGAGGACTTCAAGGCAAAAAATGAGAGTTCTGGATTAGGATAACAAGTCGAAGGGAGATCCAGTTCTTGACCACTTTGCTTTCTCTGAAACACAGGTGACAAACGTTCAGCCTTAACAGATGGGTCAAAGGTCACTGTTCAATTGTCCATTCGAATGGGAGGTAATGCAGAATCAATTCCCTAAATAAAATTCTTTAAAGAGGACCACCATGTGCGGTTGTGATGCATTGGTCAGAATTTTACGTAAATGACTAGTATATTCTGCTTGTGCATCAGAATAGACAGATTTAGCGTAAGATCTAAGTCTCACATAATTTGACCATAACAATCCAGATTTATTGCGAGACCAGGGACGATAAGCAGATTGCTTCTCTTAGTATGCCATTCTACAATCATCATTGAGCCACACCTTGTATTTTAGTCTACATCTTATGATCTTAGTAGGAATTCTATGGTTTATTATATTAACAAGGGCAGTATTTAAATCATCAATAGGATTAGGAGATTTATATATATTACCCAATTGTATATTTTTCAAGTTATGGAATACACCAGGCCAATCTGCCCGAGACTTAACATAGACTTTGCAAGATATACAAGTATTTATATTAGGGACCTCAAAATTAAGTATCAATTTAAAAGAAATAATAGAATGGTCAAATCTTCCAAGAGGAGGTTTATAGCCGAGTCAAATACACCCGGTACATCTGTCAACAAGTAAATCAAGGCAATTTTCATTATGGTGAGTCGATTCAGTAATAAACTGTTCATATCCAGACAAATTAGCAAAATCAAGTGCAGCTACCCCAGACCAATCAATGTCACAGACTGAATCGAGCCATTCTCTATGATGAACATTCAGGTCATCAACAAAAATAAAAGCTGACTTATGGTCAGACTCCTGAATTCTATTCATAGAAGCAATGAGACATTCAAATATCCTACTATCCAAATCTGGGTTACGGTATAGACTAAATATATAAAAGTTATTAATTCTGCTGCTAATCTTAACTAATTGAACTTTATGATAATTAAATTTAAAATCAGATCTGACAGAGGCTGAAAATCCAGATCGGATATAAGTAGCCAAGCCCCAGGAACTCGCGGTCTAGAGTCACGTAAGATCGGAGTAGGTTTATTAAAATCATAAATCAGAGATAATTTGTCTGCCCGACACCAAATTCTCAGAACACAGAACAATATCAAAATCCCAAGGGGCAATTTGCAATTCATCAAGATTAGAGTATAACCCCCTAATGATACTATAGATAATTCGACACTTTTGATTAGAATTACCTGGACCGGGATTCAACTCAACATCGCCATATACAAGCAACTGGCAAACACTAAACAACAAGATGTAACTTAAACCTAAACCAGAGATTCTAAGCACCCCCTGAACATTTAAGTTCTGCTGGGGACTGGGGGCAATACTTTATAGCAACTATTCATATTACTGCTCTCCAAATAAACTGTCATAACACTGAGACACATGCTAGCAGTTAATGAAAGAATAAGAGTACCCTCAGCAAAAAGAGAAAGGAAGTATTGTGTATGACTGGCCACCCAGCTTAGGCCATCAATACTTGTAATCCATTCTATCAGGTTGAAAGAAAAAGATTATTCGAAGAAAAAGAAAATAATGAGATATGGGAGGTAGAGGACACTCAATTCCTCACTCTGATAGAACAAGTTCACCACTTGAATGGTCATCAACCCGATCGTTTTTTGGACAATGTTGTGATTGGTAACGATGCAGATGTTTTATGGATGGAAAAGTTAATAACCATAATGTTCGACAGTATACACCACTGAACAACTTCCTGAATTCAAATTTGCCCCCGTTATTTGCGAAGAGGTGTCTGTAGATCAAATTATGCGGGAATGGCTGTCGAAATGGTCTGTTATTTTACGACAATAACATGACTAGTGATCTCTACCTGAAGCTGATGAACGCACAAATTATTCCGGATCTTTGCCGCAATTTTCACAATAGAGAAAACTGGATAATGTAGTTTAAAGCAAATAGCATCGAATTTTCTAAGAAAATATTTGGAAATATTCGATGATATCAAAAATAGAAGAAAAAATGTATGATAAAAGAAAAGGAAATATTTTCACCTTCAGACTCAATATTATTTTTTAGATGAAATTTGGCACAGAGGTACGTTGCCACAATTAGTCCTGTCACATTTTACTCTTAATTTCGTTAGAGTGACAATTTAATAGATTATTTATTATTTGATAAGAGATGGAGTGTTTGGGGGTGTATGGGGTGAGGAATGAACTAGATATGATATTTACCGCTAATTGTTAAGATTAGTGGCGCACGATTTTGTTAAAGATTACTAGTAGGGACTACTACTAGATTATTAAAAATAGCGGTGGAAGTGAGTACAAGCCCCACAATTAAAGCGGAGGAGTATGGAGATGAAGCCCCTTCATTTTAAATTCCCTTCAAAATGATATATAATACAATATGATGCGACCTAAAAACGCAAAAATCGCTAAGAAAAATCGCGCGCCACAACCTTAAAATTACTCATTTACCAATAAAATAAATTGAATTTAGTGAGATTCTTTACGTTATTGCAGAATTTTAAGCAGTACTGTCGACACATTTGACTATTTTTATTATCATCAACATCATCACTAACTCGATATTTTAAGAAGGGGATTTTTCGAATATTTGAATAATAATTTCATCTTAGTTTGGTTATGAATTATGTTTTTTTTATCAAAGTTATTTCTAATAATTCTTTTATAATATCAAATATTTGTATATATCTTCTTCTAAAACTATATTTTAGCAACGTGATATTTTAAAAGGGGAGAAATTTAGTTTAGAGTTCCTTTTTAAAATTATTATAATTGGCGAAGTTCAGAAAATTTATAAAAATTTAACCATGGGTGCTTTTTTTTAGATTTTAAATTCTAATCTTAGTAGCGAAGCCATTGCCTGGTATCTCTATAACTAATTTTGGAGCTCAACATGTAAAAAATATTATTAATTGGCAACACAACACGACAAAAGCCTAGCGATAGTTACCTTTGTTCGAAACACTTTGAGATATGTAACATGCCTAATTTGAGTAAATGTACATTACATTCTGTAAGGAGAATACTTTAGCCTGTATTATGTCTCGCGATACAAAGCACCCTCAATAGAGTTGAAAGGTGGCAATAGGTATAAAAGCCATATGTCTGACCGATTGAGCTAATATTTGGCATCAAAGGTACCTTTCAGTATGGAGATGGTTAAAGGCTATGTTAGGTTACGCTAATACACATATCTTGCTCACTACAGAGTGCTGAAAATATGTTAGGGGTGTGGCAAATTCATAGAAAGGACAGGATTTCAAGATTTCTTTATGAAGTCCAAAGTTGAAGAGCACCCCTGAAAATGGGACACAATGCCAGGCCAAATCTGAAGCTCCGAGCTAATATAACCTATCCGATGATCGAGTGGGAGCTAACGAATCAGCGGGTAAGTCAGCTGGTATTTGCTAAAATTCTTTGAGTATCAAGATAATGGAACGAGGAGAACTCTTCTCCTCAAAATAAAGCGATAGCAATGGTAAATTGGACAAAGTAAAGATAGAAATTGCTTGATCAAGAAGCGCAAAGTTGATTGTTCCCGAATCCTCTCCTCGACCTGGCAAATAAATCCACTTTTAAGCCTTTATTAAAGCTACGCCCGATTCACGGTATTTTCGAATACCGTGTATGAAATTTATTTGGTTTTATTAAGGTGTACAAAGTGGGTCGAGGAGGTTATTTGACAATTTTATCTAAGTATTTTATTAATTATTTGCCAATCTTCACTTTCTTTCATCACACATTGGTGGTATCTTTGAAAACAAGTATTCACTTCCAATTTATTGGTAAATATCTCCAAGAGATACGCGACGTATAAAGACCATCTTTCGCGGTTATTATAAATAATTATTAAAGGGATTACCAAGTTTCTAAGTTTTGATTTCTTTCTCCTCTTTCAACATTAAGCCCCTTACAACAAATACTTTTACTTCCTCCTCTTTCACAGCTTCACACCTTTTGTTATAAATTTAATGATATCTTCTTTGAGATTATTTTTTGGAGTCCGATATTTTATCATTTCCGCCTTGGGCGATTTTATTTTTCATTTTCCCTGAGGCTATTCTTCGGCTAAATTTTTCGAAATGTACTGTTATGGCTACTGCAGGTGTAGTATTTCTACAGGGTTATGCCGCATCCATGTTTCATTCATGCATTAATAAGGGGATTAAATTTGCTGTTAGTTTTTACTTAACTTCTTTTTAGTATCACTTTTGAATTGATATTATCAATTCCTGTTGGTTCTGTTTTCCTATAATTTTATAATAACTTTTGGTTGCATAAAATCGTGATAAAATAAGGGCTCAAATTACATTTTAAAAAGATAACTACTTGACGCATATTTAAATCCCTTTTGAATGAAGTGATATAAAATTTCTTTGCCACTCTGCATGTTTTGCAATACGTTTCATTACTCCGTATTAGACACTTTCAAGCACTATTTACATATTCAAACATGAAATATCATTGAAATATTGCCAAATCTCATTAAAAAAACAAGGGTCTAATTAACTTCAATGAGTCGTGAAAAAAACTGCTATTGTTTCTCATCACAGACCTTGAGACCCATTGATTTGCACGAGTTTATTTAATTTTGAACTCTTTTATATGTAGCTCCCATGAATGCGGTAATTTCGAGTTTTCATTTATCTCGCTCTCTTCCTTTCATGCGTTGATTGGTTGCCCTAATCAGATGGTAATTGTCTATAATAAGAGAACTAATTCGCTTTTTCATTGATAAAAGAATTCACTTATCTTGAAAGAGGAGGGGAGCTTAATCACCCCATTTCGAAATGATTAAGAAATAATGGTTTCGAGACTACTTTCATTTGAGGAGTAATGGAGAGAAAGGCTTATCTTGCTCAGCACGTGAAACCAGTGACAAAAAGTTGCTTCATCTCTTCTCTTTATCATTATTGTATGCATATTTCCCTTTCTAATAATTAAATATATTTAAAGTTTTATTTATCATATGTATTTTTAATTGAAGGATTTGCCAAATTATTGATGTGACTTAGACCACAAAGTTGAAAGTCAACAGCCGAAATTCAGATTCGTTAAAACGTTGACTTTTTCCAGCAACAAAAATAAAGATCCCACTTGAATAAAGAACGAGAAAACAATGAAAGCTGCAAAGTGATGGATATTTAGAAGAGGAGAGATCAGTGGTAAAGAGTAATAGTGTAAAGAAAACTGTAATCCGAGGAGATCATGCATATTCAGTTGGAAACATGTACATTCATGGATGGGCAAAGCTTTCGAGACTAATATATATTTTTTTCATTCGATTTTAAAATTGCTAGAAATAGTTAAACTAAACTTTAAATTATTTCAGGTTTATTAAAATGTTAGCATGTAAAAAAATAAGAAAAACAGGGCATTCCATCGCTGAATCCAAAGTCACGCTTTGGTTCTGTTCCTGTAAGAGGTGTTTCATTTCCTTGAACTTTGCTATTTGATCGAAAGGATAAAATGATGAAAAATATGGGTTAAATGAAAGATGTGTAATCACAAAAGAATAAAAATGATGAAAAATATGGTTCGAATGAAAGATGTGTAATTACAAATGGATAAAATGATGAAAAATATGGGTTAAATGAAAGATGTGTAATCACAAAAGAATAAAAATGATGAAAAATATGGTTCGAATGAAAGATGTGTAATTACAAATGGATAAAATGATGAAAAATATGGGTCAAATGAAAGATGTGTAACTAAAAAAGGATAAAATAATGAAAAATATGGGTTAAATGAAAGATATGTAATCACAAATGGATAAAATAATGAAAAATATGGGTCAAATGAAAGATGTGTAATCACAAAAGAATAAAATAATGAAAAATATGGGTCAGATAAAAGATTTGTAAACCAACTATGAATTATGCAGATGATAGTGGATGTGTTGCACTGACAGTGTAGCCTATGAAATGATCAAGTATCTAGTGTGGTTGTGGTGATCTGGGGATGAGAGGGCAAAAAAAATTCTGATTAGGGCATCATAAAGACTTGGGCCGGCCATGCATTATATCAGCACAATGTTGATGATGGGCGAGTTGATGAGCAGTTACATCAAAACATGCTGGAGCAAACCAACTACTGGGAAAACATTTTGTCACGCTGTGTTGAAACAATTACTTTTCTCTGTGAAAGAGGTTTGGCTCTTCGAGGGAGTAATGAAATTGTTGGATCTAAAGACACCGGAAATTAATTTGATATCTTAGAGCTTATTGAGCAGTTTTATCCTTGTTTTGTCCCAACATATTCGTGCTCATGCCAATCACTAAGGGCCACACATCCTATCTGTCTAAAACAATATTCGAAGAACTAATTGCTATGATGGGTAAGCGAGTTCTGAGTCTCATCAAAGATGAGATTGTCAAGTCACGATACCTTTCAGTTTATGTGGATTCCACTCCAGATATTACATATTCTGACCAGTTAACCATCATTCTGCGCTACGTAAATATCGTGAATCACCAACCAGTGGAGTGTTTTCTGACTTTCACACCAATCTCCAGTCACACAGGACAGAATCTAGCTGACATTCTGCTTCAATACTTACGGGATCAAGGACTCAACTTTCTAAATTGCCGTGATCCGACTTACGATAATGCCAGTAATATGTCTGGTAAATATGTTAGCATGCAGCAAATCTCGAAAAACAAGAACGGTCTAGGGATTATATTCCATGCGCAG
The DNA here is from genome assembly GCA_963969495.1 of Ceratothoa steindachneri. Classification (NCBI taxonomy): domain Eukaryota; kingdom Metazoa; phylum Arthropoda; class Malacostraca; order Isopoda; family Cymothoidae; genus Ceratothoa; species Ceratothoa steindachneri. The sequence continues at coordinate 76,593,149 of OZ018322.1, read as the reverse complement.
GCCACTCTCTAAATTAATTGGACAGTCAGATGCAGATTGTTGAGTTAAAACAGTTTCTTTTTTTCAATTCCTGGGAAGTTTCTAATCATTTATTATTGCATCAACACCGTTGGCATGTCTCGTTAAGCCACGTTAAAAAGAACCTGAATGCCTAGTTCTGAAACACCCATCGGATATGGGGTGTTCTGCTAGGTCTAATACCACAAAAGCAGTTCTGATGGGGTACCATGAGTTTCAAAGTGCTTTGCAAGATATCTCAGAAGATGCTACTCAGAAAGGTGGCACAATAAATGAAGCAGGTTTACTGGCCAACTACATGGACACCATTGAATTTGCTTTAATGTGTGAACTATGGAATGGCATTTTGCAGCGTTTCAACTGCTGTGGAAAATTGCTGCAAGGCTCGACCATCAAATTAACACGCGCTATTGGTTTGCTGAAGTGCTTGGATAAATTCTTAGATGAATGCAGAGAGAAGTTTGACTATTATGGGCAAAAGGCAAGTAAACGCAGTGGCTGTAGCACATACAAATCTAAATGGCCTTTGTTCAGATTTCCCTGCTGAATTTCATCAATTTTTTATGCTGGTATGAAGAGCAGATACGCGATGACTGGAAATGCACACAAAATGTTTAAAATACTTTACACTACTGCTGTCTCTTCTTTTTTCCAAACACGCAATTAGCACTGCGAATTTACTTATCATTAATGGCAACAAATTGCTCAGGGGAACGTTCCTTTTCTCATCTAAATTAATTTAAAACGTGAAACGAACAACGATGGACCAGAAATGACTTGGAATGCTAACACCTCTGTCCATTGAAAGTGATTTACTGCGTAAAATTGACAAATAAAACTTAGTAATGAATTTGCAGTTGGAAAAGCACGCAAAATTGTGATGTAATTTATGTAAAAGGCATTTGATAATAAAGTGTAATCAATTAATGTTGAAATGATCTGTTAACAGCAGTAAAAGCATTTGTTATTTTGAGTAATAATTTACGAGAAGAAATAATCTAAAATTGTACAAACCCCTCTGCCGAACTAGTATTCACAAGTGATTTTGCTCTAACCCAGTCACTGATGTTTTTAATTTTGGTCATCAGCTTGTATAAATGCTGAGTCTAGATACTTTTAAAACAAAGTTGGACCAGTTTTATTTTCTTTTTGCAATGGAACTATGCTCAATGAGTAATCATGTTCTGATTTTATTGTTTGTCCATTTTTTTTATATTTATGAGTATATATTTTTAAGTATCATATCACATACAATGTACATGGCAATGACCATCCGACATACGATACAAAATGCCCACCATTCATGGATCAGAACAATACGAATGCATACCCCTTTATAGAAGTAAAATTGTATTTTTTCATTGAATAAAGTATTGGTTTGTTTTTAAATACATGCAAATAGACGTTAAATTGTGAAAAAAGTGGTGTTAGTGGGGGCGTGAGTCAATATTTTGTATGTGTATTTTCAGGCCTTTTCAAAGTGTATCTTAGGGACAGCATGGTCTTAATCCGCCATTGATTGGAGCACTAACAATTTTGCCAAAGAACACTGCCATCAAGTCAAAATGGTACCAAAACGAGCACCTTTTCCCAACAGTTAAGGATCAATTTGGTGATGATAAGTGTATTTTTCAACATGATGGCGCACTTTGTTACAAAGCAAAAGCAATCAAGAAGTTCTTGGATGAAAATAACATCGAACTTTTGCGACCTTGGCCTGGAAGTTCGCCAGATTTGAACCCAATAGAGAATTTGTGGGCAAAAGTCAAACTGGCTGGTGATAAACATAGACTATCCAATTGTAAGCAGTTGCGGGTGCTTATTGAACAAAAATGAAGCAATATAAGACAAGATATGATCAAAAATTTGGTCTCCATCATGCTAAAACGAATTAAAGCAGTCCTAAATTGAAGCAGCGTAAATCTTGACTGCGCGTATTATTTTACTGTATTTATCAACAAAATGGGTTTGGTATCTATTTTTCCTATTTTATCTTTAAATTATAATACAAAAGACTAAAGAAAAATGCAACTTTTGATTAGTTCTCTTACTTTTCTTATATTAAAAACTATAGTAGTCTCAAAACTTTAGCCATGACTATAGAGCAGAACAGACAGAATTAGATAAGCAGCCAAGGAAGGACAATCATTCTGTAAAGCAGGACAGATATAACTAGATAAGCAGAAAATGAAGGACAATCATTCTAAAATCCTTTATTCGAAATGCTGTGGTGAGGGATGAGGACCTAAGTTGTTATAAAATTAAGTGAAGAGGTGAATTATGTTGTTCTACGGGGGTCTGTTCTTAGTCCGCTCCTGTTTCGTACCCTATATTCTTCTGTGTCGCCTCAAGCTATCAGTTTACTTCTATTGTGATGACAACCAGATCTATTTCTTATTCCCAAACTCGTTTGCTGAGTTGAATGCCTCTATGGGCAACTTTCTGAAATTTACTCATTGCAAAACTAAGATTTTACTGGTCAGTTTTCCTTCGGATGTAGCCCGCTGTAAAGCTATTGCTTCCTTTCTAACCCAGTTGGCTCACAGTCTGACTTTCCGGATAATGTTAGAAATCTTGGTTTTGCCTTTGATAGTCAATTATCTCTCGAAGTCTATGTAGCAAATGTACGCAAATCCTCTGTCTGCTTATTTCCGTCATTTAGACCACATCCACCCCAATTAGATCACAATATTTGTGAGATTATCATTCATGTCCTTGTTAATTATAGCCTCATTATTGCTAGTATAGTGGTTAGCGCGCTTGCCCGGCAATCGATGGGTCGGCAGTTCGAATCTCCATCTAGAGTCTTTAAAAAGCTGACACTATTTACTAGGGAGGTTACCTCCGTGGCCAGGCGTCAAAGTGGGAACGAGTAGGTGGAGCTCGTAGCCATGGCAGGCAGTCTAACTAGGAGAAGGATAACTCTGATTTCAAAACCCAATGATGAGCCGGGATCTCAAAGGCTGAACAGCCTCCTACCGGGGTTTCTACTGTGAATAAATCACTTGTCACTGGATTACACATTACCAGTACTCAACACCTTGTTTAAAACTTTAAGAACAGTGTTCTTTCCCGCTAGGGACGTTTCTTGCATGCAACTCCTCTGCACTACAGAACCCACACTATTCTTCCTCCTCTTTGAGCCTATCATAGACCATGAGAAAACATCGTTCTGGATCAGTCCCCTTCCTTCAGTTCCTTGTAGTCGTGTGCGATGTATGGGTGATCTTGCATTTTACGTATGTGGCCCTACAATATGGAATAATCTACATACCTCAGTGAATCCTATTACTTACGTTTCTGAGCTTTTGCTAGCCGAATGGATATGGCGTTCGTCTGCCAACGTCGCGGTACCGGGTCCAAACTGGGCAAGAGCGGACACAAACGTCAGCGCACGTAGAGATTTGGCTCCCAATTGGTGGACGCGTTGTGCTCAGCCCTCTACTGGGGTGGGTAGATCTTACACTTTTCGTCACACGCATAGCCAATTACAACACTGCGTTCTTTCCTCTCATATCTTCGCACCATAATGCACGCACACTCTCTGCTCCAAGGAATCTTGACGTCTGGTATCTATATCCACATACCTCTAAAGCGGAACAGATCCCTCTGCCCCGGGGCGACGAAGGTTCTACCTGAACTCTGTTTGGTGTCAAAACATAACACCTCCTGCGACCACGACCCAAATAAGACCGGCTCTAGTGCCCTGCACTCACCAGCGATTGTCATATTGACCTTTATGTCTATTTCATTATCCGATCGGGATCCGTATGGATAAAAGCATGTTAGGAGTTACCTGAAACCTGTGTAAGTTGCTCCAAGGCCGCAAACGATAATTCCAACTCGTGTGTGGCCAAGTGTGTCAATTGCGGAGAGCCACACCTAGTTTCTTCGAAGCAATGTGGTGCGTATCTCCTTGAGAAGGAAATCCTGGCCGTTCAGGCTCAGGGTCGTCTCTCATTTCGCGGGGCTAAGGAGTCGTTCCTGGCGCGCCAGCGCTAACCGGCACGTTCTATGCCTCAATGTTGAAAAAGACACCCTCTGCTCTTGGCCCTTCCAGGCCTAGGAGTACGGTTGTTTCTGCGCCCATTCGGAACGCTTCTGCGAGCTCTACCCACCCCGGGCGCTCCCCTGGGGAAGCTTGCGGCACAAAGGGTCCACACTCAGCCCCGGGTAAAGCCAGGGCTCACCTCCCCATTCCCCAGGCGTTACCACTTACAGTAAGGAGAAACGGCCACGCGCCTCCACCGAGTCGTTAGATTCACAGGAGGCAACACCCCTGAAGTTGGTCACTAGGCCATCTTCCGGGATTACTAAAGCTGCTTCCCGAAAGGAGGACAGCACCAAAGGAGCTTCGGCTTCTTCGCCCACGCCCAGTAGTGGGCTAGGTGGCTCGGAGACGGTGGACCCTCTAAAAGAGAGCCCCCCGCCTGCCTAAGGTTTCGAGGTGGAGGGAGGTAAAGACTCGCATGGCGAGGCCAACCTCCCCCAATACTCCCTTGAAGGCGAAAGCGCATTATCTAGCCAACAGTGCCTGGAGTTCTGCCTCCCGGAAGCGTATGGCCATTCCCGTGAGAGTGATCTCCTCAAAGAGGGACCCCGCATCTCCTCTGAGCTAGGCCTGGAGGGCATATTCCTTCAATGGAATTGCCGCGGACTCTGAGCCAACTGGTAGGAGCTGCGGAGGCTCGTCTCGTCCAGTTTCCCGTTAACTATCTTTTTGCAGGAGACAATGCTAGGCGCATGCCCCATGCCCAACCTACGGAGGTATAAGGGTTTTGTGACCCTACCGCCACGGGATAGGGGCTAGGCGCGGGGATGTGCGATTTACACCCGGCATGATGTCTCAGTACTTGTCTTCGCTTTAGATACCTCCTTTCAGGCAGTAGCTGTGCAGATGCACCTTGATAGGAGGTATACTGTTATTTTCGCGTACATTCCCCCATTAACCGACTTCGACGCGGGGGACTCACGCCGAGTCGTGGCACGGTTGCCGAATCCCTTTCTTTTGCTCGGAGATCTAAACGGTAGAAACCCCTTCTGGGGAGACTACTCTATTAATCACCGGGGTGAAGTCCTTGCCGACCTGATCGATGAGCTTGAGATGGGTGTCCTAAATGTGGATGAGTTTACGCATCACTGCCGAAGAACCGCTTCATTTTCTTGCCTAGATCTATCTTTCTGATCTCCGGATGCACAGCCTAATATTGATTGGGGGGTGGTAGATGACCTCCACGGTAGTGATCCCTTTCACATTCAAATATCATTTTTGGGGACGCTGCTGCCAGAGAGCCCGCCCCAGTGGTGCTTAACGCGGGTGCGGTGGCCTGCATTTCAGGAAATGACTAAATTCTCTATTTCAGTCAAGGAGTTTAGGTCGGTAGATGAGGCCGTTGAGGTCTTCTATGGCAACCTCATTGCCGCGGGCCTAGCTATTATTCATAGGAGATCTGGCCGTTTTGCACGACAAACACTCCCATGGTGGTCAACTGAGTGTGATACGGCCATTAAACAGAAGGGCTATGCATACATGTGCTATAAGCGCCGCCCGGACGATTTCCCTGTTTTTGAATTTCATTGGGCTAGGTTCTGGTATATTTCAAAGCACGCCTACCGCTCTTCTTGGCAAGCATACGTGTCTTCACTTAACGGGAAGATCCCTCTAGCAGAGGTCTGGAGGAGACGCAAAAGGATTCGGGGCAAGTTCCCTCAGGACCCCCCCTCCAGTTCTCCAGGAGAATGGGACCGCAATCTCGGACTTCGAGTCCGTGGTGGAATCTTTCGAGACCGCTTTCTCTGCATTCTCTAGCCGAGATGCTGCTCCGCTAGCATTCAATGCAAGTCCTGATGTCGCGGAAGGCCGCCGAATAGACTTTACCTCCGGATGAGAACCCTTCAACGACAAGTTTACTCTGATGAGTTGAGTTCCGTTATTGATTCGTGCGCGGACACTGTGCCCATGGTCCGGAAGATGTCACGTGCGCCATGCTCCTCAGTGTCACACTCGGTGCTGCCCGAAGATATTCTCTCTTAGCTCTACGTAGACGACCTTTCGATCTCTTTCGGCGCGGCCCAGATGCCAACTCTGGAGCGTCGAATCCAACAGGTATTGAACCGCATCTCTCGTTATGCTGAAGTGCACAAGTTTCGCTTTTCCTTGACAAGACTAAGCTGGTGCGATTCTGCCGCCATCCACGGCCCACCCTGACCCAGACTTATTTCTTAATGGGGTACGCCTGGAAGTTGTTGAGTCGCACCGTTTCCTTGGTCTTGTATTTGACCGACGCCTCACCTGGGAGGCTCATATTCGCAGCCTTAGGGTCTCTCGTACCCGCGCCATGAATATTTTCCGCCCGTGACGTTCAGCGCTTGGGGCGCTGATAGGTCTACTGCCTTAATTTTTTATCGATCCTTTGTTTGTTCGAAGTCGAATACGGATGCGAGCTTTATGCATCCGCAGCCGAGTGTGTATTGCGGAAGGTGGAATCGATCCACCACCATGGCCTTTGCCTTGCAACCGGTGCCTTTCGCACTTCCTTCATTGAGAGCCTGTTGGTCGATGCTGGGGAGATGCCACTCGCTCTACGCCGTACACAGTTCATTATTTGCCTGTACGCGCGAGCCCGGTGCCTCCCTCAGTCACCACCAGCTCTCACTGCATTCGCAGCTGATTTCCACGGTGCCTATGCCACGGAGAGACGCCAGTCATACTTTAAGCCCTTTGGGTTTAGGGCCAGGAAACTCATTCGAGAGCTAGGTATAGCTCTTGGGCTGGTGGCGTCCCTGGTTCATTCTAGCACACCACCATGAAGGGTACCCCCTTTGTCTGTTTGTCGCCACGCCTCTGCTTCCAAATCTTGTCTTTATGTCCGGTGGTCGATTTAAGACGACCTTTCCTGGAGTAATCACTTCCCGATCGTCCTGTCGGCCGCCCTTCCTGGCCCGTGCCTTTTTCATCCTCCTCGTTGGGATCGGCGGCAAGCAAATTAGGTTGGGTTCCGGGAGGCTTCCTTTATTGATGACTCCCGGGTTTCCTTCGATACCGTAGATTCAGCGGTCTTATATTTTAGAGGCTGCTGAGCGCTTTTTTTCCGCGCAGGTGCCCTGTTGTGGGGCTCTCCACCGTCCCATGGTGGTCGAAAGATTGCGCGTCGGCTATTTCTGCCTATCAGTTAGCCCATTCCCGTTATAGGCGGAACTCGACCGTTTCGAGTAGGGTCGAACGGAATCGTGAGTCTTGGCGCCGGGACGTATCTTCTATTTCTTCGTCCACGACGCTGACTCGGGTTTGAAAGCTGGTCAGTAAGATCCGTGGTCGCTACGCTGGTCATGCCATCCCCACTCTGACATCGGAGGCTCGCTTGTGTCCGATAGCTGGTTGGTCAGCGAAGCTCTGGCTGACCATTTTGCTTTGGTGAGTAGCACTGGTAGCTATCATCGACGGTTCCTCGATCATAAGGTCGCCATAGAGTCTCGCCTTTTAGATCTTACCCCGTGCGCCACCTACTCTTGTAATGCTTTCTTTTCCGTCTATGAGCTGCGGGATGCTTTGTCTCACTGGGGCTCCACCTCTCCCGGTGATGATTGCATCCACTACGACTTTCTCCGTCGTCTCCATCCCACCTCAGAGTTATTATTGGTTGACTTTACAACCTGCTTTGGATCAAAGGGATCTATCCATCCTCCTGGCGTGTGAGAGTAGCTCTACCCTTTCTCAAGCCCGGTAGGGACGGTTTGGACCCGTCACTATCGCCCGTTTGCTCTTACGAGCTGCCTCAGTAAGTTATTCGAGAAGATAGTTAAAGTTCGCCTCACTTGGATTTTGGAGCCCAACTCGCTTTTGTCTCCATTTCAGTGCGGTTTTCGCAGCGGTCATAGTACTCTTGTCTACCTCATTCGTTTGGAAGACTTCGTTTTACGATTTTTTTCCTCAAAGCATCAGGTGTTAACGGTGTTCTTCGATATTCAAAAGGCCTACTATACCACCTGGAGATATGGTGTTTTACGTCAGTTATATGATTGGGAAATGAGGGGCTTTTTACCGGTTTTATTCAAGAATTTTGATCGTCCCGTAATTTAAAGATCCTTATAAGGGATGCTTTCTCAGGCTTGCGGATTCAGGAGGAAGGTGTTACCCAAGGGTGTGTTTTAGGTGTGACATGTTTCGCCGTTGCCATTAATAGTCTGGTGTCCACTCTTCCGGAGTGGTTTTTGGCTTCCCTCTTCGTGGATGACTTGACGTTGTTTTGTTCATCTCTCCGCTTGCCTTCTGCTGCCCGTTGATTACAGCTGGAAATTGATGCCGTGTCGGGTTGGTTTCCTTTTTTCGATCACCAAAACGAAAGCCATGCATTTATATCAGGATCGTGGTGTCCTTGTTCCCTCACCCTTCTTCTTAAGCGGAACGGCGATTGACTATGTACCCTTTTTTAAGTTGCTGGGTTTAACGTTTGATAACAAGCTCACTTTGTTGCCCCATTCGCGTTGCTTGATGGCGTCCTGTTCGAAGGCTATGGATTTGCTTATGGTTTTATCCCACACCACTTTATTCGGCACTGGTCCAAATCCCAGGTGGACTACGGTTGCCAGGTGTATTCTTCAGCGTCTCCTTCAGCCTTGAAGATACTTGACCCTGTTCGTTCGCTTTCGGCCCGTCTTAATAGTGGAGCCTTTCGCACCTCGCCTATGCCTAGCTCTTTGTTGAGAGTGGCGTGCTTCCTTTGCGATATCACTGGCTGCATGTGTGCCTACGATCCCTGTTTCGTGTTCAGCAATACCCTTCATCCCCAGTCCATGAGTGCCTTTTTACCCCATCCTCTTCGGCATCTTTTGATAGGCGGCCATCTCTACTCCGGGTTGGGGACCATCTCGCCTCCCTGGGTGTTCCTGGAGTGTTGGTTCTCCCATCCCGCCGGCTCCGTGTTGGAGCGTTCGCCCTCCTGAGGTCTGTACAACTTTTGGGCATTTCGAGAAAGGGTCTACTGACCCTCGTCTATTAAAGTGCCTGTTTCTTCAACATGCGTGTTCTCATGCTCACTAGCGTTCCATCTATACTGACGGCTCGAAGTCCGCCCTCGGTCGTGTCGTATACGGAGTCTCTTCGGTCCGCCCTTTCTCCTGTAGCATCCATTTTTACCGCAGAGTTGACGGCCATTCTTTTGGCTTTTAATTTAATTTTATTCATCAGTTCTTCAGATTTTATTGTTTTTAGCGATTTCCGGCCTGCTTTGGAGGCAGTTCGTTCTTTTACGCCCACACACCCTTTGGTTTTACGGATTCACTCTTGGCTGGTCAGAAATGCCTACTTTTACAGGGTGGCGTTCTGTTGGGCTCCGGCTCATGTTGGGGTCCCGGGCAACAAGGCGGCCGATCGACTGTCCTCGAGGTGCCAAATGCAGCCCTTCTGCCCTTTAGGGATTCCTACCCCGTAATCAGGGCGTCTTTTGTTTGTGGCAGAGGGAGTGGGATTCGTTCCCTTATTCTAAGCTGTTCCTTATTAAACGCTCTGTCTGTTCCTGGTCCTCTAGCTCCTTAGCGACTCCGGTCTTGGGAGGTTGCGAATTGGGCACACGCGACTCACCCATGGCTATTTAGTTTCGAGTGGATGCCGAATTGCCCCTGGTCGTCCCTTTTGCGGGGCGAGCTGTCTGTGGCTCACATTTTAGTAGTTTGTCAAAACCTTGCTTGTCTTCAAAATTCTTGCTTACCTATCCTTTCTAGCGTCGCCTTCCCTGCTTGACTTCGCTTTATTTTAACAGAGGACTCCCTTCGGTCGTCCTCCCTCCTTACAATTATATCACGAAGTGGCGTTTTATCCCTTTTGTAAATTCTTTCCATTTTTGTGTTAGGTTTATTGTTTTATTTTTTATCCTGTGCCCTTCCCTGCGGCTGGCGCATGTCATTTGTTTATTGCCCTAACCGGCCTTGTTTTTAGAATGTGTGCTGTATGCCCGTAATTTAAGTGTGAGTATCTGTGTGTTGTACTGTTTTCTTCTAATCCTTTGCTTTTCCCTATTTTTATTGAGTGTCTCCCACGCCTCTTCTGACTTTTTTCGGGCGACCCCATTTTAACAGTACTGCCATTAAGAATCCATTAGGATTGGGCGGCTGCAACCTTGTTTTTTTCCTTAAACCTAGAACAAGGTTGGAGGGGTCCCTGAGAAAGCATAATGTAGTCTACCTACTTTTTAGAGGTAGAAGTACCCGAGAGCGGCTCCAAAGATGGAAAGGGGAAGCCCTTTTCCACATTCGGATGGTATGAAGGGAGCCTCTCCACCGGTGGAAGGGATGTATCGTGTTAGCTCGTCCAGCTCGATACATAGAGAGGGTGAGACCGCACCTCGAGAAAAGTCTTCATAGGATCAGAAAATTGCAGAATGTGATCATATGCACAACTCGTTCCCACTCTTCTTGATGGGCTTTGGCAACCAGGTCCGCTATTCAGGTGACATTGTCCTGGATCTTTATCCATAAAGGATCGTGCCGGCGTAGCCACCTTATGTGTAAAGGAGGAAGGTGAGCAGAATCAAAAGCCAAACACACCCCATACCTAATACACTAACCAGCGGGCTTTAGACAATCGTAACGGGGAACACGCTGTATACACTACAACTCGACTAAGGGCCATATTTTTTTGTTTAGGGGGTTACCTAGCGACTGCCCACTTGGGCATAAGTCGCCGCAAACAAACAGCCTAGTTCTAGGATACATTGAAATAAAAATTTGAAAAAACAGAGGTAAAAAGGGAAGATGACAATTAGGAAGCAAGCTTCAGCATCTAGGAGCGGTTCCCTCCCCCCGGCGCAGGAGCGTGTGACCTAAAAGAAAAGCAATAACAAAAAAGACAAAACCTAATGAAATAAAGTGGCGTAGGCCGGCCTGCACACAAAAGTCAACAAATCCACCAGTCAATGTGCACGAACTCATCCCGAGTACAAGGGACAGGCGGTAGCGACCCCGCCCATCCCGGTACCGGGACAGGTAACGTGCGCGAAGATCACGCAGACTAGGACATTTGACAAGAATGTGCTGAATAGTCTGGGGGACGACGCAGTCGTCACAATAGGGCGCAGCCAAGCGCTCCATCAAATAGCGATGCGTCCAATTGAGGGATGACAAAAGTGACCGGAGGCCGTCGCCGGATTGGGGATAGGTCCATGGGAACAGTTGCGGCGCAATGACACGCAACTTTAAGTTCCCTTCGACAGTCTCCCATCTTCTTTGCTAAGCAGTCCGAAGAGCTGCCCGTATTCCTGCCATGTAGTCGGTGTGAGGAAGAGCGAAACGCTGGTCCGGTCGCAGAGTCATCGCGGACTCTTTGGCGCCCTCATCGGCGTGCTCATTCCCCGCCATTCCTACATGTCCAGGAACCCAGCAGAAGATAATTTCGACATCCGCCCGGCTGGCGAAAACCGTAGCGTCACGGATATCGCGAAACAGGGGATGCGGAGATTCCAATGCCACGAGAGCACTCAGGGCGCATTGTGAGTTGCTATATATCACAATCCGGTCTCTGAACCAGGCACGTCGCGTATTCTCCCGTACCGAGTGGTATATTACCACCAGCTCGGACGTAAAGACAGACGTAGTGCCTGGCAGAGCCCCGCTGACTTCAAACAGAGGGGATACGGCGTGGAAGCCGACCCCCTCTCCAGACTTGTAGCCATCCGTATACACCGGCACGGTTCCAGCGTGACACGAGGTGTGCTCCAGAAAGGTCGAACGCAATACTCCCGGCGCCGTACAAGCTTTAGGAGCAGAGGCGTGGCGACAAATAGCCAAATGTGGACCCTCCAGGGTGGCCTCATGAGCAGAACCACGGGCTCCACCGGCCCGAGAGCTATACCTAGCTCTCGAAGGAGTTTCCTTTCCAAAACCCAAAGGGCTTAGGGTATTTCTGGCGTCTCTCGGCGGCATAGGCACCGTCGAGACCAGCTGCGGTTGCAGTAAAAGCTGTTGGAGACTGAGGGAGGCGTCGGGCTCGCGCGTACATGCGAGTGATGCACTGCACGCGGCGCAGAGCGAGTGGCATCTCACCAGCATCGACCAACAGGCTCTCAATGGGGAAAGTGCGAAAGGCACCGGTCGCAAGGCGAAGGCCGGTGTGGTGGATCGAGTCCACCTTCCGCAATAAACGCTCAGCTGCGGATGCATAAAACTCGCATCCGTAGTCGAGCTTCGAACGAGCAAAGGATCGATAAAAAGTAATGCAGTAGCCCTATTAGCGCTAAACGTCACGGAACGGAGAATATCCATGGCGCGGGTACAAAAAACCCTAAGGCTGCGAATATGAGCCTCCCAGGTGAGGCGTCGGTCAAATACAAGACCAAGGAAACGGTGCGATTCAACCTCTTCCAGGCGCACCCCATTAAGAAACAAATCTGGGTCGGGGTTGAGCAGTCGATGGCGGCAGAAGTGCACCACCTTAGTCTTGGTCAAAAAAGCCGAAACCTGTGCGCTTTGCCATTGCGAGAGAACGGTTCAATGCCTGTTGGAGTCGACGCTTCAGAGAGATCGAAAGGTCGTCCACGTAGAGCGTAGCGAGATCATCTTCGGGCAGCCCCAAGGTGATGCCGTTGATGCTCAGATAACAGAGTGTGATACCTATGCCTTCCCCTGCGGGACACCCTCCTCCTGCTCGTTTGCGACGGAGAGAGCTCCCCCCACCCGTACGCGGAATCGACGATCTCGCAGAAATTCAGATATAAACATTCGGAGGCGTCCCCTCGCCCCCATCGTGTGGAGATCCTCCATGATACCGTATCGCCATGCGGTATCATAGGCCTTCTCCAGATCGAAAAACACCGTGGCGTAGTTCTGTCTACGAAGGAAAGTCTCGCAGACGGCATTTTCCATTCGGAGCAGAGCATCCGACGTGAAGTGGAACTTGCGGAAGCCGCACTGTGCGGAAGACAGATGGCCTCCGCTGTCGAGGAAAAAGGCTAATCTAACATTTACCAATTTCTCCATCAACTTGCACACGCAAGAGGTTAAAGAGATTGGGCGGAAACCGGTCGGAGTAGAGTGATCTCTCCCCGGTTTGCGAAAGGCGAACACAGTAGCGATTCGCCAGGAGTCTGAGACAAGACCTTCCACCCAGATCCTGTTACACAAATCTAACAGAAAGGCCATGCCTCGCTCACCCAGGTGTCGAAGCATGGCTTACGGGACATCGTCCGGACCATGGGCAGTGTCCGCGCAGGAAGCGAGAGCGGAACGAAACTCACTCACAGTAAACTTCTCGTTGAAGGGTTCTCTACCTCTGGAAGTAAAGTCCAGCCGGCGGCCTTCCGCGACATCACGACGTGCATTGAATGCTGGCAGAGCAGCATCACGGCTAGAGAATGCGGAAAAAGAGGTCGCTAAGGATTCCGCCATGGACGCGGGGTCCGAGATTGCGGTCCCATTCTCCTGGAGAACGGGAGAGGGGTCCTGCGAGAACTTGCCCCGAATCCTTTTGACTCGCTTCCACACCTCAGCTAAAGGGGGTCTTCCCGTTAAGTGAAGACACGTATGCCCGCAAAGAAGAGCGGCGGGCGTGCTTCGAAATATACCGGAACCTAGCCCTAGCCCGACGAAATTCAGCGACGGTGAATTCGTTCGGGCGGCGCTTATAGCGCATGTAGGCATAACGCTTCTGTTTGAGGGCCGTCTCACACTCGGCCGACCACCACGGGAGCGGTCGGCGTGCAAAACGGCCAGATCTCCTATGAATAATAGCTAGGCCCGCGGCGATGAGGTTGCCATAGAAGACCTCAACGGCCTTATCTACCGACCTAAACTCCTTGACTGAAATAGAGAATTTAGTCATTTCCTGAAATGCGGGCCACCGCACCCGCGTTAAGCACCACTGGGGCGGGCTCTCTGGCAGCAGCGTCCCCAAAAATGATATTTGAATGTGAAAGGGATCACTACCGTGGAGGTCATCTACCACCCCCCAATCAATATTAGGCTGTGCATCCGGAGATCAGAAAGATAGATCTAGGCAAGAAAATGAAGCGGTTCTTCGGCAGTGATGCGTAAACTCATCCACATTTAGGACACCCATCTCAAGCTCATCGATCAGGTCGGCAAGGACTTCACCCCGGTGATTAATAGAGTAGTCTCCCCAGAAGGGGTTTCTACCGTTTAGATCTCCGAGCAAAAGAAAGGGACTCGGCAACCGTGCCACGACTCGGCGTGAGTCCCCCGCGTCGAAGTCGGTTAATGGGGGAATGTACGCGAAAATAACAGTATACCTCCTATCAAGGTGCATCTGCACAGCCACTGCCTGAAAGGAGGTATCTAAAGAAAAAAGAAGAGCGGAGAAATCATGCCAGGTGTAAACCGCGCATCCCCCAGCCCGGCCATCCCACGGTGGTGGGGTCGCGAGACCCTTGTACCCCGGGAGGGCGGGCAGGGGGCACGCACCTAGCATGGTCTCCTGCAAAAAGATAGCTAACGGGGAGCGGGACGAGACGAGCCTCCGCAGCTCCTCCCAGTTGGTCTGGAGTCCATGCCAATTCCATTGAAGGAATATACACTCCAGGCCTAGCTCGGAGGAGACGCGGGGGCCCTCCTCGAACTGAAGACCCTCACGGGAATCGCCGTACGCTTCCCGGGGGCAGAACCCCTGGCGCTGTTGGCCGGACAAAGCGCTGAAGGCGCTGTCGCCTTCGAGGACTTATTGGGGAAGGTTGGGCTCGTCATGCGAGTCTTTTCCTCCCTCCGCCTCGAAAACTTAGGCGGGCGTTGCGGCTGCGGGGGCGGGGAGCCCTCTTTTCGAGGAACATCGTCTCCGAGCCACTCGCTCCACCTCGGGTCGTGGGCGAAGTAGCCGAAGCTCCTTTGTTCCTGTCCTTCTTTCGGGGGACAGCTTTAGGAACCCCGGAAGATGGCCCAGCGACAATCTTCAGGGGTGTTGCCTCCTGTGAGTCTAACGACTCGGTGGAGGCGCGTGGCCGTTTCGCCTTACGTGAAACGGTCACGCTGAGGAAAGAGGGGGGAGCCCTGGTTTTAGCCGGGGCAGGGTATGAACCCTTTTTGCCGCCAGCTTTACCAGGAAAGCGCTCGGGTTAAGTAGAGCCCGCAGAAGGGCTCCGAATGAGCGCGAAAACAACCATGCTCGTTGGCCTGGATGGGCCAGGAGCAAAGGGTGCCTTTCTAACTATTGAGGCATATGACGTCCCAGGCAGAGCTGGGCGCGCCAGGACCAAGTCCTTAGCCTCGCGGAATGAGATTCGATCCTGGGCCTGAACGGCTAGGATTTCTTTCTCCAGGAGATATGCACCACATTGCTTCGAAGAAGACTTATCGTGTGCGGCCTTGGAGCAATTTACACATACTTCGGGTGACCTCGACTTTGCACGTCTACAAGATCGAATTGTATGGCCGAAGCGGTGACAGTAATAGCACCGCCGCGGCAGTGGCACGAATGCCTTCACGCGGTAGCGGTACCAACCGGCACGCACCGAACCGACTCGTGGAGCTTGTCACAGTCGAACGTGACGAAGAGTGTAGGGGTGGGTCTCGAGGCCCCTCCCTGTTTTCTCATCACACGTTCGACCTTGACCGCCCCATGATCGGCCAGCTCTAAGGTGATGTCCTCAATGGAGCTGTCAACGAGTTCCCTCGCATAAACTACTCCTTTCACAAAGTTCATGGTAGAGTGCGGCGTCACACTCACCGGGGTGCCATGAAGTGTCCGAAGAGCACTTATCTTGGCCGCCTCGGCGGGATTCGCCGCATTCGCCAGAAGGCTCCCGTCCGAGAAACGGGTCACCTTCGACTCTCTACCAATTGCACTAGCTAATCCTCTCCACTGATGGATCATGTTGCCCTTGGATAACATGGTGCCATCAGTGGAGCGAATAACGAGGAAGCGTTTGAAGCCAGCGGGCTCGAAAACGCCAAGTAACCTCTGAATCAGGGGCCCCTATGTCATCAAGGCTTCGCCCTGTGCACTTTTAGTCTTTGTCATAGTCAGGGGCTCCACACCCGGTGTGGCAGAGGGGCCGGATGTGCCGATCTTGGCTTGGTCGCTTGCCAAAGTGGCAGCAGACCCATCCGTCCCCGTAGCCCCCGCGGATGGAGAGGAGCCCCGAGTCTTTTTCAGTCTTTCTTGTCTTTTTTTTCTTTTTAGGAGAGGAGGGCGGGGAATGAACCCGCTTCTCTCCTCCGCCGGCAGAAGCCCCTAGGCCAGATGGACCGGCCTCAGCCAGGTCCTTCTCCGAAATGGACAAGGTCCTGGCAGTCCTAGAGGCACCTGTCGCAGGAGATCCCCCCCCCCGCCCTCCTTGTACTGCCTCAGAAACCCCAGCCGTTAGGAGGTCCTTGCATAGGGGCGGATTCGGGTTCGGTGTTTGACGCCGAGCCCGGATTCCCCCCCCCCCTTCATGGAAGGCCCTACCGTCTGACGCTGGGTTTCCTCAAGGACCATGTCTATCACAGGAGGGGCCTCCAGTTGGCCATTCCTTCCCAGGACATCGCAGGTCCCCTTGACAGTGTCACCAGTATTGTGTGGGGAGGCACAGGCCTTGACCCCGGCAAAGTTTAATATTCTTGCCAGCAGGTCTTTTGAGGGAAGCGACCGAAGGGGCCTGGCTTCCCTCTCCCCCCTAAGGGGGTTTGCCCTACCGAGCCGGGCAGCGGCTGGCTTTCTTGGCATTCCCCTTGGAAAGAAAACAGAGGACTGCCGCTGGGAAAAGGGAGGTGACCGAAAGCACCTCCAGAGAAGGGGGTGAAGGGCATTCCCCTGCACCCGTAGGCGAAGGAGGGGAGTAAGCCTTATCGTGTGCGGCCTTGGAGCAATTTACACATACTTCGGGTGACCCCGACTTTGCACGTCTACAAGATCGATTCGTATGGCCGAAGCGGTGACAGTAATAGCACTGCCGCGGCAGTGGCACGAATGCCTTAATGCGGTAGCGGTACCAACCGGCACGCACCGACTCGAGGAGCTTTTCACAGTCGAACGTGACGAAGCTACAAGGGCCCGGCACTACTGCAACTATACAATCAGTTACGTCCGGTATGAGAATGGATACGGATCCACCACACCATCTTTATAACCCTAAGAGGCTGCCCGAGTTCTCCTACGCACGGAGTAAAGGGGCCAACGATGGGTTTCTCCTTGGGCATTCGGTAGACGAAGGCGGTGGAGATGCCCAGCCTCTTTCACCTTTATGAAGGAACAATTCGGAATCAATCCATTAAACGAGCAGAGGTCGGGTATTGATAAGGACCCCTAGATAGGTGAAGGAAGAGAGGGAAATAAAGGGCAGTGGAAGAGCGTAATAGAGGAGGAAAGAAAGAGGGGCATGTTAAAAGTCTTGTTAGCAGCACCATGGGTCCCCTAGGAGGCCCAGGGCTGACCCCCCTCGCCACAAGGCCAGAGCCTCTCTGGGAACAACCCCTGAAGAAAAGATCCCATAGAGGGAGGGGGTCCCAATAAAAAAGTCGTGCTAACCCATAAATACCTTCTCGGCACTCTCCCTCCCACGTAGTACCAGACTCACGTTCACTTTCGAGTGCCCCGCTGCAGCTTTTCTGTTTCTCTTATTGTTGTTCAGGACATACATTTAATCATGGTTATCTCTGAATATTTTCTCCTTTCCCTCTCCAAATCGCTTTACCCTATTGATATAATTATATTTGTTCTCCTTCCACACCCATATGCCTTTTTCCTACCCCTTGATACAGGACATGTCAAAAGTGGGATGGAATAGTACAATTTCGAGAAAATAGGTTTTTATTTTCACAAACCAGACTCAAAAACTTGTGAATTTTTAGAAAGGGGCAAGGAAAGATCATTTAGAAATACTAAATTTATCTGCATTCTAAACAATAATAGATTTATTGTGGAATGAGATAAAACCTTTGATTCATTTACTGATTTGTAGCTAAATACGTTTTGAAATTCTTAGAAACAGATTAACTTTTGACAATTTTGCTGCAAAATTCTGAGATAAAAAAATGGTAGTTATACTAAAAGGATTCTAGGGTTTCTGAAATTAAACTATTGATAGACTATTTCGGCTTGAACATTTTTATAAATATAATTATGAAAACTATTATTAAAAGTATACAACCATAAAGTTAACTATTCTTAGCATGCAAAAATATTTATGGAATAAAAAAAAAAATACAAAAGATTCATAAAAGTTCTATCGCTAATATTACCCTTTAATGCATTATTTTGAGGTATTCTGATCCAATAACACCAAACAAGAAATTCATATAATTTCAGGCTTAACAGCTCAGTTACTAACAATTGTACCGTACATCACTGACAATTCAACTTTTTTTACAATGCAATGAACACATATTTGTAAGTAAGAGACTCAGAAATTATCTACTATGTATCTCATTTGTTAATTTAATACAAAAAACATTTTTGCTCCCCCTCCCCAACCCTGCACTAAGATTCATAACTTATCAATACTCTGAACAAGGCTAGAAAGGTTCAGTTGCAAGATTGAAAGTCTGCCACCAGTAAATAATACAAAATGATTTCAGGGCAGGATTAATTCACCTGAGACTAAATACCTCATGATGGCAAGAATGAGAAATGTTAAAAAATGACATTTAAAAACTGCTTTTAATTTGAGTTTTCACAGGTACATTATTCTTTGTGCTGTGGAGTAGCAGTCCAGTTGATCAAAGGAAACCACAGGAAATTACAATAATTTTTGTAGGAAGTCAAAGTCTTTAGAAGCAAACTTAAATTACAGCAGCAGATTCATGGAACCTTGCCATCCTCCACCAAGAGGACTAATGCTATAATAAGAGATAGCAAGGTCCAACAATAAATCGAGTCAAACCCAAATCATAAAAGGAAAATGGGTGAAGAGGAATGACAAAGGAAAATATTGTACTGACTTTGACTTGGATAAAACGTTAATTACAGATTTATTTAGTACTAAGTGTCGACTAAAATGATCCCACGTTGTACATTGCCTGACAAATATTACTCAAGTGATCGTGTGATTGTGCATGTTCTGGAAGAAGTGGTTGACAACATAAGAATGAGGATTGTCTTAAAATTAAAATTTAACCACAACTAATTATTTACCATTATAAAATGAATAATTCCTATCTTCCTTAAATATGACATCTTTACACCACACATCTGAATTTTTGCCCTACACTACGAAATTATGAGTAACCGGAAAACTGCATCTGGCAATGGCAACATCTTTTGTTACTTAAGAAAGGGTGCGCACACACTTCTGGTGCTACCTGGTAATTCAAAAAGAAAGGAATCCTTATTTTGACTCGCATACTCCACTAATGAAGTTTCTTAAATTTAAAAATGACAGAATGTGAGCGAGGTATAAGTTACAAACCCCTCAAATTAATTACTACTTGTGATGGACATAAAAAAAGAAACTAAACTTAACCCTTTGGACTAATTGGATGTACACAAATGTGTGTCAATTCCTTTAAAACTACGCTACAAAATATAGAAAAAGTGAATACAGGTTGAATGGCTAAAGGGCCGACCAATGAATGCTCTTCGTTGTTAATAAAAGACTAAACTTCAATATCTTTTAACTTGGAGAGGATATTTTGGTCTTCTTCTTCATCATCTTTGGCAATTAACAGAGAAAAACCCAGAGAACATGCCACTTGATACACAAGAAGACCATCCAATGCCTTCACTTCTTTGGGTTGAGGACTTGACTTGGTATTATCTCCCAAACCCTAAAGAAGAGGAAATTGTGTGGTAATTCATAGCAAAATTATTAACTAGAGAACTGTATCATTAACCACTTCCCCATAAATTGGGGGTGGAGGCACAAGCACTTATTTAGTTCAAATCTAATCAAAATTGGCTTGGAACTGGAAATAATCTTGTGTTACAGCTTAACATTATTACCATTTTGTAGGGTTTAAAACAAAAGAGAATGAACAGATAAGAATTTACGAGACATTAAAATTCTGTAATTTGTTGCGTGGTCAAGGAAGGATGGCCAAACCCGGATAAAGGAAGTGCAGGGACCCCTCCATTCATGCCGATAGTAACATTGACACATTCCAGCTAAACCTTTTATGAAAGCAGTTGATGACACAGGAGAAAAGTTAAAGGGCTTGGATGGGAAAAGAGGTTCGAGACAGAATAGGTCATTTCTTCGTTAGGATAGGGCCGGAGAGTTCCAGATGCGCCCTTAAGTCTGTGAACGCATTCCTGGGATTTTTAGACAAAAGCAGAGTCCTAGCCTTTCTGCCCATTTCACACACAGTTGGATTTAGCAGCTGACATCACAGAAAAACTTTAAAAAACTAAGGAAACTGACCATTTTGTGAACTTGATAAATTCTGGAAGTATTAACCATTTCCCAGCCCATGGTTTGGATGAGGTGTAATGAAATGGAAGTGTTGAAAGGAAAATGCAACATATACAAGGAAATCAATGAATTTGTAAATCTCAAAACTCAACCAAAAGTCATTAAGAAAATTAACTCAAACATGATCAGAGAATCCACACAAAATTCATAAATTGCATCTAAAAAGAACGAAAAGAAACATTAAAGAGAAAGTGAGAATAATTGAAGAAAGGGATTGAGGATGACAAGTCCTTAAATATAGACCCCCCACCAAAGTATAAAATACACTGTGGAATCATTAATTTAATGTAATTAGATATTTGTGCTAAATGAATTTATTACATTTTAATACTTAGTCAGACCCACCACTTTTGCTTTAATTACAATTTTTTTTTAAGAGCTTATTTGACGACTGCCTTCTTGGACATTAGTCGCCGTATTAAAAAGTGCCTAGTACTTGACTACTTTAAAATAAGATTCAATAAAAAAAACCCACTAAAGATAAAAAAAAGGAAAAGGCAACGAGCAGGAAGCAAGCTCCTGCACCGGGAGGACCTCCCGGTGCAGGAACGTAAGACCTATAAAAAAAAACTAGTTAAATAAAAGGGAGAAGGCTAGCCTCCCACCCCAAAAGTCTACCAGTCGATGTGCACGCACCCGTCCCGAGTACAAGGGACAGGCTGTAGCGACCCCGCCCATCCCGGTTCCGGGACAGGTAACGTGCACGAAGATCACGCAGAATGGGATATTCGACAAGAATGTGCCGAACAGTCTGGAGGACGACGCAGTCGTCACAATACGGAAAGGAGAGCGCTCCATTAAATGGCGATGCGTCACACGAGTGTGCCCGATTCGGAGACGACATAAAGCGACCGGAAGCCGTCGCAGCATTAGGGAACAGGTCCATGGCACGTTAATTTAAGTTCCCTTCGGCCGTCTCCCACCTTCTTTGCTAAGCAGTCCGAAGAGCTACCCGTATTCCTGCCATGTAGTCGGTGTGAGGAAGTGCGAAACGCTGGTCCGGTCGCAGAGTCCTCGTGGACTCTTTGGCGCCCTCATTCCCCGCAATTCTTGCATGTCCAGGAACCCAGCAGAAGATAATCTCGACATCCGTCCGGCTCGCCAAAACCGAGGCGTCACGGATATCGCGAACCAGGGGATGCGGAGATCCAATGCCCCGAGAGCACTCAGGGCGCTTTGTGAGTCGCTATAGATCATAATCCGGTCTCCGAACCAGCCACGTCGCGTAATCTCCCGTACCGAGTGATGTATTGCCACCAACTCGGCCGTGAAGACAGACGCAGCGCCTGGCAGAGCCCCGCTGACTTCAAACAGAGGGGATACGGCGTGGAAGCCAACCCCCTCTTGAGACTTGGAGCCATCCATATACACTGGCACGGTTCCAGCGTAACACGAGGTGTGCTCCAGAAAAGTCGAACGCAATACTCCCAGCACCGTACAAGCTTTGGGAGCAGAGGCGTGGCGACAAATAGCTAAATGTGGTACCCTCCATGGTGGCGAGAACATCGCGAAATTCAGCAACAGTGCAATCGTTCGGGCGGCGCTTATAGCGCATGTAGGCCTAACGCTTCTGTTTGAGGGCCATCTCACACTCGGCCGACCACCATGGGAGTGGTCGGCGTGCAAAACGGCCAGACGTCCTAGGAATAGTAGTCAGGCCCATGGCGATGAGGTTGCCGGAGAAGAACTCAACGGCCTCATCTACCGACCTAAACTCCTCGACTGAGATACAGAATTCAGTCATTTCCTGAAATGCAGGCCACCGCGCCCGCGCCAAGCACCACCGAGGTGGGCTCTCAGGCGGCGGTTGCCCTGAAAATGATATTTGAATGCGAAAGTGATCACTACCATGGAGGTCATCGACCACCGCCCCAATCAAAATCAGGCTGTGCATCCGAAGAGCACAAAGATAGGTCAAGGCAAGAAAATGAAGGGGTTCTCGGACAGTGATGCGTAAACTCACCCACGTTTAGGACACCTATCTCAAGTTCTTCGATCAGATCGGCAAGGACTTGTCCCCTGGGATTTATTGAGTAATCTCCTCAGAGAGGATGCCTGCCGTTCAGATCTCCAAGCAAGAGAAAGGGCCTCGGCAACCGTACCACGACGCGGCGATAGTCCCCCGCGTCGAAGTCAGCTAACGGTGGAATATACGCAGAAAAGATAGTATACCTCCTATCCAGGTGCAGCTGCACAGCCACTGCCTGAAAGGAGTTATCTAAAGACAAAGGAAGAACGGAGACATCATGCCGGGTGTAAACCGCGCATCCCCCAGCCCGGCCATCCCGCGGTGGTGGGGTCGCAAGACCCTTATACCCCGGGAGGGCGGGCAGGGGGCAGGCGCCTAGCATGGTCTCCTGCAAAAAAATAGCTAACGGGGAACGGGACGAGACGAGCCTCCGCAGCTCCTCCCAGTTGGCTCAGAGTCCACGGCAATTCCATTGAAGGAATATGCCCTCCAGGCCTAGCTCGGAGGAGACGCGGGGGCCCTCCTCGAACAGAAGACCCTCACGGGAATGGCCGTACGCTTCCCGGAAGCATAACCCGGGGCGCTGTTGGCCGGACAAAGCGCTGAAGGCGCTGTCGCCTTCGAGGACTTATTGGGGGAGGTTGGGCTCGCCATGCGAGTCTTTTCCTCTCTCCGCCTCGAAACCTTAGGCGGGCGTTGCGGTTTCGGAGGCGGGGGGGCTCTCTTTTCGAGGAACCCCCGTCTCTGAGCCACTCGCTCCACCACTAGGCGTGGGCGAAGGAGCCGAAGCTCCTTTGTTGCTGTCCTCCTTTCGGGAAGCAGCTTTAGGAACCCCGCAAGATAGCGTGTCGACCAACTTCAGAGGTGTTGCCCCCTGTGAGTCTAACGACTCGGTGGAGGCGAGTGGCCGTTTCGCCTTACAGGAAACGGTCACGCTGGGGGAAGAGGGGGGAGCCCTGGTTTTAGCCGGGGCTGTGTATGAACCCTTTTTGCCGCCAGCTTTACCAGGGGAGCGCCCGGGTTGGGTAGAGACCGCAGAAGGGCTCCGAATGGGCGCGGAAACAACCGTGGTCGTTGGCCTGGATGGGCCAGGAGCAGAGGGTGTCTTTCTAACTATTGAGGCATATGACGTCCCAGGCAGAGCCGGGCGCGAAACGACCAAGTCTTTAGCCTCGCGGAATGAGAGTCGATCCTGGGCCTAAACGGCTAGGATTTCTTTCTCAAGGGAATATGCACCACATTGCTTCGAAGAAGCAGGGTGCGGCTCTCCGCAATTGACACACTTGGCCACACACGATTTGGACTTATCGTGTGCGACCTTGGAGCAATTTACACAGACTTCGGGTGACCCCGACTTTGCACGTCTACATGAGCGATTCGTATGGCCGAAGCGGTGACAGTAATAGCACCGCCGCCGCAGTGGCACGAATGCCTTCACGCGGTAACGGTACCAACCGGCACACACCGACTCACGGAGCTTGTCACAGTCGAACGTGACGAAGAGTGTAGGGGTGGGTCTCGAGGCCCCTCCCTGTTTTCTCATCACACGTTAGACCTTGACCGCCCCATGGTCGGCCAGCTCTAGGGTGATGTCCTCAATGGAGTAGTCAACGAGTTCCCTCGCATAAACTACTCCTTTCACAAAGTTCATGGTAGAGTGCGGCGTCACACTCACCGGGGTGCCATGAAGTGTCCGAAGAGCACTTATCTTGGCCGCCTCGGCGGGATTCGCCAGAAGGCTCCCGTCCGAGAAAGAGGACACCTTCAGCTCTCTATCAATTGCACTAGCTAATCCTTTCCTCTGATGGATCATGTTGCCCTTGGACAACATGGTGCCATCAGTGGAGCGAATAACGAGGAAGCGTTTGAAGCCAGCGGGCTCGAAAACGCCAGGTAACCTCTGAATGAGAGGCCCCGATGTCATCGAGGCCCCGCCCTGTGCACTCTTGGTGTTAGTCTTAGTCCGGGGCTCCGCACACGGGGGAGTAGAGGGGCCGGATGTGCCGATGTTGGCTTGGTTGCCTACCAAGGTGGTAGCAGACCCATCCGTCCCCGCAGCCCCCGCGGATGGAGAGGAGCCCCGAGTCTTCTTTGTCTTTCTAGTTTTTTTCTTTTTTGGAGAGGAGGGCGAGGAATGAACCCGCTTCTCACCTCAGCCGGCAGAAGCCCCCATGCCAGATGGGCGGCCTCAGCCAGGTCCCTCTCCGAAATGAAGAAGGTCCTGGTAGTCGTAGGGGCACCTGTCGGAGGAGATCCCTCTCCTCCTTTTACTGTCTCGGAGCCCTCGGCCGTTTGAGGGGGACCTTGCATAGGGGCAGGTTCGGGTTCGGTGCTTGGCGCCAAGCCCGGATTCTCCCTCATGGAAGGCCCTACCGTCTGAGGCTGTGTCTCCTCAAGGACCATGTCTATCACAGGAGGAGCCTCCGGTTGGCCAACCCCTCCCAGGACATCGCAGGTACCCTTGGCAGTGTCGCCAGTCTTGTGTGGGGAGGCACAGGCCTTGACCCCGGCAAGGTTTAAAATTCTCGCCAGCAGGTCTTTTAATTATTTTTTTGGTTAAGGGGCTATCTGGCGACTGCCGACTTAGGCATAAGTTGCCGTAAACAAACAGCCTAGTTCTAGGCTACTTCAAAATAATTCAACAGGAAACAACAATATAAAGAAATAACAATAACAAAGCAATAACAAAAACGATAACAAAAACAACAACAATAAAACCGGGTTAAATGAAAGGGAGAAGGCCGGCCTCCCCCAAAAAGTCAATAAGTCCACCAGTCATGGTGCACGCACTCGTCCCGAGTACAAGGGACAGGCGGTAGCGACCCCGCCCATCCCGGTACCGAGAGAGGTATCGTGCGCGAAGATCACCCAGACTGGGACATTCGACAAGAATATGCCGAACAGTCTGGGGGACGACGCAGTCGTTGCAATAGGGCGCATGCGAGTGCTCCATCAAGTAGCGATGCGTCACACGAGTGTGTCCGATTCGAAGACGACAGAAAGCAACCTGAAGCCGCCGCGGCATTGGGGGATAGATCCATGGGAACAGTCGCGGCGCAATGGCACACAACTTTAAGTTCCCTTCGACCGACTCCCATCTTCTTTGCCAAGCAGTCCGAAGAGCTGCCCGTATTCCTGCCATGTAGTCGGTGTGAGGAAGAGCGAAACGCTGGTCCGGTCGCAGAGTCTTCGCGGACTCTTTGGCGCCCTCATTCCCCGCAATTCCTACATGTCCAGGAACCCAGCAGAAGATAATCTCGACATCTGCCCGGCTCGCAAAAACCGTGGCGTCACGGATATCGCGAACCAGGGGATGCGGAGATTCCAATGCCCCGAGAGCACTCAGGGCGCTTTGTGAGTCGCTATAGATCACAATCCGGTCTCCGAACCGGGCACGTCGCGTAATCTCCCGTACCGAATGGTGTATTGCCACCAGTTCGGCCGTGAAGACAGACGCAGCGCCTGGTAGAGCCCCGCTGACTTCAAACAGAGGGGATACGGCGTGGAAGCCGACCCCCTCTTGGGACTTAGAGCCATCCGTATACACTGGCACGGTTCCAGCGTGACACGATGTGTGCTCCAAAAAGGTCGAACGCAATACTCCCGGCGCAGTACAAGCTTTGGGAGCAGAGGCGTGGCGACAAATAGCCAAATGTGGTACCCTCCAGGGTGGCGTCCTGGGCAAAACCAGGGGCGCCACCGGCCCGAGAGCGATATCTACCTCTCGAAGGAGTTTCCTGGCCCTAAACCGAAAAGGCTTAGGGTATGACTGGCGTCTCTCGACGGCATAGGCACCATCGAGATCAGCTGCGGATGCAGTGAGAGCTGTTGGCGACTGAGGGAGGCGCCCGGCTCGCGCGTACAGTCGAGTAATACACTGCACGCGGCGCAGAGCGAGTGGCATCTCCCCAGCATCGACCAACAGGCTCTCAATGGGAAAAGTGCGGAAGGCACCGGTCGCCATGCGAAGGCCGGTGTGGTGGATCGAATCCACCTTCCGCAATAAACGCTCGGCTGCGGATGCATAAAACTCGCATCCGTGTCGAGCTTCGAACGAACAAAGGATCGATAAAAAACTAAGGCAGTAGCCCTATCAGCGCCCCAAGCGCTGAACGTCACGGAACGGAGAATGTCCATGACGCGGGTACAAGACACCCTAAGGATGCGAATGTGAGCCTCCCAGGTGAGGCGTCGGTCGAATACAAGACCAAGGAAACGGTGCGACTCAACCACATCCAGGCGCAACCCATTAAGAAACAAATCTGGGTCGGGGTGAAGCCGTGGATGGCGGCAGAAGTGCACCACCTTAGTCTTGGCCAAAGAAAACCGAAACCTGTGCGCTTCGGCATAGCGAGAGACGCGGTTCAATGCCTGTTGGAGTCGACGCTCCAGTTGGCATCTGGGCCGCGCCAAAAGAGATCGAAAGGTCGTCCACGTAGAGCGTAGCGAGAACATCTTCCGGCAGGACCCAGGTGATGCCGTTGATGCTCAGGGCAAAGAGTGTGACACTGAGGACACTTCCCTGCGGGACACCCTCTTCCTGCTCCTTTGGGCCAGAGAGGGCTCCCCCCACCCGTACGCGGAATCGACGATCTCGCAAAAATTCAGATATAAACATTGGGAGGCGTCCCCTCGCCCCCATCGTGTGGAGAGTCTCCATGATACCGTATCGCTATGCGGTATCATAGGCCTTCTCCAGATCGAAAAACACCGTGGCGTAGTGCTGTCTACGAAGGAAAGCCTCGCAGACGGCATTTTCCAGTCGGAGCAGAGCATCCGACGTGGAGTGGAACTTGCGGAAGCCGCACTGTGCGGAAGACAGATGGCCTCCGCTGTCCAGGAAAATGGCTAATCTAACATTTACCAATTTCTCCATCAACTTGCACACGCAAGAGGTTAGAGAGATTGGGCGGAAACCGGTCGGAGTAGAGTGATCTCTCCCCGGTTTGCGAAAGGCAAGCACAGTAGCGATTCGCCAGGAGTCTGGGAGAAGACCTTCCACCCAGATCCTGTTGAACAAATCTAGCAGAAAGGCCATGCCCCGCTCACCTAGATGTCGAAGCATGGCGTACGGGACATCGTCCGGACCGTGGGCAGTGTCCGCGCACGAAGTGAGAGCGGAACGCAACTCGCTAACAGTAAACTTGTCGTTGAAGGGTTCTCCGCCTCTGGAGGTAAAGTCCAGCCGGCGGCCTTGCGCGACATCACGACGTGCATTGAATGCTGGCGTAGCAGCATCACGGCTAGAGAATGCAGAAAAAGCGGTCGCGAAGGATTCCGCCACGGACGCGGGGTCCAAGATTGCGGTCCCATTCTCCTGGAGAACTTGCCCCGAATCCTTTTGACTCGCTTCCACACCTCAGCTAAAGGGGTCTTCCCGTTAAGTGAAGACACGTATGCCCGCCAAGAAGAGCGGCGGGCGTGCTTCGAAATATACCGGAACCTATCCCTAGCCCGACGAAATTCAGCGACAGTGAAATCGTTCGGGCGGCGCTTATAGCGCATGTAGGCATAACGCTTCTGTTTGAGGGCCGTCTCACACTCGGCCGACCACCACGGGAGCGGTCGGCGTGCAAAACGGCCAGACGTCCTAGGAATAGTAGTCAGGCCCACGGCGATGAGGTTGCCGGAGAAGAACTCAACGGCCTCATCTACCGACCTAAACTCCTCGACTGAGATACAGAATTCAGTCATTTCTAGAAATGCAGGCCACCGCGCCCGCGCCAAGCACCACCGAGGTGGGCTCTCAGGCGGCGGTTGCACTGAAAATGATATTTGAATGGGAAAGTGATCACTACCATGGAGGTCATCGACCACCCTCCAATCAAAATCAGGCTGTGCATCCGAAGAGCACAAAAATAGGTCAAGGCAAGAAAATGAAGCGGTTCTCGGACAGTGATGGGTAAACTCATCCACGATTAGGACACCCATTTCAAGCTCTTCGATCAGATCGGCAAGGACTTGTCCCCTGGGATTTATGGAGTAATCTCCCCAGAGAGGATGCCTGCCGTTCAGATCTCCAAGCAAGAGAAAGGGCCTCGGCAACCGTACCACGACGCGGCGATAGTCCCCCGCGTCGAAGTCAGCTGACGGTGGAATATACGCAGAAATGATAGTATACCTCCTATCCAGGTGCAGCTGCACAGCCACTGCCTGAAAGGAGGTATCTAAAGAGAAAGGAAGAACGGAGATATCATGCCGGGTGTAAACCGCGCATCCCCCAGCCCAGCCATCCCGCGGTGGTGGGGTCGTAAGACCCTTGTACCCCGGGAGGGCGGGCAGGGGGCACTCGCCTAGCATGATCTCCTGCAAAAAAATAGCTAACGGGGAGCTGGACGAGACGAGCTTCCGCAGCTCCTCCCAGTTGGCCCGGAGTCCACGGCAATTCCATTGAAGGAATATGCCCTCCAGGCCTAGCTCGGAGAGACGCGGGGGCCCTCCTCGAACTGAAGGAAGACCCTCACGGGAATGGCCGTACGCTTCCCGGGGGCAGAACCCCAGGCGCTGTTGGCCGGACAAAGCGCTGGAGGCGCTGTCGCCTTCGAGGACTTATTGGGGGAGGTTGGGCTCGCCATGCGAGTGTTTTCCTCCCTCCGCCTCGAAACCTTAGGCGGGCGCTGCGACTTCGGAGGCGGGGGGCCCTCTTTTCGAGGAAACACCGTCTCCGAGCCACCCGCTCCACCTCGGGGCGTGGGCGAAGGAGCCGAAGCTCCTTTGTTGCTGTCCTCCTTTCGGGGGACAGCTTTAGGAACCCCCGAAGATGGCCTAGCGACCATCTTCAGTGGTGTTGCCTCCTGTGAGTCTAACGACTCGGTGGAGGCGCGTGGCCGTTTCACCTTGCGGGAAACGGTCACGCTGGGGAAAGAGGGGGGAGCCCTGGTTTTAGCCGGGGCTGGGTATGAACCCTTTTTTGCCGCCAGCTTTACCAGGGGAGCGCCCGGGTTGGGTAGAGCCTGCAGAAGGGCTCCGAATGGGCGCGGAAACAACCGTGGTCGTTGGCCTGGATGGGCCAGGAGCAGAGGGTGCCTTTCTAGCTACTGAGGCATATGACGTCCCAGGCAGAGCTGGGAACGCCAGGACCAAGTCCTTAGCCTCGCGGAATGAGAGTCTATCTTGTGCCTGAACGGCCAGGATTTCTTTCTCCAGGAGATATGCACCACATTGCTTCGAAGAAGCAGGGTGCGGCTCTCCGCAATTGACACACTTGGCCACACACGATTTGGACTTATCGTGTGCGACCTTGGAGCAATTTACACATACTTCGGGTGACCCCGACTTTGCACGTCTACATGAGCAATTCGTATGGCCGAAGCGGTGACAGTAATAGCACCGCCGCGGAAGTGGCACGAATGCCTTCACGCGGTAGCGGTACCAACCGGCACGCACCGACTCAGGGAGCTTGTCACAGTCGAACGTGACGAAGAGTGTAGGGGTGGGTCTCGAGGCCCCTCCCTGTTTTCTCATCACACGTTCGACTTTGACCGCCCCATGGTCGGCCAGCTCTAGGGTGATGTCCTCAATGGAGTAGTCAACGAGTTCCCTCGCATAAACTACTCCTTTTACAAAGTTCATGGTAGAGTGCGGCGTCACACTCACCGGGGTGCCATGAAGTGTCCGAAGAGCACTTATCTTGGCCGTCTCGGCGGGATTCGCCGCATTCGCCAGAAGGCTGCCGTCCGAGAAACGGGTCACCTTCGGCTCTCTACCAATTGCACTAGCTAATCCTCTCCTCTGATGGATCATGTTGCCCTTGGACAACATGGTGCCATCAGTGGAGCGAATAACGAGGAAGCGTTTGAAGCCAGCGGGCTCGAAAACGCCAGGTAACCTCTGAATGAGGGGCCCCGATGTCATCGAGGCTCCGCCCTGTGCACTTTTGGTCTTAGTCAGGGGTTCCGCACACGGGGGGGGAGAGGGGCTGGATGTGCCGATCTTGGCTTGGTCGCCTACCAAAGTGGCAGCAGACCTATCCGTCCCCGCAGCCCCCGCGGATGGAGAGGAGCCCCGAATCTTCTTTGTCTTTCTAGTCTTTTTCTTTTTTGGAGAGGAGGGCGGGGAATGAACCCGCTTCTCACCTCCGCCGGCAGAAGCCCCCATGCCAGATGGGCCGGCCTCAGCCAGGTCCCTCTCCGAAATGGAGAAGGTCCTGGCAGTCGTGGGGGCACCTGTCGGAAGAGATCCCTCCCCTCCTTGTATTGCCTTGGAGCCCTCAGCCGTTTGAGGGGGACCTTGCATAGAGGCGGACTCGGGTTCGGGGCTTGGCGCCGAGCCCGGATTCCAACCCATGGAAGGCCCTACCGTCTGAGGCTGGGTCTCCTCAAGGACCATGTCTATCACAGGAGGAGCCTCCGGTTGGCCAACCCCTCCCAGGACATCGCAGGTCCCCTTGGCAGCGTCAAGAGTCATTTGTGGGGAGGCACAAGCCTTAACCCCGGCAAGATTTAATATCCTTGCCAGCAGGTCTTTTGAGGGAAGCGACCGAAGGGGCCTGGCTTCCCTCTCCCCCCTAAGGGGGTTTGCCCTACCGAGCCGCTTACAAGAGGGGCGGTCGGCAATGGGCTGCCTGCTGGCTTTCTTGGCAGTCCCCTTAGAAAGAAAAGGAGGGACTGCCGCTGGAAATAGGGAGGTGCCCGAAAGAACCTCCAGAGAAGGGGGTGAGGGGGAGTCCCCTGCACCCGTAGGCGAAGGAAAGGAGTAATCCTCCTCTCCGGTTAGAGAAATATGGAGCGTCCCCTGTTCAAGCACAGGGGGAGGGGGACCTCCATTTTTTTGCTGGAGCTGCCCGAGGGCGGCCCGTTGTTCTTGGGGAAGTTGGGGGTGGGGTTTTTTTTGTTTGATCTTCATCATTGGGCATGGTGACCCTTTTTTTAACACGGGATGCAATAGCGCACACCTCTCGCAGTAGCCCGCACTGCGAGAGGTGCTTACAAGCCCGGCAGAGCCAGGCGCCGCCATTTGGGACCACCCCTCCCGCCTGATGGCCTGGCAGTCCATCGGCATGGCGGCTCCACCTTGAACACGGCGTAAAATATATAGATTGTGAAGAGGAGAGGAAAGGGGAAGTGAGGAAGGTATGGGTGGGGATGAAGCAGGTTGTTAAAAACCAGCCACCCCAGACCGGAGCTCACGGGTTAGGGAACATTGTCCCCTACCCCCTCAGCCCCGATGCGGGACGGTTGGCTGAAAGGAAGGTCAGCATCTACCCTGTGAAATTAGAGGCTGACCAGAGAAAGTTGTGGGAGAGGTTGTGTGAAAAGAGAGGAAACAAGTGTTTTGAAGGAAGGAAGAGAGGCTAAGCTGGGGCCGGACGGGGTGTTGAGTCCCGTCAGCACGGCGGCCAGGATGGCAAATCGCCGCGCCCCTTACGGGGGTGTCCAAGGCAATTCCATTGAAGGAATATGCCCTTCAGGCCTAGCTCGGAGGAGACGCGGGGGCCCTCCTCGAACTGAAGACCCTAACGGGAATGGCCGTACGCTTCCCGGGCGCTGTTGGCTGGACAAAGCGCTGGAGGCGCTGTCGCCTTCGAGGACTTATTGGAGGAGGTTGGGCTCCTTTGTTGCTGTCCTCCTTTCGGGGGACAGCTTTAGGAACACCCGAAGATGGCCTAGCGACCATCTTCAGGGGTGTTGCCTCCTGTGAGTCTAACGACTCTGTGGAGGCGCGTGGCCGTTTCGCCTTGCGGGAAACGGTCACGCTGGGGGAAGACGGGGAAGCCCTGGTTTTAGCCGGGGCTGGGTATGAACCCTTTTTGCCACCATCTTTACCAGGGGAGCGCCCGGGTTGGGTAGAGCCCGCAGAAGGGCTCCGAATGGGCGCGGAAACAACCGTGCTCGTTGGCCTGGATGGGCCAGGAGCAGAGGGTGCTTTTTTTGCTACTGAGGCATATGACGTCCCAGGCAGAGCTGGGCGCGCCAGGACCAAGTCCTTAGCCTCGCGGAATGAGAGTCTATCCTGGGCCTGAATGGCCAGGATTTCTTTCTCCAGGAGATATGCACCACATTGCTTCGAAGAAGCAGGGTGCGGCTCTCCGCAATTGACACACTTGGCCACACACGATTTTGACTTGTCGTGTGCGACCTTGGAGCAATTTACACATACTTCGGGTGACCCCGACTTTGCACGTCTACATGAGCGATTCATATGGCCGAAGCGGTGACAGTAATAGCACCGCCACGGAAGTGGCACGAATGCCTTCACGCGGTAGCGGTACCAACTGGCACGCACCGACTAAGGGAGCTTGTCACAGTCGAACGTGACGAAGAGTGTAGGGGTGGGTCTCGAGGCCCCTCCCTGTTTTCTCATCACACGTTTGACTTTGACCGCTCCATGGTCGGCCAGCTCTAGGGTGATGTCCTCAATGGAGTAGTCAACGAGTTCCCTCGCATAAACTACTCCTTTTACAAAGTTCATGGTAGAGTGCGGTGTCACACTCACCGGGGTGCCATCAAGTGTCCGAAGAGCACTTATCTTGGCCGCCTCGGCGGGATTCGCCGCATTCGCCAGAAGGCTCCCGTCCGAGAAACGGGTCACCTTCGACTCTCTACCAATTGCACTAGCTAATCCTCTCTGATGGATCATGTTGCCCTTGGATAACATGGTGCCATCAGTGGAGCGAATAACGAGGAAGCGTTTGAAGCCAGCGGGCTCGAAAACGCCAGGTAACCTCTGAATGAGGGGCCCCGATGTCATCGAGGCTCCGCCCTGTGGACTCTTGGTCTTAGTCATGGGCTCCGCACACTGGGGGGTAGAGGGGCTGGATGTGTCGATCTTGGCTTGGTCGCCTACCAAAGTGGCAGCAGACCTATCCGTCCCCGCAGCCCCCGCGGATGGAGAGGAGCCCCGAGTCTTCTTTGTCTTTCTAGTTTTTTTCTTTTTTGGAGAGGAGGGCGGGGAATGAACCCGCTTCTCACCTCTGCCGGCAGAAGCCCCCATGCCAGATGGGCCGGCCTCAGCCAGGTCCCTCTCCGAAATGGAGAAGTTCCTGGTAGTCGTGGGGACACCTGTCGGAGGAGATCCCTCCCCTCCTTGTATTGACTCGGAGCCCTCAGCCGTTTGAGGGGGACCTTGCATAGGGGCGGACTCGGGTTCGGTGCTTGGCGCCGAGCCCGGATTCCACCCCATGGAAGGCCCTACCGTCTGAGGCTGGGTCTCCTCAAGGACCATGTCTATCACAGGAGGGGCCTCCAGTTGGCCATCCCCTCCCAGGACATCGCAGGTCCCCTTGGCAGCGTCAAGAGTCATTTGTGGGGAGGCACAAGCCTTAACCCCGGCAAGGTTTAATATCCTTGCCAGCAGGTCTTTTGAGGGAAGCGACCGAAGGGGCCTGGCTTCCCTCTCCCCCCTAAGGGGGTTTGCCCTACCGAGCCGCTTACAAGAGGGGCGGTCGGCAATGGGCTGCCTGCTGGCTTTCTTGGCAGACCCCTTAGAAAGAAAAGGAGGGACTGCCGCTGGAAATAGGGAGGTGCCCGAAAGCACCTCCAGAGAAGGGAGTGAAGGGAAGTCCCCTACACCCGTAGGCTTAGGAGAGGAGTAAGCCGCCTCTCCGGTTAAAGAAGTATGGAGGGTCCCCTGCGCAAGCACAAGGGGGATGACCTCCATTTTTTTGGTGGAGCTGCCCGATGGCGGCTCCGTTGTTCTTGGGGAAGTTGGAGGTTGGGTTTTTTTTTATTCTCATCATTGGGCATGGTGACCCTCTTATTTACACGGGACGCAACAGCTCACCACCTCTCACAACGGTATGGCGGCTCCACCTTAGACACGGCGTAAAAATAGAATGTGAATGTGAAGACGAGAGGAAAAGGGATGTGAGGAAGGTATGGGTGGGGATGAAGCAGGTAGTTAAAAACCAGCCACCCCAGACCGGAGCTCAGGGGTTAGGGAACATTGTCCCCCACCCCCTCAGCCCCGATGCGGGACGGTTGGCTGAAAGGAAGGTCAACATCTACCCTGTGAAATTAGAGGCTGACCAGAGAAAGTTGTGGGAGAGGTTGTGTGAAAAGAGAGGAAACAAGTGTTTTGAAGGAAGGAAGAGAGGCTAAGCTGGGGCCGGACGGGGTGCTGGGGCCGGACGGGGTGCTGAGTCCCGTCAGCACGGCGGCCAGGATGGCAAATCGCCG
This sequence comes from Ceratothoa steindachneri, assembly GCA_963969495.1. Lineage (NCBI taxonomy): Eukaryota > Metazoa > Arthropoda > Malacostraca > Isopoda > Cymothoidae > Ceratothoa > Ceratothoa steindachneri. Next base: position 76,558,719 of record OZ018322.1, on the reverse strand, counting down.
CGCCCCTTACGGGGGCAGGTCTTTTGAGGGAAGCGACCGAAGGGGCCTGGCTTCGCTGTCCCGCCTAAGGGAGTTTGTCCTACCGAGCCGCTTCGATGGGGAGCGGCTGGCTAAGGGCTGCCTGCTGGTTTTCTTGGCAGTCCCCTTGGAAAGAAAAGAGGGAACTGCCGCTGGGAAAAGGGAGGTGCCCGAAAGCACCTCCAGAGAAGGGGGTGAGGGGGAGTCCCCTGCACCTGTAGGCGAAGGAGAGGAGTAAGCCTCCTCTCCGGTTAGAGAAATATGGAGGGTCCCCTGCACAAGCACAGGGGAAGGAACCCCCATTTTTTCGCTGGAGCTGCCCTCGGGCAGCTCCGTCGTTTTTTCAGGGGGAGTTAAAGGGGTTTGGCATTTTATAAATTCATCCATGGGCATGGTGACCCTATTTGTGCCACTGGACGCAATCGCTCATCACCTCTCGCAGTTGCCCGCACTGCAAGAGGTGCTTACAGGCCTGGCAGAGCCAGGCGCCGCCATTTGGGACCACCCCTCCCGCCTGGTGGCCTGGCAGTCCATCGGCATGGCGGCTCCACCTTGGACACGGCGTAAAAAAATATAGATTGAGAAGAGGAGAGGAAAAGGGATGTGAGGAAGGTATGGGTGGGGATGAAGCAGGTTGTTAAAAACCAACCACCCCAGACCGGAGCTCAGAGGTTACGGAACATTGTCCCCTGCCCCCTCAGCCCCGATCCGGGACGGTTGGCCGAGAAGAAGGTCAGCATCTACCCTGTGAAATTAGAGGCTGGCCAGAGAAAGCTGTGGGAGAGGTTGTTTGAAAAGCGACGAAGTAGGGGAGAAATACAGGCTATCTGAAGGAAGGAAGAGAGGCTAAGCTGGGGCCGGACGGAGCGCTGGATCCCGTCAACACGGAGGCCAGGATGGCAAATCGCCGCGCCCCTTACGGGGACCAAGCAGCACAGGTTGCCTTTTCAAAATTTATGGTAGATGAAGCCAGAGGTGGTATTGCTTACTTCATAAAAGACAGACAACTGAGTCTACTGCGAAAGGAAGAAGAAAGAAGCAGTGCCAGACAACATGTGTGCATGGAATTCAGAATTGCCAACAGATACAAATTACCCATTGTTCCTTATACAACATTTGACAAAATGCTACTTCAAACATATTGGCAAAATACACATTATTATTAAACATATTTATGAATAATGATAAATTCTAAAAAGTTCTATTAAATGCTAAATATATAAATCTGAGGGGTGTTTTATACTTTTGGCCAAGGGGGTATATTTTAAATTTGGATATGTGAATCAAAAAGTACATTTACATATACCAGTAAAATGTTAAGAATTATTATTATTATTATACACCACTAAAATATATAAAGACTACGGAGTGGCATGACATAAAAGGGTATGAGGCCCTAAAATAAAAAAGTAGTAAGGTTAAAATAAAAAGGATAAACATTAAAAAGAGGGACCTGAGTCAATAAACAAATGACATGACCTGTGACAGACTAACTAAACTAAAATCTGAAATGAACCGAGCAGGGGACATATTCACCGGCACTGAGGCAAAAAAAAAAAGAAGACAAATACCAACCCTTAGATTTGTAGTTAATTAAAAATGTATAATTACAAGCTTAAAAAAAGAAAAAAAAAAACTATAGTAGACCATTACTACTCATTAAATGGTCATGTGTGAGACAGTGGCAAATTCACAGGCAACAAAGGACAACTTCAGAGTTCCAACGAGGTTGATAACTGCTCACCCACAGTAAAACTGAGGCCTTAATGGAATGCAGCTTGTTATGGATGCAACCATCCCACTCTGACTGAACGTAGACCCTAATAAAAGGATAAAAAAAGTCTTGTAATGGAAGTCCGGGTAGCGGAAATTCAGGCCGCCTCATTACCTTGGACTCAGACATGACTAGGAACTCAGCAAAACTCTACTTTATATCTGGAAGAATTCTTGACAAACCACGAATGTATTTTGGAGAAAAGGAGATGGTCAGATGTTAAGCGAAGAGTGTATAATACGCTCCTTGAATCAATAAACATCATAAAAGCAGTAAAATGCAAAATGGATAAAAAGAGCAATGCTAATAAAACTGCATAAAGCTCAGTGGTAAAAATTGAAGCTGCACACAGTAAAGACTCAGAGTAAATAGACTAGGGTGAGACCACAACAACCTCCACACCATCATCCATTTTTTACCCGCCTGTGAAGAGTGATATGAAGTGAGGAGCGAAACAGAAAAGGTGTTCCATTACACAAAATTACATGTGTTTGCATGCCATGATTTTTCTAGCTTTTTCAGTGGCCCCTGAGAAAGTGGGTGAGGGGAGCCTCAGCTTTATCCTTCACCAAATAAAGGAGTAGGCCTTATGCATCTGGGACAAGGGCACCTTGGGGACCACACACTTCGGGAGGGCCCCCTTTTGCCGTAACATAGGGGACTCGATAGGCTGTCTTACCCAGAGACATAGGATAAATGGACCCTAAGAAAGCAGAAGGTGGAGCAGCCTGAGGGTTACTCAAAAATGGGAAGGGGAGCACCTCTAAACCTGACAAGGATGTGTTGTCAGGAGCCTCACCAACCCAAACACCAAATTAGGGAGAAGGTTCATTTTTCTTTTTTTTTGTTTTCTAGGGGTAATAAAAGCAAATCTGGGAGTGTGAAAAAAAAGGAAGCAGTTTACATCTCGTATCCAGTTGCTCCTGCCTCAGATTTTAGAACCTACTACTGTGGACACATCAAAGGGTGATGTTCGCGCCTGTGCGACAATCATTGAACAAAGATTGCAGCTCCCAACTGCACAGCAGAGCGAGAGGTGTGACAGACTAGAATCCGTTACTAAGTCAGCCAGGTTATGAAGATGGCCTGTGAAGGACCCAGAGATGAGACCAAGTTTTTAGTTGGCTCTACAGCCAATGAGGCACTAAAGCCTGCTGCCATAGCCAATATAGCCTTATGCACTTGACATCAGCCTTTCTTTAGCAAACGGTGGGTATTGTTTATAGAATCTTCTGTCGTCACATGAAGGGCAAAGGAGGGGATAATTTTAGAAAATAGGGGTCTATAAAGGGAACAAGGGAATGCCCCAACTTAGAGTTGAAGTAAACCATGCGTGAGCCAGGCTTTCCTTATGAGCACTAGAATCCCTCCACACTCTTTATTCCTTTTTATGTTTGTCTCACCCCTCTTTCCCACATTACATACACCCTTCATATTTAATACGCCCACTGAGTTCACACATTCATATGGATTAGCCAACATGGCTGGGAGGGGGTTTACACCAGCCCCAGCCATTACTTAAATATGACAAAAACATTCAGATACAAGTCTTCCAGACCAGTGGCCCATCTATCTAGGCTTAGTAGTAGTCTTTTATAACATGCCCCGGAAGACAGTATGGGTATTCTTATTACCCCCACATATAGGCAACATAAAGTAGAAAAAGGAAATACTTGTATTTTTTAAAGGAAAAACAAAAAACATACCAGCTCTCCATAAGTTGGTGAGGGACCCCAAGCAATTACACTCCGCTCTGCTGCTACAACAATTGATGTTGCAGAACAACCAATATGTCTGACATCCCACCCAAACAGATCCTGCACTGGTTTGGGATACATGTTAGCCTCTCCAGTCCGTTTTGATTGGCCCCAAAGGTAGACACCAAGCTCAGTAATTGCAATTGTGAAAGTGGCACCACAGAATACCTGCAATAAAATATGTGGGAGTTTCAGAGTATTCACTAACTATATAAGGATGCACATTTGCCATTAAAAAAAAACACAGCAACATGGCGACTATCTGGCAGACAGAGCTGTAGCCACTTACTAGGTAAGCCATAATTAAAAGGTTAATAACTCATAGGAACCATGAAAGTAATGTTGAGAACAGTAACACAAGTTCCAATCAAAATTACCTTATGAACACCTCTCTTTGGTCCTTCAAAGAATTTTATTATTCTTGGTACCATTTCATCTTTAGGATTTGCATGTCCTAGACGTCCATAGCCACCAAATCCCCAAGAGTAAGCCCTCTTGCGGGAATCAACAGCTACCTGTGGAAATGGCAAACATTTTACACATTTGATCTTTAAAAGGTACCTTGTAATTGTAATTCTGACTGTCTAGATCTATCATTAAATTTGTCACAAGTAGCAATTGAAATTATATACAAACTGAAGAGAGAAACTCACAGAGTGATTGTTTCCACATGCAATGTCAACAATCTTAACATCAGTGACAGGTGTTGGATGTCCATCTTTGGCCCTTTCAACAAAGACTGGAACTCTCCTGGGAGATGTTTCAAATTTGAATGTCAGTTTGGTGCTGGTCAAAAAAAATTTTCCATCTGTGTTATGTCCTAACTGACCATATTCAGGAAGACCGAAGGAATATAAATAACCCCTTTTGTCAATAATCATACTAAACTCAGCCCCACAGGCAACCTGTAAAAAACAAAAATAGCCATGAAAGAACCAATTTCTACCCACATCACTTCTACAGTGGGCGCAAAGGAAATGTTAACATTAAGAATTTTTGGATAATTAAGCACAAAAGTACATTTGTTTGTTTTATTGGGTCCTTTTACTTACATTTCTTTACATTTAGTACTTTGCCATGTTCCCACGGGTCTTCAACACTTCCTGGATCCTCTTGGGCATGGATGTTGCAAGATTCTCGAAGTAGGAGCCGTCCATTGCAACCCACAGCTTAATGAGTGTCTCCTTCAGGGCGGGGATCGAGGTGGACCGGGACTTAGCAACTTCATTTTTCATTCGGTTCCAGGCATTCTCTATGGGGTTTAAGTCGGGTGAGTTGCCTGGCCAGTCCAAAAATTCGATGTTCTGCTCATTAAGGAAGTCTTCGGCAGCTCGTGCCTCGTGTGAAAGGGCGCCATCGTGCATAAAAAAGTCCCAGCCATGGAGCGCGTAGAATGGAGCAGATGTTCCTCCAAAACCTCAATGTAATTCTTTCCCTTCATGGTGACGTTCTTGGGGAGGAAATAGAGACCACCCACGCCCTTCTCCCCACTGAAGCATCCCCAAACCATGACGCCATCGGGGTGCTTCACGGTCTTCACGGAGTAGCGGTGGTTATATCCGCACACATCACTGGGCCGCCGCACCACTTTCGAGCCATCCCCCTGATGAGCCGAAAACTGCTCTCGTCACTCCACATGGCTTTCTTCCACTGCTCTGGTGTCCAATCTTGATATTTCTTCGCGAAAGCTAGCCGTTTTTTCTTCATACCCTGTGTCGGCAGCGGTTGTTTGGCGGCACGGTGGCAGGGCAAACCCAGGTCTTTTTGTAGCCGGTGCTGGATCGTACGAATAGCGACGTTGTGGATCAAGTCAGGATGTTTCCCCTTCAATTCAGCCGCTGTTATCGAAGGGTCCTGCTTCACCTCACGTAGCAAAACCTTGCCAGTCTGAGCAGTTTTCTTCTTGCCCCCAGAGCCAGGTTTGCGAGGCGGTGCGGTGCCTGGAGGGAGTGTGGTGGCTGCTTTTTTTTAGCTTAAAGAGTGACACACGGCTCACGTTCGGATCGGCAGCTACACGCTTTACTGGCCCTTCCTGACCCATTAGGGTTAGGGCATGGGTCTTCTCCTCCATTGTCAGCTTGCTACACCCCATTGTGATGGTATGGTGGTGTCTGGTAGGGCGTCAAAGTCAGCAGAAAGGTGAAAAAGATGCGGTCTGTGGGGCAGCGTAACACAGATGTACACTGTCTGAGCTCTGCAAGCACACTTAAACTGAGCCTGGCGGGAAGTTGCGAGGGAGCCCTGGCTGCAGGTAAATGCGTCATACCCAGCTCCTCCCACTACCTATATGGCGGGAATGCGGTAAAAAAGTTAACTGCTAATTTATTTATTTTTTTTAAGAGCTCATCTGGCGACTGCCTACTTGAGCATTAGTCGTCGAATTAAAACTGACCTGGTTCTAGGCTACTTTAAAATCAAATTAAACAGACGAAAAACACCCCCCAAAAAGGGGGAAAGGAAGCAAGCTCCTGCGTCGGGGGAAGGTCCCCCCGGCGAGGGAGCGTGCAATCTAAAGAAAAAAAAAACAAAACAAAAAAACAAACCCTGCTTAAATAATAGAGAGAAGGCCGGCCTCCCCCCAAAAGTCAACAAGTCCACCAGTCAATGTGCACGCACTCGTCCCGAGTACAAGGGACAGGCGGTAGCGACCCCGCCCATCCCGGTACCGGGACAGGTAACGTGCGCGAAGATCACCCAGACTGGGACATTCGACAAGAATGTGCCGAACAATCTGGGGGACGACTCAGCCGTGGCAATGGGGCGCAGGCGAGCGCTCCATCAAATAGCGATGCGTCACACGAGTGTGTCCGATTCGGAGACGACAGAAAGCGACCTGAAGCCGTCGCGGCATCAGGGAATAGGTCCATGGGAACAGTTGCTTGCGGCGCAATAGCATGCAACTTTAAGTTCCCTTCGACCGTCTCCCATCTTCTTTGCCAAGCAGTCCGAAGGGCTGCCCGTATTCCTGCCATGTAGTCGGTGTGAGGAAGTGCGAAACGCTGGTCCGGTCGCAGAGTGCTCGCGGACTCTTTGGCGCACTCATTCCCCGCAATTCCTACGATAATCTCGACATCTGCCCGGCTCGCCTTAACCGTGGCGTCACGGATATCGCGAACCAGGGGATGCGGAGATTCCAATGCCCCGAGAGCACTCAGGGCGCTTTGTGAGTCGCTATAGATCACAATCTGGTCTCCGAACCGGGCACGTCGCGTAATCTCCCATACCGAGTGGTGTATTGCCACCAGCTCGGCCGTCAAGACAGAAGCAGCACCTAACAGAGCCTCGCTGACTTCAAACAGAGGGGATACAGCGTAGAAGCCGACCCCCTCTTGGGACTTGGAGCCATCCGTATACACTGGCACGGTTCCAGCGTGACACGAGGTGTGCTCCAGAAAGGTCGAACGCAATACTCCACGCGCTGTACAAGCTTTGGGAGCAGAGGCGTGGCGACAAATAGCCAAATGTGGTACCCTCCAGGGTGGCGTCCTGGGCAGAACCAGGGGCGCCACCGGCCCGCGAGCTATATCTACCTCTCGAAGGAGTTTCCTGGCCCTAAACCTAAAGGGCTTAAGGTATGACTGGCGTCTCTTGGCGGCATAGGCACCATCGAGATCACCTGCGGATGCAGTGAGAGCTGTTGGCGACTGAGGGAGGCGCCGGGGTCGCGCGTACAGGCAAGTGATGCACTGCACGCGGCGCAGAGCGAGTGGAATCTCCCCAGCATCGACCAAAGGCTCTCAATAGGGGAAGTGCGGAAGGCACCGGTCGCAAGGCGAAGGCCGGTGTGGTGGATCGAATCCACCTTCCGCAATAAACGCTCGGCTGCGGATGCATGAAACTCGTATCCGTAGTCGAGCTTCGAACGAACAAAGGATCGATAAAAAAAGTAGGGCAGTAGACCTATCAGCGCCCCAAGCGCTGAACGTCACGGAACGGAGAATGTCAAGGCACGGGTACAAGAGACCCTAAGGCTGCGAATATGAGCCTCCCAGGTGAGGCGTCGGTCGAATACAACACCGAGGAAGAGGGTGTCCCTGCGGGCACCCTCTTCCTGCTCCTTTGGGCCGGAGAGGGCTCCCCCCCACCCGTACGCGGAATCGACGATCTCGCAAAAATTCAGATATAAACATTGGGAGGCGTCCCCTCGCCTCCATCGTGTAGAGAGTCTTCATGATACCGTATCGCAATGCAAGATCATAGGCTTTCTCCAGATCGAAAAACACCGTGGCGTAGTGCTGTCTACGAAGGAAGGCCTCGCAGACGGCATTTTCCAGTCGGAGCAGAGCATCCGACGTGGAGTGGAACTTACAGAAGCCGCACTGTGCAGAAGACATGGCCTTCGCTGTCCAGGAAAAAGGCTAATCTTACATTTACCAATTTCTCAATCAACTTGCACACGCAAGAGGTTAGAGAGATTGGGCGGAAACCGGTCGGAGTAGAGTGATCTCTCCCCGGTTTACGAAAGGCGAGCAGAGTAGCGATTCGCCAGGAGTCTGGGAGAAGTCCCTCCACCCAGATCCTGTTGAACAAACCTAACAGAAAGGCCATGCCTCGCTCACCCAGGTGTCGAAGCATGGCGTATGGGACATCGTCCGGACCATGGGCGGTGTCCGCGCACGAAGCGAGAGCGGAACGCAACTCACTCACAGTAAACTTGTCGTTGAAGGGTTCTCCGCCTCTGGAGGTAAAGTCCAGTCAGCGGCCTTCCGCGACATGACGAGGTGCATTGAATGCTGGCGGAGCAGCATCACGGCTAGAGAATGCGGAAAAAGCGGTCGCTAAGGATTCCGCCACGGACGCGGGGTCCGAGATTGCGGTCCCATTCTCCTGGAGAACGGGAGGGGGGTCCTGCGAGAACTTGCCCCGAATCCTTTTAACTCGCTTCCACACCTCTGCTAAAGGGGTCTTCCCGTTAAGTGAAGACACGTATGCCCGCCAAGAAGAGCGGCGGGCGTGCTTCGAAATATACCGGAACCTAGCCCTAGCCCGACGAAATTCGGCGACAATGAAATCGTTCGGGCGGCGCTTATAGCGCATGTAGGCATAACGCTTCTGTTTGAGGGCCGTCTCACACTCGGCCGACCACCATGGAAGTGGTCAGCGTGCAAAACGGCCAGACGTCCTAGGAATAGTAGTCAGGCCCACGGCGATGAGGTTGCCGGAGAAGAACTCAACGGCCTCATCTACCGACCTAAACTCCTCGACTGAGATAGAGAATTCAGTCATTTCCTGAAATGCAGGCCACCGCGGCCGCGCCAAGCACCACCGAGGTGGGCTCTCAGGCGGCAGTTGCCCTGAAAATTATATTTAAATGGTAAAGTGATCACTACCATAAAGGTCATCAAAAATCAGGCTGTGCATCCGAAGAGCACAAAGATAGATCAAGGCAAGAAAATGAAGCGATTCTCGGACAGTGATGCGTAAACTCATCCACGTTTAGGACACCCATCTGAAGCTCTTCGATCAGATCGGCAAGTACCTGTCCCCTGGGACTTATGGAGTAATCTCCCCAGAGAGGATGCCTGCCGTTCAGATCTCCAAGCAAGAGAAAGGGCCTCGGCAACCGTGCCAAGACGCGGCGGAAGTCCCCCGCGTCGGAGTCAGCTGACGGTGGAATGTACGCAGAAATGATAGTATACCTCCTATCCAGGTGCAGCTGCACATCCACTCCCTGAAAGGAGGTATCTAAAGAGAAAGGAAGAACGGAGACATCATGCCGGGTGTAAACCGCGCATCTCCCAGCCCAGCTATTCCTCGGTGGTGGGGTCGCAAGACCACTATACCCCGGGAGGGCAGGCAGGGAGCACGCGCCTAGCATGGTCTCCTGCAAAAAGATAGCTAACGGAGAACGGGACGAGACGAGCTTCCGCAGCTCCTCCGGGTTGGCCCAGAGTCCACGGCAATTCCATTGAAGAAATATGCCCTCCAGGCCTAGCTCGGAAGAGACGCGGGGGCCCTCTCGAATTGAAGACCCAGACGGGAATGGACGTACGCTTCCCGGGGGTAGAATCCCGGGCGCTGTTGGCCGGACAAAGCGCTGAAGGCGCTGTCGCCTTCGAGGACTTATTGGGGGAGGTTGGGCTCACCATGCGAGTCTTTTCCTCCCTCCGCCTCGAAACCTTAGGCGGGCGTTGCGGCTTTGGAGGCGGGGAGGCCCCTCTTTTCGATGAACCACCGTCTCAGAGCCACTCGCTCCACTTCGGGGCGTGGGCGAAGGAGCCAAAGCTCCTTTGTTGCTGTCCTCCTTTTATGGGACAGCTTTAGGAACCCCGGAAGATGGCCCAGCGACCATCTTCAGGGGTGTTGCCTCCTGTGAGTCTAACGACTCGGTGGAGGCGCGTGGCCGTTTCGCCTTACGGGAAACGGTCACGCTGGGGAAAGAGGGGGGAGCCCTGGTTTTATCCGGGGCTGGGTGTAAACCCTTTTTGCCGCCAGCTTTACCAGGGGAGCACCCGGGTTGAGTAGAGCCCGCAGAAGGGCTCTGAATGGTCGCGGAAACAACCGTGCTCGTTGGCCTGGATGGGCCAGGAGCAGAGGGTGCCTTTCTAACTATTGAGGCATATGATGTCCCAGGCAGAGCCGGGCGCGCCAGGACCAATTCCTTAGCCTCGTGGAATGAGAGTTGATCCTGGGCCTGAACGGCCAGGATTTCTTTCTCAAGGAGATATGCACCACCCTCTTTGTTTTACGGGACGCAATCGCTCACCACCTCTCGCAGTAGCCCGCACTGCAAGAGGGCTATCTGGCGACTGCCGACTAAGGCATAAGTTGCTGTAAACAAACAGCCTAGTTCTAGGCTACTTTAAAAAATTGAACAGGAAACAATAAAAAGAAATAACAATAACTAAGCAATAACAAAAACAATAACAAAAACAACAACAATTAAACCGGGTTAAATGAAAGGGAGAAGGCCGGCCTCCCCCAAAAGGTCAATAAGTCCACCAGTCAAAGTGCACGCACTCGTCCCGAGTACAAGGGACAGGCGGTAGCGACCCCGCCCATCCCGGTACCGGGACAGGTGTCGTGCGCGAAGATCACCCAGACTGGGACATTCGACAAGAATGTGTCGAACAGTCTGGGGGACGACGCAGTCGTTGCAATAGGGCGCAGGCGAGCGCTCCACCAGATAGCGATGCGTCACACGAGTGTGTCCGATTCGGAGACGACAGAAAGAAACCTGAAGCCGCCGCGGCATTGGGGGATAGGTCCATGGGAACAGTCGTGGCGCAATGGCACGCAACTTTAAGTTCCCTTCGACCGTCTCCCATCTTCTTTGCCAAGCAGTCCGAAGAGCTGCCCGTATTCCTGCCATGTAGTCGGTGTGAGGAAGAGCGAAACGCTGGTCCGGGCGCAGAGTCCTCGCGGACTCTTTGGCGCCCTCATCGGCGCGCTCATTCCCCGCAATTCCTACATGTCCAGGAACCCAGCAGAAGATAATCTCGACATCTGCCCGGCTCGCCAAAACCGTGGCGTCACGGATTTCGCGAACCAGGGGATGCAGAGATTCCAATGCCCCGAGAGCACTCAGGGCGCTTTGTGAGTCGCTATAGATCACAATCCTGTCTCCGAACCGGGCACGTCGCGTAATCTCCCGTACCGAGTGGTGTATTGCCACCAGCTCGGCCGTGAAGACAGACGCAGCGCCTGGTAGAGCCCCGCTGACTTCAAACAGAGGGGAAACGGCGTGGAAGCCGACCCCCTCTTGGGACTTGGAGCCATCCGTATACACTGGCACGGTACCAGCGTGACGCGATGTGTGCTCCAAAAAGGTCGAACGCAATACTCCCGGCGCAGTACAAGCTTTGGGAGCAGAGGCGTGGCGACAAATAGCCAAATGTGGTACCCTCCAGGGTGGCGTCCTGGGCAGAACCAGGGGCGCCACCGGCCCGAGAGCTATATCTACCTCTCGAAGGAGTTTCCTGGCCCTAAACCCAAAGGGCTTAGGGTATGACTGGCGTCTCTCGGCGGCATAGGCACCATCGAGATCAGCTGCGGATGCAGTGAGAGCTGTTGGCGACTGAGGGAGGCGCCGGGCTCGCGCGTACAGGCGAGTGATGCACTGCACGCGGCGCAGAGCGAGTGGCATCTCCCCAGCATCGACCAACAGGCTCTCAATGGGGGAAGTGCGGAAGGCACCGGTCGCAAGGCGAAGGCCGGTGTGGTGGATCGAATCCACCTTCCGCAATAAACGCTCGGCTGCGGATGCATAAAACTCGCATCCGTAGTCGAGCTTCGAGCGAACAAAGGATCGATAAAAAAGTAAGGCGGTAGCCCTATCAGCGCCCCAAGCGCTGAACGTCACGGAACGGAGAATGTCCATGGCGCGGGTACAAGAGACCCTAAGGCTGCGAATATGAGCCTCCCAGGTGAGGCGTCGGTCGAATACAAGACCAAGGAAACGGTGCGACTCAACCACATCCAGGCGCACCCCATTAAGAAACAAATCTGGGTCGGGGTGAAGCCGTGGATGGCGGCACAAGTGCACCACCTTAGTCTTGGCCAAAGAAAACCGAAACCTGTGCGCTTCGGCATAGCGAGAGACGCGGTTCAATGCCTGTTGGAGTCGACGCTCCAGAGTTGGCATCTGGGCCGCGCCAAAAGAGATCGAAAGGTCGTCCACGTAGAGCGTAGCGAGAACATCTTCCGGCAGCACCGAGGTGATGCCGTTGATGCTCAGGGCAAAGAGTGTGACACTGAGGACACTTCCCTGCGGGACACCCTCTTCCTGCTCCTTTGGGCCGGAGAGGGCTCCCCCCACCCGTACGCGGAATCGACGATCTCGCAAAAATTCAGATATAAACATTGGGAGGCGTCCCCTCGCCCCCATCGTGTGGAGAGTCTCCATGATACCGTATCGCCATGCGGTATCATAGGCCTTCTCCAGATCGAAAAACACCGTGGCGTAGTGCTGTCTACGAAGGAAAGCCTCGCAGACGGCGTTTTCCAGTCGGAGCAGAGCATCCGACGTGGAGTGGAACTTACGGAAGCCGCACTGCGCAGAAGACAGATGGCCTCCGCTGTCCAGGAAATAGGCTAATCTAACATTTACCAATTTCTCCATCAACTTGCACACGCAAGAGGTTAGAGAGATTGGGCGGAAACCGGTCGGAGTAGAGTGATCTCTTCCCGTCTTGCGAAAGGCGAGGACGGTAGCGATTCGCCAGGAGTCTGGGAGAAGACCTTCCACCCAGATCCTGTTGAACAAATCTAACAGAAAGGCCATGCCTCGCTCACCCAGGTGTCGAAGCATGGCGTACGGGACATCGTCCGGACCATGGGCGGTGTCCGCGCACGAAGCGAGAGCGGAACGAAACTCACTCACAGTAAACTTGTCGTTGAAGGGTTCTCCGCCTCTGGAGGTAAAGTCCAGCCGGCGGCCTTCCGCGACATCACGAGGTGCATTGAATGCTGGCGGAGCAGCATCACGGCTAGAGAATGCGGAAAAAGCGGTCGCTAAGGATTCCGCCACGGACGCGGGGTCCGAGATTGCGGTCCCATTCTCCTGGAGAACGGGAGGGGGGTCCTGCAAGAACTTGCCCCGAATCCTTTTGACTCGCTTCCACACCTCAGCTAAAGGGGTCTTCCCGTTAAGTGAAGACACGTATGCCCGCCAAGAAGAGCGGCGGGCGTGCTTCGAAATATACCGGAACCTAGCCCTAGCCCGACGAAATTCAGCGACAGTGAAATCGTTCGGGCGGCGCTTATAGCGCATGTAGGCATAACGCTACTGTTTGAGGGCCGTCTCACACTCGGCCGACCACCATGGGAGTGGTCGGCGTGCAAAACAGCCAGACGTCCTAGGAATAGTAGTCAGGCCCACGGCGATGAAGTTGCCGGAGAAGAACTCAACGGTCTCATCTACCGACCTAAACTCCTCGACTGAGATAGAGAAATCAGTCATTTCCTGAAAGATAGGTGAAGGCAAGAAAATGAAGCGGTTCTCGGACAGTGATGCGTAAACTCATCCACGTTTAGGACACACATCTCAAGCTCTTGGATCAGATCGGCAAGGACTTGTCCCCTGGGATTTATGGAGTAATCTCCCCAGAGAGGATGCCTGCCGTTCAGATCTCCAAGCAAGAGATAGGGCCTCGGCAACCGTGCCACGACGCGGCGGAAGTCCCCCGCGTCGAAGTCAGCTGACGGTGGAATGTACGCAGAAATGATAGTATACATCCTATCCAGGTGCAGCTGCACAGCCACTGCCTGAAAGGAGGTATCTAAAGAGAAAGGAAGAACGGAGACATCATGCCGGGTGTAAACCGCGCATCCCCCAGCCCGGCCATCCCGCGGTGGTGGGGTCGCAAGACCCTTATACCCCGGGAGGGCAGGCAGCGGGCACCTGCCTAGCATGGTCTCCTGCAAAAAAATAGCTAACGGGGAACGGGATGAGACGAGCCTCCACAGCTCCTCCCAGTTGGCCCGGAGTCCACGGCAATTCCCTTGAAGGAATATGCCCTCCAGGCCTAGCTCGGAGGAGACGCGGGGGCCCTCCTCGAATTGAAGACCCTCACGGGAATGGCCGTACGCTTCCCGGAAGCAGAACCCCGGGCGCTGTTGGCCGGATAAAGCGCTGAAGGCGCTGTCGCCTTCGAGAAATTATTGGGGGAGGTTGGGCTCGCCATGCGAGTCTTTTCCTCCCTCCGCCTCGAAACCTTAGGCGGGCGTTGCGGCTTGGGAAGCGGGGGGCCCTCTTTTCGAGGAACCACCGTCTCCGAGCCACTCGCTCCACCTCGGGGCGTGGGCGAAGGGGCCGAAGCTCCTTTGTTGCTGTCCTCCTTTCGGGGAACAGCTTTAGGAACCCCGGAAGATGACCTAGCAACCATCTTCAGGGGTGTTGCCTCCTGTGAGTCTAACGACTCTGTGGAGGCGCGTGGCCGTTTCGCCTTACGGGAAACGGTCACGCTGGGGGAAGAGGGGGGAGCCCTGGTTTAACCGGGGCTGTGTGTGAACCCTTTTTGCTGCCAGCTTTACCAGGGGAGCGCCCGGGTGTAGTAGAGCCCAGGGAAGGGCTCCGAATGGGCGGGGAAACAACCGTGCTCGTTGGCCTGGATGGGCAAGTAGCAGAGGGTACTTTTCTAACTATTGAGGCATATCACGTCCCAGGCAGAGCCGGGCGCGCCAGGACCAAGTCCTTAGCCTTGCAGAATGAGAGTCGATCCTGGGCCTGAACGGCCAGGATTTCTTTCTCCAGGAGATATGCACCACATTGCTTCGAAGAAGCAGGGTGCGGCTCTCCGCAATTGACACACTTGGCCACACACGATTTGGACTTATCGTGTGCGACCTTGGAGCAATTTACACATACTTCGGGTGACCCCGATTTTGCACGTCTAAATGATCGATTCGTATAGCCGAAGCGGTGACAGTAATAGCACCGCCGCGGCAGTGGCACGAATGCCTTCACGCGGTAGCGGTACCAACCGGCACGCACCGACTCAGGGAGCTTGTCACAGTCGAACGTGACGAAGAGTGTAGGGGTGGGTCTCGAGGCCCCTCCCTGTTTTCTCATCACACGTTCGACCTTGACCGCCCCATGGTTGGCCAGCTCTAGGGCGATGTCCTCAATGGAGTAGTCAACGAGTTCCCTCGCATAAACTACTCCTTTCACAAAGTTCATGGTAGAGTGCGGCGTCACACTCACCGGGGTGCCATGAAGTGTCCGAAGAGCACTTATCTTGGCCGCCTCGGCGGGATTCGCCGCATTCGCCAGAAGGCTCCCGTCCGAGAAGCGGGTTACCTTCGGCTCTCTACCAATTGCACTAGCTAATCCTCTCCTCTGATGGATCATGTTGCCCTTGGACAACATGGTGCCATCAGTGGAGCGAATAACGAGGAAGCGTTTGAAGCCAGCGGGCTCGAAAATGCCAGGTAACCTCTGAATGAGGGGCCCCGATGTCATCGAGGCTCCGCACTGTGCATTCTTGGTGTTAGTCTTAGTCAGGGGCTCCGCACACGAGGGGGTAGAGGGGCCGGATGTGCCGATCTTGGCTTGGTCGCCTACCAAAGTGGTAGCAGACCCATCCGTCCCCGCAGCCCCCGCGGATGGAGAGGAGCCCCGAGTCTTCTTGTCTTTGTAGTCCTTTTCTTTTTAGGAGAGGAGGGCGGGGAATGAACCCGCTTCTCACCTCCGCCGGCAGAAGCCCCCATGCCAGATGGGCCGGCCTCAGCCAGGTCCCTCTCCGAAATGGAGAAAGTCCTGGTAGTCGTAGGGGCACCTGTCGGAGGAGATCCCTCCCCTCCTTTTACTGCCTCGGAGACCTCGGCCGTTTGAGGGGGACCTTGCATAGGGGCGGATTCGGGTTCGGTGCTTGGCACTGAGCCCTGATATCCCCCCCATGGAAGGCCCTACCGTCTTAGGCTGGGTCTCCTCAAGGACCATGTCTATCACAGGAGGGGCCTCCAGTTGGCCATCCCCTCCCGGGACATCGCAGGTCCCCTTGGCAGTGTCGCCAGTCTTGTGTGGGGAGGCACACGCCTTGACCCCTGCAAGGTTTAAAATTCTTGCCAGCAGGTCTTTTGAGGGAAGCGACCCAAGGGGTCTGGCTTCCCCTTTCCCCCCTAAGGGGGTTTGCCCTACCGAGCCGCTTGCACGAGGGGCGGTCGGCAATGGGCTGCCTGCTGGCTTTCTTGGCAGTCCCCTTAGAAAGAAAAGGAGGGACTGCCGCTGGAAATAGGGAGGTGCCCAAAAGCACCTCCAGAGAAGGGGGTGAGGGGGAGTCCCCTACACCCGTAGGCGTATGAGAGGAGTAAGCCTCCTCTCCGGTTAAAGAAGTATGGAGGGTCCCCTGCGCAAGCACAAGGGGGGGGACCTCCATTTTCTCAGTGGAGCTGCCCGAGGGCGGCTCCGTAGATGTTTTTGGTGAAGTTGGGGGTTGGGGTTGTTTGTTTTTTTTCATACATGGGCATGGTGACCCTCTTTTTAATACGGGACGCAATAGCTCATCACCTCTTGCAGTTGCCCGCACTGCAAGAGGTGCTTACAGGCCTGGCAGAGCCAGGCGCAGCCATTTGGGACCACCCATCCCGACTGGTGGCCTGGCAGTCCATCGGCATGGGGGCTAAACCTTGAATACGGTGTATAAAAGATAGATTTTGAAGAGGAGAGGAAAAGGATTGTGAGGAAGGTATGGGTGGGGATGAAGCAGGTTGTTAAAAACCAACCACCCCAGACAGAAGCTCAGGGGTTAGGGAACATTGTCCCCTCCCCCCTCAGCCCCGATCCAGGACGGTTGGCTGAGAAGAATGTCAGCATCTCCCCGGTGAAATTAGAGGCTGATCAGAGAAAGTTGTGGGAGAGGTTGTATGAAAAGCGACGAGGTAGGATAGGAATACAGGCTATCTGAAGGAAGGAAGAGTGGCTAAGCTAGGGCCGGACGGAGCGCTGGATCCTGTCAGCACGGCAGCCAGGATGGCAAATCACCGCGCCCCTTACGGGTTCGCGAAATTCGAGTTAACATTTCCATTGCGTTTAAGAGGTCAACATTTCCTTTGCGCCCACTGTATATTCAGTGGCACTAAACTATTAAAATCATTTTAAACTCGATACAAACAGTATTTTAAATATATAGTTTTGAAAATAACTCATTTTTACCCAATAATTGTAAACAAATATTTTCTTTAACTTGCAAATTGCTGAGATATTCATTTAAGCTTAGAGACGAAGACTAAGAAAATTTAATCAGACTTGAAATCTTTTTAAATTGGAAAAATATAAGTTAACTGCAAGAAAGAGTGCTTACAAATGAGTCATGTATGATGGGTGTACTTAGACCTGATGGTGTAAATGGCCATACTTAGAACTTAGTACATCAGGGGATGATATGCAAATATGAAATATCTCAGGCATGGGCAGCACGACCAATGAGGATTTGACATAGAGGGGCCAAAGGAGGTTTGGGTAATTCTCTCTTACACCTTTTTAAGACATGGATTCATGCTCAAAGGCATTCAAATCCACATAAGAGAAGAAATACAATTACAGGCAACACTTTGACACCAGTCCACATTGGAGGTGTAGATATAGTAATACAATTTTTTTTTGACAGCCCTGAGCATCCATGGAACTCTTCCTGGTTCAAGGCAAGGTCATCCAATTTTGCATCAGGGTATATGGATATGAAACCCAAAAGGCAGGTTCATGAATGGAAGAGTAATGTTATCTGTGTATGTGAAGACATGGTGCTGGACTTGTCACATGCATGCACAGACTCAATACACCACCTCAATGATGGTTGCATCATGTATGCATAAAAAAGTTATTTATAGTCTGGCCAAGAAACAAAACTTGTACCCAGGTGTGGGAATCCAAGGGCTTATCCAGTAGACTGAAAGGTGTAATGATGAAAAGATGTGTAAGCCTAAATATGGACCATTGTACTTCTACTGTTACCATTGAATAATAAGAGTTTAAAATTTCAATACCTTAGTTATTTTTGATTCATTAAAGCTGATTCGACAAGGGGCATGAATTATTGGAGTTGTGTTGCCAACTCCACATTGACCAGATTTGTTGTCTCCACAAGAAAAAACAGTTCCTCGGTCCGTTAAAAATAGGGTGTGGTTACGTCCAACAGCAGCAGACACTGCAGTAAAATCTTTCATTGAGTCAACAATAACTGGAGCATTGCGATTTTCAGTATCACCAGTCCCAAGTTGACCTTTTCCATTTCTTCCTGCAAATAGTTCATTTATAAATTTCATAAAACTAATTATGTTGAAATAGGCCACAAATTTTTAACAATTTTAACATTCATGCTGCAGCCATATCAGGATTAAGGGATAAATTGTTCATAACTAAACTTAACTTAATAAACTGATCTATGTAATCATAAAAAGTTAAAGGCATAGTTTAACTGGACGGACATATCATTATGAAACCTTCATTGACAATATAAGCTAATGAACACATACATAAAAGATTAAATTCAACATCCTACATCCAGTGATATTGTAAATTTTCTGCTCTCAAGCTTTCTCCAATTCTATTAAATTGTTACTTAAAGTTACCCGTGGCTAGTGTCTATACTCTATGCAGTGACCTCAATAGACGCTGCCAAGTGGATGGAGTTCTGTTAGAGATAAAGCCTTTTGTCTTAAGCGTGCAAATATTGGACATGTTAATTTTTTTTTAAATATTAAAGGCCATCCTGGTGGCTGCCTAAAGGGGCATAAGTCGCCATAAAAATATCTGAGCCTACAAATTAGGTTATATTAAAAATAAAAAAAAACATAAACCAAGAAAAGGCAGAAGACTGAATGCTCAGGAGTCAAGTCTACCCCTGCCTAACAAAAGAAGTTGTAACATTTTAAAAAGTGAGATGAGCCAATATCTTTAGTGGATGAACCCATCCCAAGTACAAGTGTGACCCCCCCCCCTCCCCAATCTCACCCTAGCACCCCCCCTCCCCAATCTCACCCTAGCACTGGGACAGGTAATTTGTATGAAGATCCCCAGACTAGGGGACACAACAAGAATATGCCTAACAGTCTGGTAGACGATGCAGTCATCGCAAGTGTCTGGTTCCTGGTGACCTTATCAAAGCCTTGCTAGGGTAACCTATTTGCAATACCAAATATATTTATTCTAGGTTGATACCCAATGGAATGGCATTTAGGAGATAGAGATACAATGACATGCTGTATTATAATTAAGTTCTACTTCAAGTTAAATTCTGATTTTATGCTCCTTTTACATTTTTAAATAAATTTATGCTGAGATTAACCCGATATTTCTAAACATTAATTCTCTTGCTGTTAATTAAGTTTCTAGCTTCTTTCAATGCAGTGTTAGGATTATTTGAGAGATATAACATGATTTTTCAGCTGTATCTTTCAGTATAGGATGATGCGTTTTATCAATTATATTCAGTTTAATAGTACCTTCATCAAGAAAAATGACTCCAAAGGATGGTGTTGCTCACTGTATACTTTATTAATAGTGCTTCTTGGGCCATAGTCATTTCTTCTCAAAATGACACACTCTTTGTTCCTGCCGAGACATGCATTGCATTACCTTGTAGTTTTATTTATTTCTAATCATTTTTAGAGGTACATTTGATCCAAACTACATACATTTATTTGGCTGACTTGATGTTAAGTGAATCAATGAAGTATAGTTTTGCAATCCACAGGACAAAATGACTTACTAGATTGGAAATTTACAAATAGCCATTTTTCCTCTTTGTTTTACAAAACTAATATAGAACTTGATACAACTCCTAGGCAATTTTCATTTCTTGAAATAAAAAATATAAGACAAAACTTACTAAATATTATCTTTTAATAATCAGAATAACAAGAAAAAAATATTAAATTAGACAAGGATAGGCATAAATAAATTTGAATCATAAATTTGATGAAAAACTTAAACTATTAATAATGTTCAGTAATATCAAATTACAACAAAAGCAAACACTACAAAGAGAATCAGACTATTACCTCAAAATAGTAGTAGTAAATAATAGTACTACGACCTCCTAATCTTGGATTAGGGCAAGCAATATTTCCCTTGTTTATTGTATACCCCTCACAGATAAAGGAAATTTACCTAAATATCATAAATTAGTATTTGATTTGCTTGAAATTGATATAATTTAAATTTTTGCTATTTCTCCTCCCCCTGTAAACATGATTCTAAACTTACCAACAGTCATTATTTTGCCTTCAGCTGTTATGATGACTGCATGCACTGATGAGCAATGAGCAGCCACAAAAGAAACTTGGATTCCACTCATTGGCTTCCATATTCGAGGTGTGTAATGTAAGCGCGATGGTATACTTTTTAGGTTGCGGCGCCCAATGAAGTCCCATTGTGAGCAGCCACTAAACAGAAGGGTTCCTTTACCCTCAGGTAGTGTAAGCCTCTAAAAGGAAAAAGATCAGTAGCAATAAAAATATTTCATTGTAATCTATTGACTTAAATATGATTAAAAATTGAGAATATGTAGTATACATTCAGACAGGAAAAAAAACTCACTTTATATATAAGCTTTAATTATAAAAATAAATTGAGGATATTGATAGATGAGCTTAAAAGAATTATAAAGGTCAAGGAAAAAAGTCTGGCTGAAAAAAATTCAAGGATGAAAAGTACTACTAGAGCAAACCAATACTGGAGTTAGTACATATTTCAATCGTCAATAAAAAACTATTTTATTGATAATTATTATGCAAAATATGTAAACTATAATAAATATCTCAATTAATAACAGAGCTTGGTGAAATACATTCACCTTCTCCACACTAAGCTTGTAAATTTTCATAGTTGTTTTATTTGTACTTGTGGTACTTCTGCTTTTCCAAACAATCCCCACATGTTCTATTGGATTTAAGTTGGGGCTCTGTGGAGGCCACTCCATTTCTCCAAACTAATTCTTGGCGTGTTTGGATGTATGGCATGGGCCATTGTCCTGCTGAAACATAACTTCATTTCTTAGTATCGTAGGATGCAATTTCTGGATGGATGGCTCTAAATCTTGTGACAACATGGTTATATAAATTGTGGACTTTCTTTTTCCTTGGCCTTGATGAAGACATGTAGCCCTGTACCATGATAGAACCCCTTCTATGCTTCATAGCTGGCACCACAAAGTTCTGGCCAATACTCAATTTAGACACTTTTTTTTAATACGTCAGGAATTAATATTTGGCACAATCAAAATTAAATTATTCATTAATTGTAACTTTACTCTAGTAATTGGACACTATACCTGTTTATGAATAAATATATATTCAAAACAGAAGTTAAACTTCAATTCATCCTCACATAAAAGTTTGATTGTGAATATTGAAACAAGTTTGATACACAGTTCTAATAATGAAAATGGAATTAGGTTGGGCTGAAAAAATTCTAACAAATCATGTTACAATTAGAGGAAGCATGACCCTAAACTTAAGAAAAAATGCACCATTTCTTCCCTATACCATTTTGAATTTGCAAGAGTATACTAAATCAGTTTAACAGATTGACTGCCATGGCCTATAGCCAGGAAAATGTCATTGAAGCCACAATTATTTTTTTTTTTAATTTTATAGCTATAAATGAGTGAAGTAGCATGGTGTAGGTCATTCTGGCCAGAACTCAACAAAACTGGATATATATTAATTTTAAACTTTTTTACGATTTTCCCGTTGCAGCCATGGCATGCATATATGCTTGCCAGATACACTAGCAGCCATGGCAAGCATATATGCATGCTGCAAATATACCCATTCCAGCCAGGGCAAGAATATGACAATGTATATGACACAAATATGCTCACAAACATTTTTCTAGGTATTTTTCATGTTATTAATGTTTTCTTTTCTTCTTTTCAGCACCCAATAAAGTAAATAATCTAGCCAAAATGTTGTCAAATCAAAATTTTCAATCAATTAGCATTCCATTTTTTTTAAATTTCAGAAATTCCCAATTTTCAGTCTTTTCTAGGTTCACTGTTTTATTTACATTTATTTTTGTCAGTTATCTTTATCAATATAAAATGTCTGAACGTAGACAACTTACCAGCACCCCAATAAAAAAGATGCTGGATCAAACTATCAATTGTGATGAGCTTGAAGAAAATGATTTTGAAGATTATGACTTGGATTATGACCACATGGACTCCACCGGATTTGAATCGGATGATGATGATCCAGCTCTCCCACTTCAGTTGATGGATGTGTTATGGCAACTAGCACTGGAAGAGGAGCAGCAGCAGGGTGAGGAGGATGTTCACGATGAGACAACGATATGGTCTTAGTTTGAAGAGCGACTGCAATCCTTTCCTTTCACTGGTAGAAGTTGGGTGCAGAAGGATCTTCCAGCAAACATAATGCCATATGACACCTTATTATTTATAGACAATGAAGTGCTAGAGTTGCTAGTTGTAGAAACAAATGCCTATTTGGATCAACTTACAGCAGCCGAACCAAAATCACTTCCAGCCAGGCACAACAAGTGGACAGCAATGAACAAAGAAAATGAAAATATTTCTTGGAATTATCTTATGGATGGGCCTCATAAGGCTGGGGTCTATTTACAAAATATCCTTACCTGGTCTTACAATGAACAGGAATCGTTTCCAACTCCTCTTAAGGTGCCTCCACTTTGCAGACAATGAAAACACTGATGTCGATGATAGACTATACAGAATACAGCCTCTTTTAGACCTGTTGCTGAAGCATAGTGGTTTTGAAGTGGCATGACAGCCAAGATGTCATGATGCTATCCACCAAGCATGCCCTGACCCTGGTGAAAACAGTGGCAGCCAACGAAGCAGAAGCAGAAGTGAACCCCACTGAACTCAGACTATCTATGTGACGTAAGAAAAAAAGAGGCCAGAAAAAAACACTGGCAGTCTTGGTGTACAATAAAGGAAAAGTTGGGATTGATATCTCAGACCAGCTTAAATCCTACAAGACCTGCCTACAAAAAGGGCTTAAAATTAGCCATTAAATTTCTTTTCAGAATTTCCATCATCAACTCAGTAATTATTTATAGAAAAGTCACAGGAAAGACCATCGGGATAAGGAAATTTAGGAAGCAGGTGGCAATGAGACTCATGGAGATTCCTACAACTCAACCCTGTGTGAGACACGTGGAGACAGTGCACTTCATTGAGCAAAAAGTAGATGACAATGGGAAGAAAGTGAGGAGAAACTGAACATTGGATATTTTTACTAATTTTGTACTAGAGGCCACTGGCATGCACCAAAATCTTCCTCAGCAGCCACACTATTTGAATAATATAGCTATTTGCCTGGATCGGCATTCAAAAGTGGTTGCTGAGGGTGATTTGCAAAGTTATTAAAAATGAAAGTGGCATGCATATGCGCATGCCGCGGCTGTATCAGAAAAAGCCGTGGCATGCATATATGTATACCATGGCAGTCAAAGTGTTTAAGGAAATGTAAATAAAAAATTGAGTAATTTATTAACATTAAAAACAAACTTCCTTGATTTGCTATCTTCAAACAAGAGTATAACAGTCCATCATATAGCATTTAAAGATAGTGTCATGGAAGAATTCTTGCATTGAAGAGATAGGTTGAAATATTGACCTTTTCTAACTTTATAAAAGGGATAATATTATAATTACAAATAAATGATTGTGAGCCACAGACAACTTGCCACCACAAAAGGGACAACCAGGGGCAACTCTGCCTCCACCCAAAACTAAATAGCCATGGGTGAGAAACGTGTGCCCAATTCGCAACCTCCCAAGACCGGAGTGGCTGAGAGCTAGAGGACCAGGGATGGACAGAGCATTTAATAAGGAACAGCTTAGAAGGGGGCAATGAACCCCACACTCTCTGACACAAATGAAAGATATATGCCCTGGTTATGGGTTAGGATTTTGTAAAGGGCAGAGGGGCGGCATCCAGGACCTAGAGGGTGGCCGAATGGGCCAGTTGATCAGCCTCCTCATTGCCAGATGGGGGTTAGTAGACCCTTTCTCAAAATGTCCCAAAGTTGTACAGGCCAAGGTAGAGATGCCCGCCGATCAAAAGATGCCCAAAAGGATGGGGGCAAAAGGCACTCATGGACTGGGGATGAAGGTTACTGCTGAACACAAAAACATGGATCGTAGGCACACATGCAGCAGGTGATATTGCAAGGGAAGCACACCATCCTCCACAAAGAGGCTAGGGATAGGCGAGGTGGTGCGGAAGGTTCCACTACTAAGAAGGGCCCAAAGTGAACAAACAGTCAAGTAACTTGAAGGCTGAAGGAGACGCTGAAGAATACACCTGGCAACCATAGTCCAGCCGGGATTGAACCAGCGCTGAATAAAGCAACCACAAGGTGCGCCTATCACTACCCCAAGTGGTGTGGGATAAAACCCAAAGCAAATCCATAGACTTGAATCCCTCAAGCGACGCAAGTGGGGCACCCAAGTGAGCTTGATATCAAGCGTTAAACCCAAGAACTTAAAAACGGGGACATATTCAATCACAGTGCCATCCAAGGACCCCATGACCCCGATAAAAATGCAAGGCCTTGATTTTGGTAACCAAAAAATGGAAACCCTTGGAGACAGCATGACCGAACACAGCAGCAATTGCCAGCTGTAATCAACAGGCGGCAGAAGGCAAGCAGGGAGATGAGCAAAACACAGGGTTGGCAAAGCAAAAAAAAAAAAAACAGGTTTGGTGGGGTTTTTCTTTTCAAAATTACACTATTTTTTTCAAGAAATGAATGCTATTTATCATTCTTTTATTCAAAATGCATATTTATGTTTATAATTTCAACAAATATCTATCAAATTAAGGTTATTTCCCTGATACTGACTCATAATTCATCTCTCCTTCTACAGGTTACGGCTATCATGGGTACCCATAATTATTCTCGATCAGTGATTTGTTCTTACTATAATATAATTATTAAATTAATTAATTATTATTATTATAAAAATAGAGATAGCTATTCTACTAATGCTTGTAGCATTTGTTTTTTGAAAAAACCCAGAATAAAAACCAGGGATTTTTTTCTTCAAGAAATTAATGCTACTTATCATTCTTTTATTCAAAATGCATATTTATCTTTTTAATTTCAACAAATACGAGTATGTATCAAATTAAGAATATTTCTCTGATACTGACTCATAATTCATCTCGCCTTCAACAGGTTAAGGCTATCATGGGTACCCACAATTCTCGGTCAGTGATCTGTTCTTACCTTAATATAATTAATGATTAATATTTTAAAAATAGAGATAGCTATTCTTTTTCTGTGTTATTCTAATGCTTGTAGTGTTTGTTTTCTTAAAAAAACGAGACTTGAAAAAACAAACAATAAAACTTACGTTTTATTGGGCTTTTCGAAAATTTTGAGGGTTTTGCCAACCCTGACAAAACAACGACTAGTCATCCAAGAAGAGAGAAGCCAAAACTCTCTCTGGATGTCAACATCAGACTATTAATAGCAATGGCAAAACATGCACACCCCTGGGGAACACCCGCCTCTTGTACCAGCCTGAGAAAGCATCCTCAATACGGAACTTAAAATTATGAGACTATAAAAATTCATGAATAAAAACCTGTTAAAAGCCCCTCATACCCAAATCATATAACTGACATAAAACACCATATCTCCAGGTGGTAACATAGGGCTTAAAGCTGTTGAAGAACACCGTCAACACTTGATGCCTGGAGGGAACATAAGGACAAGTCTACAGCACTAAAAGAATCAGATCAACTCAAATTAAAATCTGGGAGGATGTACACAGAACTAATAATTAAAATCTTGGACATAAAAACCTGCCTGCAAGGTAGTATGGAGGGGAAGTGCAGGGAAATTAAAAGAGAAGTACCACCATGGGACACGCCCCCAGCAGGGGAGATGGAATTAAACACCCAGAAGTGCAAAAGCACCAGGAAGGGAGGAGTCCCAAGCTTATTTTCTTGCAAACAAACCACCAAGGGCCGAACACTAGAGAGCAAGAGTTGGACTTCCTCCCACTTGGGAAGAACCCCTTGACAATTCTACTGTAAGATGACAGACATTACTGTCGTCTCAACACCAATGTTTGGATTCTAGTGATAAAAACTTGACAAATGTCCAAGACCAAGATGGAACAAGGAATAGATCCTGGTGAGCCGAGGAAGCACCCGGCAAGAACTTGGCATCGTGAATGCCAGGAGGCAACAGCTGAGAGCCAGACTAACCCCCAACGTGGGCGGCTCATGGGTGGGAGGGAAAGGAAGATTGAGCAGAGACTGATGAGAACTAAGATGCAAAGAAGATGGACAGAGGGTGAGGAGGGAACAGGGTTGGAGGGTAAGGAAGGAATTGGGTCAGATGGAGAGGAAGGAACAGGGTCAGATGGAGAGGAAGGAACAGGGTCAGATGGAGAGGAAGGAACAGGGTCAGATGAAGCAATAGGGGCAGAGGGCAAGGAAGGACCTGGTGTAGGAGACAGGGAAGATGAAACAGGGTGTCTACTTGCTTCGTGATTTTGAATTCAAGGACTTTTCAAGGATTTCAAGGACTTTTTAAAAAATAATCAAAGACTGGTTTTAGCCCCCCAAAAAATTTCTTTAAATTATTAGTTACATGACCCTTGTATGTTTTATTACATTTGTGAGACATAATCTTTTTAATTGAATAATTTCTATCATCAAAAACTATCCATTTCATGAAAATTTAGTACCTACTCGTACATTTGGGTCATTCCATGTCAATTCAACCAAGATTTGGCCAATTTTTTTTGCCACCGACTCAGATTTTCTTGCACGTTACTGTACTTGTAGACCTTAATGAGACAAATTCAACGGTATGTGTCTCACCTCTCTAGGTCAAATGGTTTCAATTCAAGGTAATCTATCTTTTTCAGCAAATTCAAGGACTTTTCAAGGATTTCAAGGGCAAAGAATAAATTCAAGGCCATTAGACACTGTGAAACTAGGGTAGGAGGCAAGGAAGGCAGAACCAAATCAACTCACCAGTGCAAAAAAACAAGCACAAGGTATCCAAGCAACAATCACGGAAGTATAGCGAGCATCCATCATAAAATACAATGCATCCAAAGCACACATATGTTCACTCACATTAGTGAGTAGATTAACTTAAATATTACTATTTTCCTAATAGACATTAAAAAGTATATAAATAGTGAATTTGAAAAATCATTTGCACAATCATTCAATGATTTATTTTTTCAATTCAAGGTCCATCTACCTTTTTTATTAAATTCAAGGACTTTTCAAGGATTTCAAGGCCAAAGAATAAATTCAAGGCCACTAGACACCCTGTGAAACTAGGGTAGGAGGTAAGGAAGGCAGAACAGGGGTAGGAGGCAAGGGAGACTGAACTGGGGTAAAAGGCATCAAAGACTGAACAGAAGTAAGGGGCAAGGAAGAAGGAACAGGGTGAATTTCCACCCTTACAATGACATCGGTGATGCCAACAGGAGAGGCTAGTGAAGACTGAGGAGAAGATGACATCAAAATGGAGGGCCCCCCAACAACCAACTCAGGGACAAAACAAGCCTCATCACAGGCAGTGCGCTTGGACTCTGAATGGGATGAGGAGGAACCCTTCCATGGCAAAGAAACCGAAGGAACTGTCGGATATCCTCCAGCGTCTCAGCCCGGTCAGTCTCACAGTCTGCAACACAGGTGCTGCAAGTAGAAGACAGGAGTGGAATGACTTGGGAGGAGTGCAGTGGGAACCTGCCTCCCAGAGAAAGTCAGAGAAGAGACAGCTGCCCCCGCACCCTACAATGAGCCTCATGGAAGTCCAGCCTGATGGAGTCTTGAAGAGCCAGGACCTCCTTCTCAAAAAGGAATACGGACAAGAATGTGAAGAGAGACTCAAACTCCTCATTCAAATCAAAAAGCAGAGACTGGGAACTGGAATTCAGCACCAGAAAATGAGGATAATCCAAATCAGGATCCATCTCTTCTGTGAAGGGATCTTCTAACAAACGCAGAAAAGAGGACTTACTGACAGGTGGAGTATGAGAACCAGAAGTCTGCAACTTCTGGGAGATAAATTTTTTATTATTACTCATATGAAGTAAAGTATATAGGGGGGTGCAAACTTGCGCAGTGCAGTCACTGTCTACCGTCATGACACCTACTCAAAACAGATGACATTACCAGTCATAAAAATGTATAATCTTCCTCACCAGTCATATCAGACAATGTTCCATTCATCATGCCTTTTCAAGTCATAACAGATGCTGTTACCAGTCATATCAGACAACATTCCGAGCACCATATCTTCTGGAGTCGACGTTACCAGCCATAAACTGGCTTGACCTTCCATACCAGTCATAACAATAGCGTGACAAAATAGTTTTTTTCAAGGTTGTATTGTTATTTGTTTGTTTGGGGTTTTTTTTTATTTAGATTATCCATAGCTAAAATTATTCATTTAGCTAGGACCTTCCATACCAGTCATAACAATAGCGTGACAAAATAGTTTTATTTTCAAGGTTGTATTGTTATTTGTTTGTTTTGGGTTGTTTTTTTTAATTTAGATTATCCATAGCTAAAAATTATTCATTTGACACCCCTGCCTGGTATGAAGTAGGTTTTTTTTTTCCTGGCTTATTATCGATCTCTCCTAAATAATTTGTGTGACACTATTCTTTTGCTTTAGTTTTCCTTTGTTTTTTTGTTAAATGAAATCACTTTTTTTCCTTTTTTCAATGATTTGTATTCACTGAGTGAAGCTGAAATCAAACTAGAAAATTTTTCTTTTTGGGGGTGGCTTTTTTACTAACTATTTTGCACAGCGCTATTTCATATTATCATTGCAAAACAATCCATTAGGTATAGGCTGGTTTATTATGAAAAGTTTCATATACAAAAAACACTTGTTCATTATTTTGACTTTTGAAATCAATGCTTCTTTTCCATCCGCATAGGTGGTATAAATATTTAAGTGTAGGCCTAGTCATGCAGATTTTTAAAATGGCAAATGTGTGTGATATGTGCTTGTTGTCTCTCCACTGTCTAGGTTCTGTTTTATCTGACAATGATAAAACCTTTGATTTTTTTTAGTGAACCATCGGCTAATAAACACCAAGAGAGAGTGCTCAACCTGTAAGTTGGAACTAAGCATTACCAAAGATCTTTTCCATGTGATAAGTCATTTGTTGGTGTAGGGAGCAACAGAGAATGGTGCCGATTTAAATTGTCTACTCATAGAGGGACTTTTTTTGCTGCCGGCTCCCATCTGTCTATTTAAACTTTATAAACGTAAAAAGAAAACCTAACCTTAGGTTAAGTTTGGTCTTTTTACCTTAAATAGCATATAAACTTAAAAAGACCTAACTTACTGAACCTTTAAAAAAGTAGCTTTTATTAGCTCAAAATAATAAAGTGAATGGGGCAAAAAATCACTAGAAAATCATGCGCCACTAATTAAATTGACCTTTTGCACCAAAACTGGTCTTTGTGAGTGATATCACACTTTCCTCACTACTATTTTGGATCTCTATCAGTCGGAATAATTTAAGTAACAGTAAGATTCATTTCCTATTTTTTATCTTCATTATTTATTTGGATGTTTAGCTGATTCTTTGTGATCTTTAACTACAAACAAACATGTTACCTCCAAATTTGAGCTTGGACGTAAACAACATATTCATGAGCATTGAATGAAACAAAAACACAAGTTCCAATAAATTTTGGATCAGAAAAAAATCAACAATCAGCGTGGAGCTCATCTTAAACTTTAGATTTGAAAATTTAAAAAGTGGGCCTGTCTTCTTTTTTTTAAACTGGTAAATAAATATAAATTTGAGTTTCATTGATTTTATTGCGGGAATATATAAACCAATCGTTTGGTACTTTGAGGTGATAATATGGATTACATAAGGCTTTTAATTAAAGAGGCATAAGAGTATAAATACAAGGGCCACTTACCCAGGTTTGGGGGCAAGTTGGCCAACACATGAAAAATAATACATGGAACATAAAAGATGACCTTTAGACTTTAATAGTTGTGGGCCGTGACAGACAAACTTAATTAGCCCAATCAGGGGATCAAGCTAGGGAAATTAGCAAAAGCTAACCTCTTACCCCTAATTAACTCCTTTATAATTGGCAAAAATAAACTGGTCTATTAAAAGGCAATACAAACCACATTCCTGGTTCAGCATTTGAAATGCTAATGCCCTGGTGCTTCAAGGTTTTGGAAAAATTGAGCAGGGAATATCATCCTATCTTTTGCAATATTAAGTAGAGGCAGTTTCTTTACAATATTTTTACAGGGAGTTTCATATTCTTCTGGATTTGCAGGTTTTTCAAATGAAATGAATTTATCACCTAGTGCATGTTTATTTCTCAGATACTCAATAATCCATATGTCATCATCAGTAGACTTATGAAGCAGCTTGCCTGCATAATGAAATGCTTATTTTTTCCTTGCAAAATGTCCAATTACATAGTCTCCTGGCTGAAGAGTTTTCTGTTCATTGGCAGAAGACCCCACTTTATCAAGGAAGCTTTGATAATTTTCTACATTAATGACTCAGGAGGTTTTTCTTGTAGAATCATGGTTAATGAAAATAAATTTAATGACAATGTGAGTGAATTTGAACTACAGGGTTATGATATATACATGATTCCATATCCAGGTATCAGTAGCGATCGGACGTGTTCTCAGTGAGCACTCTATTCAGTGACATTTTTTGTTTTGTATTTTTTGGTGTAATACATTTAAACGAGAAATAGATCCTGTTTGTATGTTTCAGTTCAAATAGCTCTAGTTTGTTTACTTTTCAGAGGCCCTAGTTTTCTCCCCCTTTTTGTTTGCACTTTTCTAGATTGATTAATTAAACAGTTTATAATAAGTTTTTTCAGTATGGCAGTCGCTTTGGATGAAGTGAGTGTGCCCTTGGATGTAAGTAGTCTATATGTAGTTTTTGATTTTTGTGGTATTGAAAGAAGAGCGAATGTACCTGAATGCCCCTTGTGTAGTGTGACATGCAAATGTAGCTTTGGTAGAGGAGGTGAGTCAGTTTTGTGATGAAGTGATTTGTCTGATGTGGTTGTGACTGAAAGTGGAATAAGTGGTAATTTGAGTGAGAACAGGGAGGGTAATACTAGGCCTAGGGGGGACTAGGAGGATGACTGAGGTGCTTGTGATGGGCGATTCTCAGATTAGATATTTAGATAGGAAGTTGAGTGGGAGCAAATGGAAGGGAGTGAGAGTTTGTTTGCCGAGTACTGGTGTAAATGATGTGTCTGGGAGGTATGATAGTCTGATGTTTGGGTGTGAGAGGGATGTAGTTGCGATTATGTATGTGGGAATAAATGATGTGAAGAAGGTGGATTCATGTGAGTTGAAAGGATGAGTGAAAGTAGAGTGAAATGGAGTGAATGAGTATATGAAAGGCCTGTGTGAGGAGACAGGATTAGTATTTGTAGATGTATAGAATGACTTTTGGGGGAATAAGGTATTGATGGACTCAATCTAAGCTGGGCTGGGGTTGCCGTGTTGTAGCAGGAGTTAGAAAATGTTGTTAGCTTAGCTCTTTGCAGGCAGGAAACTAGTTACTGATAGTCATCATGGAAATATAAGAGTATAGGATGGGGAGGGAAAGGAAAGAGATGCAGAGGAGATAGATGGAAGATATACAGGTTAAAAGAGGTACTTTAGGGATAGGAGGGCTGAGTGGTCTTTATACCAATGCTCATAGTCTTAGAAATAAGAAGGGTGAGTTATTTAGTTATATTATTGATGAAGATATAGATATAATAAGTGTAATAGAATCATGGGTTAATGAAAATAAATTTAATGACAATGTGAGTTAATTAGAACTACAGGGTTATGATATGTACATTAGTCAAAGGAGAGATAGGACTGGTGGTGGGTTGATTATTTATATCAAAAATGGCATTTCTTCAAATCTAAATAATTTTATAAAGTAAGGAGAAGTTGAGTCACTGTGAATAGATATTAGGGTCAGTAAAAATAGGATAATAGACTTGGGAGCCTTTTACAGACCACCGGACAGACAGACTGTATTGATGAGCTAATGATCAGGGAAATAAGGAAAGGATGTGAAGTAGATACAGTTATTCTTGGTGACTTTAATTTAATTCTGTGGACTGGGAAAATATGATAGGAAGAGATAGAGCAAGGTGTAAGTTTATAGGATGCTTTGAGGATAATTTTTTTACTCAATTTGTTAATAAGCCAACAAGGGGTGCCAATATATTAGATCCGGTTCTTTCAAATTATGATCACTTGGTTCAGGAATTGAGTAGTAGTGATCATTTTTATAGGGGTGATTATGATAAATTACACAACTTGCTAAATCAGATTAGGTGGGATATAGAATTCAGTGGAAAGAATACTTAAAAGATGCGGGACACTTTTAAGACTAAGAGTATATTAAACAGTCCAGGAGCAGTGTATTCCAATGAAGGTTATTAGGAAGAATTGTAGAAAGCCATTGTGGTGGAATCACAAGATAGCTAGGAAAATTTCTAAGAATAAAGTGCAGACCAGAGATTACAGAGAGAAAGTAGTTTTGATAATTAAAAATTATAGGCCAACCAGAAATGAACTAAATAAGATTATTAAGAAGGGCAAAAGGGAGGAA
Source organism: Ceratothoa steindachneri (assembly GCA_963969495.1). Lineage (NCBI taxonomy): Eukaryota > Metazoa > Arthropoda > Malacostraca > Isopoda > Cymothoidae > Ceratothoa > Ceratothoa steindachneri. Next base: position 76,526,122 of record OZ018322.1, on the reverse strand, counting down.
GAAATTAATTTGGCTCAAAATAATAATAAAGATCCAAGAAAATTCTTTAGCTATTATAGAATCAATAACAAATCTAACAGTAATAAAATAGGGCCTATTAGATATGAAGGGGTTTTGAATGAATCTGATAAGGAAATAGTAGAGGTTCTTAATGATCATTTTACTTCAGTATTTAAAGAAGAGAATTCTAGTGGCTCTTCAGAAGATATATACTAGATCACTAGAGTTTGGAGAAATACCTAATGATTGGAAATTAGTGAATGTAGTACCAATTTTTAAAAGGGGAAATAAAGAGGACCCAAATAACTTTAGACCAGTAAGCTTAACTATCTTGAGAAGATAGTTAAGAAGGAAATTTCTGACCATCTAGATGGTGGTAGGTAAATAATTGATGCTCAGCATGGGTTTAGAAGAGGTAGATCGTGTTTAATAAATTTACTGGATTATGTAACTAAAAAATTAGATGAGAGAGATTTTGATGTAATTTACTTAGATTTTAGCAAACCTTTTGATAAGGTTCCACATAGGAGACTAGTTCACAAATCAAAAATGCATGGGATATGTGGGAAAGTTTTGAATTGGATAACTGAATGGCTGAAAGACATGAAAGAGAGGGTTGTATTGAATGGGGTGAGGTCACAGTGGAGGGACGTTATCAGTGGCGTACCTCAGGGATCAGTTTTAGGCCCTTTATTATTTATAATCTATGTAAATGATCTTGGGCAAGGTGTGAATAGCAAAGTGTCAATTTTTGCTGATGACAGTAAATTGGCCGCTGTAGTCCAAGAAGTTGAGGGTAGCTTTAAAGTGCAAGGTGACTTAAATAAGTTATTAGCTTGGGCTCAGAAGTGGCAGATGACTTTTAACCTTAAAAAATGCAAAGTTCTTAACATGAGAAGGGATAATAGTGAATTTAGCTATGAAATGGATGGGCATTGGCTGAATTCAGTTGAGGATGAGAAGGACTTAGGCGTAGTAATAGACAGGTCACTGAAATTTTCAAGCAGAGTATTGAGGCAAAAAATGGAGCAAATAGGGTGCTAGGATACATTAAAAGGAATGTTAGCTACAACAGTAAAGAGGTTATCCTTAAATTCTATAGCTTGTATGTAAGGGCACATTTAGAGTACTGTATACAAGCATAGTCACCACATTTTAGACATGATATCAACCTGCTAGTCGGCACAAAGGAGGGCAACAAAAATAATACCTTCTCTGAAGCACCTTGAATATGAAGATAGATGTGTGAGGGGAGATGAGATTGAGCTATTTAAACTCTGTTCTAGTATATTCAGGTCCCGTCATTGAACAGTCAGAAGCATTTATTTTTTTTCAGGTTTTTGTGCTTTTAATAAGAGTAAAAATGATGTTTTTCTTTGATTTGCTGTTTTTTTTATATATTTGCTTATCTATCTTTCCTAAATAATCTAGGCTTTACATTATACTCACTTTTTTAAATATTCTCTTATTTATAATTCAATAAAACCACTTTTGGAGGTTATTAACAAATTCTGAAGCATAAATTTGACCTTAAAAAGTGCCTCACACTCAATTTTGCACCATAAACTTTTGAAAACTATTCACAATTGCCCTCATTGTAAAACAGAACTAAAAATGAACAAAAAATGTTTTTTCCGGTATGATAAATCTTTTGTTACAGCCATCAGCAACTGCGAACATTATAATTATAAATCTACTGCTCAGAAGGGGACATTTTTTGCTGGTTCTTGCCTTTCAATTGAACAAGTAGTAATGGTGGTGTTCTGGTTTGGGGTAAACAGGGTACCTATGAGTGTAATTACCGAACATACAGGCATCAGTTGAACGACGCTTGTCGATTGGTTCAGCTTTTGTCAGGAAGTGCTTCTGAATTATTTCAAAGTTTTCTAGGCACCAATTGAAGGCAGGGTGGGCAAATAAAAAACCTGGCTTTTATTCCGGAGTTTTTTCAAGTGAAATTTGAAAAAAACCTAGGTTTGGGTGTTTTTTTCAAGAAATGAATGCTAGCTATCATTATTTTATTCAAAATTCATATTTGTTTATAATTTCAACAAATATGTATCAAATTAAGGTTATTTCGCTGATACTGACTCATAATAATTCATCTCTCCTTCTACAGGTTATGGCTATCATGGGTACCCACAATTCTCGATCAGTGATCTTTTCTTACTATAATATAATTATTAAACTAAGTAATTATTAATATTATATCAAAATAGAGATAGCTATTCTTTTTCTATGTTATTCTAGTGCTTGTAGTATTTGTTTTTGGAAAAAACCCAAGATTTGAAAAACCTCAGAATAAAACCTGGATTTTGTTGGGTTTTTTTCATGAAATGAATGCTACTTATTATTTTATTCAAATTCATATGTATCAAATTAAGGTTATTTCTCTGATACTGACTCATAATTCATCTCTCCCTCTACAGGTTATGGCTATCATGGGTACCCATAATTCTCAATCAGTGATCTGTTCTTACTTTAATATAATTATTAAACTAATTAATTATTATTATAAAAATAGAGATAGCTATTATTTTTTATGCTATTCTACTAATGCTTGTAGCATGTTTTTTTAAAAAAAAACAATTTGAAAACCCCCAGAAAACCCAGTTTTTTTTCCAAATTATACTCTCTATTTTTCAAAAAATAAATGCTACTTATTATTTTATTCAAAATTCATATTTATGTTTATAATTTCAACAAATATGTATCAAATTAAGGGTATTTCTCTGATACTGACTCATAATTCATCTCTCCTTCTACAGGTTATGGCAATTCTCAATCAGTGTTGTGTTCTTACTATAATATAATTATTAAAGTAAGCAATTATTATTATATAAAAATAGAGATAGCTATTCTTTTTCTATGTTATTCTAGTGCTTGTAGCATTTGCTTTTTGAAAAAAACAGGTTTTTTTGGTTTTGTAAAAAAAAGGTTTTTCCAGAAATGAGTGCTACTTATAATTTTATTCAAAATTCATATTTATGTTATTAAGGTTATTTCTCTGATACTGACTCATAATAATTCATCTCTCCTTCTACAGATTATGGCTATCATGGTACATGGGTACCCCAAATTCTCGATCAGTGATCTATTACTGTGATCTATTCTTACTATAATATAATTATTAAACTAAGTAATTATTAATATTATATAAAAATAAAGATAGCTATTCTGTTTCTATGTTATTCTAATGCTTGTAGCATTTGTTTTTTGAAAAAACCCAGAATTAAACCCGAGTTTTATTGGCCTTTTTCAAAATTTTGGGGTTTTGCCAACCCTGCTTGGAGGTCCGGGCAAAACAGTTGAAATAGACAAGGAGAAGTTTAGCAAGCGCAAGTACAATTAAGATTGTGTAATTGAAGGTCAGTGGGTATTTGGAGGGTTTGAACATGATTCAAAACAAGTTTTCATCGTACTGATCGAAAATTGAAGTAGCAAAACCCTTCTGGCGGCAATTAAAAAGTGGATTTTGCCAGGAAAGATGGTTGTATCGGGCAGATGGGCAGCCTATTCAAATTTAGCAGAGGAAGGGTACACTCATCTAACCATCAACCACTCCTATAATTTTGAGGATCCAGAAACTAGTGCCAGCATGCAAAATATAGAAAGTGTGGAAGGATACGAGAGCCAATGTACAGCAAATTGACAAAAAAGAGTTAACTCTTGCATAATGTAGCACAAGTAGCATAATAAAAAGTTTGGATGTAGCAAATAAATACAAAAAAATAAGTACCTCCATTGAAATGGAACGAATGTTCTTTTGAGGTACTTACTATCCTTGTAACTATGGACGAAGAGAGGCACATATGGACAAAAGTTTCTGAGTGTGAAGGAGAAGTTCCATGAGTTATGGAATGCCATTTTACTATTGTATTTAATAATACTTGCACATGGATTGAGTTAAGAAAAGAGCTAGAAATCCCCTCTGGCCAGTCTTAAAATTACCCTATATGGGGGGCTATGCACTCCTATATCCCCTACTCACCCTCAAGAACAAGTAGGTAGTCAAGAAGTTTATCTTCAACTTTAATCTTAGGGGGAGGGGGATTCTGGACTCATTCCTGTAGATGTAGTTTTTTATTATTGTATATTATGATTGATTTGGATTTTGATGAGCCTTGATGATGATGCTTTTTGTTTATGACACATTCCTGTGGATGGTTCAAATTGTATATTGTAGATGCATGATCTGAAACAATCCTATGGATTGTTTAAATTGTACCTCACGACCAACGTGCTTTTCACTTACTTGTGAGACAATCTTGCATCGAACCTGTTAGGATAAGCCTTATAAGGTATGCATCATGACTGGCATAAAGAAAAAGCGTTAGGCCAAACTAAGAATTCCAACATGGCCACTCTGCCAGACCAAATCTTTCACTGTGGCTCATGCAAAATTAACATCATTAATAGCAATTCTATTCAATGTGCATCCACAGTGTGTGGTACCATGCCAAATTTAATTGTTGTAATATTTCCTTCAGAACCTTCAAAATCATTAGGTAGTGCATCAGAAAATACAGATTATGTTTGCCCAAACTGTAAGACCAAGGCTGAGCCGAGGCCCAGGTGTAACATGGGTCTAAACACCTCCCATATCTTTTCCTTCTCCAGACATGCCTTCTCATAGTGATATAACTCAATTATTTAATACTGTCAAAACCCTTGCTAGCAGGGTTCAAACTTGGAATGATGACATCCAGCTCTTGGAGCCTTTGTTCCATGTAGTTCAAGGCCGCTGCTGGAGACAGAGTAAAAGTCTACCTCGGTAAGTACCAACATTTCGCGGCCACAGACAAGGAATTAACTGGGGATGCTGGCATGCTAGAAGAATCAAGCTATGTCACATGCACCCATCGCTTGTTCCTGGTTCCTAAAAGCGATACTGAAGACAGGGTTGTCTATGACACGAGTCCACTGAGTGAGTCTGGGCTCTATGACCCACCTTCCTTTTCCCTTCCCTCCTTAGGTAAGGTGTTGTCTGAGGTATCACCCCAGGAATGGGCGGCTAAGCTTGATTTAGCTCACAGTTTTTACCACATCCCAGTGCACAAGGCAGTACGTAGGTGGTTAAGTGTGAGGGTATAACTTACAGATTCACCTGCCTGGGCTTCACAGGATCCCCATTTATTATGCAGGCATGCATGGCCCCCATTTTGTCAGCCATGGCCAAGATGATGTACTTCTTTTGAATAACAAGGAGGACTGTGCCCCCCCCCTCTCCCTTCTGGGCGTGCCTTGGCGGACTACTCAACTTCATGTGCGGGGCTGCTTCCTTCCCCCAGTGCTGGGCGCAACTCGCATACGCTAAGTCCGCAAGGGTATCTCCTCAAGGACCTCCTCTCCTCCACCTGGGTCTCCTGATCTCCTTTGATGTGTAACTGGGGATGGGTCTCACCAAGGGGTGCCTCTACTTCATACCTCCTGTGGGACCCGTGGCGCTCTTATCAGCCTTCCTGCAGTTCTACTATGCAAAAATATACTCAGACTCACAAGCAGCCATAGCTCTCCTGAGTAACGGATGGATTTTGCCCACCCTATTGTGTTATGTCCTGCCCATTATTTTGTATGATTTTCATTTCTTGTATATATATAAATGACCGATCTTAGCTTGGATTCCGTATGAATTGAATCGTGCCGATGTTCCTAGTCATCCTAATTTGTGGACGCAGGCACTAATGATGTCATCAATGACATACTTGCCCTACCCTAATGTCACCTTCAGGGTAAAAAGGACAATGCAGGATTCTTGGATGGGATTCCTGCTCTGATCGTTTTACCTTTAAGTCCACGCTTCGCGTATATATCAATAGTTCATAGCTGGACATTATTTATGTATTAAACTTGTGTAAACTTTTAATAATAAAAGGGGTGCATGTGTAAAATCCTTTGTGATATATATAATTAATGGAATATATATATTGTGAACAAGTCTACTCCTATTCCAATATATATATATATAAATATATATATATATATATATATATATACACACATATATGTATTTAAAGGCCCAAGGAAATGAAAATTGGTAACACAACCCAGAAAAACACTTATGAGAATATCACATGAATTTTGAAAGAATGTAAGGATGTGTTAAGTGAGCCCCTAGCATGCATCTTTAGAAAATCATTGGAGAGTGGCATTGTGCCAGTGGCATGGAAGAAAGCCAATGTGATACCTATATTTAAGAAAGGGGATAAAACAAATATGTCTAATTACAGACCAGTAAGTTTGACATCAGTGGTAGGGAAAATGATGGAATCTATTATAGCAAGGAATATTAGAGATCACTTGGATAAGCATAAGTTGATAAAAGAATCACAGCATGGCTTTAGTAAGGGTAAATCCTGTCTGACTAATTTGCTGTCTTTTTATAGTAAGGTGTATGAAGCAGCAGATAATGATGAAAACTATGATATTTTATACTTGGACTTTAGTAAGGCTTTTGATCGAGTGCCACACTTACGACTTCTGAGCAAAGTTAAAGCACACGGGATCGATGGCAGTATATTTAGGTGGATTCAGTCATGGCTTGGTGACAGACAGCAAAGAGTTAGTATAGATGGAGTTAAATCTGAGTGGGTGGGTGTTAGCAGTGGAGTTCCTCAAGGATCTGTTTTGGGTCCCTTGCTATTCTTAATTTATATTAATGATCTTGACATAGGTATAAGTAGTAACCTGAGTAAATTTGCTGATGATACTAAGCTAGGTAGGGCCATTAGGGCTGATTCTGATGCTGTTGTAATGCAGGAGGAATTGACCATTCTGTCCAATTGGGCCGAGAAATGGCAAATGAAGTTTAACGTAGACAAATGTAGTGTACTTAGTATAGGTAGAAATAATCCATTGAATAGTTATAAATTAAATGGCAGAATTTTAGGGAGGACTGATTGTGAGAGAGACTTGGGTATTTTGGTAAGTTCAGACCTTCGTCCTAGAAAGCAATGTCTAAATGCTAAGAATAAAGCTAATAGGATATTGGGATTCATTAGGAGGAGTGTAAGCAATAAGAGTGCTGAAGTCATTCTAAAACTGTATCTGGCGCTAGTTAGGCCTCATCTAGACTATGCAGTACAATTTTGGTCACCATATTATAGGAAGGATATTGATTTGCTTGAGTCTGTGCAGAGAAGGATGACAAAGATGATTGGTGGGCTAAGGAACTTACCCTATTGTGAAAGGCTCAGAAAACTAAATCTACATACATTGGAAAGGAGAAGAGTCAGAGGGGAATTGATTGAAGTCTTCAAATGGGTAAAAGGATATAATAAAGGGGATCTGGGTAAGGTTCTTATACTTAGTGAACATGACAGGACACGCAGCAATGGGTTTAAGCTTGATAAGTATAGGTTTAGGAAGGAGATTGGGAGGAATTGGTTTACAAATCGTGTGGTAGATGAATGGAATAGGCTCACTAGGCATGTGATAGAAGCCTCCTCTCTGGGTAGTTTTAAGAATAGATTAGATAAATATATGGATGAAGCTGCTAGATGGGACTGACTTTTTTTTATGTACATATGTATATATTTTTCTAAGGAGTGGGAAGATTATATTTTGCGGTTGCATGAATGGACATAATTCTCTGGATGCATTTTATGTATATTGTAGATTAGATCTGACGAACTCCTGTTAAGGGTGACAATGTTGATGACTTTTCTCTGGTAAGAAATCTTTTGTGTGTTGAATGGAACAGGAGCTGCCAAGTGTAGGCCATGAATGGTCTTTTGCAGTCTCCTTCTTTTCTTATGTTATGTAATAAAAGCTCAAGAAGGAAAATGGGAGATGTAGAGAACAGAAAGATAGGACAAACTATTTTAACTGTTATATGAAAATAAATAAAGAAGTTGGATTTGAACCTGTGTCATTAAGTGCTGATCGCTTATATGACCAAGATGCTGATTGCCAGAGCTACCATCCTCAACCCAAAAAAGGTTGATTCAAGAAGCCTTTTGAACAATGAAGTGTATGTTTTTATCTAGTGAGAGACAAGACAAGTGGTTATTTTCATATAACAGTTAAAACAGTTTGTCCTATCTTACCGTTCTCTACATCTCCCATTTTCTTTCTTAAGCTTTTATTGGTTTATGTGATATTCTCCCAAGTGTTTTTCCGGGTTATGTTACCAATTTTCATTTCCTTGGGCCTTTAAATATATCTATAAAATCTATAGAAGCCATTTTAATAAATGAAGATAAGCCAGCCATCAACAGTCAAGCAACAAGCTATAATCGTATGTTAAAATTATTTTTTTAAATTTTTGCGCACAAGAGTGGTCCATTTTCTCTAACGTTACGTTCAACCAATAAATACCCCTTAAAAACTGTTTTAACATAACATAACATAATTTCATGGATGACAAAAGCCACAAGGGCCTATCAAAGGTCATCCGTATCCATCATATCCCACGCACATAATGCATCCATAGGAATTTGTCAGATCATGCATCTATAATATACAATTTAACAATCCAGAGGATTATGTCCAACCATGCATCTACAATATATAATTTAAAGCCTCCATAGGAGTCTGTCAAAAACAAAATCAAAGTCCCCCAAAATATACAATAAAAAGAAACTGCATCCACAGGAATAAGTCAAGAAACATATCCCCATACCAAAAAGTAAGAAATTAACCCTCCATCCCCATATAATCATCCAATCTGTGCTTGAAACATTCAAGTTTGGGCTGTCTACAGTCTCAGGTGGCAAACTATTCCAATAATCCACCACTCTGTAAGTGAAAAAATATTTTCTAACATCCAGTCTGCACCTCTGTTTTTTAATCTTTAAGTGGTGGCCTCTAGTTCTATTACTACCTTCTAACTCAAATAACTTGCTGAAATCCAATTTATCCATCCCAGAAAAGATTTTAAAAAGCTCAATCATATCTCCCCTAACACACCTTCTTTCAAATGAAAACATATTCAATACCCTCAGTCTATCTTCATATTCAAGGTGCTTCAGGGATGGTACTATTTTTATTGCCCTCCTTTGTACTGACTCTAATAAGTATATATCATGTCTAAAATGTGGTGACCATGCCTGTATACAGTACTCTAAATGTGGCCTGACATAAGAGTTGTATAGTTTAAGGATGACCTCCTTACTCTTGTAGCTAACATTTCATTTAATGTAACCTAGCACCCTATTTGCTCTATTTTTTGCCTCAATACACTCCTTTGAAAATTTCAGTGACCTATCTACTACTACTCCTAAGTCCTTCTCATCTTCAACTGAATTAAGCCAATACCCATTCATCTCATAGCTAAATTCCCTATTATCTCTCCCCATGTTAATAACTTTGCATTTATTAAGATTAAAAGTCATCTGCCACTTCTGAGCCCAAGCTAACAACTTATTTAAGTCACCTTGCACTTTAAAGCTACCCTCAACCTCTTTGACTACAGCTGCCAATTTAGTGTCATCAGTAAAAATTGACACTTTGCTATTTACACCTTGCCCAAGATCATTTACATAGATTATAAATAATAAAGGGCCTAAAACTGATCCCTGAGGTATGCGACTAATAACATTCCTCCACTCTGACCTCAGTCCATTCAGTACAACTCTGTTTCCTATTTTTCAGCCATTCAGTTATCCAATTTAAAACCTTCCCACATATCCCATGCAGCTTTAATTTATGAACTAGTCTTCTATGTGGAACCTTATCAAAAGCTTTGCTAAAATCTAAGTAGATCATATCAACTTTCTCACCCATATCTAATTCTTTAGTTACATAATCCATAAAATCCAGTAAATTAGTTAAACACAATCTACCTTTTCTAAAACCATGCTGAGCATCATTAATTAACCTGCTACTCTCTAGATGATCAGAAATTCCCTTCTTAACCATCTTCTCAAGAATTTTACAGACTATAGAAGTTAAGCTTACCGGTCTAATATTATTTGGGTCCTCTTTGCTTCACCTTTTTAAAAAGTGGCACTACATTTGCCAATTTCCAATCATTTGGTATTTCACCAGACTCTAGTGATCTAATAAATATCTTCTCAAGTGCTACTGCAATACTTTCTACACCTTCTTTGAGTATCCTAGAATGAATGTTAACATAACATAACATAACATAATTTCACGGATGACAAAAGCCACCAGGGCCTATCAAAGGTCATCCGCCTCCGTCAAAACCCGCCCACAAAAAGCACCATCACCAGGGGAAGACAAAATCAAAGTCCCCCACAATATAATATAACAGAAGACAAAAGCCACAAGGGCTCATCATAGGTCATCCGAGTCAAACGGCCTCTTTTTTAAGGCACCCAAACTCCCAGGAAAACTACATCCAGAGGATTGCGTCCAGAAACAAGGGTATCGTCAATCAAGGCTTGTCAAGAACTAAATCATGCAGCTATAGATATATACAAACAATATTAATATATACAAAACTTAGGAACCATCACAACCTTCCCTCCCCATAAACTCATCCAACCTACTCTTAAATACATTTATATTTGGACTACAAACTACCCTCCGCGGCAATTTGTTCCAGAAGTCTACCACTCTATTGGTGAAAAAATATTTTCTTAAATCCAACCTACACCCTTGCTTTTTAATTTTCAAGTGGTGACCTCTAGTCCAATTTCCATCATCTAACTCAAAAAACTTGCTAACATCCAATTTATCTATCCCAGAAAAATTTTTAAACAGCTCAATCATATCCCCCTCTCACACACCTCCTTTCGAACGAGAACATATTTAATACCCTCAGTCTATCTATATATTCAAGGTGCCTCAGGGAAGGAATAATCTTTGTTGCCCTCCATTGCACTGACTCAAGAAGGTTAATATCATGTCTAAAATGTGGGGACCATGCCTGTATACAGTACTCTAGATGTGGCCTAACATAAGAATTATAGAGTTTAAGAATAACCTCCTTACTTTTGTAACTGACATTTCTCTTAATGAAAACCAGCACTCTATTTGCCCTATTTCTTGCTTCAATACACTGCTTAGAAAACCTTAATGACTTATCTATTACTACTCCTAGATCTTTCTCATCCTCTACTGAGCTGAGCCAATGCCCATCCATTTCATAGTTAAATTCTCTATTATCTTTTCCCATGTTAATAACTTTGCACTTATCAAGGTTGAAAGTCATTTGCCACTTATGTGCCCAGGATAAAAATTTATTTAAATCCCCCTGCACTTTAAAATTATCATCAATATCTTTAACTACAGCTGATAATTTGGTATCATCCGCAAAAATTGACACTTTATTATTAACTGCCTCCCCAAGATCGTTTATATAGATGACAAATAATAATGGACCAAGAACTGATCCCTGAGGAACCCCACTGATAACATCCCTCCACTCTGATTTTACACCATTTAGCACTACGCTTTGCTTCCTGTCTTTCAGCCACTCTGCTATCCAATTTGAAACCCCCCCACATATCCCAATCATTTTTAATTTATAAACTAATCTCCTATGTGGTACCTTATCAAATGCTTTACTAAAATCCAAGTAAATTACATCCACAGACCTTCATCCTAGAAAGCAATGCCTAAATGCTAAGAATAAAGCTAATAGGATATTGGGATTCATTAGGAGGAGTGTAAGCAATAAGAGTGCTGAAGTCATTCTAAAACTGTATCTGGCGCTAGTTAGGCCTCATCTAGACTATGCAGTACAATTTTGGTCACCATATTATAGGAAGGATATTGATTTGCTTGAGTCTGTGCAGAGAAGGATGACAAAGATGATTGGTGGGCTAAGGAACTTACCTTATGCTGAAAGGCTCAGAAAACTAAATCTACATACATTGGAAAGGAGAAGAGTCAGAGGGGAATTGATTGAAGTCTTCAAATGGGTAAAAGGATATAATAAAGGGGATCTGGGTAAGGTTCTTATACTTAGTGAACATGACAGGACACGTAGCAATGGGTTTAAGCTTGATAAGTATAGGTTTAGGAAGGAGATTGGGAGGAATTGGTTTACAAATCGTGTGGTAGATGAATGGAATAGGCTCACTAGACATGTGATAGAAGCCTCCTCTCTGGGTAGTTTTAAGAATAGATTAGATAAATATATGAATGAAGCTGCTAGATGGGACTGACTTTTTTATGTACATATGTATATATTTTTCTAAGGAGTGGGGAGATTATTTTGCGGTTGCAAACATAATCCTCTGGATGCATTTTATGTATATTGTAGATTAGATCTGACGAACTCCTGTAAGGGTGACAATGTTGATGACTTTTCTCTGGTAAGAAATCTTTTGTGTGTTGACTGGAACAGGAGCTGCCAAGTGTAGGCCATGAATGGTCTTTTGCAGTCTCCTTCTTTTCTTATGTTCTTATGTTCATTCTCTCCCTTATCTACTTGATTTATTACGAACTCTAGAAAGTCTAGTAAATTAGTCAAACATGATCTACCTGATCTAAACCCATGCTGAGCATCGCTGATTAACCCCTCCCTCTCTAGATGTTGGCAAATCCCTTTTTTAACTATTTTCTCAAGAATTTTACAGACTACAGGAGTTAGGCAAACCAGTCTAAAGTTATTTGGATCCTCTTTACTACCCTTCTTGAAAATGGGGACTACATTCGCTCTCTTCCAATCATCAGGTATTTCTCCATATTCCAGTGACCTAGTATATAACTTCTCCAGAGCTATTGAGATACTTTCTAACCCTTCTTTAAGTATCCTAGAATGAATATTATCAGGGCCGGAGGCCTTGGTAGTATCTAATTCACCTATTAGTCCTTTTATCATCCTCCAATCCACACTAATGGTAGTAAACACCTCTTTCCCTGATCCACGAGTACTATACATAAGACTATTTAGTTTCTCCTTTGTAAATACTGATGCAAAATGACCATTTAGTACCTCAACTATTTCCTCATCAGTTTCTCTCACAACCCCTTCATATTTGATAGGTCCTATTTTAACTCTGCCAGACTTGTTATTAATTTTATAGTAACTAAAGAACTTTCTAGGATCTTTGTTGCTATCCTGAGCTAATTTAATTTCTGACACCCTTTTGTTCTTCTTTATAATCTTATTTAACTCATTCCTAGCCATTCTATAATCACTTAAATTTTGAATATTATTTTCTACCTGGAATTTTTTATATGCCCTTTTCTTCTCTGAAATTTTTCTAGCTATCTCCTGATTCCACCATAATGGTTCCCTACTTTTGTTCCTAATGGCCTTCATTGGGATACATTGTTCTTGGACTACATTTATTATATGCTTGAAAGTATCCCACATCCCATAAGCATTTTTACCTCTGAATTCTACATCACAGTCTACAAAATTCAGCAAGCTTCAGGGTTTTACATAATCTCCCTTATGGAAATTTGGAACTTTTACAGCATTCTCAGTTATTTTACCCTTCTCAATTCCCAAGTTAAAACAAACTATCTGATGGTCACTATTTCCCAATGCTTCCCCAACAGTCAATTCTTGAACTAAATGATCACTGTTAGAATATATTGCCCCCCCTCGTTGGCTCATTAACAAATTGATTCAAAAAATTATCCTCAAAGCATTCTATGAACCTGCCACTTGTTCTATCCCTACCTATCATATTTTCCCAGTCCACTGAGTTTAAGTTGAAGTCCCCAATAATAACTGCATCTGTTTCACATCCCTTACTTATTTTCCTTATCATTAGTTCATCCATATCATCAGTCTGCCCAGGTGGCCTGTAAAAAGCTCCCAAATGCACCATTCTATTTTTACTGAACCTAATATCTATCCAAAGTGACTCAACTACATCCTGCTTTATTGAAGTATTTAAACTTGAAACAATGTTATTTTTTATATAGATAATTATTCCTCCACCAATCCTACCTGTCCTTTGACTAATGTACATATTATAGCCCTGTGAATCAAATTCACTTATAGTGTCACTAAATTCTATTTCATTAACCCATGATTCAGTAACACATAATATATCTATATCCTGATTGCTAATATAACTAAATAGCTGATCCTTCTTGTTTCTAAGACTACGAGCATTTGTATAGAAACAATTTAACCCCCCTATCCCTGAAGCACCTCTTCCGACCTGAATGACCTCACCTCTATCGCCTTGAAACCTATTTCTGTTATCTGCCAAGTCCATTCTACTTTCAGTACTATAATGTCCTCTCATAATTCCCTGACCACTATTAGTATCTAGTTTCCCGCCCGCAAAGACCTAATAACACGATCATACTCTTCCCACAACCCATCTACCCCCTCCTACTCAAATGCAGTCCATCCATCGCATACATTTCTTTCATTCCAACAAACCTATCCCACACATCCACAAACATGACACCTTCCATCTCACACATCCTCCTCACATAATCATTCAGCCCAATCGCACGAGAAATCCATTCTACCCCTACATCCATTCTTGGAAGCACACCTGTCACAACACCTTTCACTCTACTTTCTTTCACCTTTTCAATTAACCTCTTGTACCTCTCACGTAACTCACATGCACCCACTTTCTTCACATCATTCACTCCTACATGTGTAATCACAACCGCATCCCTTGCACAGCCAGACACCAGCTCCTCATACCTATCAGACAGATCTCTCACTCCAGCACCAGGCAAACACACCCTCAAACCATTCAATCTACTTGCATTCAACTTCCTATCTAAATATCTAACTCGCGAATCACCCATCACAAGCACTTCAGTCAGACTCCTATTCCTAACCCCCACAGACCTAACTCCATCCCCACTCCTATTCTCATTCAAACTACCAGTCACTCTACCTCCACCCCCACTCCCAGTTACTTCCTCTCTTAGGGCACTGAATCTATTAGTCAAGCTAATAGGTTCTGTGTCCCTCTGACTCACACAGCTATTCTCCCCCTGGCTAACAACCTCAACAGAGCCAACCCTATTCTCACAAAGAACAGGAGAAGCCTCCCTAGCTTCACGTTTCCTAACCACTCTCCACTGTCCCCCATCCTCACTAGGCCTATTTCTAACTAATCTAAGGGGGCTAACTTCACTATCCCTAGAACTATCACACCATACCTCCTCCACCGGCCCTCTACTTTCACCTGAAACATCTAACTGGCATACCTCACCACCTAACCTATTCCCAGCTCTAGGCCTAACACTAAGTTCCCTCCTGAGCTCAGCAACTAACCCCTCCAGCCTACATATCCTGTCTAAATCCTGCCTTCTCATCCCCTCTAAATCTACAATGCATTCACGCAGCCCACATACAACACATGTATACCCCCTCACCTAATACACCACAACCAATGCATACATTCCGACACTCATGCTCACTTTCATCCCCAAACTCCATCACTTATTCAAACAAAGAAAGAACTTAAGTAGCAATAAGAAAAAAAAAGAAGAGCAACTTAGCTTTCGCTGATTGTGGTGAGAGAAAAAAAAACAACAAAACAAACAGTAGAAAAATCTGAAAAATAATTCAACAGACAGAGCTCTATGAAACATGTGCTACCTGTTCGAAGGTCAGTCGAAGACTGACTGGTTTCTCTTCTGTGAATACTGAAGCAAAATGATCATTAAGGACCTCTACTATTTCCTCATCAGATTCTTTCAAAACCCCTTCATATTTAATAGGCCCTATTTTATCACTGTTAGATTTATTATTGATTCTATAATAGCTAAAGAATTCTTTAGGATCTTTATTATTATTTTTAGCTAAATTAATTTCTGCTGTCCTTTTGGTCTTCTTAATAATCTTTAGTTCATTTCTGGTTGACATATAATGGTTTAAATTATCTAAACTACTCTCACTTTCTAATCTCTGGTATGCCCTTTTTTTCTCTGAAACTTTATTAGCTATTTCTTGATTCCACCATAATGGTTTCCTACATTTCTTCCTAATAGACTTCATCGGAATACACTGTTCCTGAACCATGTTTAATATAGTCTTAAAAATATCCCACATCTTATAAGTATTCTTTCCATGGAATTCTATATCCCACCTAATCTGATTTTGCCACTTTAATTTCATAATTTCTCCTTGCTACTCTAATTAACTTTTTAACATCTCTTGCTAGTTCATTATATCTCTGCCTTAAGTGATCCTCTCCATTTTTTATTTTCCTATAAATGCCCTTTTTAATGCCAATATAATGCTTAATTTTATCTGTCATCCATTTTGGGTCATTATTTTTAGTCCTAATCTCCTTATATGGAATGTTAATGATCTGACCTGTAATTAATTGCTCACTTATTCTTTCATACTCCTCTTCAATTGTAATCTCTTCCTCCTGGTGATTATTGTCTCCACTAACTGATATCATTGAATCTATTCCTGAATTGATTTCATTACCTAGTTTCTGTACAACTGCCTCCAGGTAAGTCCTTAGCCCATTATAATTTGCTCTTCTAAAGTCAGGAATTTTAACATTGTTCATGCTACTATCAATACCATTCCATCTTGAATCTGATTTCACAATAGTGACTATTACCCAAATTTCCTCCAATCTCAGTATCCTTAATAACTTCTTCCCTATTTGTCAGAACTAAATCCAGTATATTATTACCTCTAGTGGGTTCGTTAATAATCTGCCTCAGAAAATTATCTTGGACAACATTCAAAAATTCTTCAGCCTCCTGATCACCCACAAGAGCTTCCCAGTCTATATTTCTGTAATTAAAATTGCCCATTATACACACATGCTTACTTCTACATGCCCGTTCTATCTCCTGCCACAGAAGATTTGAAGCTTCCTTAATAAGATTTGGTGGTCTGTATAATAATCCTATGACAAGCTTGTTTTTACCTTCCTTTACATTTAGCCATAATGACTCTGTGTTATCATCTAATTTAATTGTACTGTTTACACAATACTGGAGATTATCTTTAATATAAATAATAACCCCTCCTCCTCTCTTCCTATCTGTATGGAACATGTTAAAACCCTCAATCTCAACCTCAGGTTTAAAGTAATTACCTGCCAAATCAAGCCCTGACTCTGTTATCGCAATTATATCAAAATTCTCTTCACTCGCTAATGCTCTTAAGAGATCTATCTTATTCTTTATACTCCGACCATTTGTGTAGTATATTTTTAAGGTTTTTTTATTATTCCCATCTTCATTGCATCGTGCTTTTTTATTCCTAGTTATCTGCTCATTCACTTGTGCATTAGTTCCCCTATAACGCATCAGTATGCCCTCCCCCCTAGCTATTCCTCTATCTCTGCATCCCTTCCATTTCCTACACCTGCCCTCTATTCCTGTTATTCCCTTACCTCTAACAGCTTCTAGTTTCCCAACCGTAAGGACCTAATCACACTATCCAGCTCCCCCCATAGAACCTCAACACCTGCCCGACTAAGATGGAGCCCATCCATCGCATACAACCTCCTATTCCTGTAAACCCCACCCCAGACATCTACAAACACCAATCCTAACTCCTCACACAGTCCTTTCACAAATTCATTCAAACCAATTGCACACGACAACCATTCTACCCCTATATCCAATCTCAGAAGCACACCAGAAACAACACATTTTACCCTGCTTTTACTCATCCTTTCAACTAACCATTTATACTGCTCACGTAACTCACATGTACCCACCTTCTTTACATTATTCACTCCCACATGCATAATCACAACTGCATCCCTCTCACACCCAGAAACCAGCCTATCATACCTCTCACAAACATCACTTACACCAGCACCCGGGCAGACAAACTCTCATTCCCTTCCACTTGCTATCACTCAACTTCCTATCTAAATACCTAATCTGAGAGTCACCCATCACTAGCACCTCAGTCATTCTCCTATTCTGTCTTGGCCTAACATTACCTTCCCTCCTGCTCTCAGTCACACTACCACCCATCCTGCTTTCATCCACAATCACACCAGGCAAATCACTTTCACACTCTTCTCTCTCAGGACATTGAATCTGTTAGTCAACCTAACAGGTTCTATGTCCTTCCTTTTCAAACACCTAATCTGTCCTAACTTATCTATCCTATCCATTTTCACCCACCATTCATCATCACTCACAACTTCCACACTGTTGCCAGTCCTAGCCCTATCTTCCACCCTCTTAGCACTAATCTCACCCTTCAATCGCACACTTGCATCTCTTCTCACCTCAAACACCAAATCATTCAACCTCTTACATTCCCCACTCAACCTCCTAACCTCCCCTTCCAGAAAACACACAGGGCATTCAGTTACATTCACTCTCCTTTCAACTCCACATGCATCACACACCACATACACACTACTTTCAAACGGCATGCTCTCACCATCTATACAAACAGCCATACTCTCAGAAATTTACTAAGGAAAAAAGTTAACACTCACCCCAAAAAATTCTTGCTCAGGATTGCTGCCAGTTATCTTCCCCACAAGTATTAATCACTAATGTATTTATTATACAGTGATTGATGTATTAAATAAATACAAGAAAAACTACACACCCAAATCAGTATTATATCCCAATCTTACAATGAGAATCAAGAGCTTCCTGTAAGACAACCTTCCAGAACAAAGCGATGGTGCTTTGGTAAATATGTAGACGAGCAGCCCGGCCGATAGGACGTACTATTTTGTCCATGTTCCAAAATGTTTCACGTTTTTGGAGTACATTTAAGTTGATGGCTCGTGTGGGGGTAAACACAATGAGTGGACCACAATACGATGCCACTGAATTTCATTAAATTGGGGGGGGCGTCTGGGGGTCACAGTCCCCCAGTATATAATCCTAATTGTTTATAGAATAATGTTCTGACATTTACAGAGGTGAATGCTTTAACTATATCATGTCAGCGGCTTTAATCATTTTGCGAATTATAATAGGGGGAGGGGGTATGACATCAGAAATGATTGATTTGAATTTTTATCTTTTTTCCCACTTAATAGCTTTTTATTATCCTCATTTGGAGTCCTTTTTATTTGTCAATATATTTTTCCTCATTTTACTATTTTTATTGCCTTTTTTTATACATTTAAATCTAATTAGCTGGATCATTTAAAGGAACTACTTTTTCTTTAGCCCTTTGTGTGCAATACAGATGCCTTTTACACAGTGTGAAAATAGTATCGTTTTTATGAAGTCTGTCCGTCCTCTATTTCCGAATTAACTCTAGTTTCTGATAAAGATAAATTGTTAACCTTTTTGGATGTTCATAATTTAGTTAAAAATTAAAAGCGATTGCGACATTTGTGGCCGGGCATTAGATGATACCCCTGAGTTTGAATTTAGATGCTCTAAAACAAAAGCAAAATAGGCTTTCCTCATCGCTATTTCAGAAGTACAACCACTGCAATAAAGTACGTAAACCGCGTTCTTTGTTTGGTTATTTTATATAATTTACATACATAACAAGGGCCTATCAAAGGTCATCCATATCCATCAAATCCCACCCACATAAATCATCCATAGGATTTTGTCAGATCATGCATCTATAATATACAATTTAAACAATCCATAGGATTATGCCAGACCATGCATCTACAATATATAATTTAAAGCCTCCATAGGAGTCTGTCAAAAACAAAATCAAAGTCCCCAAAAATATACAATAAAAAGAAACTGCATCCACAGGAATGAGTCAAGAAACATACCCCCATACCAAAAAGTAAGAAGGTTACCTTCCCTCCCCATATAATCATCATTTTGGTTAAAAAAAAAAGGCCTACGTAAACAGCATTTTCCGTTTGTTTACTTCGGGGATTGTTTTTTTAGAAAAAAATATTGACAGCTATAATTCAAAGAAGACTCAAACACGCATGAATATTCAGACACGGGTGAACGATAATATTTATACAAAATCATTTTTTTAGGCCGGCCGCTCGTCTACATATTTACTGGTGCTTTTTGTGGGTGGGTTTTGATGGATGCGGATGACCTTTGATAGGCCCTTGTGGCTTTTGTCATCCGTGAAATTATGATATGGGTAACACTTCAGTTTTGGGGCGGGCGCATGATAGGTGGCGCTGTTTATAGGCTACAATTTTGGGCTACAATATATGTCTTATGACATCCAACGTAAGCGTCAGATGTGAACAAAGACGGCGTTATATTTTTTTGTATAGGAGTATATACTGGGGGGGGCTGCAAAACGGGTCCTATTTATAAGCTACGACGTTGCCAGTAAGAAGCTGTTATCGTTCGCAGCAAAAAAAATATGAAAAACAAAACAATAAAAGATATCAA
Organism: Ceratothoa steindachneri; assembly: GCA_963969495.1. Taxonomy (NCBI): domain Eukaryota; kingdom Metazoa; phylum Arthropoda; class Malacostraca; order Isopoda; family Cymothoidae; genus Ceratothoa; species Ceratothoa steindachneri. The sequence continues at coordinate 76,505,980 of OZ018322.1, read as the reverse complement.
GAAATCTTACCTAACTTAGAAAAAACGGTAATTGTGTAGACGATGGCCGGATCCTAGGCCTAGCTTTTTGGGGGCTATTTTGGGCTACATTTCGTTGTTATTTTTTTAGAGATGAAATCGAAGAATTTTATGGCGATTGAAACTCAGGGTCATCGCAGTGTTATCCCCGCATCAAGCCGTACCCAACAACGAGCTGACACTCAAAATAATCGCATCCGGCCATCGTCTACACAATTACCGAAAAAACTATAAACGAGCAGAGGTGCAGATATTTAATAAATAAAACAGACTAACAGTTACAAATCCCCCAAACAACAAGAAAATATAACGCAGTGATTGGTCACATCTGAAGCTACTGTCTCCCATCATGAGATATATTTTAGCCCAAAATTGTAGCCTACTAACAATGCCACCTACCGTGCGCCCTGAATCTGAAGTATTACCATGTTATGTTTCTTTAGTTTTGTATAACAAAAATGGCGCCAGCTATATTTCGAAATGGACTCAGACACACATGAATATTCTGACACCGGTGAATGAAAGGTAAACACACAAAAGCCCCCACTTTTTTGGCTGAGCCACTAATCTACATATTTACCAAAAATTATGTTATGTTACCTTTTACAGATCTATTTTTACTTACAACTAGCTCCTTAGATGAATCAGATGTTCCAGTTTCTCTTTGATCTTGGGCTAAAGCGATGGAAACACTGTCGTGACTAGACTCATCTTGGACTTCCTCCAATAAACTGGTTGCCAAGGTATCTTCCTTTTGCTTTTTGGCTGTTTGATCCTCACCTTCTCCATCTTCAGCGGGTCTTTTTTCTGGAGTCATGAGTTAGTTGAAAATTTTGAATTTTCAACAAATTATCAGTATGATAAAGATGAATGAAACAATCAGTTTCAGTGTATTTATTAAACAAAGTAAATTAAACACTAATCATACGATAGAGTATATAAAATGACGCTAGATTTGGGGGAAGCATAACATGCTGGAATTTGTTTGTCTTCGATGTTAATACAAGACTATTGTGTTTGTACCAGTACATTCAAAAATGACATTTTTTTTGTAAAGAATCCATTGTTTATTTCATATTCTTAATTATATATCCGATAACATTAAAACAAGGAAATTATTCAAAAGATATGCATCACTGGTGATGCTTTTTGTTTTAGAAGCATTTCTGTGGATAGTTGAGATTGTATATTTTAGATGCAGAATATGGCAATTCCTATGTATGCAGTTCGTGGGAGGGTTCTGACGGTTGCGGATGGCCTTTGATAGGACTTTGCGGCTTCTGTGATCCGTGCATTTATGTTATGAAACAACACGCTTAGTGATAGAGGAAAAACAATTGCCCATTAAGGTTTATTATCTCATATCTATCATACAAGTATACTGATTGAGAGCGTGTACAGAACAATTAATGCATAATTTTGTGTTTTTCATATATCTCTAGTTCAAACTTGAATTTATTAACATAAGATAGGATTTTTTCGTAATATGCTAGGGTCAAGTGGCAAATGCAGCTAAGGAAGATCCAAAGGGTTTCTTTCTATTATACAGGACTAAGACTAGAGATAAAATATGACCACATAACACGACAGAAGAAGAGTTATGAGTGATAGTGACGAAATTGCTATGTTTTTAAAAAATATTTTCTGTTAGTGTTTACACACGCAGATAATTTAATATCGTATGATTAGATCTGACGAACTCCTGTTAAGGGTGACAATGTTGATGACTTTTCTCTGGTAAGAAATCTTTTGTGTCTTGACTGGAACAGGAGCTGCCAAGTGTAGGCCATGAATGGTCTTTTGCAGTCTCCTTCTTTTCTTATGTTCTTATGTTATGTTAATAGTACGTTAAGGGACAGTGGTATTCAGTGGGGGTGAGGAGAAGAAAATAAAGGATATTTAAATTTACAAGAAGATAATCTCGAAAGAAATATATAGAATTAAATATAGTAAATCACGGACCACTGATTATATGTTGAAGGAAAGTAAAGATGTGTTAAGTGATCCTTAGAAAGCATATTTAGAAAATCGTTAGAGACTGGCCTTGTACCAACTGCGTGGAAGAAAGGTACGGTGATACCTATCTTTAAGAAAGGGGATAAAACGATAATCTCCCATTATCACCCAGTGAGTTGAACATCAGTAGTGGGGAAAATGCTAGAATCCTCAATAGTGAAATATATTGCTGTCTTTTTATAGAAAGATGTACGATGCAGTCGAAAGAGATGAGAATTACAATATTGTATGTTTGAGTTTTAGTAAGAACTTCGACAGGGTGCCACATCTGCAACGTTAGAATGAAGTTAAACCGCATAAGATTAATGGGAGGATTTCAATGTGGATTCAATCGTAGCTTAGTAAAGGCAACAAAGAGTTAGTATATATTGAATTAAATCCGAATCTGGGAATATTAGCAGGCAGTAGAGTTCCTCAAAGGTCGGTGTTGGGGCCGTTATTGTTCTTGATTTATATTTATGATATTTACACATGTGTAAATAGGGGATAGAGAATGTTTGCTGATGAAACTAGGGTTGGGTAGGATTATAAGGTCAGACTACGATGCCGAGGTATTGCAAGATGAATTGACCAAATTATTCCAATGATCCGAGAAATGGTAAATGGAATTTACTATAAGCAAATGTTGTGAACTTAGTATGGGTAGGAATAATCCGATAAATAATTATAAATTGAATAAGAGAATTATCCAGGCCAGGATGAGAACGGGACTTAGGTGTCCTTGTAAGTTCTGAGCTCCGGCATAGAAAACAGTTCTTAAGTGCTAAGAATAGAGCTAATATTTAGAAAATCGTTTGAGACTAGCGTTGTGCAATGGCGTGGAAGAAAGCTAATATGATACCTATCTTTGAGAAGAGGGATAATACGATTATAGATATATTGGAAGGAGCGTGGGAAACACGAATGCTGATGTGATTCTAATAGTACCTGGCATTAATTAGACATCTTGAGTGTGGCGCATTTTGGTCACCGTATTATTAGATGAATATTGGTCTGCTTGAGTCATTGCAAAGAAGGGTGACTAAGATGATTCATGAGTTGAGGAACTTACCTTATGTTGAAGGGATTAAGAGGCTAAATCTACATACGTTAAAAATGAGAAGAGTTCGAGGAGACTTGATCGAGGGTTTCAAGTGAATAAAAGGTTATAATAGGGGTGACATCAGTAAAGTTCTTATTTCTTAGTGAACATGATAGTACAGGTAGCAATTGGTTTAGGGCAATAAACGATTAAGTTTAAGAAATAGATTAGTATAAATTGGCTTACTAATAGAGTGGCAGATGAATGGAATAGACTCAGTAGTCCTGTGATAGAAGCGTTCTCCCTGGGTAGTTTTATAGGATGGGGGGGGGAGATACCGAAAGGTTACCGGTTATAGGATAGGCTAAGGCCAAATTACGGGTTACGAGCTTCTTCAATGGAATGTAGCACGTTTTGGGGTAATTAGTTACACAGCGCTAACCTTGGGCCGACTCCAATTGGAGATGATTATCATCTCTTTTGATTTTAGCGATGTAGTCTGGGTAAGAGGACTGGTTGATTACCCTTAGGAGAAGGAAAGCCCGGGAGGTGGATTCAAGGACTTTTTTTTAGACGGAGACTCAGGAGGCTAAAGCGCAATGAATTCGATTATGTGTATGTCGGATATTTTGAAGTTGGCTGCCTAATTTGGGGGTTTACTAAGGCCTACTATCCTTGGAACGGCACACTGTCTTTCTGCATTACTGTTCTTTCTTTCTTTTATTCTCACCGTCTGTCTTTAGGGTCTACTTCAGATGGTATTTAACGTGTCGAAAAATGTGGGCGTCACCCACAGTGAGTCATTGGTGCAGTTTGAGTGAAGCATACTCGAACCGAAGTTTGTTCGTGTGTATTTTTATCTATATCTTAGAAACCTTAGAAAAATCTTAGAAAAATTAGAAAAGTCTTAGAAAAATCTTTGAAAAAGCTTCGGACCTACCTATTTCTGCCCCCAAGGTACGCGAGGCTCGCCCATGTGCTAAACTGGAACCAAAAACTGAAATTATCAATTATCGCTAGTTTGGAACCAAAAGTATCGGCGATACCGATGAATCGATAACGCGGAAAAAATATCGGATAACCGATAACCCGATATCGTTATCGCGATAACGCCCACCTATGCCCACAAGAACAGTATATATTGTAGCGTACGAAAAGTGCAGACGAGCGGCTTAAAAGCTTTGCTTGAATGAGTCTTTTTCGAGACTCAGGATGGCCGAGTGGATTCGCTGCTCGCCAACAGTAGTCGAGGTACGTGGGAAGCTGTTCGCAACTCGAATACGCTACTTTCATTTTTTCTTTGGCCCCTTTCCTAGTCCCCACTATCAACAATGGTACCCAGACCCGGGAGGGTGGGCGTTAGCCCTTGGAGAACATTTCCAAAGAGATTTTCTTCATTTCTTTAAAATACCGTCCGCCTCTATGAGGGGGGGCGGTGTATCTGTAGCGTACGAGAAGTGCAGGCGAGCGGCTTAAAAGCTTGCTTGAATGAGTCTTTATTGAGACTCGGGATGACCGAGTGGATTCACATCTCGCTAAGAGTGGTCTAGCGACGCGGGAAGCTGTCCGCAACTCGCCTACCCTACTTTCAGTCTTTCTTTTTTCTTTGGCCCCTTCTTACTCCCCTCTATCCACACTATTATTATTTACATGCCTAAATGTACTATAATATTATTTAGATGACAAAATGTTCTATACTTTTAGTAGATTAATTGCCAGTTAAGGTCACGACAAGATTATAGTCCAGTTATCATCAGTCTTATAATAACCTACCTGAGCTTCCCATATAAACAGCCACGGTAAAATGACTTGAGACCTACCACATTTTTAAGGAAAAATAAAACTTCAGCCTGAAATTAGAGTATTGTACATAGTAACCACATAGTTTAGTATTTAGTCATTCCACGTAACTGGAATTTCTGACACTACCTTCCGATGATACTTCCTCATTTTGCTGCAGGGTATCTAATTCTAAAGGAATATTTACAATGGGTTGATTGTTTGATGTACGCGAACAGTTGATATTTTTCTCATTTTATAGATTAGGCAATATAGCTGGCTTCACTCTGTCTATAGACACCGTGTTCTGATGGCCATCCGGGAATTATAACTGAAAAGGTTTGTCGTCGCGTTCGACAACATGGAACGGGCCTGCATAAGGCGCTTCTAGTCTGGTTATCAATTAGGACACCACGAGTACAGTCTACTAAGAGGTTAAAATGAGCAAGAAAATCGGCTCCTAATAATGTCGACGTAATATCTGCAACTACGAACGTCCATCTAATGAAGGTCGCAGGGTAGGGATGCCTATTTCCAGTTGGACCTCTCCATTAGCCGTCGCAATGTTACACATGATTTGGTCATCACACATAATTGCACTATATGAAATGGAATTAAGGACACGCTTGCGCCAGTGTCTATCAGAAATTCGCACGTCCTCTCATTAATACGGGCAGCGACAATGAGAAAAGTTGGCACGCCAGTCGTCGCATTTACAGCGACCTGCCGATCTCGTTTTCCGAGCGGATTGAGGAAGACGGTCTAGACGATGGCTGCATTTGAAGGTTCTCACTTCGCTTTGGCCAACTGCACCACGGTTTACAGTACTTCGCACTCGACCCCCCCAAAAAGTGTGAACGGCACACCACTGGCTTTTGATTACGACGGAAGGAGCTTAACTCAAAGCGGTACACTTTTTGAATAATTATTATCACTATTATAATTATTATGCACAATCCTAGATTGATTACCAGTAGGTTATACGCCGATGGGCACTGAACGCGAATTTTTAAATTGCACATTATTTACCGGCTGGTTGACACTAAGAGCACTTATATCGGGGAACGCACCATTATTACTAGTTTCACTATTATTTATATTATAACACTGTGTCTTGTAAAACAGAATGAGTTCATCAGCCAGTTTCCCCAATTTGGCAAGAGTTAAGTCCTTTTGCGTGGCGATGATGAGGGCGATGTTAGAAGGTAAAGACTGGATGAACTTGTGTCTCACCAAGTCCTCCCCCACTCCAACTTGCAGAGCTGTCTTCCGTAGCTCTTCGAGATTTAGCGAAGGTCGTACGGTCTGCGGAGAAGACGCGATTTACTTCTCGAAGAGCTCAGGTTTCGTCCTCTCAAAAAGTCCCACGATTTTTGTTCGTAGGGGCGAGTAATTCTGCGATAAGAGGACTGCAATTGGAAGGCGATCGACTGTCTCGGGAGGCAACGCAGCTGGAATATGGTAAAATTTCGATTCTTCTCGTTGTATTCTTGAGATCTGAAATTACGCGTCCACAATTTTGAACCATCCTGAGACTGCTGCTTCATTAAAAATAGGAGGTCTGATGGAGATCGCGTTCGCAAGTTCCACTTCTGTGGAAGAAAATGAGCAATTTGTTGCCTGTTGTGAATCCATTTTGTTGTTTGATCACGTTTCGTTCGACGAAGAGTGGTCACCAGTTATAAGGTCTCGGTAACGAATTCTCTCTTTTGTAGTTTCGTAGGCTGGGTTAGGTGATCAGCTCGCTACGCTCACCATCAGGAACAAGTAATAAAACAAGTTAATCACACAGTTGGGTGAAACATGTTGGGAAGTGGAAGAAATATTATGGGAATGCGAGTGGGAAACCTCACGGAGTATGGATCTTCAGAATTACCAGTAAAATTCATATATAGCTGGATTATTTATTCCTTTGTAAATAGCTGGAATAAGCCTTGAAATAGCAAACAGTAATGACAACTTTTCTTCTTGAATAATAATGATAACTCTTTCTGTACTGACTTTTCCCCCAAAATACACATATATAAATAGTCATTTCATCTACTCATAATACCACAAAATTCGACCAATTAGGATTAAGATACATTTAATCGTCATACTTATTTTCATTTTCGAATAACAGACCTTAGCGTTAACAAATTGACCAATTAGCTTTTAGACATAAGTATAGTATATGGTTATCAATGTGATTTATCTTCAGTTAATAAATCAGCCTAGATGGCGTTTCGAAAACCATAACCATAAATTTTGTTTGATCGAAGATGTCTGCCGTTAGCTTTAGGCCTAAAGGCGACAGCGAAATAAATTTTGGAATAATGACTTGGGCGTTAAGAAAGACAATTACACATATATAAATATATTCATAAAATCAACGAATGTACAATGAGATAAATAGGTTAAGTAAATAGGGTGAATAATATGGTGAAACAATATAGAGTGAATAATAGAGTAAATAATAACATAGTAAATACTATAGAGTATCTAATATAGAGTATCTTTGATAGAGTATCTTTGATATAGAGTAAATAATGTAGAGTATATATAATATAGAGTATCTTTGATATAGTGTAGTAATTTAGCAGCCTCGATACCCAAACCCCAGAAGAGACGGCACCCCGGGTGGTGGTAGTTGATTCGATCACCACCCATCATCAAGTCCGCCATGAGTCATCCTTCTAGACAGCCTCCCCGGGTCCATCATATCATTGATCCATCATCTTCACTCAGGCAGATTACCGACTAGGCTATGAGTTGTGTGTGTGTGTGGGGGGGGGGGTGAATCAATCTCATTTTTCATTTCAAAACTTTAACATACTTTCATCCCAGGCAAATCAATAGGTACAAAGAAGAAAACAGAGAAAAAAACACAAAGAAGGAGGCTTTAACGAGCTAAATGGATGACCGTGAAGGGGCAAAGAGGGTCTCCCTTCGCATCCTTCCTGGCTGGGAGAAACCAACTCGCAAATTGGCACTAAGGACTATCTACGCTGATATTAGGGTTATACTCTCTAGACTAAAAGACCAGTGTAGCGGTCTATACCCCTACAAATGTAAATATTTTTTCCTCACTATGTAGATATATATAATTTCAAGAAGGATTGGTAACCATGACTTAAATCGAAAGATTGGTACACCCGCTCTCCCAAGCGTCTTAAAATCAACCCATGAGGTTCATTCGCCTTGCTTCCCTCGCATCGGTGAATCAGGTCTGTAGAGATTTGAATTGTAATTGTTTAGCTAAAAATGTTCCCCCGAAATCGCGAATTAATGACTGAGTCTTTTGTCATTTACAGACCCATTCAACTCCCTTATAATCTATTTTATATTTATCAAAATATTTACCAATTATTATTTATCAAACAATTTACCAATTAATACTTACCAATATTTACCAACTACTATTTATCAACTATAAATCAATTACTTATAAATTACTTATAATACATTCTATTTAACCATTATCCAATTACTAATTATATTCTAATTATCAATCATCATATGTTGTACTTTAATTACCAAACCATATTTATGAATTGTAAATCCATTCTCGTTAACTTATGCAAATTTAATTCACACGCGTAATTCAATACAATCATAAACTGTTACTGTATAAATTCACCTTGCAATCAATAATAACTGTTTATTCAATAATATACACGTTTTCCCAACGTCCTTCAAATTTATGGATAAGAAAGTTCGTCCGCAAAAATTTAGATTTCGCGTTAGCATTTAACTTCATTCTTTTGAAAAACGAAATAAAGGTTTTTATTTTTATTGTGATGAGAGCTATCTAGGATATTGCCGCATTTATAATTTAATACCTATAAGTGGTGCCCAGAATAGTTTAATTATCTCCCATTCATCCATTCATTCGTAATATTAAATGAATTCTCACCGTCACGTGTGTTGCATTTTACGGACGACGTATTCCGCTTCACTCAGTTCGATTTTTTTTCTCCCGTGGACTTATATTTTTCACGAGTGACTTTTCGACACGTGCTCGTTTTCAATCCTAAGTTGACCTTAACATCCTTAAGTGATCCCTTAGCAACTTCTTAAATTAATTATAATATAGAGTAATAAATTCAAAGAGTGATCAATTTTCAATAATTTATTTTCCATTTTTTTACGTTCAAGCACGTAAATTGAATTTTTGCATACACACACACACACACACTCGGTTATTTTTCTTTAAATGGATTATAATGGAGCCCAAAGCTACGCCCCAACTTCGGGCACAGCAACAACTACCCAAGCATCCTCCCCCGCAACAACAACGGCGTATTCATCCACATTCGCCCCCCACGCAAGCATCCTCCATCATTTGCCTCCCACTCAACAACGCCCCTTCCCCACTCCTTCTTCGGTTCAGCTTCCGCCATTCGACCCACAAAATCCCATTGGTTGGTGGGAATTGGTGGTGCTCATCCTCCGACACCAGGCAGTTCCTGAGGACCATAGAACAATCGTCGTATCCCAGAAATTACCTCTAAGTATTTTTTCCACTTTAAGAGTATTCTGCTTGATGGGGAAATTTCTGGTTCTTGGGAAGGTTCAAGAGGGCGTTCGTGGGGGGATTTGGGGGTCGAAAATTGAGGACCTGTGTATCCTTCTTGATACGCAGGAGATGGGGGACAGGCGCCCCATGCACTTTCTGGGCCATCTCAAGGCCCTGGCACATGTCAAGGGAGCACAGCTCGACAACTCGAGCCACTCATAACTGAGATATTCATGTATGGGATGCCGGACCAAATTAAACCCCTCATACTAATGTCATCCACTGCGAATGTGGAGAAGATGGCCGAGGAGGCTGACGCCCTGTACAATAATCTATTCGTCAGTTGGGGAAATGAAAGCAATAGGTCGTTCAGCGTTGTAAATAGGGGGCGTAGCACATCATACAACTCTAATGTTAAAAAAACACTCACAAGTATCCATTTCTCTGGTTAAGTGACCGGCCAAGATTCCTTACAACCGGCCAGGACTCTCCCAGGATGAATCCTCCCAGGCTTCGGGTCTTTTATGCGTTTTGGAGAGGATTGAGATGGATATTCGTGCCCTAAAGGTGCGAACGGGTCTTCACCAAGAGCAAAATCGTGAGCAGGATGGAGGAGTCAGACGTCGTTCCTACTCCCGAAAAGGACAACACCAACGAGGAAACATCAGCACAAGAGGTGAGGCACAGCAGTTTAGTTTCAAGCCTAGGCCTAATTCCTCCAGTCCTGACAACTCTCAGGGTAGCTGCTGGTACCTTTCTAATTATGGGGGCAACGCTGTCCGCTGTGTTCAGCCTTGCAGTTATTACCGTGCACCAATTCATGCCCACAACATTTAACCCTCATTCTAGTCGTGCTGCTCATACTGCTATCTTTCAGCTTCCATGCTTTTGCTTGTACCACCTCAAATTTGGTGCAAGAGCAGAAAAATGTTCTGGCCCATGCAACTACCAGCCAAATACTCAATCTCAACCCCTCGATTTTACATAACTCTACGGGTTCTCTTACCCAACTTTCACCGTCAGCACGGGGAACTTTAAACTGAATTCGCAAGTGATACGTGGGTCTGTCACCTCTGCAACCTTATCTCTTCAGGCCGATCCTCCTTTTAGTATTCATGACCCACTCTGGTTTCTCCTTCCTGGTTGATACTGGCGCTTGATACAGTGTTGTAACAGCCTCTTCAGTAGAGAAAGCTTGCACTTCTTCTGATTTTGTCCTTAAACCTGCCAATTCATCGGACATATGACTTATGGGAGGCGTATCTTCGAGCTCTCTTTCGGGTTATTTCGTGTTTTCCCATAGACGTTCATCCTTGCCGACGTTGAAATGCCAATGTTAGGCCTCGATTTCCTTTCCACGCACGACATTCTCGTAGATTCTCGTCGCAAGCTTATCAACAGAACTACGACACTGACCTTTGCTGGCTCCTTCTTTCCTTCCACTAGCTCTCTCCTCTCTGTTCGTCTCCCTGCAACTGCTCCCCATTTCAAGCAACTTTTGCGGAGTTCCCAAGCCTTTATCTGCCTCCTTCTAAGGACAGACCTATTAACCACAATGTGGTGCACAGAATAGAGACGACAGGAGGACAAGTCTTCTCACGTCCCCGTCGACTGTCCCCGGATAGACTTGCTCTAATAAAGCAGGGATTTAAATACATGATGGAGGCCGGGATCGCTTCCCCATCAACCTCCCCATGAGTTTCTCCGCTTCATGTAGTACCTAAGTCTACTCCGGAAGAATTCAGAGCTCTAAGTGACCTCAGGCGACTCATTGCCTGTACAGTTCTGGATGGGTATTATCTGCCTTTCTTATCGGATTTTAATTTCGCTCTCTTAGTTTGCTCCATTTTTTCTCGGCTCGATTTGGTTCGCGCTTTCAACTAAATCCCGATTAACCCTGATGATATCCCTAAGACGGCTATCACCACTCCATTCGGTTCCTTCGTCACTAACCGAATGCCTTACGGACTTCGTAACAGTGGTCAGACCAACGCTTCATGGATCAGGTTCTGAGAGGTCTTTCATTCGTATTTTGATATATATATATATATATATATATATATATATATATATATATATATATATATATATATATATATATATATATATATATATATATGACCTCCTGATAGCATCTTCGTCTTTAGAGGAGCATTTTTTTCACCTTCGCCAGATTTGTGCACATTTAGGGTAACTTTGGTGTCACACAGCTCTCCTTTTTGGGGCACCACATTTCCCCTTAGGAAATTCGTCCTTTCGAGGACAAAGTTGAAATTATCCAGGCTTTTCCCTGACCCTCTTTCCTAAGCAACTTGGTAGATTCTGTGGGTTGGTAAACTTTTACCACAGGTTCATTTCCAACATATCCCACATTATGCAACCTCTCTACGAATTGCTTTCCAAGTCCAAGAAGAACCTTCCTCTTTCCTGGTCCCCCGAAGCTTGTGAGGCTTTCTCTCGCACCAAAGAGGTTATGGCTACCGCTGTCGCCCTCGCTCATCCTTGCCCAGGAGCTCCCATAAGCGTTGCTTCGGACGCTTCCACTACTCATGTCGGTGCGACACTACAATAGAAGGTTGGTGATTTTTGACAACCCCTCGCCTTCTTCTCTAAGGCTCTTCTTCATTCCCAACAGAGGTACAGTACGTTTTCCTGCGAATTACTGAGCATATACCTCGCCCTCCGTCACTTCCAACAATACTTGGAAGGGCGTGAATTCACTGTATTTACCGACCACAAGCCATTGGTTAGTGCGCTCGCCTCTAGTAGCACCTCCTCTGTGCACTCTGCAGTTGATACTCGTCACCTTGACTTTATCTTGCAGATGACGAACGATATTCGCTACGTTCCTGGTTCTTCAAACGTCGTACCTGATGCGCTCTCTCGCATTTAATCGATTTCGGGCACGCAACTCTCCCAAATTGCACCCATTGATCACGCGACAATAGCGCTTGCCCAAGAACAAGATGAAGACATGTAAACACTACGTCACTCTTCTCAACTCGTTGTTTGCAAGATCGACTTGCCGGACAGTCCTTCCAGGCGCATCCTGGCTCACTATTCAATTCCTTACTGTCCTCGTCCTCTCAATCCTCTCGCTTACCGTTCGCACATTTTTTATCAGACTCACGGTCTCTCTCATCTTGGCATTCGAGCAACTTGCAAGCTCATCACACAACGTTATGTGTGGCCAGGTATAAAGGCCGACGTGGCCAAATGGACCCGCGCATGCCTGCCTTTTCAACGTGCAAAGGTTCAATGCCACACAAATGCCCCTCTGGTTACTTTTACACTTCCATTGGCACGTTTTGACGCCGTTCAAATCAATCTGGTTGGTCCTCTGCCCTTTTCGCGTGGTTGCACTTACTTTTTCACCATGATCGATCGTTTTACCTCTTAGCCAGTCGCAGTTCCTATCTCCGAGATCAGAGCTTCCACTGTAACTCGAGCCTTCGTTTTAGCATGGCTTGCTCGTTTTATTGTCCTATCAACGATCATGACTGATCGAGGTATCCAATTTAAATCCCACCAATGGGATGCACTCATGTCAGTGCTTGGCTCCTTTCGTCTCCATACCACTAGCTACCACCACAAGAGTAACACTAAGGTGGAACGTTTTCACACGACTCTCAAGGGGAGATTACGCTCCACTGACCCCAACATCACTTGGGTGGACAAGCTACCTTTAATTCTCCTGGGAATTCGTGCCTCCTTGAAAGAGGATTTGAATTGCTCTGCTGCGGAACTCGTCCATAGTACTCAACTTGGTCTTCCTTGTCAATTTTTTTCTTCTTCTGACCGTCCTCTACCATCTTATGTTTATCCTGCTCCATATGTACGTAATTTAGTACGGGCGGCGTCTGAAGTTAAGCCGACCGCCCCAAGAGTGCCTGCTCATCAGAAACCTTTCGTGCCAAAAGAGATGGCAGCCTGTTCTCAAGTTTTTGTCCGTCGCTACTCTACTCTCTCTTCCTTGCAACCAGTTTATGATGGACCCTTTCTCGTCATCTCCAGGAAGCTGAAATTCTTCGTACTACAGTTTGGCACTAAACGGGATACTATCTCCATCAATCGTCGAAAACCCGCCTTTATAGAGGCCGGTCACCTTGAACAGCCACTGTCTTCTCCCCCCACTATGACTGTTAGTGATCCAGTGGTTTCTCATAGTTTTCTTCAAAACCCTCCTACAAAATATTCTCCAACACCCAATTCTCCTTCCCGATTGCTGCCGCCTCCCCTTTTGTTGCAGGAGCCCTTGTCAGCAGTAGAGAGCCAGCCTCACAACGGCCAGCCCCCTAGACGCCAGTTTGGGGGGAACAGAACGGATGTCCTTCGCCCCGCCTGCCCTCGCGCGCGACAGTGTTTCGCCGCAATTGATTGGCACTGCCAGTCAATTCTGTTCCCATTATCAAAATCAGCCACATAGCACCGTGACACGTTCTGGCCGCGTTGTTAGGAGACCTCGTCGGTATCTGAATTAAAAATTCATATTCCATGTTTAGAATTATTTTGATGGGCGAGTAACTTTTTTGGGGGGGGTATATATTTGTAGCAGCTCTGCAGCTACAACAGAATATATATATATATATATATATATATATATATATATATATATATATATATATATATATATATATATATATATATATATATATATATATATATTCCCGGAAGGAAACTGAATAAAAGACGGATTGGAGTTAGTACTTTCGTCTATTCGACATTTTCAAACTCACAATGGTAAGAAAAAATAAGACACACAGTATTTATACTAAGCACGTTTTCCTATGAGGTCGACTTTTTAATGCTATCAGATAAGTCAGATTTTAGAAAAAGTAATGAAATTGGATCTAGCGAAAACAGCCCTGGGCTAATATTGACATTACTCTCCTTTGTGTGGGAGATAAAAAATGATTCCAGGATATTTCTCTTTATAAAATCATTACTATGGATTATTGTATCAGTTTTTGACCAGTCAATTCCGTGTTCCATCTTGGAATTGTGAACAGCTAAGGCATTATTCCGACATCCCTTAATTACTGCCTTTTTGTGTTGTTGGGTCCTTATGGAAATATTTTTGGAAGTTTGGCCTACATAGAATAAATTACAATCTAAACACGGAATTAACTGGTCAAAAACTGATACAGTAATCCATAGTAATGATTTTATAAAGAGAAATATCCTGGAATCATTTTTAATTTCCCACACAAAGGAGAGTAATCTCAACTTTAGCCCAGGGCTGTTTTCGCTAGATCCAATTTTATCACTTTTTCTAAAATTCGACTTATCTGATAGCATTAAAAAGTTGACCTCACAGGGAAACGTGCTTAGTATAAATACTGTGTCTTATTTTTTCTTACCATTGTGAGTTTGAAAATGTCAAATAGACGAAAGTACTAACTCCAATCCGTCTTTTATTCAGTTTCCCCTTCCGTGGTACATATATTTATAGTTATCACGCGCTAACTTTCGTGATATTTCCCATATATATATATATATATATATATATATATATATATATATATATATATATATATATATATATATATATATATATATATATATTCTTAACTATTATATATTTTTAAAAAGTCTTCAAAAACAATTGGCAACATTTACACGCACGTACTAACGCTTCCAAATATTCCGCATGGAAGACAAAATTTTCACTTGTTCTCTCACCAGCTCCAAATCAAGGGTAGTTGGATTCTTGTTTTTGTTTATAAAACTTAAAGATGAAATATCTTTAAATTTTAAAAACAAAAAAACACTGTCTAATTCCTTATATTGTCTTTTCAGACTCTCATACATTTCTCCTTTTAACCATCGTGATTTTAACTACATTTCAATTAGTTACAAATACATTCTAATTAGTTACAAATACATTCCAATTAGTTACAAATACATTTCAATTAGTTACAAATACATTTTAATTATTACCTTGTTACCTATTTACCATTACCTTGTTACATATTTATCATTACCTATCTACCTTACACCACGTTTAGTCACGACGAAAATTCAGTATTAAACTCATGCTCATTTTGTATAATTAAATTCAAATTCAACCAATATAATTTCAAATATGTTCCATTCTTGTTAATCTATAATAATATACATTTCGTTGTATCCTCGTTGTATTTTTTTCATTCCTTAACGATTTCGTGTCCAACCATTAAGTCTAACTTTGCCATATGCTTAGTCGCTCGAGCCTTTTTTACGATTCAATAACTCTCTTCAAAAACTTAGATATAGGTTTGTTGTGAAGTATATATCTAGATTCATACCAGGATGGCCCATATATCTATTCTTATGACCGGATGAACATTAAGATCTGTGATGCAGCAATGTCCTACAATGTAGTTGCTCAATCCCTAAGGCAAAATTTGGGTGAGATTTCAATCTCTACTTCCACAATGTACCGTGCTCGCCAGTCGATTCGGAGGCAAGTAACAGTGGCGTATCAAGGAGAAGAGTTTTGTCCTGGTGGACCATTAGGGTTGCATTGGGATGGGAAAATGCTGCCTACAATCAAAGGGAACAGATCTGAGGATCAAATTGCCATTCTAGTTCCGGGAAGGGTCAAGAGAAGCTGCTTGGGATTCCGAAAATTCCAGCTGGTACAGGAGCGGAGATAGCAAGTGTATGCATTGAATGCGTACGGGAATACCACCTGTCAGCTAGAATTAAGGGGTTATCATTTGACACTACAGCATCGAACACTGGCTTTGAAGATTGAAGACACTCTTGAGAAACATCTTCTATACCTAGCATGCAGGCATCATATTTAGAAAATTGTTCTAGCCAAAGACTTCCACCTCTCAATGGGCCCACCACTGGGCCTAATGTTGAAATCCTTAAAAGACTCTAGAATCAGTGGAATGCAATCGATAGATCCCTGGCAACCAGCTGCACCATTGCCGAACCTTTTCAGGGTCTCAGGGACAGAACTATTCTTATTGTGCGGAAATCTCTTGCTGTCTATCAGCAACGTGATGAGTGTCAATAGCTTCTTCAGCTGGTTCTTCTCTTTCTTGGGGAAGAGAACACTTCCAGTGTGCCTCTGCGGAAGCCAGGAGCATATCACAATACACAGTGGATGGCGAAAGCTATCTATGCATTAAAGCTTGGTATCGTGCACCAAGAGCAGACCGTGCTCCAAATGTTGATCTAGAGATTTTGCAAGACATGGAAACATTACAAGAAGAAGCAGTGATCGTTATTGTTGCCAAGGAAGCGCAAACAACCATGAAACGACACTTGTGGTACCTCTCAGAGGCACCGGTTGGTTTGGCATTCTTTGATAAAGAACTTAACCAGGGGGAAAAAAGAAAGTGGCAAGATAACCTATCAAAGCCAGTATTGAAGAAAGTAACAAAGCGTATTGAGGAGAAAAACATCCTTGGCTCATTTAAAGGAAAAACGTAATCCGATTTTGTAACCTCGAGGACGATGCATCTGTTCACCATTCTCGACATTGATGATGCCTTTACTCAAAATCCTCTTGCGTCTTGGGAAAGTGACTCAAAGTACCTTGAAGGTCAAGCCAGGGTCTATGACCTGGCTGTGGTTAATGATTCGGCTGAACGGGGGATAGTTCTTATCAAAAAGTTCAATTCCACATTAACAACAAAGGAAGAAGACAAACATTTCTTATTGAAAGAAGTCTTTAAGCACAGGGAAGAATTTCCAAAGAAGCAAAAGGCAGAATTAATGAAATAACTATATGACTGCTTTTTTTTAATAATTTTTGTACTTTATGTGTGTTCTCTGGCCAATTATTCTTTTGTTATAGCAAATAAAGCAGCAATGATTTATAAAAAAACTTTTTTCAGGAAACCTTAATTTCTCGGGACCCTTATTTTTTGTCGGAGAGCGGCAGATTTTGGAGAAGGGTGATATTTTGGTAAGAGGAACTCAGTCATGTATGAGGAAGAAATATCTTGATATGGTCTTATTTATGAAACACCCTAGTGCATACCCTAATGTGAACCGTCCCAATTTTGTGCCCCGAAATAATGATCACAGTGCTTATAATTTACCAGTAGGATTGCGACCTTTTCGCAGGAACCAAAGACCTGTAGTCTGCCATTCACATTTGTACTTTGGTGAGAATGCGAAATTCTGCAAACCCTGGTGCAGGTGGCCAAAGAGAGGAGAACATGTACAGATGCAACCTTCCTCCAGGCCATCTTCGGCAGCCCCAGCGGAAAACTAGCAGGGCATGCCATTGCAAGCGCGGCCGCTGGTATGCCATCTATTTTCACCGTCGCCGCTAAAATGAACTGAATAAATATGAGTTTCTAATTGCTACGAAGGAGAGTGTATAGATAATTACGGCTAAATTGGTGAATTTGGGTGAATTGCGTGAGTCCAGTATAAATATTACAATGGCTAATGGCAGAAAAATAAAAGTCCACGGCGAGGTACAGACGGATATAGTTATGCCTATTCTTCGCTGATCATTTGTGGTCGCGGATACCACTTCCCTGTTATTATGAATTGACTGGCTGAGGCATTTTAATCTCTAAGTTGACTGTTCGCGTGTCATACATATCGACGAACCAACCAACTCATATCAGAAGTGAAACTATCAGGTAGCCTGGGGTAGCTTTAACTATTAATGCCCTACATCTCCATTGCAAAGCCGTATTGGAAGAATATGAAGCTCTGTACAGTCCCGTGCCTGCTAATCTCTCCCCATCTTCGCCGAACTCAGTGACGCACACAAGTGAGACAGATAGTGCTCCACCGACATTCACGGGGCCGAGACCTCTTTCAATGGAGAAACTGCAGGTTGTCAAAGCAACTTTCGAAACACTATTGAAGGAGGGAGTCGTGTGCTTGTCAGAACCACTATGGGAATCGCCAATTCACATGGTACCGAAGAAATTGCTGGGTGAGTACAGAGTGCTCGGCGATTTCCGAGCGCTCACTGCGATCACAAATCCGACAGATATTCATTGGCGCAAATTCAAAATGTGGCAAACCAACTACATGGCAAAAGGATTTTTTCAAAGTTGGATCTGATTCGTGCTTACCATCAAATCCCCATGAACTCAGGGGACATAGAGAAGACTGCGGTGATAACGCCGCTTGGCTTATGGGAGTACGTTATAGGTTGTTAGGTGGTTGTTACGCCAATACACTAGACAGCTCTGGTCCCAATAAACCCCCAAACCTCTATTTTTGTTAAACAAGGGGAATGAAGTTAATCGCTAAAGTCGGGCCTAAGTCGGCAACGTCGTGGGAATACTGTTTTAAAACAAAGAGATACGAAAAATATATATTATAGAATGAACAGTTATGATTAAAAAGTGAAATTATAGTTTATGATTGGATTGAATTTTATGCGGTTGAATTAACTTTGCACGAGTTAATGAGAATTAGAGTACACATATGATGATTGACAAATATTAATTAGATTATAGTTGAATGTTAAATGATTAAATATTATAAATGTATGATAAATATTTATATGGATTGATAAATAGATTATATGAACAAATAGATTATATAGTTAAATGGATTGGGTAAATATTAATATAGATTGATATGTATAAATAGATTGTATGGATTAAATTGGATACATAAATAGATTGTAATTTGGATACATGAATGAATTAAATAGATTGAATAAATAGACTATATAAATAGGTAATATAAATAATTATATAAATAGATTACAACGGAGTTGGGAGAGTCTGACTCCGATGAGCCGAACAAAGTGAATCAATGAGCATGTTATTTTATTTGAAAACGCTCGAGAGATCGGGCGTGCCAATCACACGATTTAAGTTATGGTTACCAACCCTTGTTGAAATAATAATAATAATAATAATAATAATAATAATAATAATAATAATAATATATATATATATATATATATATATATATATATATATATATATATATATATATATATATATATATATATATATATATATATATATATATATAGTTATGATTAAATATTTGCGTTTGTAGGGGTGTAGACCACTACACGTGAAGCTTCCATTCGTCCTCCGAAATGCAAGTTGAACATTCCAACTACACATGGATAACCTGTTTTAGTGATTAGGGTTTGTTTATCTATACATAAACGACATCATGACATTTTCGGACAATATGGACGACCACTTGAGGCATTTGGGCCAAGTCTTCAAAATCCTGGTCGTAAAAGGTCTGTGGATATCTCTGGAGAAATGCGAGCTGGTAAAGGAGGAGATTGATTTTTTAGGGCATCACAGTTCGATGGAAGGAATTTGCCTACCGGCCAAGAAAATAAAGGAAATTGGAGATATGGCCTTACCATAGAACTACAAGGAACTACGCGATATCTGGCATGTTGGGATACTACCGAAGGATGATTCCCAATTTTGCCGCAATTGCAGCCCCGTTGACCGATCTTGCACCCTTACAACCTAAGGGCTCGTGAGCTCGAATGGAACGATGAGGCATGAGGAGTATTTGAAGATACTAAATCGGCTTTAATCAACTCCGTCAAACTTTCACCCACTGCCCAATGATTCAGATACCAGCTGGTGACGGAGTGCTCCCAATACGCGGCAGGTGCTGCCCAGATGGTAAACGGATCACCACGAGCGATGGCATTCTTTTCGAGTAAGCTAAGCTGAACAGAGCAAGCATACTCCACCCATGACAGAGAGCTCCTAGCGGTGTATCTTTCTGTTATCCACTTCAGGTCGACATGTTACTTTGTGCACGGACCACAAACCATTAGTATCGGCTTTTTCGTCGCCATTAAATGTCAAAACGGATAGACAGCAACGCCATTGGACGGCTATTTTGGAGTATACCAGCGACATCAGCTACGTGCGTGGTCATGACAACGTAGTCACTGACTGCCTATCGAGGAACTTCAATTCGTTCCAAGTGGACTCATTTGACCTCCAGGATTTATCGGCAGCACAACATGATGACGAGGAGACAAAAGAGTTCCGTCGCGATTAAAATCCTTCCCTTTTCCCGTTGAATCTAAAGTATGGTTTGAAGTAACATCCAGATACCCATGACCGTTCGTCCCTATAGCGTGAAGGAGGACTTGTTCAATTTCATAATTTGCCACCCCCTGGAGTCAAGGCATTACTTCGTCGTATCAAATCTCGATATTTCTGGCCTAATATGGACACATATGCTCCAGGACAAGGGAGTGTCTCTTATGTCAATCTTCCAAGATCAGTCGCTACACGAAATACCCGACCCTGCCCATTAATATTACATCTTCAATGTTTGAAACTGTGCATATTGATATAATTGGACCACTTCCACCGTGTACGTTACTTGGAAAATCCTACCCATTCTACAATCGGTATTTACTATCGTGCGTCGACCGAGCTACAAGATGGATCGAAGCGATACTGATTCCGGACATAACTGACGCAACGATCGCGTTGGCTTTCCTAGACGGGTAGATTTCCAAATTTAGAGTCCGGTTTTATGTAGTGGCTGACAGAGGCGCCCAATTCCAATCCCGGCAATTCAAGGAACTGTCTGCTGCCGTTGGTTTTCATCGTCTCCGCGCCACGGTGTACTGCCCTTCCACGAATGGGGTGGCGAAAAAGGCACACAGGAATTGGAAGTGACTCATAATGGCCCGTCGCAAGGCTGGCTGATGGCACTTTCAATTATCCTTTTGGGCATTCGCTCCTTGCCTAATGACTTGGGATTTTCGCCTTTTACGGCAGTCACGGGAACTACAATTTTATGCCCGATACCCTTAGTTTTGTCACCGTCATCGAAGACCGATTCAAATTTTATTAAAGCATTAGCCTCAACCATAGCATAAGTCGATTTCACACAGGCATCCCTAGGGCACTTGCACTCGGTACCCAAAGATCTTTGTGAAGCAACTCATGTGTGGGTCCGAATAGACCGCGTTCGCAAACCACTGGAAGCGCCATATGCTGGCTCTTTCTCGGTGATCAAGCGTGACGCCAAGGTTTGCAAATTGGAATTCCCTAATGGCAAGAGGGACACTATCTCAGTGGACCTACCTGAGGAAATGAGGTGTAAGCAGGGAATCTATACCTTTGAGTCCCATACCTTTCTAGTTTAAAGGAGAATTTGAGGTTGAAATTGAAGTTTGAAAATTTGAGGAATTTGGTTTAGAAGAGTGATGTGCAGGAAGTGAAGAGTTGAGATTATGCGAAGGAGGTAGTACTGGTTGTAAATACGTGCACGGTTGTATGCATTTTATAGCCTGCGCGCCATATTTGTTGTGCTACCAGCATCATTTAGTATATTGGGTGAAAATTCCATTATGCTTTGGGAGACTACTAGGCCCAGTGTAGGAAAAAGCATAATGTTGGTTACAAGGATGTGCACAGCGTACAGCGTTGTTACCATACCTTTGATAGTACCAGCATAAGCCTTGATGGTGCGGTATGTTATGAGAATAGGCGGAAGAATGAGTTTGAAAATTTCGCGTCTTATCACCTTTTGCATCGGGGTGCCCTCGCTGGTTTCTCCCATGGGAACCAGAGCGGGACCTGCGCCTCCGATCGCCCAACACGTGTCTGTGCTCCCCGTTGCAGTTTTAACTGCTGGATGTTGGCTTCCATCCTTCGTATTGAAGCTTCAAGGTCCCTCGTTAGAGAAAATGGAACCCTTGAACGCTCCGACCAGTCACCAGAGAAGCTCGTTGTTACCCGAACCTGAAAAATGGAAGTGTTGTTAGTTGGGCCATGATTTTGGCCTATGCCCCAATTAACGTAGGGATTACCAAATAATTTATCGCGGCGATGGCTATCTGCTCTATATTCGAGGGGTTTGGGTTTACAATAAGTGTCCCCCCCCCCCCCTGGGACTCCCCCATGAAAATCTCAGTGAGGAGAGGGCTAAGAAGGTCGGTTTGTGCACCTTTTACCCTGATAAGGTCCTTTAGGTGCTTTAAGAGGTCAAAGGACTCCTATCTCCAACTTACTGAGTGCTCAGGAGCTCTCTCAGGTCGTCGACTTAAGACCTACCGTACTTCATGTGAAAAGCCTCCCTCAGGCTATCTAAAAAGCCAGCCTGTCCCCCGTTAATTAAAATATCCTTGAATTCAACGAATGTACTTATTGGTAGACGCTGGATGACTGCTGCTCTCTTTTCTTCTTCTGTGATGTTCTGGGGGTTGAAACTTCTAGCCATGCAATTGGATTTTCTGAATCGAATACGGGAAGCGAGAGATATGCATGTGGATGCCTGTGCGTGGATTGATGATCAGATGCAGGCGCTTAATTGTGTTGATCATGTGAGCTGCTAGCCGATGTCCCTTGTTGATGACCCACCATAGTCTGTACTGTATATTTATGTGAACACGTGATGGTTGAACTAATGTATTTTTATGCGTGAAGGAGCTGTGGTTGTTAAGAGTGCACGTGTGTGTGTATGAACGCGTACAAAACGCAAGCCTGTGATCGTACCAGACGAAATTCTTAGAGATTAAAATGAACGAAATTAAAGAAATTTATTCTCTGTATTTAAGGGATGTTTGTAATACTAATTGAATTTTTGTAATAAAGCTATAACCTAGGATGCATTAGCTAACACGAGATTGAAAATGGGGCGCGTGCTTCGTAAATGGCAGCGAGTTCCAAAATCCCAGGTTTTCTTACAATTGTATTTATTTTTGATAATTAAGCGAGTGGGAGCTCTTAAACTCTGGGTACCATTTTTTTTTATGTAGAGGTTCTAACAAATGCATGAATACCTTAGTCCTTAGATAGCAAATGTAATCTTAAGTACGTACATAAATTTTCTTGTTTAGGTTTTGACTGATCGTACCGTAACGATAACGTGGATTTGAACTCTCCTAGCTACCATAGGAATGTAATTATTCAAGTTAACAAAAATAGGCATAGGTTAGCGCGATAACGAAAAAATATCACGATAACCTTATCGACGATAATCGATAACGCGATAAATTTATCGCCCGATAAGGTGATAACCGATAAATCCAAAATTATAATACAATATTGATTATTGACTATATATATAGCGTTATTTTATAATACAATAGTAAGAATATTTGAATACTGTTTCTTAGTTTCTTACCTGGTGATGCTCTCCTTCATCTCCTCATATCTTTTGCGGATCCTCCTCCCAGCTCGGACCTACCTATTTTTGCCTACAAGGCACGCGCCGCTCGCCCCTGTGCTAAACTGGAACCCCCAAACTGAAATTATCGATTATCGCTAGTTTGGAACCAAAAGTATCGGCGATACCGATGAATCGATAACACGCGCGGGGGCATACTGGATAACCGATAACCCGATATCGTTATAGCGAGAGATGGGCATTCCAAATTTTCACTGATGTCATTTATAAAAATTAAAAATAGTATTGGTCTAATTACTGAGCCTTGGGGGACTCCTGAGGTAACCTGTAACTTCTCCGATGTTTGGCTATGTATTTCGACATACTGATGTCTACCTGTTGTAAAATTTTAAATCCACTTAAGAAGTCTCCCAGTAATTCCATAGGAATGAAGTTTAATTAGCAATCTTTGATGTGGCACTGTATCAAAAGCCTTTTGGCAATCAAAATAATTTACATCTACAGGCGTTTTTTCATTAGTTTCACGGGTGAGATACTCCATGTATGTTAACAAATTTGTTAGAGTACTTCTTTTTCGTCTAAAACCATGTTGCCTATCACTAAGTAGGTTATTACTCTCCAAGTGTTCTACTACTTTCTCTCTTATAAGTATTTCACACACTTTAGATGGTACACTTATCAATGATACTGGCCTATAATTTAAAGAATTATGTTTGTCACCCTGGTATATTGGACACACACTAGCTACTTTCCAGGGTTCTGGAACAATTCCTGTATGCAATGATTCTTGAATAATGATTGTAATTGGATATGACAATTGATTATAGCATTCATTAAAAAATTTGGATGTATTCAATTTGGTCCCATAGCCTTGTTTACATTCAGTTTTTTCAATATATTTTTGTAAATATGTAGATTAGCGGCCCGGGCCAAAAAAAAATTTGTGTGTAAATTATTATCATTCACTCGTGTCGGAATATTCATGCGCGTTTGAGTCCTTTTTGAATTATTATTCTACGCTTAAAACCGAATGTAATGGCAAAAGAAATGCCACAAATAATCAGAAGGACATGGATAAAGATAACACTATCCCTAAAGGGGAAGCATATAAGTGCGGTGAATGTGGTGAGTTGGTAAAAGAGAGTGACAAGGCCATAGAATGTGAAATATGTGTACTCTGGTTCCACACAAAATGCGCAAAAGTTTCTGACAGCTTGTACCAAGTATTAACAGATGAACCAGACGAATGCCACTGGTACTGCCAAAACTGCAAAAGGGGGGCGAAAAAGCTCTACCAGAGTATAGTAGCAATGACAGGTGAAATACAGAAGGTAAATGAGAAAATAAACCAAGTGAGCCAAGAACTAAGCGATGTGAAGATGAACCTAGGAGAGAAAGTGGGGGAACTGAGTGACAACAACATCTCTTTAGAAGCCAGAATTCTTCGACTAGAGGAAACACAGCAGTGCTTAGAGGTAAACCCGCAACAGACAGGGCTTGGGAGATTAACTGAAGAACAGCTAATTGAGCAAATAGTCAGCAAAACAACTGACACAGTAACAAAATCATTGACTGACAAAGTAGATCTGAAATTGAATAAGAAGGAAGACCAAGAAGCTAGGAAATTCAACCTTATCATACATAATCTACCTGAGACAAACTCGAAGGAGGGTGACATAAACAGGGTAACCAAACTTATTCAGGAAGAGTTTAAACTTAAGATCAACATCAATAATGCACAAAGGATGGGAAAGCCAAACTGTGAACGTGCCCGACTACTCAGGATAACAATGGCCAGCTTAAGTGAGAGGAAGCAGATATTGATCAAGGCCAAAGAATTACGTAATAGCTCGCACCCTATCCACAACCAGATTTATATACGTCCTGACCTAACCAAGAAACAATTGGAGGAGTCAAAAAACTTGAGGGAACAACTGAAGGACCAACGAGTAAAACAACCAAACAAAAGGTGGATAATAAGAAAGAGAAAAGTGGTGGAAACAAGCGAACAGAACTAAGAATATCCTATACCAATACAGATAACTCACTTATGAACAAATATGACGAGCTCTGTGCTTTAGTAAATGACAAGCTTTATGATGTAATACTAATAACAGAAATTAAACCCAAACATGGGGAAGTGCCAGAGTTATCTGTTATGCAAATTCAGGGATTTGATATATTCACCAGTGATTTATATGCAGAAAATACCAGAGGGACATGTATATATGTAAGATCTACACTTAATGCTAAACAGATCAAGCCACCAATGGACTCATTCCAGGACTGCACATGGGTAACTATACAGGGAAGTCACAACAACAACTTGCTTTTAGGGGTCATCTATAGATCCGGTTCGCCTCTACTTGCAACTACACGAGACACAGCGTTACATGATACTCTCAGGTGGGCAACTAACAAACGGAAAACTCATCTACTCATCACAGGAGATTTTAATCATCCGAGCATCACCTGGAACCCATCACCTCAAACGCCGAACATAGAAAATCCAGACAATCCTGCATCCAGATTCGTTGAATGTGTACGAGATATATATTTACATCAGCACGTCACCCAGCCAACCAGATATAGAAATGAGCAGACTCCAACATAGATGATCTTGTGTTTAGTAATGAGCAAGAAATGATTGAACAACTAGTACATCATGAGCCACTAGGAGCAAGTGATCATGCCAGATTGGACTTCAAATTCATCTTCTGCACAACACCTCAGAAAAAGAAGAGGACAATATGGAACTATGAGCAGGCAGAGTATGAAAAAATGAGAGAAGATCTAAGCATTGAATGGGACGAATTGCTTGCGGGCAAGTCAACACAAGAAGCCATTGATATACTACAATCAAGAATCATGAAGGCAGTGAGGGATCATATACCAACAAAAAATTTAAAGAGTAAGAACAAACCACTATGGATGAACAAGGATGCCTTCCGCAAAGCTAGGAAAAAGTACCACACATGGATAAGATATCTGAATACAAAGAGCAAACCTGACTGGATAGCTTACACAGAAGCTAAAAATTCAGCTACACATGCATCAAGGCAGGCCCGTAGGGAATTTGAAAAAAAATTAGCAAAGGAGGCCAAGACCAATAACAAAGCCTTTTGGAACTATGTCAACAACCACAGGAAAACTCGAACTGACGTAGGTGACCTTAAGGATACACATGGTAACTTTGTAAGTGACGATAAGGATAAAGCCAAAACACTAAATGAGCAATACTTTAAGACCTTTACACAAGAGGACAGAATTAACATTCCAGACTTTGAGCCTAAACCTCTCCAGTATGAGGCACTAGGAACAATAGAAATTACAGAGAGCATGATTTTTAAGCAACTGAATTCACTTCGAACTGATAAATCTCCAGGAAACGACGACCTACACCCTAGAGTTCTTAGAGAAGTAGCAAAGGAAATAACCAAACCTCTGACAGCAATATTCCAATCCAGCATCACCAACTCCGAGCTTCCAGAACAGTGGAGGGAAGCGAACATCACTCCCATTTACAAGAAGGGAAATAAGGCTGACCCAGCCAACTATCGCCCAGTATCTCTAACCTCAATAATGTGCAAGATGCTAGAGAGAATTATCTCGGAGGCAATGATACAACATATCAAAGCCAATAATCTTAGATGTGTCCAACAACATGGTTTCTCTAAGGGAAAATCCACAGTAACAAATCTCTTAGAAGCGCTGGATATATGGACAGAGGCTCTCAGTCACTGCTTACCAGTGGATATCATTTTCCTAGACTATGCAAAAGCATTTGACACAGTCGCACATGAAAGACTACTTAGAAAAGTGAAGTCACTTGGTATCGTCGGTGACCTCCTGCAGTGGATCCGTGGTTTTTTGACGGAGCGTAGGCAAAGAGTGGTAGTAAGTGGTACAGCATCATGTTGGAAACCAGTTACAAGTGGCGTACCACAGGGATCTGTGATGGGTCCCCTTCTCTTTATGATATTTGTCAGTGATATACCTGACAAACTACAAAACTTCATATCGCTCTTTGCAGATGACACAAAGATATATGCAGCTGTCCAAAACTGTGAAGGCAACTCCCATACTAACTGTTTACAGGCAGACTTGAAAATGCTACAAGAATGGTCAGTTAAAATGCAAATGAAGTTAACATAACATAACATAATTACACAGATGACAAAAGCCACAAGGGCCTATCGAAGGTCATCCGCCTCCGTCAAAACCCACCCACAAAAAGCAACATCACCCGGGGAAGACAAAATCAAAGTCCCCCCACAATATAATATAACAGATGACAAAAGCCACAAGGGCTCATCATAGGTCATCCGAGTCAAACGGCCTCTTTTTTAAGGCACCCAAACTCCCTCCACCCTGATAAATGCAAAGTAATGCACATGGGAAATAGCAACCCCCAGCACAAGTACAAAATGACAAGAGATGATGGAACAGATCACACACTACAGAACACCACGGAAGAGAAGGACCTGGGAGTCCTTATTGATTGCAATCTAAGCTTTAGTAACCACGTCCGAGCTCAAGTCAACAAAGCCAACAAGATACTTGGGGCAATTAAGCATACATTCCAATATCTAGACAAAGATGCCTTCCGCCCCCTGTACAAGAGTCTTATTCGACCCCATCTGGAGTATGCATCAGTAATCTGGTCTCCAAAAACTAAAAGAAACAGAGATATGGTGGAGAGGGTACAGCGTAGAGCAACACGCATGGTTCACAATATCTCTCATCTCTCCTATTCAGAGAGACTAAAAGCCCTTAATCTACCTACCCTGTACTTTAGAAGACAGAGGTCAGATGTTATGCAACTATATAAGATTTCACATGGACATGACAAACTGCAAATAGGAAACCACTGTAAGCTGTGCGACAGGTCAATGTTTGCTCCGGGTCTCTCGACTAACACAAGAGGACACTGCTTTAAGTACCAAGTGCAGAGCTCGTCTGGTCCAAGAGCCAATTTCTTCCCGACAAGAGTCACTTCAATGTGGAACAAACTCTCAACAGAAACTGTAACCAGCAAAACTGTAAATATCTTTAAGTCAAGATTAGAAAAAGAATGGAAAAACCACAAAGACCTACACAGTTATATATTCACATATTGAAAAATCCGTTCTGCATACATCAACTAAAAACAACAGTACGGTCTCATTACCCAAGAGGGTACCTATCGACCTGGATTCAAGGTAAATTCAAGGTAAATAAACAATTATGATTATATACTGGGGGGGGCTGTGCCCCCCAGACCCCCCCCAATTTAATGAAACTCAGGATTATCATAGTGTAGTCTCCCCATTGTGTTTACCCCCACACGAGCCGTCAACTTAAATGTACTCCAAAAACGTGAAACATTTTGGAACACGGACGAAATAGTACGTCCCATCGTTCGCGCCGATAATCTACATATTTACCATATTTTTCACTTTGATTTCACTAATATTGATATTTTCAATCTTTAGTCCATTATATTCAGATCCATTCATTCTTGGTATGTCTGTGATGTCTTAATCTATAAAGACATTAAGTATTAGTTAATGTGGAATTATCTTGCCTCACTTGTATTACCTTGTCTTTTAAGACAGTTTTGCTTCTAACATAACTCCAAAAATATTTAGGATTTTTCTTTATATCCTGACATAGTTGTTTCTCAAATTCCACTTTGATCCTCATTATTTATGTGGTTTTGTTCCTTTCTCTTCTATAAGTTTCTCTCCTTAAAGGCATCAGTAAATATGTAGATTAGCGGCCCGCCTGGAAAAAAAATTTGTGTGTAAATATTATCGTTCACTTGTGTCGGAATATTCATGCGCGTTTGAGTCCTTTTCGAATTATTATTCTATAAATAATTAGGATTATATACTGGGGGACTGTGCCCCCCAGACCCCCCTCCCAATTTAATGAAACTCAGGATCATCGTAGTATAGTCCCCCCATTGTGTTTACCCCCACACGAGCCGTCAACTTAAATGTACTCCAAAAACGTTAAACATTTTGGAACACGGACGAAATAGTATGTCCTATCGTTCGCGCTGATAATCTACATATTTACCAAGGGATCTTCCTTTTCAGCAATCAGTAAACCTGAAGATCCATACCCCGCGAACCGTACTATGGGTTGCTATATGGGGGGGGGGGCATAGCCCCTCATATCCCCCTGCTCGCTACGCTCACCCTCAGGAACAAGTAATAAAACAAGTTAATCACACAGTTGGGTGAAAACATTTTGGGAGGTGGAATAAATATTCTGGGAATGTGAGCGGGAAATTTATTTATTTATTTTTTTTAAAGGGGCTATCTTTCGACTGCTCACTTGAGCATAAGTCGCCGCAAACAACCTAGTTGTAGGCTACTTTAAAATAAAAATTTTAACAGAAACAACAATAATAAGGG
This sequence comes from Ceratothoa steindachneri, assembly GCA_963969495.1. Classification (NCBI taxonomy): domain Eukaryota; kingdom Metazoa; phylum Arthropoda; class Malacostraca; order Isopoda; family Cymothoidae; genus Ceratothoa; species Ceratothoa steindachneri. The sequence continues at coordinate 76,476,180 of OZ018322.1, read as the reverse complement.
ATAACAATCAGGTAGCAAGCTCCGGCGTCCAGGGGAGGTCCCCCTCCCCCCGGCGCAGGAGCCTACGACCTACAAAAAAACAACAATAACAAAAAAACAAGTTAAATACAACGGAGAAGGCCGGCCTCCCCCCCAAAGTCTATCAGTCCACCAGTCATGGTGCAAGCACTCATCCCGAGTACAAGGGACACGCGGTAGCGACCCCGCCCATCCCGGTAGGGACAGGTAACATGCGCGAAGATCACCCAGACTGGGACATTCGACAAGGATGTGCTGAACAGTCTGGAGGACGATGCAGTCATCGCAATAGGGTGCAGGCGAGCGCTCCATCAAATAGCGATGCATCACACGAGTGTGTCCGAATGGGTGCAGAAACAACCGTGCTCATTGGCCGGGATGGGCCAGGAGCAGAGGGTTTCTTTCTAACTATTGAGGCATATGATGTCCCAGGCAGAGCCGGGCGTGCCAGGACCAAGTCCTTAGCCTCGCGGAATGAGAGTCGAACGGCCAGGATTTCTATCTCAAGGAGATATGCACCACATTGCTTTGAAGAAGCGGGGTGCGGTTCTCCGCATTTGACACACTTGGCCACACATGATTTAGACTTATCATGTGCAGCCTTGGAGCAATTTACACAGACTTCGGGTGATCCCGACTTTGCATGTCTACAAGAACGATTCGTATGGCCAAAGCAGTGACAGTAATAGCACGGCTGCGGCAGTGGCACGAATGCCTTCACGCGGTAGCGGTACTAACCGCCGGCATGCACCGACTCAGGGAGCTTGTCACAGTCGAACGTGATGAAGAGTGTAGGGGTGGGTCTCGAGGCCCCTCCCTGTTTTCTCATCACACGTTCGACCTTGACCATCCCATAGTCGGCCAGCTCTAAGGTGATGTCTTCTACGGAGTAGTCAATGAGTTCCCTCGCATAAACTACTCCTTTCACAAAGTTCATGGTAGAGTGCGGCATCCCACTCACCTGGGTGCCATGAAGTGTCTGAAGGGCACTTATCTTGGCCGCCTCAGCAGGATTCGCCGCATTAGCCAGAAGGCTCCCGTCCGAGAAACGGGTCACCTTCGGCTCTCTACCAATTACACTAGCTAATCCTCTCCTCTGATGGATCATGTTGCCCTTGGCCAACACGGTGCCATCATTGGAGTGAATGACAAGGAAGCGTTTGAAGCCAGCGGGCTTGAAAATACCAGGTAACCTCTGAATCAAGGGCCCTGATGTTATCGAGGCTCCGCCCTGCGCACTTTTGGTCTTTGTCATATTCAAGCACTCTGCACCCAGGGGGGGGGGGGCAGATGGGCCGGATGTGGCGATCTTGGCTTGGTCGCTTGCCAAAGTGTCAGCAGACCCATCCGTCCCCACAGCCCCTGCGGATGGAGAGGAACCTAGAGTTTTCTTTGTCTTTTTGGTCTCTTTCGTCCTTTTCTTTTTGGGAGAGGAGGGCAGGGAATGAACACACTTCTCACCTCCGCTGGCAGAAGCCCTTAGGCCAGATGAACTGGCTTCAGCCAGGGCCTTCCCCCGAAATGGAGAAGGTCCTGGTAGTTGTAGGGGCACCTGTTGGAGGAGATCCCTCCCCTCCTTGTACTGCCTGAGAAACCCTAGCCGTTTGAGGAGGTCCTTGCATAGGGGCGGATTCTGGTTTGGTGCCGAGCCCGGATTATCCCCCATGGAAGGCCCTACCATCTGACGCTGGGTTTCCTCAAGGACTATGTCTATCACAGGAGGAGCCTCCAGTTGGCTATCCCCTCCCAGGACATCGCAGGTCCCCTTGGCAGCATCACCAGTCTTGTGTGGGGAGGCACAGGCCTTGACCCCACCAAGGTTTAATATTCTTGCCATTAGGTCTTTTGAGGGAAGCGACTGAAGGGGCCTGTCTTCCCTCTCCCCCCTAAGGGGGTCTGTCTTCCCTCTCCCCCCTAAGGGGGTTTGCCCTACCGAGCCGCTTCAATGGGGAGTGCCTAGCTATGGGCTGCCTGCTGGCTTTCTTGGCAGTCCCCTTGGAAAGAAAAGAGGAACCCCAAGTCTTCTTTGTCTTTTTGGTCTCTTTCGTCCTTTTCTTTTTGAGAGAGGAGCGCGGGGAATGATCCCGCTTCTCGCCTCTGCCGACAGAAGCCCCTAGGCCAGATGGGCCGGCTTCAGCCAGGGCCTTTCCCCCAAATGGAGAAGGTCCTGGTAGTCATAGGGGTACCTGTTGTAGGAGATCCCTCCCCTCCTTGTACTGCCTGAGAAACCCTAGCCGTTTGAGGAGGTCCTTGCATAGGGGCGGATTCGGGTTTGGCTCCGAGCCCGGATTATCCCCCATGGAAGGCCCTACCATCTGACGCTGGGTTTCCTCAAGGACTATGTCTATCACAGGAGGAGCCTCTAGTTGGCCATCCCCTCCCAGGACATTGCAGGTCCCCTTGGCAGCATCACCAGTCTTGTGTGGGGAGGCACAGGCCTTGACCGCACCAAGGTTTAATATTCTTGCCAGTAGGTCTTTTGAGGGAAGCGACTGAAGGGGCCTAGCTTCCCTCTCCCCCCCCTAAGGGGGTTTGCCCTACTGAGCCGCTTCAATGGGGAGCGCCTGGCTATGGGCTGCCTGCTGGCTTTCTTGGCAGTCCCCTTGGAAAGAAAAGAGGGGACTGCCGCTGGAAAAAGGGAGGTGCCTGAAAGCACCTCTAGAGAAGGGGGTGAGGGGGAGTCCCCTGCACCCGTAGGCATAGGAGAGGAGTAAGCCTCCTCTCCGGATAGAGAAATATGGAGGGTTTCCTGCGCAAGCACAGGTGGCGGGGGAACGCTCCATTTTTTCACTGGAGCTGCCCGAGGGTGGCTCTGTCGTTTGTTCAGGGGGAATTAAAGGTTTTTTTTTATTTATCATTGGGCATGGTGACCCTAAATTTTCTGCGGGACGCAATAGCTCATCACCTCTCACAGTTGCCCGCACTGCAAGAGGTGCTTACAGGCCTGGCAGAGCTAGGCGCCTCCATTCAGGACCACCCCCACTGCCTGGTGGCCTGGCAGTCCATCGGCATGTCGGCTCCACCTTAGTCTCGGTGTAAAACTGATAGAGTGAAGAGGAAAGGAAAAGGGATGTGAGGAAGGTATGGGTGGGGATGAAGCAGGTTGTTAAAAAACCCCCATCCCGAACCAGAGCTCAGGGGTTAGGGAACATTGTCCCCTCCCCCCTCAGCCTCGATCCGGGACGGTTGGCTTTAGAAGAAGGTCAGCATGTACCCTGTGAAATTAGAGGCTGACCAGAGAAACTTGTGGGAGAGGTTGTATGAAAAGCAACGAAGTAGGGGAGAAATACAGGCTATCTGAAGGAAGGAAGAGAGGCTAAGCTGGGGCCGGACGGAGCACTTGATCCCATCAACACGGCGGCCAGGAATGGCAAATCGCCGCGCCCCTTACGGGGGCGAGCAGGAAAGCTCACAGGGTATGCGTCTTCAGAATTACCCAGCAATCTTTTCCATGCTTCATTCTTCTTATCTATCTTGTAATCTCTGACTGTCTTATTTCCAACCTGACGACTACAAATTTGTCCAATGCTATATCTGATTACTTCCTTATCAACTTCAACTTCTCTATCCCATTCCATATACCTCCCCAGCTGTCTCATAATCCTAAGCCTCTCCGTCGACTTGCCTCCATTGATATTCCCTCCCTATCTAATGATGTGGCCTCCAAACTTCCTCTCATTGATGCTTCTGCCTCTCCTGACCAGATTCTCTCTTCTTTGGAGCAACCCCTTCTCACTTGTCTTGATGTCCACTCTCCCCTTGTCACCCTGCCCCTTGGTACTTTATGGAACTCCTCCGTGCTAGGCAGTCCATGCGTGCCCATGAAAGAGTCCTTAGAAAGGCTCGCACCCGTGGGCAAGACACGACCCCTCTCTCGCTGGCATTCCGACTTGCGACAGCTTCTTATGTGGCAAAATTAAAATCTGCTTGTGAAGCCTACTCACGTAATTTGCTTACTGAGATAATAGGAATGATATCCGTACCATCTTCCGCCTGCTCTCCCGTCTTACTTCTCCAGCCCAGGTCTCCCCACCCATTAGCCCTGCTACTCTCTTGAATTTCTTCGCAGATAAGGTGACTAACCTCCGTGCCTTCCTCCCTCAGCCTTCTGTCCCGGCTCCTGCCATTCTCCCTGACTTCCCGCCTCAGCCGCTTATCGTTTTCCCCGCTGTGACCGCGTTGGAGCTTGCAGCCCTGCTCTTGCGTTCTAAGAAATCGGGCTCCCCAAAGGTCATTTTTCCGCCTAAACTGTTATGCAAAATTCTGCCTGCTCCCAACGCTTCTTCAACTGTTCAACACTTCACTTGCAACTAGTCTTGTTCCCTCTTCCTTCAAACGTGCCCACATCCGTCCAATTCTTAAAAAGCCTCAACTGAACCCCACTGTCCCTTCCAATTATCGCCCGATTTCGCAACTTCCTTTCCTCTCTAAGGTTCTGGAGAGAGTGGTTGCTTCACGCATTAACAGTCACATGGTGGCCTGTAACATTGATGAAACCTATCAATCTGGTTTCAAGTTGGGTCACTCCACAGAAACCGCCCTTCCCAATGTGTCTGATTGCTTACGAAGAGCCGCGGACAGGGGTTGTGCCTCCATCCTCGTTCTACTCAACCTCTCCTCTTCCTTCGATACTATTGACCATTCTGTCCTACTCGATCGTCTCCACTCTTTCTTCAGCATATCAGGCACCGTGCTTGACTGGTTCTGCTCTTACCTCTCGTCTCGTACCCAATCCGTTGTGATTGACGATGTTTCATCCGACTCTACCCCCGATCTGCTTTGGCGTGCCACAAGGCTCTCTCCTTGGTACTCTACTATTTCGTATCTACCTTCTGCCTCTTAGTTCCCTTCTCTGAAATATCGGTCTATCCTTCCACCTATATGCTGATGGCACTCAAATTTTCGTTTCCTCATCCCACACGTCTCTTGCCTACTCTATCACTGACCTCCTGGCTGCCTACTCCTCCATTTCTGACTGGCTCTCTACCAACTTCCTCAGGCTTAATCACTCCAAAACTGAGGTCCTCCTCGTCGGCACCCCTGCTCTTGTCATAAAATCTAAATCTCTCTTTCCCTCACTTACTCTGGGTGGTAATACTATCATTTTCTCTGACTCGTTTGGAATCTGGGTGTTGTTTTTGATGAGCATCTCTCCTTTAAGCCTCATATCCGCAATGCCAGCAAATCCTCTCTGTTTCCTTCGTAACTTCTCTCGCATTCGCTCTCACTTTGATCGCCAAAGTCTTGAGACTGCTGTTCATGCCTTCATCACCTCACACCTTGACTATTGTACCTCTCTGCTTGTGAATCTGCCATCCTCCTCTCTCCGCCCCCTTCAACTTGTACAGAACTATGCCGCGCGGTTTCTCCTCCGTCGCCCTCGCTTCTCTCCCTCAAAACCCTTGCTGCATGAACTGCACTGGCTCCCTGTCAGATCCCGTACTCACTTCAAGATACTTCTCTTCACATTTAAGGCCCTAAACAACAAGGCCTTGTCTTACCTCTCTTCTGCCCTCTCACCACACCATGTCCCTCGGGCCCTTCGGTCATCACATGCACCTCTTTTGAATATTCCTCATTCATCCCTCTGCGCAATGGTGGACTGCTCCTTCTCAATCTGCGCCCCTAAGTTGTGGAATGCTCTTCCTGCTGAAATCAGTTCTTCTCCCTCTTTTACCACATTTAAACATCTCCTGAAAACGCATCTTTTCAGTATTGCCTTCTCCTCCTCTTGAATTTCCATTCTCATCTCAGCACAACGTGCCCTCTGGGAAGGCCTCAGGCCTTGAAGAGCGCATTACAAAAGACTTATTATTATTATTATCTGTTTTCTTAGATTGCCCGTCATCCATTTAGGTTTAGCCTTTCTACTTTTCATTGCAATTGGGATGTACTTTTTCACAAGATCATTACAAATATTATTAAAAACTTCACACATCTCAGTAGTAGACTTTTAAGAACATAAGAAAGTGACTCCACAACAGACCACTATGCTCCAACAAGCTAGACCAGATCTCCCCCTCCCCAAAATAAAATGCATAAATAATACAGCTCATCTCTTGCTCCACTAAGGAGCAATAACGTTCATCTCAAACCAAACTCCCACTATAAATTCAGATCTTCATCATTGTCCGCATTAACACATATACTTATATACACTATTGTACATTGGGAAATATGTTCGTCTGTTGAAAGAATTAATTTCATGCTTGCATGCCTAACTCAAAACATATTAAGTTCTTTCAATCTATTTTCATAACTCTTATTAGTCAAACTAGGAATTAATCTGGTCACACTTCGTTGAACATCCTCAAGTAAAGCCTCATTCCCTACATAATGCTGGGTCCAGGCCTGAGCACAATACTCTGTCTCTGTGTGGTCGAACATAAGAATTGTAAAGTCTTGAAATTATCTCTTTACTCTTATATGAAACATTCCTATTTATTATAACCAACATTTTATTTTCTTTATTTATCGCATCAAGACACTGTTTGTGAAATTTCATATCATTTATAATAGTTACTCCCAAATCTTTTTCTTCCTCAGTCATATTGAGCCAGTTACCATTCATTAAATAGCCAAAATTTTCATTATTAAACCCTAAATGCATAACCTTACATTTATTAGTATTAAAATCTATTTTCCATCTATCTTCCCAGCCAAGTAATATATCCAAATCATTTTGAAGCGAAGTGAAATCAGAAATACTGGAAATTGATGCTGCTATCTTAGTTTCATCAGCAAACTTCCAACTTTATTTCTTAAACCACATTCCAAATCCTTTACATAAATAATAAACAAAAGTGGGCCAAGAACTGAGCTCTGGGGGACCCCACTTACAATATTTTTCCATGAAGAGTTCCTACCATTAAGCATAACTCTGCTTTCTGGAACTGAGCCAATTTGAGATCCAATTTCTGAGGTAATTACTGACTCCAAAACTTTTGAGTTTACTAATTAATCTTCTATGTGGAACTTTATCAAATACCTTGCTAAAATCCAGAAATATAACCAACATTATTTCCTTTGTCCAAACTATCAGTAACAAATTCCAAAAAACTCAATAAATTTGTTAAACATGACTTTTCCCTTCTGAATCCATGTTGAGATTTATTTAGCAGATTAAATTGAGCAGCATGATTCTCAATTTGGCCCTTAATCCATTTTTCTAATATTTTACAAATAAAACTTGTTAAACTTACAGGACGATAATTACATACATCTTCCTTACTACCATTTTTAAATATTGGGACAACATTAGCTAATTTCCAATCCAGAGGAATTTTGTTGTACATAAGAGATCTATTATAAATCATACTCAATGGCAGGGATATTAAATCACTTATCTCGTGTAACAATCTTGATGGAATTTCATCAGGACCAGTGGCTTTATTTATTTTAACCTCCTTAATAATTCTCTTAACTTCTTCAGGAGTAATATTTATACTTTCATTCATTATATGGTTTGGGACACAATTTATACTGGGATCGATAGCTCCTTCTTGAACAAAAACGGAACTAAAATATGAATTTAATTCTTCCACAATCTCTTCATCATTTTCTATGGATACTCCATTCAACTTGAGAGGCCCTACCCAATCTTGCTTTTTATTGAATTTATAAAATGAAAAAAAAATTGGGGGGGTCCTTGTTACATATTCTTGCCAGATTAATCTCAGCCTGTTTTTTCTTACTTTTAATTATTTTTTTAAGATTACTTCTTATATTTTTATAGTGATTAACGTTTTCCTCATTACATAATACTTTGCATTTGTGATGGGCGTTTTTCTTTTTTTTTAATCATACTACTGACTTCTCTGTTATACCAAGGTGGTTTCATACCCTTCAAATTTCTAATAGCTTTTAAAGGAATATAATCTTTTTGAATAGACTTGATGATTGTTGTGAAAATAGTCCACATTTCTATTACAATCTTATCTTTAAAAAGGGTAATCCAACTTATGCCTTTTAACTTTTCTCTAATTAAATTATAATTAGCTTTAGTGTGAGATTAATCTATAAAAAAAGTTGCAGAATATTGTTTGATTTTAATGAGCTTGTTATTTCTGATGACCCATTTATGATCAGTGATCTTTTGCTTGGCCAATTCATCATTTTTTTTTTAACATTTCCTTAACCAAGATATTCCTCTTTTCCCTATCTTTATTATTTAAATCTCTAAATATTTTAATATTCTTTAACATATCATCAGAAATACAGGGAATCTTCTTTGCATTTTCAAGTACAGTTCTTACCTCATTTTCATCTTCAAATGTTACTTTTATCAGTCTTGTATATTGTTTAGTTTCATCTCTTTTACCTACTCTAATTATCTTTTGAACTTTAGTGTTAACTTCAGTGCCTAAAGAATTGGTTAAAAAGTTCCTCACAAAGGTTTCATCTCCTTGTTTTCTTTGTTGTCCATACTCATGTTCCTGTTCTGGAACATTTGCTAGCATTACATTTTTCTTCCTTTCTACTCTATCTCTTTCTTGTTCCCACATTTCTTCAATTTTTTCTTAAAAATTTTCTTCCATTTCAGCTTTCACTTCACTCAATATTTCATTTTTTTGACTATGTATACCCTTTTCCAGAGCCTCAATCCTCTGTGAATTTTCCTCAACCCTTTGTCTAATTGGGCCTAGTTGCTTCAATATTTCTGCAGCCACTGTTTTACAATGTTTAAAAGTACAATAATATGTTATGTTGGGCATTTGTTTAGCTAGCTTACTGAATTGCTTGTACCCCTCAGTTGTCATACCCTCACATGAGGCATGCACCCAAAACCTATATTAATCACAAAATAACACATCACTCCCTTTACTCTTATCTGTACATTTGGTATTGCAGTGGCCACATATATCTATGTCAGTTACTATTGGGAGTGTCCAATTAATAGCCTCATTCTTATTAACCATTTTATTTTCAAGTCCAATAATAAAGCAAATAGTATAATACTCAAATTTGATAATAAAAAGAAAGAAGAAAAAAAGGTAACTAAATATACAAATCAACCAAATTATTGCCTCCCAAAGAAAAAACAAGGTAACTTTTTGTCCAAATTTGCCAGCGTTGTCCATACTCATGTTCCTGTTCTGGAACATTTGCAAGCATTACATTTGGTAATACTTCAGTTTAGGGGCGCATGATAGGGACGCTGTTTCTAGGCTACAATTTTGGGCTATAATTTAGGCATCAGGCATCATAAGGTGAAGCACATCATTTAGAAAGTAACTAAAAATGATAATTTTTGGCGGAAATACCCTAAAGTAGGCGGCGCTACAGTCTTTATTATTTTGATAAAAGTGCAGAGCTGATTGCACATTTATCAAAATAACAAAGACAATAGCGCCACCTAATTTAGGCTATTGCCACCAAATATATATTTTTTTTAGTATATTAGTATATACTGGGGTGCGGTGCCCCCCAAACCCCCCCCAATTGTTTGAAACTCAGCATCATCATAGGGGGGCTCCCCCGCAGTGATATCTCCCCCATGAGCAGTCCCCTTGAATTTACTCAAAAAAGGTGAAACATATTGGAACATGGATGAAATATTATGTGGCCAGGACTGGAGAACAGCGGAGGCGAGCACGTGATGCAGATCTTCAGGTTTACCCTATCTTGAGCTTTCACTATTATAATTTAGACACGCTTCTTTTAAATGAGACCACGATTTATAGAAAAGTCTATTAAATTGGCCGAGGAATTAACACAAGTCGTATTGAAGTCGAACAAACCATATTCACAGGAATCTTGCTCTTTTAACTGCTCGGTTTCAGGTCACCAATGTTTGAAATAAGGTTGAATTAAGGGTTGCCAGTGTGTGAAATTAATGGTTTAGTTTCACAAAAATAGTTAAATGAAACATACAAAGTTTAATACATTAGTAATTTAAAAAAAAAATCAATGCATTACTAAATATTATAATTAAGTACAAGTGCAGGCATTTACTAAATAATAAAGAAAAAAGGAAAAAACAAAATAACAAAACAAATACAATGCCGTGATTGGCCCCCTTTGAAGCTACTGTCTGATCTCATAAGGCCTAGATTGTAGCTCAGAAACAGCGCCCCTAAACTGAAGTATTACCTTACATTTTTTTTCCATTTACTCTCTCTCTTTCTTGTTCCCACATTTCTTCAATTTTTTCTTCAAAATTTTCTTCCACTTCAGCTTTCCCTTCACTCAATATTTCATTTTTTTGACTATGTATACCCTTTTCCAGAGTCTCAATCCTCTGTGAATTTTCCTCAACCCTTGTCTAATTGGGCCCAGTTGTTTCAATATTTCTGCAGCCACTGTTTTACAATGTTTAAAAGTACAATAATATGTTAACATAACATAACATAACATAATTTCACGGATGACAAAAGCCACAAGGGCCTATCAAAGGTCATCCGCCTCAGTCAAAACCCACCCACAAAAAGCACTATCACCAGGGGAAGACAAAATCAAAGTCCCCCACAATATAATATAACAGATAACAAAAGCCACAAGGGCTCATCATAGGTCATCCAAGTCAAACGGCCTCTTTTTTTAAGGCACCCAAACTCCCAGGAAAACTGCATCCAGAAACAAGGGTATCACCAATCAAGGCTTGTCTAGAACTAAATCATGCAGCTATAGATATATACAAACAATATTAATATATACAAAACTTAGGAACCATCACAAACTTCCCTCCCCATAAACTCATCCAACCTACTCTTAAATACATTTAAATTTGGACTACCTACTACCCTCCGCGGCAATTTATTCCAGAAGTCCACCACTCTATTGGTGAAAAAATATTTTCTTAAATCCAACTTACACCCTTGCTTTTTAATTTTCAAGTGGTGACCTCTAGTTCGATTTCCATCATCTAACTTAAAAAACTTGCTAACATCCAATTTATCTATCCCGGAAATTTTTTAAAGAGCTCAATCATATCCCCTCTCACACACCTCCTTTCGAATGAGAACATATTTAATACTCTCAGTCTATCTATATATTCAAGGTGCCTCAGGGAAGGAATAATCTTTGTTTGCCCTCCGTTGCACGGACTCAAGAAGGTTAATATCGTGCCTAAAATGTGGGGACCATGCCTGTATACAGTACTCTAGATGTGGCCTAACATAAGAGTTATAGAATTTAAGAATAACCTCCTTACTTTTGTAACTGACATTTCTCTTAATGAAAACCAGCACTCTATTTGCCCTATTTCTTGCTTCAATACACTGCTTAGAAAACCTTAATGACTTATCTATTACTACTCCTAGATCTTTCTCATCCTCTACTGAGCTGAGCCAATGCCCATCCATTTCATAGTTAAATTCTCTATTATCTTTTCCCATGTTAATAACTTTGCACTTATCAAGGTTGAAAGTCATTTGCCACTTATGTGCCCAGGATAACAATTTATTTAAATCCCCCTGCACTTTAAAATTATCATCAATATCTTTAACTACAGCTGCTAATTTGGTATCATCCGCAAAAATTGACACTTTATTATTAACTGCCTCCCCAAGATCGTTTATATAGATGACAAATAATAATGGACCCCCACATATCCCAATCATTTTTAATTTATGAACTAGTGTCCTATGTGTTACCTTATCAAATGCTTTACTAAAATCTAAGTAAATTATATCTACATTCTCTCCCTTATCTACTTGATCTGTTACAAACTCCAGAAAGTCTAGTAAATTAGTCAAACATGATCTACCTGATCTACACCCATGCTGAGCATCGCTGATTAACCCCTCCCTCTCTAGATGTTGGCAAATCCCTTTTTTAACTATTTTCTCAAGAATTTTACAGACTACAGGAGTTAGGCTAACCGGTCTAAAGTTATTTGGATCCTCTTTACTACCCTTCTTGAAAATGGGGACTACATTCGCTCTCTTCCAATCATCGGGTATTTCTCCATATTCCAGTGACCTAGTATATAACTTCTCCAGAGCTATTGAGATACTTTCTACCCCTTCTTTAAGTATCCTAGAATGAATATTATCAGGGCCGTAGTCCTTAGTAGTATCTAATTCACCTATTAGTCCCTTTATCATCCTCCGATCCACACTAATGGTAGTAAACACCTCTTTCCCTGACCCATGAGTACTATACATAAGACTATTTAGTTTCTCCTTTGTAAATACTGATGCAAAATGACCATTTAGTACCTCAACTATTTCCTCATCAGTTTCTCTCACAACCCCTTCATATTTGATAAGTCCTATTTTAACTCTGCCAGACTTGTTATTAATTTTATAGTAACTAAAGAACTTTCTAGGATCTTTGTTGCTATCCTGAGCTAATTTAATTTCTGACACCCTTTTGTTCTTTTTTATAATCTTATTTAGCTCATTCCTAGCCATTCTATAATCACTTTAATTTTGAATATTATTTTCTACCTGTAATGTTTTACATGTCCTTTTCTTCTCTGAAATTTTTTTGTTGGGCATTTGTTTAGCTAGCTTACTGAATTGCTTGTAGACCTGGATCATGTTCCCCCTCCACCTCTGGTCCTCCAATATTGTAAGGTTCAATGCTTTACATTGCTCTTCGTACAGGAAGTCTCTTAACACAGGCACCATTCTAGTAGCCCTTCACTGCACCTGCTCAAGGAGCTGATGTCCCTGACCAGGTGTGGCGACCAGCTCTGTGCCCCGTAGTCGAGGATTGGCCTGACCAGGGCCGTGTAAAGTGGCCTTAGGATCTCCTCAGCAATGTATCTGAAACTCCTCTTTATTATCCCCATTCTGCTGTTAGCCTTGGCTGCCACCTTTGCTGTGTGGACAGACTTCTTCAGATCTGCTGGCACATGTACCCCTAGGTCTTTCTCTTTTGTGGTCTTGGCCTGTATGGAATCATTCAGTAAGTAGTTTGTGCCTGGGTTTTTCCACCCAAAGTGCATTGTTTTGCACTTTTCTACATTGAATGTTAACAGCAACCTCCTGCTCCAATCCTCCAGCCGGTCCATATCCCTCTGTAGTGCCGCTGCGTCCTCTTGAGTCCTGCTGGTGCAGTATATCTTTGCATCATTGCAAACAGACTCTCCTTCGATTCTAAGCCATCCACCAGGTTGTTGATGTAAATGATGAGGATGGGACCTACCACAGAGCCCTGGGGTACCCTGCTTCTCATTGGTAACCATCCGGAGTGTGTGCCCCTGATCGCCACCGTGTGCTACCTGTCTTTCAAAAAATTTCTCAGCTACCTATTCATATTTCCCCTTATCCCAACAGCATCCACTTTCCTCATTAGTCTTGCATGTGGGACCCTGTTGAATGCCTTCTCGCAATCTAAATAGGTCACATCAAGCACTCTCCTGTATGTTGCACTGATAATGTCATCCAGTTAAGTTAGCAGATTGGTCAGGCAGCTTCTTCTGGCTCTGAAGCCGTGTTGGGCATCGCTAATTATATTATTGTGGGCAAGATGGCTGACCAGACTCTCCATTATCTTTGAGACTACACTTGTCAGTGAAACTGGATGGTAGTTTAGTGGCTGTGTTTTGCTACCTTTCTTGTGGATTGGAGTTATATTTGCTTTCTTCCAGTCACTGAGGGATGACTCTGCTGTCCATTGATGACTGAAAGATGTGTGTCAGGGGTTTGTACAACTGGTTTACACAAGTTTTGGGACAAATGGTGAGATGCTGTCTGGTCCTTGGGCTTTGCTCTCGTCTAACTGTAGGAGCTGTTTATGGACATGACTCGTCAAATCTTGTCATTGAGATTTTCCTGATGTCTGGGATATTAGCTGGGCTAGGTATCAGTAGAGACTTATTCTTGTCTGCATATACACTGTCAAAGGCCTGGTTCATGACTTGCGTAGTCTCCCTGTCATCCTGGGTCATCTCTCTGTTGAGTGATGGAAGCCTGGTTATACTTGCCTTTACTTTAGTTCTAGCCCTTGTGGAGGCCCAGAAGTGTTTCGGGTTTTCCAAGGAGTCTGTGGCTACCTTTTTGTCATACTGGTACTTTGCTTTTCTTACTTCTCTGGTTGCATGGTTTCTCTTGTTTGTGTAGATTTCCCTTTGCCATCTTGTTTTCCTCGTCCTGTATCATTGCCAAGATTCTTCTTTGTCCTTGAGTACTTGTTTGAGTCACCTATTCATCCATTTCTCCTTCGGGGCTCTGTTTTGTGGAAGGCACATCAGAACGCACTGGGACATGATCCTCTCATAATGCTGGGTGAAGGTATCCCACATCTGTTCAGTGTCCTTCCCAATCATTTCTTCTTCTCAGTTCACTTGGCTGTAGAGTCTCTGTATGTCCTCTTTATTGGCTCTGTAGTAGTTCCACTTTCTTGGCATTGTTGGAGCTTCTCGCATGGTTGTGCCTGTGACTAATTTGAACTTCAGTACTACATGCTTACTCAGACATAGTGGGGATAAGTATTGTACTAAAACATATGAGCATCTGCTGGAAGGTGTGTTGATTGCACTAAGTAATGACTAGATTATAATAATACAATTAGGATAGTTAATTATGAATATAATATGTGAATATATTGTTATTCATATAGAAATTGACGAGGTGCTCTGCTAGTTTACTCTTGAATACAGTTAATGATAGTTACAAGATAACTTCATCTGGCAGCTAATCCACAATGCAATCACTCTTACTGAGAAATATCGCCTGCGTAATTCTGTGTTAATTATCACTTGTCCTAGAGGAGGTTTGGAGGGAGAACAACTCAGAAGGTTTCACAGGAGATAAGTCATTGAAAATCTTCAGACTTTGATCATGTCAGCTCTGAGCAGCCTGCCATGCACAGAGAATAGACTCAAGGCATCGAGATGGGAGGCATAGTCAATATGCATGTCAGTAGCACCCACATACCCACTGTGCCAAACAACTGAGCTAAATTCCAACATAGGACGGATATGGGAGGTGAGAAGAGATTTCATAAACTCAGGCTCTCGGTTAACTGCTCCTAAGTAAGTTTGATGCAATGCCTGCAGCTTTATTTGCAAGAGCATATGGGGAGATGAAATTTTAAAGAAATATACACTTGAACCCCCAAATCAGATGCAGATTGTATAAATGGTAGAGGATTACCTCTGATGTAGTAGTCAGAGTATGGGCCAAGATCAGGAGCAGATCCCTGGCAGAACCTAAGAACACAAGTCTTGTCTGAGTTGAGCCTGAGACTACATGACTCTGCACGCAAAACCAGTAAGTCTACATCTCTCTGCATGGAAGCAATATCCAATAGTGTAAGAGAAGGTATAAGTATATTAATCTTTTGATATATTTTCAGATCATAAGTGAAAATTTTGTATTTATAGGTCAAACCATGAGCCAGAAAGTTAATATAAATGAGAAATAGAGTAGACAGACCCCTGGGGAACTCCATTAGCTACATCAGAACAATCACTCTTGAAACCCCTGACCATAACCCTCATTACTCTACCACTCAGAAATCCATATAGCCAAGAGAGTAAGGGATCCCCTATACCGAGTTGGGATCGCTTGCTGATCATGAGGTCATGATTGACAAGGTTGAATACCTTACTAAAGTAAAAAAAATATGAGGTCGACCATGTGCCCTTGGTCAAGCCAGCAGGTGATGTCATTGTATGTTGCAAGGAGCTGATCATCAATCAAGTGGTCCTTGCGGAAGCCAAACTGGTTAGAATCTAATAGGTTATCCATGAGGAAAGATGACAAATTGTTCACAATAATATGCTCAAGACACCTACAGGACACCGAAGTGAGACATCAGTCTGTAATTTAGGAGGGAAGTACGCCAACCTTTCTTGAAGATGGGGATGACTAGGGAAGACTTCCAGACTGATGGGAGTTCTCCAGTTTGGACTGATTTATGGAAGAGCCAGAGAAGGGGGTAATTTATAACTAAATTACTCAGGTTACCTTCAAAGATCTGGTGCTCCACTGGATTTTCAGGGGTACTGGTAGAATATAGAGAAGAGAACGCCTTGGTAAACAGATCAGCCATTTCTTGGTTGGAAGAACAAATTTTATCTGAGGGTTGCTTAAGGGGTCCTATAGAGGGTTGTCCCACTTTCTTGTTGCGGATATAAGCATGGAAGAGCTTAGGCTTAGCCTTTAGGTTAGAAATTAGGTGGGATTCATAAGCTTTCTGTGACTGATAGGAATAATTTCTGTACTCAAAATTTACATCCAGAAAGGAGGACAAGGCATTTTTGGCAACATCTGAGTTCTGTCCCATGACTCAAATTACTCTATAATGAACCCAAGCATTGTGAAGATTCCTAACCAGATCAGCTGTTGGTTTAGATTTCCAGGGAACCATAGGGCGGCCCCAGGTCACTTTACTAGGGGTGTACAGAGAAATCATTGCTTGTAGTATTTCTAAAAATCTACTGTATGCAGCCTTCACAGACCTGCTTGAGAACTCATAATCAAAGTCCACTCCAGAAGTGCATTATTCATGGCTCGATAATTACCCATATGCCATAGTATAATTGTCTTGGGAGTCTGGACTGGAGGGAGATCAAGAAAGGTATAGGTAAAGAATACAGGTAGGTGATCACAATTGGGTACGGGAGGATGGAGTTGTACCTGAGTCGTGTTCAGTAGTGAAGACCAAGTTGAGAGTGTTGTCTGCTCTTATGTTAGTAGGCTCAGTCATGATGGTACGTATATTTGTAGGGTGTAAGTATCTGTCCTTGTCTATGCCAACTAAATTTTGGGGATTTTGTATAACATCTGTTGTCTGTATATTTGTCTTCTTGTTGCTAGTGGGTCCAGTTTAATGTCTTGTTTGAGCAAAGTGACTGATGTAGTGTGTCTGTAATCACGTCTGATCCATCTTGTGGCTTTGTTTTGTATGGCCTCTAATTTATTAATGTTATTGTAAGTATGTGGCTCCCAGATGGTATCACAGTTTCCAAGTGTTGGCGAATGAGTATCATATGCGAGAATTTTGATGTCTGCGTTACACCCACTGAAGTTTCTGCGCAGGAACCCCAAGATCCTGTGTGCCTTGGCCCTGATACTGCTCACGTGCGTGTTCCACCTCACATCTGCTGAGAGGTGGATGCCCAAATATTTGTGGGATGATATGGTTTCTAAGGTGGTGTTATGGAGTTTGTAATTAAATAGAATGGGTTTGTTAGTATTAGTGAAATGGATATGATGACATTTGTCTGGTCTAAAAGTCATCTGCCACTTGGCTTCCCAGTCTTCAAGTGTATTTAAATCGTCTTAGATCCGAAGGCAGTCATTCCTATCTACAATTGGTCTATAAACTAAACTATTGTCTGCAAATAGTCTAGTGGTAGAAGTAAGCGATAGTGGAAGGTCATTAATATAAGAAAGGAATAGTAGTGGCCCCAAGATGGTACCTTGAGGTACCCCAGAAGTCACAGAAACAGAAGATGATTGACTACCATCGAGTACAACACATTGCTCTCTAATAGTAAAAAAATGTCTTAATCCAGTGAAAAATTGGGCCTGGTATGCAATAAAAATATAATTTTCCTAATAGTCATTAGTGCGGGACTTTTTCAAAGGCTTTGGCAAAGTCTAAAACTATGGCGTCCATTTGTCTAATTTTGGGGTCGTTCAGGGATTGGGAAATGTCATGGGTTGTCTCCAGTAGTTGAGTCTCGCACAACTGTTTGGGCCTAAAGCCGTGCTGGATGTCAGTCAGTATGTTTAACCTATCAAAATGGTCCATCATATGTCTGTTAATTATATGCTTAAGAATTTTGCAGGGAATTGAGGTAAGCGGAACAGGTCTATAATTCACAGGGAGGGTTTTCGTCACTGTATTTAAAAATAGGAGTCACATTTGCTAAGAGCCAGTCATGAGGGAGTTTTCCAGTTAATAGTGTCTGTGAAAATATAACCTGCAGGACAGGAGCCAGTACGCTAACACCAACATTAAGTATCCTGCATATTGTCATGTCCAGTCACTTTGTTAATGTCTACCTCAATAATAGTTTCTCAATTCCTTGGGTGTGTATAATGAGGGGAGGTATGGCTGTGTATTGTGATTGTGGCATGTCCAGTAAGTCTGCTTGTTCATTGGTAAATACGGTTTGGAATTGTTATGTAGTAATGTTATACCTGTAGAGTCTTGTTTGCGTGCTTTGAAGAATCTATACAATTTTTTGAAGTTTGTTTCTTGTCTATGAGGAAGGTGGCTGTGTAGTTAGTTTCTGCTTGTTTTATTTCTTTTTGGAATGTTTTCTGTATGTTTATGTAGTTCCTAGTGTTGT
The DNA here is from genome assembly GCA_963969495.1 of Ceratothoa steindachneri. Taxonomy (NCBI): domain Eukaryota; kingdom Metazoa; phylum Arthropoda; class Malacostraca; order Isopoda; family Cymothoidae; genus Ceratothoa; species Ceratothoa steindachneri. Next base: position 76,457,963 of record OZ018322.1, on the reverse strand, counting down.
GTATCACTAAACCGTTTTGCCCTCTTGTATGCTTTAACCTTGTTTCTGTGTAGTTTCTTTAATTGTCTATTGAACCATAGTTGTGACCGGTTCCGTGTAAGAGTTTTCTTGGCTATGTACTTGTCCATTGTATCATGTAAGAAGTCTCATAATCTAGTCCAATTTGCTTCTGCGGAATTGGCCATAGGGTCACTGTTGAGGAAAGTGTCTTTAATGGCTTTCATGTCAGCTCTGTTGTTGTAAAAATAGGGGGCTGTCTGTTGGGAAGACTTCACAGTCTTGAATGTCTGGTCTGAGCCAAGTCTCTGTCCCTATAACAATGTCCAGGTAATAGGTCTTAAGGGTATGATGAAATGCGGCTCTTTTGTTAGTAATGCTATGGAAGTTGATAATGATTAGGCGGAAGTTGGATGACTTTTATAGCAAGAAAGTCATTATGGGTGGTGTTGGGATGGGTGGCAGATGAGGTATGATCTGATTTTGTGAATGGTGATATTGATAATGACTGTAATGTATTATTATAAGCATAAATGGGTGAGGAGTGGGTTGGGTGTGTGGGGGGACTGGTTGATGTCAAATGGTCCAAGGCTGTTCTGTCTCCTTGTTGGTTATGGGTAGGGGAGTAATTGTCTAAAATGTCTTGCCTAGCTGTCCTTCTATATAATGATGGTGGGGTTTTATTGAGGTGTTATGGTGGTAGGGGGGATTGGTCTAGATCAAGGAGACTGAATATATTGTAATTATGAATGGGGGAATGAAGAATGGAGCTATAGTTGTGCACGCTTGCAAAGCCGGCATGGATACTTGGGGGCAGGCAGACTGGGGTTGACCAGAGCCCCTGTGTCACCACACAGCATGAAGAGCACCATTAGGCCTCTACAGCCTCCTGGCCTATTGGACATGAAAGCTATATTTAGGCCACTGCCTCCAGGGGTTACCGCCCTGGAAGCCCAGTAGATGTGTGTATGTGTTACTGTATATGTACATGTTGGGTAGTAGTGAATGTGATATTTGTATGAATGTACATCCGTGGTTTTTACTTGTTTGTGTTGTGGAGTTGGCTTAGGCATATAAAGTAAAAAATATAAAAGTGTTTGTGTCATTGTGAATGTTCTTTTGTGATTAGTATGTCTGTATGTATTTCTATACAAGGCCAACATGATTAGATATTTCACTCCCACCCATCTATAAAACGAGATTTTAACTTATTATTCGAGTAAGTAATTATAACTTAAGACCTATACCTAAGCTGGCAGGTGGCCCAGGCTAATAGGTGATCCTAGATTGAAAATAATATTAAATAAAAAGTATTATTTATTGGATATGAATGGTTAAAAAGTGATTTTGCTATTAAAAGTTAGAAACTTAAAATGATTACTAAAAATAATTTATGAAAAAAGACTAGCCCACTAGGCTACCATCAGATGACGAACATAAACAAAGAACAAAGATGGTGGATGGTCGCCAACAACAGCCTGAGGTTTTATTAATTAAAAACAATAAAAGACAGCCAAAAACAATTGCTTCTATACTCAAGCCAAATAACAGGATGCGATAACGATAATATGGGGAACAGCAGGAGAGGAAGATCCTGCTGAAGATGGAAATAAGAGTAAGGATGGAGCTCAGCAGTGCACAACCATCTCCCATGCATGCCACAATAGTTACAACAATTAGCAAATGGACGCAATCCAAAGATGATGACAACTCACCTTGTATGAATTTATACTCCTGCCCAATACAGGCAAGATTAGGGAAATGTTAAAGTAAGGATGGGTTAAGTATAGAAGAAATGGTGAAGTTTAGTAGGACTAGGAAGTACTTGCCAGACACGACACTTAGCAGCTGTCGGTACACACAACCAGATCCGATACAAACGCAGATAGAACTGTCAGAATGTTGCCATCACTCCGGCTACAAAACCTCCGACTGGCAAGCCCCCTAGTATTTTTAGTAATAACAGTACATATATTAGCACATAATAGCAGATAATTACACAACATACATAATATATATATCATAACATAATGACTATATTACACCCCTCCCTCCCTTAGTTAACACACTGCGAAGACAGAGACCCTCCTGCTATCTCTAACCAAGATTAGAGATTCAACCTTTCGATCAGTTTATGTGAGCAGCTGGACCGGCGAACAACCTCAGGTGGTGTGGAAACTCTTGGACTTCCACTAGAGACATTATCCTTGATAGGTGTTAGAGGAGTTTCCTGAGGCACAATAATAGTAGAAAGGGGTTCACCAGCACCAGGTATGCTCATCTGAGGGGAGGCTAAGCTATAGGGTGACCGAAGATGCCTTCCAAACATGAGTTCTGTAGGTGACAGACACTCCAGTGGTTGTGTGTGGTGTCATCCTGTAATTGTAGAGAAACTAATCTATAGTAGTTTGGATAGGATCTGAAGAAACTTTGAGAGTCTGAACCATTCTTTCTGCTAAGCCATTAGTTGATGGCTTGTAAACACCTGTTAAAATATGGCGAATGCCACAATTAGAGATAAAATCAGTGAATTCACTGGAGGTGAAATGGGCCATTATCTGAAACCACAGACACAGGTAGACCAAATGTGGAAAATGAGTGCTACAGACATTTTATGGTATCCTGGGCAGTTGTACCCTTTGTACAATAGACATCCACCCACATTGAATGAGCATCGACTACAACAAGGAAGTATCTCCCATCTACTAGCCCTGCGTAGTCCATGTGAATTCTATGCCAAGGTAACTCTGGCCATTCCCAGGGATACAACTCTGCTTTTGGATGGTTTTGCCTTTCAGATATGCACTCTGCACAAGAGTTAGAAATGTTCTTGATGTCCTTATCAATGTTGGGCCACCAGATGTAACTGCGCTAACTCTTTCATTCTGGATGCCCCAGGGTGACCATTATGTAGTTCTGTAAGTAGTGAGTTTCGCAACTTAGTAGGGACAATAACTCGTGCTCCCCACAAAACACATCCATTTTGAATGGATATTTCCTCCCTCTTTCTAGAGTACAGAATCATATCCAGGCAAGCAAGGGTGTGTTGAGGCCAGCCATGTTCACAATACCTGTAAACCTTAGAGAGAAATGCATCAGTACAAGTGTGTGTGGATGTTAGCAGCAGTGACAGGGCCCCAGTCAAGAAAGTTGACCAACATTTTTCACTCAGCTGGCACAGGAGTACTATCCCCAGGATTTGAGAGTGGCAAAGGCTCAATGCATCCACAGTTCACAACAAACATCCAGACCTGTGAACAAGAGTGAAGGGGTAATGTTGCAAGATGAGAGCCCATCTTTGGATTCTTCCTGAAGCTAGAGGTCGGATATTCTTGTTAGACAAGAAGAGAGCAAGCAGGGCTTTGTGGTCAGTCTGAAATCCTTCTGCCCCCACAACTAGTAGTGAAATTTACGCATAGCACAGACCATCGTAAGTGCCTCTTTCTCCCACTGTGAATAATTCTTTTCTACACTCGTGAGCGTCCATGAAGCGAAATGGATGTCGCTCCGTTCTATCAATGTGATGGCAAAGCACAGCCCCGACACCATAGGCACTGCTCTCTGCCACAATGACCAAAGGTTTAGAAAGTTCAAAATGTACCAAGACATTTGATATCAGCAACATCTGCTTCGAAGCTTTGAATGCAGCCTCCTGCTCCTTTCCCCACACCCATGGGTCCTTAGCTTTCAGAAGTTGATTTAGAGGTTGGAGAACTGAAGCAGCTTTAGGCAAAAAACGCCTATAGAAGTTAAGAAGACCAAGATATGCCCGAAGTTGAGTCACATTTGTTGGTGTTGGTGATAGCCTGTCTTTTCCTCTCTAGGGTGAATACCCTCTTAGTCAATTAGATAGCCTAGATATGACACCTATGAGACTCCAATAACACATTTATTTAGGTTGAGCTTAAGGCCCTCACTCTGAAGTTTATCCAGCACTTTGTTAAGGTTCTGAACATGCTCTTCTTTAGTTTTGCCCATGATGAGTACATCATCTAAGTAGTAAAAGAGACCGAGGGGAAGTGTCATAGTAACTCCTCCATCGCATGCTGAAAAATTCCAGATGCTGATGAAATGCCATAGCAAAGATAATTGTAGGAAAAGAGACCTTGATGTGTGTTGATAACTGTAAGAGACTTAGATTCTTCCTCCAGACAGAGTTGGGCATAGGCTTGAGACATGTCCAGCTTTGTAAACTGTTCTATCTGACAAATTGCTGAATAAATCTTCCAACCGAGGAATTGGGTAGGTGTCCAAACACGCAGCTTTGTTTGCAGTCAATCTGTAGTCACTACAGATTCTAATAGTTTTATCTGGCTTTAAAACTGGCACAACAGGAGCAGCCCATGCTGAGGATGTCACAGGAGTAATGATGCCTTCCTTAGTCAACCGATCCAACTCCTTGTCCATTTTCCCACACAAAATATAAGTCACCATCCTTGGCTTGCAGTACTTTTTTGGTGATACTGAAGTATCTACCTCAATTTTAAAAGACCTGCCCTTTAAGCATCCCAAACCAGGAGAAAAGAGCTCAGGGTATTTCTGAAGCAACTCATTCTGTGAAGCAGAAACCTTGTTTACTGAGAGTTTTAGCTCATTAAGCTTCAAGGCATGTAGCAAGTCCCTACCTAGAAGTGCAGGACCACAATCATTGGTTACAAGAAGTCTAGTTTGACACACATGAGATAAACCACCAAGAGGTACACTCTTGACTAATACTTCTACTTCACCTGCCACACTTAACAGGGAACCACTGTACACCCTAAGGTTTACTGAAGAATTGAGCAGTGGGGGACGGCCAGATTCGTTAGGCCACAGCCCCTCAAAAGTTTGCTTAGAAATCAGTGATCTGGCTGCTCCCGTATCTACTTCTATCTCTAAAGGCATGCCATTCACTAGTACTGTCATGGTGATAGGGTTTACCTTAGGAGAGGACACATTAAAAACATAGTCATAACAATCATCATTGGCTGAACTAGATGGAACACCTTGCACATGAGAATTAGTAGAAGAAGCAAGTAAAGCATTCACATTAGAGTTAGACTTGTTTTTAAAGCACATTTTCCTAATATGTCCCTTCTTCTTGCACCCAAAATATTCAGCCTCTTTGAACTGACAATCTAACTTCCAATGTAACTGGCCACAGCCAATGCTGTTTGTTTTTTGGTTTAGATTTAGAATCACTTTTGCTTTTACTAGAATTCGGTTTCCCCTTGTTTTTTGAGGACACATTGGAAGGAAAAGCAGCCACCTTATTGACTCTGTGAACAGCACCATGACTTGTGAATCCCTATGAGCAGCCTCATGGGCAGTTGTGATCTCTACAGCATGTTTGAATGTTAGGTCTGATTCTGGCAACAAAGTATGGTGAGTATTTTCATTGAGTAAGCCAGTTACAAAATGATTGTGCAACATATCATTTAATGCGTCGCTGAAGTCACATGTGTGTGCCAAAGCCTTTATTCCGGCTACAAACTCTGCAATGCTTTCACCAGGTTTCTGGTTTCGAGAATAGAAACAATACCTCTCATAGATGACAATGACTTTTGGCTTAAAATGCTCCTTTAACATCCTAATGATGTCATCATAGTTAGAATCTGCTAGCTTAATAGGTGCCAACAAGCTTTTAACTAAGTTGTAAACTGTAGAACCAGCTAACGTCAAAAAAGATTAAGCTCTCTTTGCTACCGTAGTATCATTGGCACTGAAATAAAGTTCTATACGCTCGATAAGGGTATAAAAATCATCTAATTTCTCATTAAAGTGATCAATTTTGCCAACTTTAGCCACGATTGAAAACTGTGACACACAAAAGCATAAATCTAGAATGGTACACTATTAGTGCAAGCTATACACATGTAGAACACCAAACACAAATAATTAGTACCAATCCAATCACTGAGAGAAGACTACAAATACTGATGCATGCGACAACCAGCAAGAAAAAGCAAAATAACCTCTTCGCCAATAAAGTATCTTGTTAGAAGACAGTGTGTGCCAAGTTTTGCAAACTGGTATATTAATAAGCCAAGTGTAGCACAAGAAGTATATACAATAGTTACAACAATTAGCAAATGGACACAATCCAAAGATGATGACAACTCACCTTGTATGAATTTATACTCCTGCCCAATACAGGCAAGATTAGGGAAATGTTAAAGTAAGGATGGGTTAAGTATAGAAGAAATGGTGAAGTTTAGTAGGACTAGGAAGTACTTGCCAGACACGACACTTAGCAGCTGATGATACATACAATCAGGTCCGATGCAAGCGCAGATGGAACTTTCAGAATGTTGCCATCACTCCGGCTACAAAACCTCTGACTGGCAAGCCCCCTAGTATTTTTAGTAATAACAGTACATATATTAGCACATAATAGCAGATAATTACACATACATACATAATATATATATATCATAATATAATGACTACATTACAGAGGTAATTTTTTATGCAGGATTCATTGAAGTCAACAGCAATGGCTGTATTGTTTACTTTTGGCTGCAGCTTTCTTATAGCTTTGACTAGAGCCTCAACAGATGGCTCTAGGCGAGGAAAATTGTTCTCCTGTTCTTTGGTAGAATAGGGTTGCCTCTGTTGAGGTGGTTAGCCAGGGGGAGAATAGGTGTGTGAGTCAGAGGGACACAGAACCTATTAGCTTGACTAATAGATTCAGTGCCCTAAGAGAGGAAGTAACTGGAAGTGATATGACTGATAGGGGTGGGGGTGGAGGTAGAGTGATTGGTAGTTTGAATGAGAATAGGAGTGGGGATGGAGTTAGGTCTGTGGGGGTTAGGAATAGGAGTCTGACTGAAGTGCTTGTGATGGGTGATTTGCGAGTTAGAGATTTAGATAGGAAGTTGAATGCAAGTAGATTGAATGGTTTGAGGGTGTGTTTGCCGGGTGCTGGAGTGAGAGATCTGTCTGGTAGGTATGAGGAGCTGGTGTCTGGCTGTGCAAGGGATGCGGTTGTGATTACACATGTAGGAGTGAATGATGTGAAGAAAGTAGGTGCATGTGAGTTACGTGAGAGGTACAAGAGGTTGATTGAAAAGGTGAAAGAAAGTAGAATGAAAGGTGTTGTGACAGGTGTGCTTCCAAGAATGGATGTCTCGTGTGATTGGGCTGAATGATTATGTGAGGAGGATGTGTGAGATGGAAGGTGTCATATTTGTGGATGTGTGGGATAGGTTTGTTGGAATTAAAGAAATGTATGCAATGAATGGACTGCATTTGAGTAGGAGGGGGTAGATGTGTTGTGGGAGGAGTATGATCGTGTTATTAGGTCTTTACAGGCGGGAAACTAGATACTAATAGTGGTCAGGGAATTAGAGGACATTATAGTACTGAAAGTAGAATGGACTTGGCAGATAACAGAAATAGGTTTCAAGGCAATAGATGTGAGGTCATTCAGGCTGGAAGAGGTGCTTCATGGATAGGGGGACTAAATTGTTTCTATACAAATGCTTGTAGTCTTAGAAACAAGAAGGATGAGTTATTTAGTTATATTAGCGATGAGGATATAGATATATTATGTTTACTGAATCATCGGTTAATGAAATAGAATTTAGTGACACTATAAGTGAATTTGATTTACAGGGCTATAATATGTACATTAGTCAAAGGACAGGTAGGATCGGTGGAGGAATAATTATTTATATAAAAAACAACATTGTTTCAAGTTTAAATACTTCAATAAAGCAGGATGTAGTTGAGTCACTTTGGATAGATATTAGGTTCAGTAAAAATAGAATGGTGCATTTGGGAGCTTTTTACAGACCACCTGGGCAGACTGCTGATATAGATGAACTAATGATAAAGGAAATAAGTAAGGGATGTGAAACAGATGCAGTTATTATTAAGGACTTCAACTTAAACTCTGTGGACTGGAAAAATATGATAGGTAGGGATAGAACAAGTGGCAGGTTCATAGAATGCTTTGAGGATAATTTTTTGAATAAATTTGTTAATGAGCCAATGAGGGAAGACAATATATTAGATTTAGTACTTTCTAACAGTGATCATTTAGTTCAAGAATTGACTGTTGGGGAAGCATTGGGAAATAGTGACCATCAGATAGTTCGTTTTAACTTGGGAATTGAGAAGGGTAAAATAACCGAGAATGCTGTAAAAGTTCCAAATTTTCATAAGGGAGATTATGTAAAACTTCAAAGCTTGCTAAATTTGGTAGACTGGGATGTAGAATTCAGAGGTAAAAATGCTTATGGGATGTGGGATACTTTCAAGCATATAATAAATGTAGTCCAAGAACAATGTATCCAAATGAAGGCCATTAGGAACAAAAGTAGGAAACCATTATGTTGAAATCAGGAAATAGCTAGAAAAATTTCAGAGAAGAAAAGGGCATACAAAAAATTACAGGTAGAAAATAATATTCAAAATTTAAGTGATTATAGAATGGCTAGGAATGAGTTAAATAAGATTATAAAGAAGAACAAAAGGGTGTCAGAAATTAAATTAGCTCAGGATAGCAACAAAGATCCTAGAAAGTTCTTTAGTTACTATAAAATTAATAACAAGTCTGGCAGAGTTAAAATAGGACTTATCAAATATGAAGGGGTTGTGAGAGAAACTGATGAGGAAATAGTTGAGGTACTAAATGGCCATTTTGCATCAGTATTTACAAAAGAGAAACTAAATAGTCTTATGTATAGTACTCATGGGTCAGGGAAAGAGGTGTTTACTACCATTAGTGTGGATTGGAGGACGATAAAATGACTAATAGGTGAGTTAGATGCTACCAAGGCCTCCGGCCCTGATAATATTCATTCTAGGATACTTAAAGAAGGGGTAGAAAGTATCTCAATAGCTCTGGGGAAGTTATATACTAGGTCACTGGAATATGGAGAAATACCCGATGATTGGAAGAGAGCGAATGTAGTCCCCATTTTCAAGAAGGGTAGTAAAGAGGATACAAATAACTTTAGACCGATTAGCCTAACTCCTGTAGTCTGTAAAATTCTTGAGAAAATAGTTAAAAAAGGGATTTGCCAACATCTAGAGAGGGAGGGGTTAATCAGCGATGCTCAGCATGGGTTTAGATCAGGTAGATCATGTTTGACTAATTTACTAGACTTTCTGGAGTTTGTAACAATTCAAGTAGATAAGGGAGAGAATGTAGATGTAATTTACTTGGATTTTAGTAAGGCATTTGATAAGGTACCACATAGGAGACTAGTTCATAAATTAAAAATGATTGGGATATGTGGGGGTGTTTCAAATTGGATAGCTGAGTGGCTGAAAGACAGGAAGCAAAGGCTAGTGCTAAATGGTGTAAAGTCAGAGTGGAGGGATGTTATCAGTGGGGTTCCTCAGGGATAAGTTCTCAGTCCATTATTATTTGTCATCTATATAAACGATCTTGGGGAGGCAGTTAATAATAAAGTGTCAATTTTTGCGGATGATACCAAATTAGCAGCTGTAGTTAAAGATATTGATGATAATTTTAAAGTGCAGGGGATTTAAATAAATTGTTATCCTGGGCACATAAGTGGCAAATGACTTTCAACCTTGATAAGTGCAAATTTATTAACATGGGAAAAGATAATAGAGAATTTAACTATGAAATAGATGGGCATTGGCTCAGCTCAGTAGAGGATGAGAAAGATCTAGGAGTAGTAATAGATAAGTCATTAAGGTTTTCTAAGCAGTGTATTGAAGCAAGAAATAGGGCAAATAGAGTGCTGGGTTTCATTAAGAGAAATGTCAGTTACAAAAGTAAGGAGGTTATTCTTAAACTCTATAACTCTTATGTTAGGCCACATCTAGAGTACTGTATACAGGCATGGTCCCCACATTTTAGACACGATATTAACCTTCTCGAGTCAGTGCAACAGAGGGCAACAAAAATTATTCCTTTCCTGAGGCACCTTGAATATATAGATAGACTGAGGGTATTAAATATGTTCTCATTCCAAAGGAGGTGTGTGAGAGGGGATATGATTGAGCTCTTTAAAAATTTTTATGGGATAGATAAATTGGATGTTAGCAAGTTTTTTGTTAGATGATGGAAATCGGACTAGAGGTCACCACTTGAAAATTAAAAAGCAAGGGTGTAGGTTGGATTTAAGAAAATATTTTTTCACCAATCTAGTGGTAGACTTCTGGAACAAATTGCCGCGGAGGGTAGTAGGTAGTCAAAATTTAAATGTATTTAAGAGTGGGTTGGATGAGTTTATAGGAAGGGAAGGTTGTGATGGTTCCTAAGTTTTGTATATATTAATATTGTTTGTATATATCTATAGCTGTATGTTTTAGTTCTTGACAAGCCTTGATTAGTGATACCCTTGTTTCTGGATGCAATCCTCTGGATGAAGTTTTCTTGGAAGTTTGGGTGCCTTAAAAAAAAGAGGCTGTTTGACTTGGATGACCTATGATGGGCCCTTGTGGCTTTTATCATCTGCTATATTATATTGTGGGGGGGGGCTTTCATTTTGTCTTCCCCTGGCAATTATTGATATAGTCCTATGTGGGTGGGTTTTGATGGATGCGGATGACCTTTGATAGGCCCTTGTGGCTTTTGTCATCCGTGAAATTATGTTATGTTATGTTATGCTGCCTAGACATCTTTCAACCTAAAAGTAGGTCATCTTCAGGGCAGAATGGTGACTGTGATATTACAGGAAAATATATTGAATATGTTTGAACATTACCCTAAGAAAATGGATCAATCAACTAACTCAAAAAATACATGGATAGATTTATGTTTAAAAATATTTGGAACATATATCCTAGGAACCCCACTTGACTGTTAAAGTCTCCCATTATCATCAAGCCTTGGTTTGTTGTGTTTTCAATTTTTTCTTCTACTTCTCTCATTATTTTTTGGTTTCTTGTTCTATCTTGTTCTTGTTTATGACTGAGAAATATACAACAATAATTCTATCATTTATCATTCTCTAACCTCCTGCTATGTATGTACTTCTTTAACATTTTCACCCAAACTAAGTTTTTCTACCTTTAGTTAAGTCTCAGTTGGAATTATAATTTTTATTTTTATCAGCAGCTGTTCAACCTCATATACTTTATATTTCAAAAATCCTTGAATATTCAACAATGCAATTGTAAATACTTTGTGTTATCTATATTATTTCCCTTTTTCTTATATATATTTACATTTTCTTCATCCCTTAGTTTAAAAAATTTCTATTGCAAAGTTTTCCTCCTCTGATATACCATCCCTTTTCTTTAAGCTGATTTCTCAGAATTTTATCTCGCTCTAATTCTTTTTTAGTCATGAGGGGCAATAAATATTCTCTTGTATTTTTCATCTTGTATATATTTTAGATTCTTTGCATTTTTTAAAATATCAAGTTTATGATTTGCTTGACCCAATTTTTTCAGAATTAGTCTTGGGGTTTTACATCTACATTACCCATTTCATTGTTTACTTTGCCTAATCTTACTATATCTAGCATATCATAGTCCCCATTATAATGTAGTTTATTTTTAATTAGTGTATCACAGAATAACTTATCCTCATTTTTCTTCAACTTCTTTCAATTCTTCTCTAACCTTATCTTTTATTTCATTTATTATATCTGGTTTTATGAATGAAGTACAGTCCTTAAATATGTCTTTGATCTGATCAATGATTTGATTTTTAATATTCATTTTGCTTTCTAACACCTTGATCTGGCCAGCGAATTCATTGTTTTGCTCCTTTAGCTTCATGTTCTCTTCTTTTAGAATTTTATTATCATCACTCATATTTCTTATTTTGTTTCTACATTCAGAACAGTAACAGGGTATCTTGACATCTTCTCATGATAGCCATTTATACTCATCTATAGATAGCTTAACACACCCAGCATGGTACCACACTTGGTATGTGTTACATAGTATCACATTATCCCTCTCCTTTATTTTCTTCTTACAAGTGCCACACTTGTCATTTATGCTTTCCATATCTCTTTGCTATCATTTTCCCTCTACTTCTTTTATTTTATTCACAATTAAAACCTAAGGCCTTGGCCTAGCTTTTCATATACAAGATTCTTGTAAGGAAATGGACCAATCAACTAACATCAAAATACATGGATATGTTTAAAAATATGTTGGAGAACAAAGAATTAATGTTGGGTATAAACAAAAGGAGGAAAAGGTTTAAGATTTCTGATTCCATGCAGGGGCATTGCAGATTCTGGCGGTGAGTCATTGGAAGGATAGTCTCTCTGGCTGGAGTTGTATATTGATTGAAGGTCTGTGTTGGGAGATCATAACTGTCTCAGCCATTCAGAGTCTTCAGCAGTCAGGATCATGGAAGATGTTTTGGGTGAACGTTTCTCTTGTAATTGACGTATGATGTGTTACGGCATGTCACTTGATAGCCCCATCCTGGAAGTGCATCATCAACCTGCGCGACAAGGTTGTAGAAGTCATCCCTATGTATTTAGAGTTGCAGTGAATGCAGTCACTGATATTGCACAAGTATTCATACAATAGGTTGGCCTCTTGTAGGGGGTGTGTCGAAGGGAGACAACTGTTCTTAATGACGAGGGATCATGTTTTTCTGGTCTTGTAATATATGACCAAGTTTATTTTATGCTTGAGGTTGGCTGGGGAAACATTGCTGGTATAATGGCTTTGAGAATCTTCTCGTCTTCCTTGTAGCCTGTGTTCATTGTTGCATGGTAGTATATGTCTATTGATGTGAGGTTTTCTGGTCTGTCCGTCGGAAGGAGGGTAGAGTTTATCTTCTGCTTAATGATTAAGTTGAATACGGTTTGTGAATAGCCATTGTTCACAAGGAGCTGTAAGTTCCAGTTTCACTGGAGTTTGATTATAATGATTGCTTGACAGCATACTGAACCTTTTCATTTAATTCTGGCACAAATTTAGTCCTCATTAATTTTTCAGATTGAAGTTTGAGCTTTTTTGTAAGATGGCTAGCTAACAAATTTTTTGGAAGTGTGCATTCTCTACAGTTTCCTAGGCCTTCAATCCTTCACAGAACCAAAATTGAGAAGCTTTTCACTTTCAATCTGTTCAGGGTGTTTTGAATCCCATTTCTTTCCAATATCCAATGTCTCCACAAGAGTAAACTGTTTTGATATCTTGAGCTCTATCTTCTTGCATTTTTCTTTTCTTTCTTTTCTTTCTTCTGCTTGCTTTCCTTCTTTATGCTTTGCCTTCAAGTGTCTCCACAGTGATTTTGTAGAAAAAGCTTTACTACTAGCTCCAGCAGATCTTCTCTTATTTCACTGTTGCAAATATTGCATGTTGCTACCACATTTCATCCATGGACTACCATAAAGTAGTCCTACACTGCTGATGCCCAATGCTTAGTAGCCATAGTGTTTTATAATTTGACTAATAACTATTCACTCAATAATGTATAATAGTTAAATGTTTCTAATATCTGTGCTGACTGCTGTAAAGATTGGTCAAAGATACCTGTATAAAAATGTTAATATTTCACATTCTCCCCTTTTACTTATTTTATTTATACAGCAAAAGCTCCTGTGAAACAAATTATGCATTCTGAGAAGAGCTTGCTCAGTAGGCCTTTGGTTTAGTTGTTTAGTAAGTTTGACTGTTTTCTTTGCACTTTTTTAGGTATGACCAGTGACCATAGAGAACTCATTTACAGAAGAAAATTCAGTTTAATAGGTTACTAACTTTAGCAGACAGATTACAAATGCATATGGTAGTAAAGAAAGATTCTTTATGAAATTGTTTTATTTATCACAAGTACAGTTTGAATCATAATAAATTCAATTACAGGCTATAAAATTAGGATTATGTCATACTGAATTGAGGATGTATGTTCTAGGTAGGCAATAATTACACTGTCCAACAATGATTTTGCTACAGAAATGAGAAAGTAGTTTTCTATTGTAGGTTTTGCGTAGATTACGGAAATGAATTCAATTAAAGGCTATAAAATTAGGATTATGTCATACTGAATTGAGGATGTATGCTCTAGGTAGGCAATATTTACACTGTCCAACAATAATTTTGCTACAGAAATGAGAAAGTAGTTTTCTATTGTAGGTTTTGCGTTGATTACGAAATGACCTTTATTTTTCATGAAATAACTTCAGTTTTTTTATAATTTGCACATTTAATTTTTTATTAATATTAGATTATTCATTGTATAGAGGTATGAAATATTTATTATTTTTATTTTATTTGACAAAATTACAAAGATAAGTGGAAACAAAAAGCTTATTCATCAAAAGAAATTAATAAGTCCTTTTAATACATTTCAGTGTGTGGTATTATAAAAATATATTTCAAAAAACTAATGAAGATTTAAGATTTTTTCAAAATTGCTGAAATCTATACAATAGTCCTATATTTTTTTTATATTTAGGCTTCTTTTTATGTACAACATCTTGTCTGTCTCTGTGAAGGGTCCAGCAGAAGTCAGCAAGCATTGCAGGACTCCATTTTCCTTTATAACGATTTTCTTTAGTAGCAATATCTTGGTGGAATCTTTCACCATGCTCATCACTGATGTCTGCTGGATTCTCTGGAAAGAAAGACAGATGGGAATGCAAAAAATGCAGATTTAGTGAAATACTACATCCCAACTCATTATAAAACCTAATCAAATTCTGAACAAGAATGTGGTACTTTTCTGATTTGTGCCTTCCAAGGAGACCATTACATACACCTTTGAAACTATGCCAGGCCTCAAATTCTGGCTTGCTCAATTTTGCCTCAAACTCACTATCTACCTTGTCGAATCTGAGGCTCAACATAGATGCCTTCTTTAATTTTAGCATCACTAATCTTAGGAAAAATTTTTTTTAAATATAAGAAGGATGGCAGGTCATGCTTTTAAGGCTTTCACAAATTGTTTTATTAAACCTAATTTTATGTGAAGTGGTGGCAAAATTATGTTTTCATTGGGAACCAATGGTTTACGTATGACATTATGACAACCTACTTTTGTCTCTTCTCTTAAAGGCCATTCTGAGTGTATGTAATGTTCTTCCTGAGCTTTACTGTCCCACTGGCACAAAAAACACATGAATTTTGTGTAGCCTGACTGGAAGCCATTTAAAATGGCTACTACCTTAAGGTCAGTACAAATCAACCATTTATGTTCACTGTTTTTAATGCTTTTTAAAATGAAATCTAAATTCTTATAAGTTTCTTTTAAAACAACAGTGTGAGCTACTGGTATCAATGGTAGTTTATTTCCATTATGCATGGCTTTACTACTATATAAAGAAGCGTCAATGAAAAGTCTCCATTGACTGGGTTCATAATGTATATCTAATTCTTCAAAGAGACGTGGAATATTATTATAGTAGCATAAATTGTTGTCAAATGAAAATTTGTCTTGTAAATTGTTTGATCAGATGTGAAACTTAGTAATTCAAACATCTTCTGCTACTAAATTTCTTTCTTTAATTCTCAAGGCCAGTAATTCACTCTGTTGCTTTGTTAATTTTAGATCTCTTACAAGATCATCTAGATCAAGTTGTGAGAAAGATTTTGGAGTAGTATCAACAGTTTCAGGAACATAATTTTAGTTTCTGGTTCACATGATTCCATATCTGATTCATCAGAGTTAGACAAAACAATTTCTGCAGGTGGTTCAGGTACTGGAATGTCTTTTGAGTGAGGTATAGGGTTGGGATATACCACAGCCGAAGCACACTTCATTGTTTTACCTAAAAGTATGAAAATTATATGCATAAAATTTAAAGTTATAGGTACAGTGGACAATAAACAATTACTTACTTTGTATGTCTACCAAACTGAAATAGCAGTCAGTGGCATGATCTTGGGGTTCTCGCCATACCATTGGAGCACCAAATTGAAGGCTTTTTATTTTTCCTTTAGACCATTTTGATAAAGAATTAAAGCATGTCGTACAACAGATATGGGGTGCCCATGTTTTTCTTGGTTGCCAATTTTACATCCAAAATACAAATTATATAGTTTTTTCACTAGGGAAGAAATTTTTCTTTGATTTTTTTTAAATGTTACTGAACCACATATGTAGCAGAATTTATCTAGGGTATTTTTACACTGTCCTCTTGGCATTTTAATTAAAATTGTTGCTTTTATTTAAAATTTTATTTAGTTAAATAACCTGAAAATAAGAAATAAAAGAATGAAATTCGTTAAAATCTTCAAAATTTGAAAAAAATAGTAATTGGCAATTACAAAAAACTGGAGTCATTTTGATAAAAATGACTTCCATTTTTTAAATCTCTATATAAAACTACATTAAAAAAATGGTATTCTAATCTTTGTAGTCGACAAAAAGTTTTATTTTGTTAGACAGTGTTTTTAATAAAAATGGTTAAAATTACAAAAATTAAGAGCAACCCACCATAGTTGGTAATCATCATGTAAGCAATGGTCAGTTGCCCCAGCGCTCACTAGATGGCAGTAGCCCACTGCAGTATAGGTTTCAAGGGCAGCTGAGACCCGCTGTCGCCTGATGCCATATAAAGGAATTTTTTTTACCTCGTGGAATATGCCCTCATGTCATGCAACCCTGGCCCTATCCCCAGCCAAATATTAATGACCCCAGCCCCGGCCCTTGCAAAATTATAAAATTATGACTGGTCGATTTACAGTACCCGTCAGTTGAAGTGTCACCTCTGCGTTAATGCATGTGAAAATTTGAAATACATCGCCATACACTCATAATACACATACAATATAATATCAGGCCTCACAGACTGCTGCCTCTAACCTTGGTATAGTGGAGGTATCTACACCCTGTAGCTGACTTTTTATAATCCCCCACACATTCTCAATAGGAGAATGTGTTAAAATTACACTTGGCAGTCACAAAGCCAGTTTGTGATGAACCAGGCCTTGTGACAAGGGCACAATCTTGCTGCAAAATGCTGGTAACACTCTTCTCAAAAGTGCTCTTGAGATAGTTATTTAAGATGGTGTAGTGAGCAATACTATCAATGTTTCATTTCTGGGAAGAATTACAAGTTTACCAAGGCCACCATGCACCAGTGAAACCCACACCATAATATATGCAGGGTACTTTATGCTGCTGGCAAGGAAATTTCTAGCTGAGGGGGTCAGTACCTTGACTGTGCCACACTTTTTTAGGGTTGCTGTCAGTCATCCTAAACATTGCCTCATCGGCCCACAGCACCTTTCGCCACTGCTCTAAGCTCCAATCTTTATATTTACTAGCAAAACTAAGCCATTTCTCTCTTTGCTTTGCCGTAATGAGGGACTTCTTACATGCTGTGACTTTCTTATAAGAAAGATTTTCATGGAGGTATCATTGTATGGTACGGACAGAGGCCTTGTTGAGAAGCTGAGGATTATGTTCCTTTATCCACCTTGCTGTTAAGGTAGGATTTGCTTCCACTTGCCTCTTGATGATGCCATTGGTTTGGGGAAAGTCTACAGGATGAGCATCTCTCCCATAGGAGAGGGATGGTACCTTCCATCTGCCTGATGCCTTATACTTAGCAACCAAATGCTGCACAGAATGCCGGTTAAACCAGTTTTCTGAACAATTTCATGAGTTTTTAGACCTAATCTGTAACATTCAATTACTCTTACAATGCTGTCATGGGTGGTATGAGGCTTTTACATGCTACATGTTGAAAAATAAGCCAAAATATGGCAATGTGCATAAAAATCAACAGATCTAAATAGGATATGATAGTGCAACACAACCCCCCTAATTAAGAGCTCATCAAGCACTGAGTTATTGTTTCTCTGTATGAGTGAATAGAGGAGAGTGAAAAGAAGATTGCTATGTAATCAATTTCTCTTGGGTGATTATTTTCCCCCTGTTATGTAAACACCATACCAAATCCTGCCAGATGGTGTCACAGCATCAAGTGCTGTATACTTCAACTGATGCTTACTGTATACCTCAGAGTACTCACTCTACTGGGATCTGAACTCCATCTTATATTATTCCAAAGTGCACAGGTTTTAGTTTTCTTTGGCCGAAAGACTATTGTGGTACACTTCTACCTCCTGCTAAGCTCCATCCTGGCTTTCTCATAAATGTGGTTCACCATTAAGTGGTAGAATCACAGCCTTAGACTTTTTTTTCTGTGGATCAACTCCCCAATGCCCCAACAGTATCACGCTATTTTTTCTCCCCTTAACTTGCACACTTACAGGATGCAATAGTATCTGATGGAGCATTTCCTTGAACTTTATTACCAAGATTGCTTGGTCCCTATAAAGGCAAAACGAGGAGCTAGGTTCTTTTGGTCCCAAAACAAGAAATAAATAGGTCCACGGGAAGGGGCTTAGATATCTGCGAGTGTATAATAATACAATGAATGATTCAAATGGTAATATTAAATTCAATGCATTAAATAAATATAGTGTGCAAACGTATCACATCAAATGCAAACATATCAAATAAATACAATGCACAAATGGGTGCATTAAATATGTCACAGGATTAAACCACCAATGACAACACATCGTTACAAAATAAGTACTGCTACTCAGGACAATCTGTACAGGAATGAAATATAACTCCCCCATCTTACGTCCTTTATAAATAGCTGTAGGTCTCGATAACGACAACCTAGGAATGGGAAGTAAGATGAAAAGAAATATTGCAAATACTGGGCACGGAAGTAGTGAGGCAATATCCGGATGGTGGTTGTCCTAGAAACAGGGAGACTCATAACAAGCCCAAACGTATCCAACTTCTCGGTGAGAGTGAGAGAGACGAGTAAATTGGGAGATTGCAATCAGTGCAGTGGCAGATGCTGGCAGGGGTCTGTAGGTATCAGTTGGTCCTGATTGGCTCTACTTCTTAGAGTCAGGGGGTTCCTATTTATACCTGTCACCATGAACGCCTACATGATGAAGCTTTCAGTTCATCGACCCATGCTACAGCGTAAAGTAGGTAGTAAGTTTTCTAACCACGCTTCCCAGGAATTATGATTTAAGTTACAAATGGGTCATAGCCACATGGTAGGGTATCCTTACACCATCCCCAGAACAAGAATCTACTGAGAGTAGATTAAAACATTAGTACAATATAACATAAACATGAAAAAGGAAAGACCCCCCCCCCCCCCCTTCCTACTGCTACCAGTGTTTCTCAAAACACTCTTACTCACATTAATGCATTGGGAATTTCTCATTCCCGCCGCCAGACTAAACGTGGTTTCCGTTTAGCTCCTGCTCTTAGAAAACTTTTTTGCTTGAATCAAGCCCCCCCACTTAGCCCTGATTCTTCTTCACCTGCCCCTTCACCCGTTCTCTCAGTGTCTCTCCTCAATGTCAGAAACCTCTCGAAGAAGGCTGACTACATTTATGACCTGCTCTGTAAGACTCGAGTCACTCTCCTTGGACTCACGGAAACTTGGCTTGCCCCTTCTGCTTTCTGTTTAAATCTCGCTACCCCTGTTCCTTACGTCCACTCCCATACCTCCCGTAACTCTCGCGGTGGTGGAGTTGCTCTCATTCACAGTGCCTCCTTTCCTCTGAATAATCTGCCCTCTCCCCCTCTTCTTTCTTTTGAGGTGCTCATCAATGTCTCTGATTCCACCCCCTCTCTAACTATCTTAGTCCTCTACCACCCCCCCAGCTCCTCCCTCAAGCTTTTTCTTGATGAATTTAGTAACCTCCTTGCTGGCCTCTCCCCCACTGGTTCTCTGCTAATCCTCAGTGATTTCAACCTTCCTGGCCACAATCCTAATTTTAAAGCCTTTTCTGAAATCCTTGATCTCTTGTCCCTCGCCCAACACATTTCTTCCCCTACCCACTCTCACGGTAACATTTTAGACCTTGTAATCTCTGACTGTCTTATTTCCAACCTGACGACTACAAATTTGTCCAATGCTATATCTGATCACTTCCTTATCAACTTCAACTTCTCTATCCCTATATCTGATCACTTCCTTATCAACTTCTACTTCTCTATCCCATTCCATATACCTCCCCAGCTGTCTCATAATCCTAAGCTTTTCCGTCGACTAGCCTCCATTGATATTCCCTCCCTATCTAATGATGTGGCCTCCAAACTTCCTCCCATTGATGCTTCTGCCTCTCCTGACTAGATTCTCTCTTCTTTGGAGCAACCCCTTCTCACTTGTCTTGATGCCCACTCTCCCCTTGTCACTTCTTCAAACTCCCGTTGTCACCGTGCCCCTTGGTACTCTATGGAACTCCTCCGTGCTAGGCAGTCCATGTGTGCCCATGAAAGAGCCCTTAGAAAGGCTCGCACCCGTGGGCAAGACACGACCCCTCTCTCGCTGGCGTTCCGACTTGCGAAAGCTTCCTACATTGCGAAATTAAAATCTGCTTGTGAAGCCTACTCATGTAATCTGCTTACTGATAAGAGGAATGATCCCCGTACCGTCTTCCGCCTGCTCTCCCATCTTACTTCCCCATCCCAGGTCTTCCCACCCATTAGCCCTGCTACTCTCTTGAATTTCTTCGCAGATAAGGTGACTAACCTCCGTGCCTCCCTCCCTCAGCCTTCTGTCCTGGCTCCTGCCATTCTCCCTAACTTCCTGCCTCAGCTACTTATCATTTTCCCCGCTGTGACCGTGTTGGAGCTTACAGCCCTGCTCTTGCATTCTAAGAAATCGGGCTCCCCAAAGGACATTTTTCCGCCTAAACTGTTATGTAAAATTCTGCCTGCTATCCTCCCAACGCTTCTTCACCTGTTCAACACTTCACTTGCAACTTGTCTTGTTCCCTCTTCCTTCAAACGTGCCCACATCTGTCCGATTCTTAAAAAGCCTCAACTGAACCCCACTGATCCTTCCAATTATCGCCTGATTTTGGCAACTTCTGTTCCTCTCTAAGGTTCTGGAGAGAGTGGTTGCTTCACGCATCAACAGTCACATTGATGAAACCTATCAATCTGGTTTCAAGTCAGGTCACTCCACAGAAACCACCCTTCTCAATGTGTCCGATTGCTTATGAAGAGCCGCGGACAGGGGTTGTGCCTCCATCCTCGTTCTACTCAACCTCTCCTCTGCCTTCGATACTATTGACCATACTGTCCTACTTGATTGTCTCCACTCTTTCCTCGGCATATCAGGCACTGTGCTTGACTGGTTCTGCTCTTACCTCTCGTCTCGTACCCAATCCGTTGTTATTGATGACGTTTCATCCGACTCTACCCCCATTCGCTTTGGAGTGCCACAAGGCTCTGTCCTTGGTCCTCTACTATTTCGTATCTACCTTCTCCCTCTTAGTTCCCTTCTCTGAAATATCGGTCTATCCTTCCACCTCTATGCTGATGACACTCAAATTTTCGTTTCCTCATCCCCCACGTCTCTTGCCTACTCTATCACTGACTTCCTGGCTGCCTACTCCTCCATTTCTGACTGGCTTTCTACCAACTTCCTCAGGCTTAATCACTCCAAAACTGAGAGGTCCTCCTCGTTGGCACCCCTGCTCTTGTCAAAAAATCTAAATCTCTTTCCCTCGCTTACTCTGGGCGGTAATACTATCATTTTCTCTGACTGCATTAGGAATCTGGGTGTTGTTTTTGATGAGCATCTCTCCTTTAAGCCTCATATCCACAATGTCAGCAAATCCTCTCTATGTTTCCTTCGTAACTTCTCTCGCATTCGCTCTCACTTTGATCGCCAAAGTCTTGAGACTGCTGTTCATGCCTTCATCACCTCACACCTTGACTACTGTAACTCTCTGCTTGTGAATCTGCCATCCTCCTCTCTCTGCCCCCTTCAACTTGTACAGAACTATGTCGCCCAGCCTCTCCTCCATCGCCCTCACTTCTGTCCCACGAAACCCTTGCTGCATGAACTGCACTGGCTTCCTGTCAGATCCCGTACTCACTTCAAGATACTTCTCTTCACATTTAAGGCTTTAAACAACAAGGCCCCGTCTTACCTCTCTTCTGCCCTCTCGCCACACCATGTCTCTCGTGCCCTTCGGTCATCACATGCACCTCTTTTGAATATTCCTTGTTCATCCTTCTGCTCAGTGGGGGACTGCTCCTTCTCAATCTGCGCCCCTAAGTTGTGGAATGCTCTTCCTGCTGAAATCAGGTCTTCTTCCTCTCTTACCACATTTAAACGTCTCCTGAAAATGCATCTTTTCAGAATTGCCTTCTTCCCCTCTTGAATTTCCATTGAATTTCCATTCTCATCTCAGCACAACGTGCCCTCTGGGAAGGCCTCAGGCCTTGAAGAGCGCATTACAAAAGACTTATTATTATTAGGAGACCTACTCAAGAGGTTGGCACCTAAGTTATCCTTTTCAGCAATGTGGACAACTCTAAACTTGTAGGCCTGAAGGGTTAAAGCCCAACGAAGTAGTCATTTTTCCCCTTGAAAGTCGCTAAATACTAAAGAGGCTTGTGGTCAACTTCTAAAAGGAATTCCTTACCACAAATATAGAAATTAATCCTAGTGATGGAAAAAACAACCGCAAGACATTTCCTCTTGATGGGGGAGTACCTATTCTCTCAGTCAAGGAGTTTCCTACTGGCATAAGTGACAGGATGTGGACATTCTTCTTAATACTGTAGGAGAACAGCTCCTAGTCCATGAAGAGAAGCATCAATCCTCAAGACGAAGGTCACATTGGGATCCGGTGACTTTAAGACAGGCTCTGAGGATATGGTGGCTTCCAGATTGCAGAAGCACTCCAAGAGATCTTCGTTCCAGGGTAGAGGTTCTGGGTTAGACATCCTTAGCAGGTCAGATAAGGGGCCCACATAGTCGGAAGCTCACAGGATAAATATTTTGTAAAATGAGACTAGACCAAGGAATGACCTTAGCAGTTTCTTACTTGTCGGTGGAGGTATGCTTGTTATAGCATCAACCTTGCTATGCTGGGGTCGTAAGGATGTTCCGTCCAGAACAAAGCCGAGGTATTGAATGGGCTAACCCCAAACTGACACTTGACTGGCTTTACAGTCAGGTGGTGATCCTGTAGTCATTCAAAGACGTGGTTGAGAGCTTCAAGATGTTCATCCCAGCATGCAGAGAACAGGAAGATGTCAAAGTAGAAGCATACATTAGGTAGGCCAGCTAACACAAGTCTCATCAAGCGGATATAGGTGGCACAAGCAGTAACCAATCTGAAAGGCATACGGCAGAACTCCATCAAACCTAGATGAGTAGGAAAAGCAGTCAAGCCCTTTGCCTTATTGGAAAGAGGTACCTGGTAGTAAGCCTTGCAGAGGTAAAGTTCACTGAAGAACTTTGCACCCAAGAACTTGTGAAGATCTTCCTCCATGCTGCAAGTATGTTCGGCATTGAACACAGTGACAGAATTAAGTTGGTGATAGTCAATGGCCATTCTGTAGTAACCATCAGTCTTCCTTACCATGACAATGAGTGAATAATGAGAGGAGAAGGAGTCTCATAATCCCTTGCTGGAAGAGGATTTTGACCTCCTTCTCGAAGACAGGCTTAAGGTGAATAGGCATTGGATATCTCTTAGCCTGTACTCTGTTGGTAGTAGTTAAAGTAATGTCATGGACAAGGGTGGAGGTACATCCGGGTTCATTGGAGAGAACATCCTTGTACCTATTCATAAGTTCCTTAAGCTGGGAGTGTTGGTCCCAGTTGAGTGTTGCAACCTTCAGGGTGATCAGTTGAGGGAGGTTTGAGCATGCCATCTGGTGTCAAGAGGGCAGCTGCAGACAATCAGTGTCTCCTTTCTCAACGACAATCATTTTCTTTTTTTCAGGAGCGGTGAGTTCTTCCAGGGTAGAAGTTTCGTCCAGCACTTCCACTTGCTGCACATGGGCCCTGTGGTGATACTTTTTTAACAGATTAACATGATAAAGCCTGGGTCCCTGAGGAAACAATAAAATAGTCTACCTTACCATGTCTCTCCAGTACCTTATAGGGTCCATTCCAGGCAACAAGCAGTTTACTGGTATCTTTAGGCAGGAGTACCAGCACTTCATCACCTGCCTTGAATTGACGGTCTTGTGACTTGAGATTGAAGAAAGTCTTGTACCAGGAACTGCTAATGTTAGCATATTGGGTAGCAATCTGGGAACACTCGGCCTGCTTCTCCTGAAGTTTGATGATGTACTGGAAGCTGGTCCTTTCATCTTCCCTGAAGGTGCGATCTTTCCAGAGATCTCTCAGAACAGAGAGTGGACCTCTGACTGAATGACCATACAGTAGTTTAAGGGCCGCAAATACCTATGCCACTCACAAGGCTTCTCAGCACATAACTTACGGAGGATAGCCTTCAGAGGTGCATGTAGCCGCTCAATCCTACCATTTCCACTAGGGTCAAAGGGAGTGGTAAAGATCGGTTTTACACCTAGCAGCTTATGAAGTTCATCCATCAAGTTGGACATAAATTTGGTCCCACGGTCCGACAGTATTTCTCGCAAAACCTGTAGCAAAATCAATGAGGGTGAGGATGTACCTATTTCCGTTGGAAGATGCTGGAGAAAGACGCTCCAACCAATTTGATGGCAATGCGAGCAAATGGTTCAGTGATGATAGGCATGGGCTGTATCGGGATTGGTCATACTCGTCCTTTCATCAAAAAGCATTGACATTGTTGCAGGAATGGCAGAAGGTTCTGATGTTGCTTCCCATGCCAGGCCAATAAAACTGTTATGTGACCTTCAGTTCAGTCTTTCTATGGGAAAAATGGCCAGCTAAGTGGCTCTCATGAGCAACAGAGAGGATAATCAGGTGACAATAACAGGCAGCAACCAGGGAGATCAGACCTTAAACTTTTCCAGTAGAGGAGGCCATCAACCTAGGCAGCTTTAGCTCTAGTGGCAGAGAGCGTTTCACAAGAAGTCTGAAGGCGACTGAAGTCATCAGGTGTCACCAAGAGGGGCTGGAGAGCAGGCAGAGCTAGGGGATGAATGCGCTTCATTTTACCCGCTCTGGTCTGGACTGCACATACTTGATGGGGTTCCGGTTTCAGAGAAGTGTTGATACTTGAATCAGAGGAATCTCTTGGCAGAGTAAAGTTGGCCGTTGGTCCATACTGGACATTGAATGGCAGAATCCAGGTGAGGAGAGACAACTTTGTCATTAGCTGTGGAAGGCAAGTGTTTAGTGACATTAGGATCTCTAACTCCTGGAATATTACCAACTAAGGCACTGGCAAATTTGATTGGAGCTTTGATAACATCCGTCAGCCTTCATAATAGTGGCATTGAAGGTAGCAAGATACAAGAGGAAATGCATCCACTCATCCGAGGTACCTAGTCGCCAACAAAGACTTTTCTGCAGTTGGAGACATCAGCATCAGGTAACACATCTTCTTAAACAACAACATATGAGCAAACGGTGTCTCTAATGATGGTGGATACCCAAGCCTCATTGATAGTACCAGAGGCTTGGAAATGTGGGACACTTCGGTCAGAGAGGCAAAATCCCACCTTAAATGGCTGCGCAGTGGATGTGCCATCCTTGAAAACATGGGGCTTCCTTGGGCAACGAGTCCAATGTGCCCAACCTCTCCCGAGTCATGGCATGTCACAGATGATGAAGGGTTCTTTTGGATGTTAGCAGAGTTAGGTACTACTGTTGTTACCTTAGGAGACGGCTTGGATGGTCAAGCGAATTTCTTAGATTTGGAACTGGAAGTTTGATGAATCTTAGGGTGAGCTGAGTTCCAATCATCAGCTAATTGAATAGTTTCGGCCAAAGCAGTGGGCTGCTCTCTCTTGATGAAAGCACGTAAATCTGGATGGAAGGAAAAGAAGAACTGATCAAAGATCATAAACTTCAACTCCTTAAAGGTGTTACTTATTCCAAAAGCTTCCAACCACACCTGGAACAGTCGGGTCAGATGGAAGGAAAACTGTTGCAATGTTTTCCCTGTTGAAACCTTAGCGCTTTGGAACTTGACACAGTAACCATCAAGAGTCTTGTTAAATCCTGGTAATATCAGCAGGCAGAGAAGTGTACATTTCAGCAGCCTTACCAGTAAGTAAACTTCCTAGCCTCACTGCATAGCTGTCAGGGTTCACTATGAGTAATTCGGCAACTCTTTCGAAGCAGTTGAGGTAGGAGGTAATATCTTCCTCATCTTGCAATAGAAGGAGCTTAGGATGACTCACCGAATCATTAAAGTGCGCAGAAGTAGACTGTTGAGGTGCAGAGATATGCGCCAACTCAATCTCCTCTGCTTCAATCTTGGCGAGTTGGTCCCTTCTGTCTTCTTCCTTCTTCTTAGCTTGAAACTACTCCTTCCTAGTTTGAACTTGAAGTTCCTCCTTCTTAGCTTGAAGCTCCTCCTCCTTAGCTCTTCACGTTTGAACGCTTGCTGTTGCAGAACATAGTGGGTGATCTTGTTCCCTGTTAGGCCCAAGTCCACAGCTTGTTCCATGAGTGTTCTTTGATAGATTACATCTTAACTGAATAGGACGAAATACACAAAACAATGAAAAATTATAATAATGACCATACCCTACAACCCAATATACCTTATATTTAATAAATGTAAAGTTAACTCTGCTAGCAAAGAAAATAAACAACCAGAGCTAAATAAAGAACACTAGCAAAGTTAAATAAATAAATACCTAGAAAGTTAACTCTGCCAAAAAAAAGTAAATGAAACAAGTTAAATAAATGACATACAATGAAAAGTGGTAAACATAACTAGTATGCAACAAAATATGGGCAAAACACAGCCATGTAAACAGAGGCAATCAACAAGCCTCAAAATCAATAAATGACACACCCTGCAAAGTATCAAATGTAATTATTTTACAAGAAACACGGGCAATAGCACAGCCGTGTAAACAGAGGCAATCAACAAGCCTTAAAAGCACAAAAGGATAATAATCCTAAGCAAACTAGGAATTCACTTCTGGGCTACAGACAGTGAATGCGTGCTCGAGGTGACTTACACACCCAAGCTGATACTGACACCAATCCTGGCAAGGTCACCACTTGTAAAGGCCTAATGAGGAACTAAGTTCTCTCGGCCCCCAAACAAGAAATAAATGGGTTCACAGGAAGGTGCTTAATATCTGTGAGGGTATAATAATACAATGAATGATTAAAATGTATTAATAAATACAGTGCACAAAAGGGTAACATTAAAT
This sequence comes from Ceratothoa steindachneri, assembly GCA_963969495.1. Taxonomy (NCBI): domain Eukaryota; kingdom Metazoa; phylum Arthropoda; class Malacostraca; order Isopoda; family Cymothoidae; genus Ceratothoa; species Ceratothoa steindachneri. Next base: position 76,430,992 of record OZ018322.1, on the reverse strand, counting down.
AAATACAGTGTGCAAATGTGTCACATCAAATGCAAACGTATCAAATAAATACAGTGCATAAACGGAGGCATTAAATATGTCACAGGATTAAACCACCAATGACAACATGTTGTTACAAAATAAGCACTGCTACTCCGGAAGAGCTGAACATCCTAGCCAGGGTGATAAAAAGATGGATTTGGAAGAGGGAAGAAGGGGTTAGGGGCTCACAGATAGGGAATACCCATCAGGAAGGAAAGGGAGGGTATGGATGAAAAGGGTAATATGTACATTAAAGTGGGATTTGTGAATTGTCAAGGACTCAAATTAGGGAAACAAGAAGAGATAGAGAATGCAGGCAAGCTAGAATTAAAATCTTGGGAATGGCAGAGATGAGAGTGCTAGAGGAATACACAGAGATAGAAGAATATAGAATATGGGGGAGGGGGGTGTTGCAGGAGGAGGACAGGTATAATGGGGTGGGTATCATGGTACACAAAGATATAGTATGCCTGGAAGAAGAGAAATGGAATGAAAGGCTTGGCAGGAAGACTAGTAACATATAAGAGCAATGCAAGGAAAGATAAAATGGATGATACCAGTAGTTTACAATAAGATTGAAGGGGGAAACAGGCGACAGAGTGCGGCACTGTTGAAGGAATTGAAAGAGATGACTGATTGCATGAGGAATAGGACATGGTGGAACGAGAGACAAAGGATTCGAACCAGAGAAAAATGAGACTGCAAAAAAGTATAGATGAGAATAATATTGAAGACCAAGAGAACCCAGAGAGGATGGACCTCCAGTATAAATTACAGAAGAAGAAGGTGACTGAGTTAATAACTATAGCAAAATGCAAGGAAGAGGACAATCTGGTTGAGGGTTGGAAGAAACTTAAAGAGGTGGAAAAGAGAGAGAGAGAGAGAGAGCAATGGAAGTATATGAGGAGCCAACCAAAGGATGATGATAGAAGTAGCTAAGACTTACTAAAGAGTGGGGATAGGGAAATAAGAAGGGCAAAGGATATAAGTTCCTTAATAGAAGAATACTGGAAGAGAATATTCCAAGAAAATATACAGGATGGTGTGGATAAGGAAGATGAGATAGTAGAAGAAACTGTGGCAAAATAATGGGGTGTAAATCGCTAATGCGGATATTGAGAAGGTTGTAAGAAAAATAAAAAATGGGAAGGCAATGGATAAAGATCTGATGATAGGGGAATTCATAAAGCATGGAGGAGAGAGAATGAAGATGGTCCTAAAGATCTATTTAATGGTATGCTAAGGAATTCCTGGGTGCCAGAGGAATGGATGAAGAGCAGAGTAAATCTTATATATAAAGGAGGGGGAAAAGATAGAATGGATGTGGGGAGCTACCAGCCAGTGGCAATTGTCAGTGTAATATGTAAAATTTGGGGGAAAGTAGTCGCTGATAAGTTGCAAGAGTGGGATGATAAAGATGGGATTCTAGGAGATGAGCAAAATGGATTCAGTAAGGGTAAGAGAACAATAGACATTATGTTTGTGCTGAAGCGAATAATTGATTTATGTAGTAAAAGAAAAGAAGACTATGTATGCTTTCTGGACATAGAGATGGTGTTTGATACAGTTAACAGGGAAAGGTTATGGTTGAGATTAAATGAAGAAGGCTTGAATGAAAAGATTCTGTGTGTGTGTGTGATAAAGTTTATATAGAGAGAATAAAATAAAACTGAATTTGAAAGGGAAAGAAACATGATGGATATTGAATGATGTAGGTGTGAGGCAGGGATGCATGCTGTCTCCACAACTATTCAGTATATTTATAGAAGAACTGCTAAAAAGACTGAAATGTGCAAGGGGAGGTGTGCAGTTAGGGGATAGAGAAATAAATTGCTTGGGATTTGCGGATGATATAATGATTATGAGTGAATGTGGAGAGGGCTTGCAAGGAATGTCAGATGTAGCAGATGACTATGGGAAAGAATGGAAGGTGAAATTCAACGGGAGTTGCGAATGAGGGTTGGGTTTTGGGCAATGAGGTGCTAGAAGTGGTAGGTAAATATAAGTACTTGGGTATTAGTGTGTGCAATAAATGGGATGTTTTTAATAAACACAAGAGAAGAAAGGAACTAAAGATGTTAAGAATGATTGGGATGCTAAGGGGGGGGGGGGCATCATGAATATGCAGGCAAAATAGACTTAGAATAGTAAGAGAGCTTTGGAAGGGGGTAAGTGTTCCACAAAGCTTATATGGATATGAGATATGCTAAGTGAATAAAAGGGAGTTAGACAGTATGGAGAAAATCCAGAACAAGGTAGCGAGGATGTGTCTAGGTGCAACTGCATATGTAGGGGTGGAAGCATTAAGAGGAGAGATGGGATGGAGCAGATACCATGAAAGAGTTGCTAAGATCAAAATGCGGTATTTAGAGTATGTGGAAGGTATGAATGGCACAAGCTGGGTGGAATGGGTTCAATTTTAGAACAGAATAGAAGAGGGAAATTGAGAGAATTGTCAACAGGTATGAACTATGAGAAATGATCAGGACCCAGGCAACAGGTGATGAAATTGAGAGAAGAATAAAAGAAATGCTGCACAGAGAAGGGATTAGGGAAAAGAGGACCTTGTGGATGTATAGAAATAAAAGAAAACAAAAATTAGAGGAATTCTATGATGGCAATTTAGGAAGCCAGCTGCTGTTTAAGGCGGGAACTGGCTCACTAGAGACAAATGGAAGAACGTATAGATGGAATGATTGAGGAGCTGAGTGCAGAATCTGCAGAGAAGATGAAACAGTTGAACATGCGGTGGTGGATTGCAATGGATATGAAAGGGAAAGAGAGAATGGCAGAAAGGATGAAGGATCTGCTGTGTAGGGAGGTATGGGCAGAGGTGAGGTAAAGGGAGGACCAGGGGTTAGCAGTTGTCCTAGGGTATGACATTGAAGATGCAAGAGTAGACAGGAAGAGAAATGAGATAGCAGCAATTACAAAAGAATTTTTGACCTTGGTGTGGAAAAGAAGGGAAATGCATGAGAGGCAAAGAAATAATCAAGGCTGAATGAATAAATTAAAGAAATAGCCAAATCCTGATCCAAAGGGTGGTCCAAGAAGAAGGTACAGGAATGGAATATAACCCCCTGTCTTACATCCTTTATAAATAGTTGTAGGTCTTGATAATGAGAACCTAAGAATGGGGCTTAAGATGAAAAGAAATATTCCAAATACCTGTCACAGAAGTAGTGAGGCAATACATGGATGGTGGTTGTCCTAGAAATGGGGAGAATCATAGTGAGCCCAAACATATCCAACTTTCCTGTGAGAGCAAGAGAGACGAATAAATTGGGAGATTGCAATCAGTGCAGCGGCAGATGCTGGCAGGGGTCTGTAGGGATCAGCGGGTCCTCGCTGTATGAACTGATTAGCTCTACTTCTTAGAGTCAGGGGGTTCCTATTTATACCTGTCACCATGAACGCCTAAATGAACGAAATTCAGCCGGCTTTCAGTTCAACAACCTGTGCTCCAGTCACTATGGCGTAAACTAGTTATTAAGTTATTGAACCATGCTTCCCAGGAGTTATGATGTAAGTTACAAATGGGTCGTAAGCCACGTGGTAGGTTATTCTTACAGTTCCCCAGATTGTAAGACACTGTTTGGTTGAATGTCTTATTGTAGGGGAGCTTTGTGACCATTATGAGGGGCGGTCAATAAGTTTTGCGAATCGGTAGGGCAAAATAGAGGAAGGGGAATGGCTGTTTGTGGGGGTGTTAGGACAAGTTATAACAAGTCAGGACCTGCAGCCGCACGCTCCTGCCTCATCTATTTAAGAAGCAGTAGCTGATCGCAGATCATCAGTCACAAATTTTTCAACAATGGAGAAGGTTGGCACTGCGCAGTGATCAAATTTTTGACCAAGGGTGGCAAGAATGTAAAAGAGATCCATGAATGCATGGTTGCAGTATGCACCGACACCGCCCCTTCCTATGCAACCATTGCTCGCTGGAATAGGGAGTTATGCCATGGTTGTGAGTGCCTTGAAGATGACCCCCGCCCAGGATGCCCATCGGACGTGACCAATGAGGACAATGTAGCCCATGTGGAGAGGATGATCCTCGAAAATTGACGGGTGAAGGTTGAAGAAATCGAGCGACAACTTGGAATATCACATGGAAGTGTTATTATCATCCACGACAATTTGGCCATGACCAAGGTCTCTGCCCGTTGGGTCCCTAGAAACCTCGCCTCCCATGATCAACTTCAATGTTGTCAAAGTCCATAAGGCCGGAGTTGCACAAGCTGCCCTGCGCAAGTGCGGATTCGAGGAGCTCAACCATCCCCCCTACAGTCCAGATCTGGCCCCTAGCAATTACTTTTTATTCTGCCAGTTCAATGCTGCACTGTGTGGATGCCAGTTTGCAGATGATGAAGATGTTCAGCTCGCCATCCAGGAGTGTATTGAACAGCAGTCTGGAGATTTCTGGCTGTTGGGAATTTGAAGCCTCAGGGACAAGTGGCGCAAGTGCATTGATGTTAAGGGTAGTTATATTGAAAAATAATAAAACACTTTTCCTCATATCTTATTTCCTTATATCCGAATTGCAAAACTTATTGACCGCCCCTCGTATCTATCCAAATACTAAAACAAGCAGGGTTGCTACCACCTCTTCCCGAGCCCTTGGCAGGGACTCTTGCATACTGGACTGTGGTGTGATTGAGTTTTTGGAGGAAGCAGGCCTACTCCATAGTATTTAATTTCCTTATTTTAATTGTCTGCATTCTCAGGCCCCTTTAGGGATGCAGTCCTTCCAGCACCTGAGGATTCCTTGTTGATATTTTTTGCCATTGTTTGCTTTTGTCCATTTCTCTTTTCACTTTTCCCTGTGCTGAGTGAAGGAGGTTGTCCGGCAGCACCCAGGTGTGTGCCTCTTAGTTTTTGTTTTTGATGTTTTATTTCATTGTTTTGAATTAACAGTTATTGTTTTCTTCTCATTTTGGCAACTTTTTTAAAGGTCTACTTTTGCAGTGGCTGCCATAAACTGTAGTATCCTGTGTTTCGGTTTTCATCATAAACTGTTAATTTCCACTGAGATAATCATCAAACAGTGAGAAGTGGTTGCAAAAAAACCCCATATCAAGTTAACCACACTTATTTTCTAAATGTGAATACTTTTATTGGTTATATCAGTTTCACTTTTCATTAATTTATGATTCATCTAATAACTTTTTATGATCTTTAAAGCATTCCCAGAAAAGTGATAATGAAATCTTTATGAGAATATTTGATTAAATTACTCAACTCCATGTCATTTAGAAATCATTTAAACTTAATACTAGTATTTTAGTAAAATTTCTTATTTTGTAGAAAACAATATTAACAATGGCAGAACATGGTGCTCATATTACTGTCACTATACATGATAAGCCTTCAATTTTTGATTTAGTTGCTCAAGAAACGATGTTAGAAAGTCTTCAGCCAGCTTTTAAAAGTGTATTAAAGGTATGTGACCTAATGCATTGGATTATTTTAAGAGATTGATCACACTTCGGATTTGGGAATATTTTAGGGTCTAGATAACTTTATTTTGAGATATATATTTTAATAATTTTTTAGGTATTTATAAAAGAATGATTTGAACTTTTTAATAACTATTGTTTACCTGGTGATGTTTAATCATTATGCAGTTTGCTAACAGTTATTTGAAAATTATGTCACTGCTTTTAGAGAACATAGTGTATTTGCTCATGAACCAGCATTTTAAAGAGAGTATTCCATGTGGAAGTATTTTTGTTTCATTTAAGAGTCCACAACCCACAATTTGGTGCCCTTTTGTTCTCCCTAGTCAAATCTGGCAGCACTCAGGATTGATGATGTGATGTGTGGTCTTTCCCAGAGGTCACATGGAAAAGTTTTCTGAGATGGGTGCAGGAAGGACAGGATAGGTTGAGATGGGCAGTGTTTTGGGTTGCAGTGGAGGTTGAAGTTTATTCTATTTTTGTATACATGTAGCGAGGGTTGGTTTCCTGACTGCAGATGGGCCAGAGAAACTAGTTTAGCAATCCTTGGTGGATATGGATGAGTGAATGTCAGGTGTGGCATTTTAGAGTTGGATATCGTTATGCTGGTTTTAAAATGTTATGTGGGTGAAATGGGTAAATGTTGTATGAAGGAACACAAAGATTGTATTTATATTGATACTGTGATTGTTTTATATGTATATTAAGAGGTCACTTTACTTTAAATATATGACTAAAATAAATAGGTAGTGCATTGAAGCTATTCCTGAACATTATTTTTCACTTTTTCTATTGATATTTTTAATAACAAAGTGATTTGTGAAAAATCTGAAAGTAAAACTCAAATTTTAAGTAAGTTGGACTCCTTAAGCCATCAACATAAGACATAAGAGCTTGGTTTTTAGATCATTTGCAAGTGAAAGATTATCATTCTGAGTTCAAAATACTGGATTTCTATTTCATCCCTTGCCTAATCTATTTACAGGAGGTCACCACTATGAAGGTATATCTGCTGCTGAGTACAAAGTGATGGAAAAAATAATTAGTAAAGTGAAATTCTATTGCTATGTTAGGAACTGTGAGGAAATTGCCAACTGTTTTATTGAGAGCATAGCACCATTGGAAGCACAAGTGAACCAAAACACTGAAAATATTGCAAAACTAGAGGAAAATATTGCCCAAAAGGACGTTAAGATAGAAAATTTACATGAAGTGTGCTCTAAAATAAGTGCTAAAATAGACCTATCTGAAGGTGCAAAAAGAGTTGAAGCTGTAGTTAGGGGCAGCACTCTACAGGGTGAGAGAAGAATGTAATGATGAGATTAGGGTTGAAGTTTCAGATGAAAGAGGCTGACGACAGTACAGAGCTAGGACTGTAATATTAGGAAATATACAGGAGCCCCCAAGTAGGAAATCTGGCAGAAAACAATGCAGAGGATTTACGCATGGTGGAGGATAAATTTGAAAATAAATTCAAGTTGAATTAAAATGTTGGAGCAGTACAAGTAACCTGACTCCATGGAGCTCGCAGACACGGTGCACATGATGGTAATGCAGCCTTAATGAACAGAAAACCAAAACTTATCAAGGTTAGATTCCAGAATGATGAGGCTGTCAACACAGTTATAAGTGTCACTATCAGGGACCTGGGAAAGGATGGCACAGGTAGTGATGGGCCTAGAATTTTCAAGAAGCAAGAAGGAGTGTTCTAAGAGGAAGGAATTGGTTGACCAAGCTGAAGCCAAGACCGAGAACAAGGGAAAAAATTCAACATACTTGTGGATGCCAGATCACAGAAACAAAGTTGTCAAACGGGTGCCAGTGGGAGAAAGTGGTTGAAGGCCATTTCACCATGGCACAGAAGGAATACAAAAATAAAACAAGCACTCACCCACATCAGACCACCAAGGCCCTCAACTGCCTGTATACCAACCTAGATTGTCTGAGTAACAGAGTAGCATAACTAGGTGAGCTCATCAGTAGGAAGAAGCCCAACATTGTTGCCCTGACTGAGACCAAGACAAATGAAGACAATGTTGAATATAATACTATACAATGCCAATCAGTATGCGGTCACCAGGAAGGATAGGTGAATTCAGAATGCCCCCGGGGCATTACAATTGTAACAAAAAAGTCTGGTGAATAATGAAATCTTAATATCTATTTTGACAGACCACCCAACAAGGGAGACTGTCTGTTGTGAGGTGAAATGCAGAGGGGAAAAGAGAGACACTCATTGGAGTGGTCTACCAACCTCCATCATCACAGGCTATGAACAATACACTTATTGTGACCTAATAAGACTATGTGAACAAAGAGTTGGAAATAAGCAAATTTTAGTCTGTGGAGACTTCAACTTCAACATTATATGGCAGGAAAATCAGGTGCAAGAGGGATCCCAGGACTCCAGACAGGCCCAGCACCTTTTGGACACAGTTAATGGCTATTTCTGGGCGCACATGCAAAATACTGATAGCCCATCTAGATTAGACCTTATCTTTACAAGAGAGAGGAATGAAGTTGAAGATATGGAATGTATAGCACCTCTAAGACTCTGTAAACATGCTGTGCTTCACTTCATATTCATCTCATAGGACAACCTTTAAGTGAACCCAGGAAACCCAACAAGGCTCAACTACTTCAAGGCAAATATCAAAACCATGCTTGAAGAGTTCAGACAAATACTGTTGTAGGAAGAACTTGGTGGCTAGGACACCATACAAATGTGAGAAATATTTGTAGGCCACTACAAAAGAATTATAGAGTACTAAGAGCAGTGTGTCCCAGATGTTTCTATGCAGCATAGGCCAGCAAAAGAGAAGTGGATGATGATGCACCTCAAGATTAATACTGAGGGATAAAAAAGAGGCCTGGCAGAGATACCAATCCAGGAGAACACCCAACTGATGAGAACTGTACACCACTACAATGAATATCGCGATGAGAGAAGTGAGGAAGGGAAAGTACCAATTTAAGGGAAGGGTGGTCACCTACTCCCTAGAAAACCCAAAGCATTTTTGGACCTACTCACGATCCAAGACCAGCATGAAAGATAGGGTTACAAGGTTATTGACATCAGATAGAGAGCTAACCAATGATGAGCAAGAGATAGCTCAGGTAATGACCATTGCCTTCAACAGGGTATTCATCAAGAAGGACATTTCCAACCTTATACTACACACAGAGGAGAGCCAACCACTACAGGAAATAACAACTGTAAGATTCAGTGAAGACAGTGTCCACTGCCAGTTGCTGGAACTTGACATATGTAAAGCACCAGGCCCTCATGGCATCTTGCCTTTTGTGTTAAAAGCATGTGCCAGTACACTCAACAAGCCCCTCAACCACATCTTCCAGTCATCCATGGACATGGGAACAGTCCCTAATGATTGGAGGAACGAAAATATCGCCCCAATATTTAAGAAAGGCAGCAAAACCCAACTGTTAAGCTACTGACCAATCTCCCTAACTAATGTCATCTCAAAGGTGATAGAGAGCTTGGCTCAGAAGGAAATAATAGCTAATCTAGAGAACAACAGCATCCTCTGATAAGCAACATGGATTCCAATCCAGGAGTTGTCTTACCAACCTGCTCACTTAGTTATATGTTGTCATCAATGCCACTGATCAGAAGCATTCAGTGAATATTAACTACCTCGATTGTGAGAAGGCATTTGACATGGTGCAGCATGAGAGACTTTTGGTGAAGGTGGATGTCCAAGCTATACAGGGAGATTTCCACCGTCGAGTAGCCAATTTTCTCATGGGGAGGGGCCACAGGGTCAGAATCAGATGGAGCTTCTCTGAGTGGTTATCAGTAAATAGTGGGGTACGACAAGGATCTGTGCTGGGCCCGGTCTATTTATGTACATCAACAACCTGATGGTTGGTCTGGAATCTGATGCAAAAATCAACTGCGCCATCATCACCGAGGATAACACAGAAGTGCTTTAACAGGACATGGACCGACTCGAAGAGTGGAGCAGGAAGTGGCTACTATCATTTAATATAACAAAGTGTAAGACCATGTCAGCAGACCTCAAGTCATCCACCCATGCAGCAAAAGTGAATAGCAGACATGGAGTGATCAAGAAGAGCACGTTGTAGAGGGCACCGAACCTACACTCTAACCCCAATCTATCCAACCTGCTTCTTACACTAAGTCAGACATGAGAAATCGAGGGAGAAATGAAACGGATTTTATATACAGTCCTTTATTTACACAAATATGGATAATTAAATTTAATATACAAACACGTTATAAATATTTACAAAAAAATCATTCTTATCTTACAAATACTACCAATCAAAAAAAATAATTCTCTTATTCAAAACCAGACAATGAAAAAAATATTTACAAAAAATACAAACAACCAAGAGAGCCCTCTTATCTCACGTTTAGGGTTTCCCAGGGAAAAGTCTTGCCGGCTGCCACTCATTTGGGCAAAATTGTTGCACATGTCTAAAAAGGCTGGCGCCTCTGAGCTTGATATAATATAAAGCGATCCAGTCGCATCTTGAGGCTATCAAAGCCCTCCTTTCAAAACGAATTCCAATTTTATAATTCCAACTATTTACAAAAGGCAGTAATAATCATCACTAACTCTATAATTTAAGAAGAGGAGATTTTTGAGTATTTGAATAATAATTTCATCTTAGTTTGGTTATGACTATGACTTGTTTTTTTTATCAAAGTTCAGAAATAAATATAAGTATCGAAATTTTGTAAATTTTTAAAACTCACAGAATTACAAATGGTGAAGTTCAGAAAATTTATTTTTATATATCTTCTTCTTCTATAACTATAATTTAGTAATGTGATATTTTGAAAGGGGGGGAAATTTAGTTTAGAGTTCCTTTTTAAAAATATAGTTGGCAAAGCTCAGGAAATTTATAAAAATTTAATCATGGCTGCTTTTTTTTAATTTTAAATTTTAAAGCCTAGAAGCGAGGCAAAAGATCCCCTCCCATAGGGGGAATTGGCAAAGCCATTGCCTGGGCTATATACCAGTATATATATTCAATATTAATTTAAACAGAGTGGCTCTTTGTTTTAAATATAATGATATAGCAAAACTACGTGCAATCTTTACAGAATATGGCTCCTGGAAAGAGAGAAAAAAAACATTTTAAACAAATCATGAAATCAAAATATATATATATATATATATATATATATATATATATATATATATATATATATATATATATATATATATATATATATATATATATATATATATATATATATATATATACATCTCACATTCACACACATTCTTACAGAGGGAGGGAGAGAGTATTAGAAAAGGGTGGGAGAATGGCCTTATAAACACTTTCACATTTGCTCCACCACAATGTATATCAATCCACAGATCCTCCGCTCCTTTTACTTAGCACTGGTTTGTCATATCCTAGACTACGGTGTCCCCTGTTGGTCTCCTCATTTAAGCAGGGACATAAACCTCCTTGAGCAGATGCAGGGTAGGGTAACTGGATTAGTGCTAGAACTGAGAGATCTCCCATACGAGGAGAGATGTGAGGCCTTAAACTTACAAACCCTGGAGGATTGACGACTAAGTGGGATATGATTGAGGTGTACAAGCTGCTCCATCATCATGAAGACATCCCATACACCAAGTTCTTTACTCTCAGCAACAATAACCTTAGGAGTCATCACCTCAAAATAGCAAAACCTAGTCATTGGAGGACAAACATGTAGGGGAACTGGTTCACCATCTGGACTATTGACCCCTGAAATGTTCTACCAGAGCATGTAGTAACAGCCCCTATAATTACTGCATTCAAGGCAAAGTATATGATAGGCACATAGGAGTGCAATAATGCACAGGCGATCAATCTGCCAGAGGTAGGGGATACAAAAAGAATGTATTTTCTTATTCCCCCTCTAACTATGTTTAGGAAAGCAGTGGGCTTAGGGGAGTTTGGCTAATAATTTAAGTGTAGTATATGTATGTATTGGGTTGAGGAATAAGTTCTTGCAGTTTTATCAAATTTATTCATTACCATTAACAATTTTAGAAAAACTTCATTTTTAATTGATAACAATATGCAATTTAATCAATAATGTATTCTCCGTTGTTATTTACAACTTCTTCTCAATGTTCAACTAGTTTTCGATGCCTCTGCAATAAAAATCTATGGATTTTGACTCAAATAATTCGTCTAACCAGGTTCTTAATTCCACATCAGTATTGAATGAAATGACATGCAAATTTTTGGAGAGCGATCGGAACAGATGGAAATCCGATGGAGCCAAGTCTGGTGAATATGGAGGATGCAGCAGGACTTCCCAATTAAGCATTTGGATGGCGTCTTTTTTCATATTGGCAATGTGAGGACAAGCATTGTCATGTTGCAAAAGGACTCCATAACGTTGATGATGTCATTTTTCACGAATAGCTTCGTTGAGTTGATACATTTGTTGAACATAGAGTTCTGCATTGACAATCTCGTTGTTTTCAAGGAGCTCATAAAGAATGATGCCTTCACAATCCCACCACACACACAGCATCGTCTTTCGTGGATGAAGTCCTTGCTTTAATCGTGGAAGTGTTTTTTTTATTGGGGCTAAGCCATTGTTTTAGATGGTTCATGTTGACATAAACACACTACTTTTCGTCGCCAGTGATGATGTGGTGAAGAAATCTGTTCTTATATCCATAAGTATCCTTGCGACGAGCAAGAAAACCTGCGGCAATTGTGGAGCATTGAAGTTTGTTGCTTTAACCCAAAGCGTGCGGAACCCATGCACCAAGTTTTTGAACTTTTCCCATTTGAATGAAGGTGATTTACTACAGTTTTCTGATCACACACCAATTGTACAGCCAATTCTCTAGTCAATTGACAAGGATTTTCATGAAGAAGGTTGTTCAATCGATCCTCATCTAACTTAAAGGGGCGACCAGAACGTTCTTCGTCATTAAGATTGAAATGACTGTTTTTGAAACGTGAAAACCACCATTGAGCTGTCCTTTCTGATAAATCATTTTCTCCGTACACAGCACAAATATCGCCTCAATTGAAAATGAATAACAACAAGTGTCACAAATGCGCCTTTCTTTCAACTTGACATTCCATTTTGAGGGTACAGAACCAAAACTAAATTAACACAACTTTTAAATAAACTGCAATGGCTTATCACTCAACTTCAAGACGTAGCCTAAGCAAAAGCCTAATAGTCTTCGCTGTTAAGAGATGTAGCCTAACCTTTGCAAATTTTGCTCACATTATTTATTATTGTTTCTTAATATGTGCACAAATCATGTCAACAAAACTTAAATCAACACAACATTAAAAAAAATGCAAGAACTTATTCCTCAACCTAATATTTAACAAAGATAATGGTGAAATGTTTAATGACTTTTCAGTTTTCTGCCATGGTAAGCTAGACTAACATAAAGGGGATCTATTGAAATGTATCTATTTAGGTACCTGATGAAGCATTGTCACTTGTCTAAAATTGCGATACATTAACTATATATATATATATATAAATTAATTAGGAAGTAATGTAAATATGATGTTTTAGAAGAAAAAATATCAATATTAGTTTTAATTAGATATTGAATAGACATGTATATATATGGCTTTATATTAGACATATTTGCATACCTTCAATATATAGTGCACATACTCGTAGATTTTACATCAAATTTTGAGGTAACAAAAAAACTGCATCCTAAATTTGGAAACTAGTAATTAAATCTTATATTCAGGAGGTTAAGGTTTAATAAATATTGTTTTCTAATTTTATTACTGTTATAGGTTTTGGCTGAGAAGAATCCATCAAAATTTTCAAAGTGTTTTACCTATGCTGATGAGCTGTTTTTCTTCATTCATTCACTCCTCCAGCTACATTATTTATCTAATTATAGTAAGTTTATAAGAAACCAAGTGGACATGTAAAATTATTTACAATCATTGAGATATGTTAAAGGTGTAATATACATAGTTTACATTGATGCATCAGGAAGTTAAAAATCATGTTATTTAGTAATTAATCCATATTATTAATTATATTCAGGTGCTTCATTTTCTGAAAACTTCTATGATTTAAGAAGGGTTCCTCTTAGGAAAACGAAAAAGCATTCAGAACTCAATCTCCCTCTTGAACTTGTTTACAAGTCTTTTGTATCTCTTACTTTGGTTCCCTACATTAAGTGTAAGATGAATGACTATTATCAATTGATTGAAGAAAGAAGTAGTCAGGGAGCAATTTCTCAAAAGGTAAAATCTTTCATATTCCTTTAATATTAATTGCACTTGTTTGTGAAAGTTTCTTCTGAAAGGATTCCAAATTTGTATTGTGCATTCTTTTTTACACATTTACTTCTGGAGATATTACAGATATTTCAAAAGATTTATAGGAAGTCAAGGATAATAAAGACCATTTAACCCACTTACAGCAAGCCCCTTTCAATTAACTTTGTTTTTCTTCTCTATTCTTTGTATTTTCTCTCCACTGAAGATTTAGACATCAATTGATAAAGGAAAAATATATTCTTTGGAGAGTATGCTAGCCGAGTGGATAAGCTGTTGGTCTCCCAACGGCGCGGTACTGGGTTCGATCCCAAATCCCAGCTTGAGTGGACACAAACGTCACCGCAGGTAGAGATCTGGCTACCGACTGGTGGATGCATTGTACTCACCCCTATATTTGGGTGGGTAGATCTTACACTTTCACCATGCACATAGACAATTACAACACTGCTTTATTTCCGCTCTTGTCTTCACAGCACAACACACACTCTCTCTGTTCTAAAGGAATCCTGCCAATGGGTATCTATATCCATATACCTCTGATGCAGAACAGGTCCCTCTGCACCAGGGCAACAAAGGTTCCTCCTGAATGCTATTTGGTGTCTAAACAATACTCCTTGGCATCTCTCCCCAAACAGGACCGGCTCCTGGTGCCCTTGGGCAGACCAGCGATTGTCATACTGACCTTTATGTAGATTTCATTATCCAGTCGGGGGGGATCCTCCTGGATCAAGAAAGGATTGGCTTCGACTAACTAACTAACTATGTTCTTGGGTGTGAAGGCATTTATAGTCAAGATCAATTCCCTTTCTCTTTCATTAAGTCAAGAATTTTCATTTATTGCAAGTTCTATTTAAAAAAAATGTTTTAAATCTTCTGTGAAGGGCTTTTCACTTTCACTTAAAAGATTATAAAAAAGTGTGGCAAGTCCTGAAATGAATACAGTAGAACCTTGGCTCACGAACATCCCACATCACCAACAAATTGGTTCACAAATTAGTTTTGTTAAAATTTTTTAGTTTTGTTCACAGGCATTGCTTTGGGGTACGAATGGAGATTACTAGTTTGAGTCAACCTGAGCTTTATTCCTTCTAGACATTTCCACTTTTTGCCACTTTACAAGTGGCAAAGAAAGCTAGGTCTAACCAGCTTTCATCATGTCAACTCTGATTGAGACTGGGAGGTAGGAGTGGATCACCATTCCATCTTGGATTTGGTTCTGCTTGCTGGATTCGTGCTTTCTTCTACTGGCCCCCCTTTTTTTTCCTTGTATATCCTTATATGCACCTGCAAGGGGATGTCAGATGACATCTGAAGGCTTGTGTGCCCTAACACCCAGTGCCTGCTGGAGGATCTCTGGCTATATATCTTCTACTCTTTTCACTTCCTTTACAGATCTCTCCTCAGAAACTGTGTGATGTGGCCTTGTTAACAAGCTTATTGCATTTTCACTGTGATAAAAATACTAAAATATTTTCATATTGTAATGTGTGTGACTACTTTTTATTGATACTAATGTTTTATAAGTCTGTCATATGTCATCATGTCACATAACCCTCTGTCATATATATCATGTCAAATAAGCCTCTGTCATATGTAATCATGTCAACTAAGCCTCTGTCATATGTAATCATGTCAAATAAGCCTCTACCATATGTAATCATTTTAAATAAGCCTCTACCATATGTAATCATGTCAAATTATTGCTTTTTTATTTTTTTTAGGCATTTAAACAGAAAATGGAAAAGGTCATTGCGTTTCTCTGGCCTAAGATTCATCTTTGTATGGAATTAGCAACACTTGTGTATTACTTAAGGTAACTGGATATTAAAGCGATTAACCAGGAGGATAAAATGATTATTGTACAAAGTTCATTCATTTATTTATTTTCTTTTTGACTTGCAGGTACCTCACAGGAAAAGGGAAAGTGCATTCTCCTTTACTGCATTCATCAGGTGTTTGTCTGGCCAAACTTTCAGAGCATGAACTGGAATTCATTGAGCAACATTCAAGTCAACTTCGTTTTAGTAATATAAAGTAAAGGTGCCCATCTAATTCTTCCTATTTCCTTTCACATCTGGCGAGTTTGATTCTGTATATATTTGCATCATATAACATTGAATTTAGTTCCACTATTATTTGCTATACCTCTTAGGTCTTATATGAACAACATTCTCAGTTGTGTGAATGAGGAAAATGTAAAGATGCTTAAAAACTTGTTCATCTTGTTTTGATTAGGGGTTTTTTTTTTTGTTTTTTTTACATTTAGATCTTTTGCTGACTTTGGATGGTGGGCTATTGAAGTGTTTGGTTCTGGGCTTCAAAATTCCCTTGAGATTGGTGCCTTCTTTCTGCAGTTTCTCGACTGGTTTTATTCCACTAACTCTTCAAGAAAACTCTTCGCTTCTGGCCCGATACCTCCGCCTCCTTCCTCGGTCTGTGCTAAATTCTCTTTCTTTCATTTTACCACAGGTTTTTTTGAGGCTTCACAGTAGCGACCAAAGTTTAATGTGGGATCTGAACTAAAGGTTGCTACAACATAAGGTAGCCACCAGAAAGTCTACTCCATCTGGGGACTTAGTATACTCAATGTTGCTTAAATTTTGTCAACTACGGTGATTTTTCACCCAATTAGGTCGTAGCCTCTGGTAATTCTGTGCATCAACCTTAGCCAGTTATCCTAATATTTTAATGTTTGATTTATAGTGAAGTTTATCCTAGCCCCTGGGAGGAGCAAGCTAGCCCAACTCAATGCCAGTCCTAAGCCCAGATAAATAGGGAGGGTTGGAGTCAGGAAGGACATCCGTCTGTAAAGTCTCGGCCAAAACCTTAATGGATGAGTCTTTAATGAAACGGCGTCCCTGAGTAGGGAAAAGCTGGGAAGAATAAGATTTATAGTGAAGTTTGTTAATTTTGTTCATGTACTTTTAATTATTATTTGAAGGGTTTTTTTTGCTCTATTTCACCCATTGTCTGGTCTATCCATGCATGGGAAAGAATGAAGGGGTAAAGAGATAGATGGAAAAATAAAAGGATCAAAATTAAGGATGAATTTCATTGACACAACAATCCTAAATGATGGTACTGGGAGGTTGTATTTGAAGCTTCCAGGGACAAATCTAGAGAGTATTTAAATAATTGGTATTTGTTAACTTCTTTAGAAGAACCTGAAGACGCCATTGGATTCAAAAATGTGTCCCATTTGTCAAAAGGAGAGGAGTCAGGAGACTGTTCTTTCTGTATCTGGGTGAGTTGTTCCTTTCTCTCGCGCTTTTCCTCCCATTGCATCCAGTATTTAACTTCCTATTTTTTTCATTTTGTTATCCTCTCGATCTTTTTCTACCGAATAAAAATGTTATCATTGGATTATACCTGGTTCCCTTAATAGGTATAATTTCAATTTTTTGGCATTACCCCTAACAATCCCCTCCTTGTGTTGGGCGATGAAGAATGCCGCTACCTTGATGTCAGCTTACAATTGGGTGTCCCCCCCTCCTGTATACTATTACACCCGTTGCCTGTAGGAGCATCACCCCCTACCGGCCCCATTAGTCTTGAATTAGATATGAGACTATCTGGATTTTATTCCTTCTAAACATTTCCATTTTAACATTTTTTTTCGCGCTACTTTCTTTACAAGTCTCTTTCTACGTATTTCCTTGTCCGGCGGTTAATTTCGCCGCCTAATCGCTAACCAGCTTTGCGTCCATTCATCCCTGGTTGGTGCCAGTAGAGGGGTGGTAGTTCACTCATTCATCTTGGCTCCGGTTGGTGTTTATTTTACTTAGCTGTATTCTTTCCTTCCTTTTCTCCTACTGTTCCTCATCTTAATTTTCATTATCAATCCTTTTACGCGCCCACAAGACGTCAAGTCAAGCATGGGTAACCTTGCTGTGGCTGACATCTGGAGGATTATGTTTTCTTCCAGCCCAACACCCGCAGTTTGCCCTCCCACCTGGACACATTCACCTCCCCAAAGAAAAATAGAAAACAGAATAAAACCCACACTGAGTGAAGTAAGGGCTCGTCTTCCTCCGGTGTAGTTATAGAGACGGATGGATGTCCTACCGAATGGACAGGTGACCAGGTCAATGATTACTCGTTGCGGAGAGGGCAAAACACCCCCGCGAAAAAGATCACAAGGTGAGTTGATTCTCACCGACGTTGGCTCCCCCGCATCGAGAGGTTGTCCGGCATCTTCGAGCCCTCCAGCTTAAAGCCTTTTTTGATCATTTGCTATACTGATGTACGCATGCTGTCCAAAGGACACATGTTCCATCAGCCTCAGGCTTTAGTCAGGGTTCTCGGTAAAGAACTTAAGGTCGCCCTTTTCTCGGATCGGAGACTTCTGATAAATGCACAGGCGGCTATTGTGAGTGTTATTCAGACACTCGATGGCTCTCCTGTGCAGGTGACATCACACTCTACCATGAACTTCGTAAAAGGAGTAGGCTGCGCCAGGGAACTCTTTGACTATTCTTTGGAAGGTATCACAAAAGAGCTGGCCGACCAATAGAATCTGTGATGGGGAAATATGGAGGAACCTCAAGATCCACCCTTGCACTCTTCTTCACCTTAGATCGTGAAGAAGCTCCCTGAGTCGGTGCGAGCTGGTTGGTTCGCTACCACATCGAGGCATTCAAACCATTACCTCGGAGGTATTACCATTACCACCGTGGCCTGCTGCCTGAGAAGGTGAGGTGGTTCGCATTTCAGGAAATGACTTATTTCTCTGTCCCAGTCGAGGAGTTTAGGTTGGTTGGATAAGACCGTTGAGTTCTCCGGCAACCTCATCGCCGTGGGCCAAACTAATATTCCTAGAACGTCTGGTCACTGCACGCCGACCATTTCGTGGGTGGTCAGCCGAGTGTAAGATGACCCTTATATACAAGATGCGTAGATGAGCTATAAGTGCGGTCTGAACGATTTCAATGTCTGTGAATTTCGTTGAGCTAGGTAGGGCCTCGCTCTTCCTGGTAGGCGTACGTGTCTTCACTTAACGTAAAGTTGCCTCTAGAAGAGGTGTGGAAGCGAGTCAAAAGGATTCGTTGCAAGTTCTAGCAGGACCCCCATCCCGTTCTCCAGGAGAATCTGACCGCAATCTTGGACCCCGCCCTGTGGCGAAATCCTTCGCAACCGCTTTCTCTAGCCGGGATGCTGCTCCGCCAGCATTCAATGCGCCTCATGATGTCGCGGAAGGCCGCTGCATGGAATGTACCTCCATAAGCGGAGAACCCTTCAACGACTGGTTTACTTTGAGTGAGTTGCGTTCCGCTCTCGCTTCGGGGCCTGACACTGGCTGCCCCTGGGCCAGACGATGTCCCGTACGCCATTTTTCAACACGTGAGTGAGCGAAGCATGGCCTTTCTGTTAGATTTGTTCAACAGGATCTGTGTAGAGGGTATCCTCCCAGATTCCGAGCGAATCGCTACTGTGCTCGCTTTTCGCAAACCGGGGAGAGATTACTTTACCCTGGCTGGTTTCCGCCCAATCTCTCTAACCTCTTGCGTGTACGAGTTGATGGAGAAATTGGTAAATGTAAGATTCGCCTTTTTTCTGGACAGCGAAGGCCATCTGTCTAATGCACAGTGTGGCTTCCGCAAGTTTCACTCTACTTCGGATGCTCTGTTCCGACTAGGAAATGCCGTCTGCGAGGCCTTCCTTCATAGCCAGCACAACACCATGGTGTTTTTCGATCTGGAGAAGGCCTATGATGCCGCATGGCGATATGGTATCATGGAGACTCTTCACACGATGGGGGCGAGGGGACTCCTCCCCATCTTTATATCTGAATTTTTACGAGATGATCGATTCTGCCTACGGGTAGGGGAGCCCCCTCCGGCCCAATGGAACAGGAAGAGGGTGTTGCGTAGAGAAGTGTCCTCAGTATCGCATTCTTTGCCTTGAGCATCAACGGCATCACCTCGGTGCTGCTGGAAGATGTTCTCGCTACGCTCTACGCGGACGACCTTTCGATCTATTTTGGCGTGGCTTAGATGCCAACTCTGTAGCGTCGACTACAACAGGCATTGAACCGCGTCTTTGACCAAGACTAAGCTGGTGCATTTCTGCCGCCATCCACGGCTCCTGCTGACCCAGACTTTCTCAACGGGGTGTGCCTGGAAGTGCTGGACTCGCACCGTTTCCTTGGTCATGTATTTGACCGACGCCTCACTTGGGAGGCTCATATTCGCAGCCTTAGGGTCTCTTGTACCCGCGCCATGGATATACTTCGTTCCGTGACGCTCAGCGCTTGAGGCGCTGATAGGGGTACTGCCCTACTTTTTTATCGATCCTTTGTTCGTTCG
This sequence comes from Ceratothoa steindachneri, assembly GCA_963969495.1. Lineage (NCBI taxonomy): Eukaryota > Metazoa > Arthropoda > Malacostraca > Isopoda > Cymothoidae > Ceratothoa > Ceratothoa steindachneri. The sequence continues at coordinate 76,410,924 of OZ018322.1, read as the reverse complement.
AAGCTCGACTACGCAAGCGAGTTTTATGCATCCGCAGCCGACCCTGTATTGCGGAAGGTGGATTCGATCCACCACACCGGCCTTCGCCTGGCAACCGGTTCCTTCCGTACCTCCCCTCTTAAGAGCCTACTTGTCAATGCTGGGGGGGAGATGCCACTCGCTCTGGGCCGTGCACAGTGCATTATTCGCCTGTACGCGTGAGCCCGGCGCCTCCCTCTGTCGCCAACAGCTCTCACTGCATCCTCAACTGGTCTTGACGGTGCCTATGCCGCCGAGAGACGCCAGTCATACCCTAAACCCAAAGGCTAGGAAACTCCTTCGAGAGCTACGTATAGCTCTCGGGCCGGTGGCGCTCCTGGTTCTGTCAAAGCTTCTACAACGCCGGGAGTATTGTGTTCGTCCTTTTTGGAGCACACTTCGTTTCACGCTGGAAACTTGCCAGTGTATACGGATGGCTCCATGTCCCTGGAAGGGGTCCGTTTCCACGCCGTTTTCCCTCTGTTTGAAGTCAGCGGGCCTCTGCCACGCGCTGCGTCTGTCTTCACGGCTGAGCTGGTTGCAATACACCGTTCTATACCTGCGATAACGCGACGTGCCCGGTTCGGAGACCAGATCGTGATTTATAGCGACTCACAAAGCGCTCCGAGTGCTCTTGGGTAATTGGAATCTCCGCATCTTCCGACTCTCTATATCCGTGACGCGACGGTTTTGGCGAGCCGGGTGGATGTCGAAATTTTCTTCTGTTGGGTTCCTGGACATGTAGGAATTGCGGGGAATGAGCACATCGATGAAGGCGTTATGGAGTCCTCGAGGACTGGGCGACCAGACCAGCGTTTCGCTCTTCCTCACACCCACTTCATGGCAGTAATACGAGCTGCCCTCCGGGCGCCTTGGCAAAGAAGATGGTCGAGGGGAACTTAAAAAGTTGGGTATCATTCCGCCGCGACTGTTCCACACACTCGCGGGACGCACCGCCATCTGATGGAGCGCTCGCCTGTGCCTTACTGCGTTGTCCCTCACACTGCTTGCCACATTCTTGTTGAATGTCCCACTCCGGCTGATCTTCGCGCACATGTCCCGATACCCGGACGAGCGCGGTCGCTACCCCTTGCCCCAAGTACTCGGGACTGGTTCGTGCACACCGAGTTGCGGACTATACTACTTTTTGGAAGGGGTGGGCCTACCCCCGATGCTGGAGCGCGCTTCCTTCTTGTTAGCTTTTTACTTTGTTTTTAGTCTTATGATCTTTCTATCCTTTTTATTTGTTGTTTTTTTAATATAGCCTATTCTTAGAGTGTAGTGAGTACGGCGACTTATTCACAAGTAGGCAGTCGCCAGATGGGGCTCCTAAAATAATAATAACAAAAAATCTACCCTTATTACATCCTTCACTCACAACTCGATTCTCCCGCAAAGAAGGGATGTTACCTGTAGCATGGGCAACCATGCTGCAAATGACATCTGAGAGATTGCGTACCCTCTGGCTCCGAAGTCGTACAACGGGGATCTGCTGCTAAACGACACATTTTCATTCCCTATATACCACTTTCCTTACACTATATCTTCTTACAAACTTTCTGCCATAGATGCCTTCGTTGGTAGTATTCGATTTACACATTGACTGGTATGTATGTGCACAAGACTCATTACTAAAATGTGTCTATATGGGCGGGTAACAATAAAACGCCTACACACCCACTTGACACGACTAGAGCACTTGGACGGTGGGCAAACAACACCCTACTTCAATTCGTCCCAACTAACATCACCTCCCCTGGAAACCACCCTCCTCGGCCGCCGAACCAGTCTCTCTGGGACGCCATCCCTCACTACACTAATACAAAACTGCCCTCGCCAACTGACAGACGACGCCACTCATCTGAACCTCACCTGCCCTTCCCTCGAACACATCTATCATATCACCTGACTTGGAGATACCTCTCCAGAGTGCTGCCCGGTTTGACTGAAGAGAACCCGGGTATCACAAAAATATAAGTGGGTAGGTGTTCTCCGGTGGCTCATCCACTATCTGACTTTAGTTGTCTTTAAATAGATGTGCTGGATGAATTCATTATTTATCAATCTCCCACAAAGTGGGATCAGATCCTTGGAAGACTATATGCAGATTCTTAAACTCTTAATTAGGTAGTCCCCGTAAGGGGCACGGCGATTTGCTCTCCTGGCCGCCGTGCTGACGGGACTTAGCGCCCCGTCCGGCCCCCAGCGTGGCATTCTTTTTCTCCTGCTAACCCCTACTTCGTCTTCTGTACCAATTCTCTTTCACCCTACATCGTCCTTCCATCTACGTTTGTCTGTCGTTCTCGGTGTATCAGAGCTGT